>CM040910.1:4089378-4276878 GCA_023029165.1 Gobiocypris rarus | reverse complement strand
TGTGTGTGTGTGTGTGTGTGTGTGTGTGTGTGTGTGTGTGTGAGTGTGATGGGTAGGTTTAGGGGCAGGGGCAGTGTAGGGGATAGAAAATACGGTTTGTACAGTATAAAATGCATTACGCCTATGGAATGTCCCCATAAAACATGGAAACACAACAAATATTAGTGTCACCGTCACTTGATGATGGATCTGGTGAAGGAAGCTGTCAGTGATCAAAATATTGATTTAGAAGACGTTGAAAATGCTTTTTGAGAATATGCGTGAGATCACAAAATATGATCCAGATGCAGAATGTACTGGGAAATGAGTTCTGACGAGGACAGTGGTGATGGTGCAAAACATCTGCTCAAACTGAACCCTTCCAAGCTACAAAAGGAAATATGTTTTATTTTATTCTTCTGTAATTGTTGCTCTAATATCAGAAGTTTATATGTTATTGCGACAGGTATAGATCTATCCATGTTAGATATAGATCCGGGTCACTAAAGACCCGAATATGTAAGAATATTTGGCGAAACAGTCGTGCATTTAAGGGTTAAATGCTAATCCCAATGCGTCTTTTTCGTTGTCTACATGGATATTAAAATCACCAATTAGTACTTTATCTGCAGCCAGAAGCTCTGATAGAAAATCAGCAAATTATTTGGTAAAGTCTGTATTGTGCCCTGGTTGCCTGTATACAGTATTTACACTACATAACTTTACATAAAGCACCAAAACTTTGAAGGAATTATATTTGAAACTAGACTTCTGAGTAATACTGAAGTTATCATTATAAATTACAGCAACCCCTCCCCCCTTTCAGACGCGGCTCGTGTTTATAACAATAATCTTGTGGGGTGGACTCATTTAAAGTAATGTAGTCGTCAGGTTTTAGCCAGGTTTCTGTCAAACACAGCACATCTAGATTATTATTTAAATACACACACAAAAAAAAGTTTACCACACCATGAGACAGGTTCCTAGATAAGAACTGCCAACCATCAAAGTATCCGATAAGGATGGAATGGGAAGAAACTGGCGCCAAGTTTCAACCCAACAACTGGCTTTAGGATTCCCATTTTATACCCCACTACCTTGTCATAAATGATACAATACAAGTGTGCGCATTTTATTGTAACCTTTGTATAAAAAAAAGAAAAAGACCCATTCAAGATTTAAACATGGAATAGAAATGATTTATATCAGCTAATAACACTATTCCCGAAGAGCCTGATAAACTGATTTACAGATGGATTTAACATAACTCTTGGGGTCATGGGTCACATCTTGCCTCCAATGCTGCCGAAGCTCTCATTGGTTGTTGGTCATCGCAGATGTAATTTTCAGTCTGAACTAATTTCACACAGCAGGAGTTTGAATCGCAGACAGGTCTAGATATTGAGCATGCCAGATATCTCACGGGTGTCAGCGACTCTTCTGCGATTCTCTCTGATCGTGTCATTGATCATTCACACTGCGTGACTATCACTCGCGTGCACAAGCACTGATTTGCCTGTGATTTCGGGCATTTGTCTGCGATTTCCTAAAACCTGTTGGCGAGTCAAAATCGGGGCAAAAATCGGGCAGTCTGAACTAGGCATTAGTCCAAGTCATTGCTGATTAACAAGTGCATCACACTGGATTTAATGGATTTAAATCCAGTGTGATGCAGTCTCATGGATTTAACACAAACACCTGCATATATACCAGATAAACTAATGAAGAGTTTAATATACTTGAAATTCTGGCCGAAATTACATAAACTCTCTCCTATTAGTTAACGATATATCACCTAATTTGTTTTACTGCGTCACACACGGTCTGTGTCATCGTTCATTTCTCTCCGCTAATGATGTTTCTTAAAAAACTAAGTTCGGGAGGAACACTTTCAAATCTCAACCACGTGTCAGCAATCAGTAATCAACATGTCTACCAATCAGCTCAAGTGGAGGATCACATAAATAATCCAGTCAACTCACCGACGTTCCTCGACAGGTTTTGCAGCATCCCTCCACCACCCCGTCTTCCTCACACGCACCTGGTTAACATCCTAACCAGAGATACGGGGGGAGTACTCTGGGTCGGGCCAAATACCGAGCTCGGAGCCCTCTCCTCGGACAGCACCCCAAATACGCATACCATCTATTCTACTTGACTTATTTGTAAGTGTGAATTCACTCTTCTTCTTCCCCTCTTTTAATACCCCTCAGACCAATCACACCGCTCTCCAAACCAAACTGACATTTGACATACCCAATCAGGGCCTAGATAAACTTAATACACTTTACAACAATACAAAATCACTTTTCTTTCTTTTTAAAACACTTGGAAAGCATATATACTTAATATATGAGTTATATAAACAAAACAATATAAGAAATGTTGTCCCATTCTTGTCTAATACAGGTTTCTAGTTGCTCAACTGTCTTAGGAACATCATCAGCAAATGCTCAATCTGCCTTACGTATCGCTCTTCCAACACCAAAGAACCCATGATCAGTCACAATCCCAGATGGGCCATGGCAAGTAGTGGCTACCGATCTGTTCACCTGGAACATTGAGGACTATCTTGTGAGAGTTGACTATTACAAATGATAAACAAACTTAAAGCTGCTTTTGCGTGACATGGCATCCCGGAGGCTGTCATTTCAGCCCCCAGTACAGCTCGGGTGAGTTTGAGACATTTCCCAGAGCATGGGAATTTACACATACCACCACAAGTCAATACCACCCGCAAATTAATGGATTAGCAGAGAAATCCAAATTGCAGACTGCCAAAATGTTGCTGGAAAAGGCCAAAGCTGACAAAAGAGATCTACACATCAGTCTCCTGGAGTACCGCAACAGCCCCGTCGATGGTTTCCAGTCCCAGGCTCAGCTGTTGATGGGTTCCTGCCGACAGTCGTCAGCTGCAAGGATGTCAGAGCAAGGAGATTGCATAAGCAACAGAAGCAAAAAAGCTACCATGACAGATCGGCTAGACCCTTATCTCAGCTCAGAAAGGGGCGAGCAGTTAGAGTACAGGAGCAAGGCTAGTGGAAGCCAGCTGTCATTGTCAGAGCAGCCAACACTGAAAGATCGCATCACGTGTGTACCACTGCTGGACAGGAATAGCGACGAAACAGACGTCACCTTTTGGACACAAAAGAACTTGGTAGCAGCAGCTCTGATGATGGTGCTGAGCTATGAGCAACACATAATGACATTATACACACACCTGACCATACTGATGAGCTGCCCAAATCCACCACCTACAGAACCAGATACGGACCCCAGATAAAACCCAGAGTCATTCTGGATCTGTGATTGTACAAGGGTGTAGGCGGATCGCTGCACTTACAAAAAAAAAAAAATGTGTTCACACAATGTTCAATACAGTTTATATGTTTTGCATATGTGATAACCCATGGATATGTGAACACAGACAGTAGAAATGCTTATTCTTCAGTCCAGTAATTTACTAGTGTTCTGGTTTGTGCATGTGTCTTTTGAAAGCTGAATGTTTCTTGCACTAATCTGACATGCATTATTTGTCTTTATATTGTTTATTTCAAAAGAACGGGGATGTATTATTCTTACGTTTTGCCATGAACCAGTCACATGCCAGAGGCAACGTATGATGTGTTCTTATTGGGTTTTGCACTTGTTAGTATAGTCTATGCAAATTAGCAGGAGAAAGTTCAGTTTTGTACTTGCTGCCAGAGAGTTAACACTCATGTTAAGCTTAATGAATCTTTATGTTAAAGGACATATTGCGTGCACCCAGAGCCTCCTTATACACTCCATCAATCGCAACATAAACATAACATGCACGACTGGGACACCGTACAATACTCATTGTATTCATTAGCTGTAATATTGACAGGTTTTTCTGTATATAGCAAAGTAAGCTAATTGCTCACACAAAATATGATAGCATTGTAATATAACAATATAAGATGTAATGGTAAAGTTTACATTGGCTTCATTAATGAATTAAAAACAAAGAAGCAAAACACACCTGATGCACAGTCTTTGTCTTGACGTAATGTGTTGTGGAAAACTTTTTCCACACCAGAGAAAAACATCCGCTCTCGGCCGGTGAGAGGTCAGCAGAAGTGTGACCTGTTGAGGTCAGTATTACAGTAATGGCTCTCTAAATGAGTAACCAAACTCTCAGAATCATCAAGTGCTGAACTGTTACACATAGCAACCGTTATAACTGTGTTATAAACATCAGTGTTCATGTTGAGTGATGCAGTGATGGTCCTGATCAGTGGGGCGGTTCTCTCTCTCAGCACGCCGTGGCTGATCGTTGCTTTATAAGAAGGGATGCTCCTGACCAATGACAACATGTGTGCTCTTGCATAACAGTTTAGAAAAAGTGTTATTGATGGACTGTCACCTGTTTACCCTTTAACAAAGGAAATATGAATGCTCAAAATATGAAACTATTTGATGTATATTGAAAATATACAGAATGTATTGTGTTAATATATTTAAATATATTTAACAATACATAAGTATTTCATGCTTTTCATATATTGAACAATGTGAAAATATATTTATATACTGTAATGATTTGATATTCAAGAACACACATCATAATATAAAGATATACATGTGATAAAATATGGTACTGTGTATGTACAGTCCCTGTCAAAAGTCTTGTCGCTTGTGTACAAATTGAACTGAAGTGCAGCTGAAATATATTTCTTATCAAGATTTTTTTTACAAGAAATGGCTCATTTTAATCCCAACAGCTTTTGTAATAATGTTTTAGTGCAAAATGAAACTGTCAAAAATATTCTAATATTCACAGCTTGGTAAAGCCCATTGAGTCAATTTTTGCAAAGACATAAGTGTTGTCGCCTTGTCATATGAGCTTCACCTGTGACTAATAATGGATCAATTAGATCTCAGGTGTGTATAAAAATAACCCCAGTGCACTAGACCTTCACATCAACTGCAACTAGACCTCTGCAAACATGCCTAAGATTCACCCTGAGACTAAAGATTATCAAGAGGCTGAAGACCAGATCCACTGCTGATGTGGCAGACACCTTCAAAGTGTCTCAGCGTCAAGTACAGAGGATAAAAATAGATTTGAAGAGACTGGAGACGTTTATGACAAACCCAGGTCAGGCAGACCCTGCAAGACAACTGCTCGAGAGGACCGTTTGTTGGCTCAAATCCAAGGCCAGCCCATTTTCCACTGCAGCTCCACGAGACCTGCTCACCTGAAGTCCCTGTGTCAACCAGAACAGTTTGTCGGATTCTGTCTCGAAATGGCCTCCATGGTCGAATCAGTGCCCAGAAGCCAGCACTAAACAAAAGACAATTGAAAAACCGTGTGGCATTTGCCAAAGCCCACAGCCTGCTAAAAGGATGGACGCTGGAAAAGTGGCAGAAGGATTTTTCAGATGAATCTTCTGTTGAATTACACCACAGTCGCCGCAAATATTGCAGGAGACCTACTGGAGCCTGCATAGATCCGAGATTCACCCAGAAAACAGTGACGTTTGGTGGGGGGAAAAATCATGGTCTGGGGTTACATCCAGTATGGGGGTGTGCGAGAGATCTGGAAGGTGGAAGGCAACTTCAATAGCTTAAAATACCACAAAACCTTTTACCTCTTATATTCCCAACCATAAAAGAGGCCAAATTCTGCAGCAGGATGTTGCTCCATCGCATTCTTCCATCTCCACATCAAAGTTCCTCAAGGCGAAGAAGATCAAGATGCTCCAGGATTGGCCAGCCCAGTCACCAGACATGAACATCATTGAGCATATGTGGGGTGGGATGAAAGAGGAAGCATGGAAGACCAAACCAAAGAATATTGATGAACTCTGGGAGGCATGCAAGACTGCTTTCTTTGCTATCCCTGATGATAAATTGTATGAGTCCTTGCCAAACCGCATGGATGCAGTCCTTCAAGCTCATGGAAGTCATACAAGATATTAAATTTGGATCTCACAGCACCACTACTTAATTTGCTGACATATTTTTGTATTTGCAGTAAATTTGTTCAATTTCTGTAAAGGGCAACAAAACTTTTGTCTTGCCAAAATTTGACCTTTCTGTCTTGATTAAATGATAAATCTTTTTTTCAGTGAAACTATTTTATTTCAGTGCATTAAACATCATTTTGGAGGGTTTTAGCTTTTCATATGAGCTATTTCTAACACCAATTGATGAATTAAAAATCAGGTTAATAGCAGGTGTTTCTACAAAATAGATAAGCGACACGACTTTTGTCAGGGACTGTATAAATATATTTGAACTTATAGTCTGTTTGTGTAATGTTGGATACAAGCTTTTATGTTGTGTTTGCTCTCTAAGATATTCTGATTTCCTTTGTTTAATAAACTTAACCATTATTTTGAATTATCTTCATCATCTTCATTGGATGCACCGTGACAGAACATCAGACCCACTAAGGAAAGGATTATGGATGGTGCAGCAGGAAACATTGTGGAGGATATCCTGTGCTCCATTTATCATGACGGACACAGTATTGAAAGATGTGCAATAATGCCACGTATTTGACCAACAACTCGTGGATCTATTTTGGAGTGTGTGCGATTCACACATTGATCCATAGATGCCACTGGGAAGTTCTAACATCATCCTATCCTGCTATTTGTACCTAGTGCTGTGGATGTGTGGTTCTACTTTCATGGTTAAGAGGGTTAGTGATGATAAGTTGTCCTCAATTCTCTCCACAAAACCGAACCCCATTCCCCATTAAATCCCCATTAACACAAGGGAGGCTGAGGAAGAAAAAACCTCCTCTACATGTTCCCCAGAGAATCAGCCCCTGAGCACAGTCCAGAGTCCATTCCAGTGAGTGCAATTCCCGAGCTTGTCCTTCCTCTCCGTCCTGATGGATCAAAGAGCTGGTCCTAACTAATTATGTTGCTGCTGTTATGTGTGTTTGGGCAACACACACATCCACTCCTGTCGGCTCCAGCCCCTGAGTCTGCTCCAGTGTCTGCTCCGGCCCCTGAGTCCCCTCCAGTGTCGGCTCCAGCGCCTGTGTCCGCTCCAGTGTCGGCTCCGGCCCTTGAGTCCGCTCCAGTGTCTGCTCCGGCCCCTGAGTCCCCTCCAGTGTCGGCTCCAGCGCCTGAGTCCGCTCCAGTGTCTGCTCCGGCCCTTGAGTCCGCTCCAGTGTCTGCTCCTGCCCCTGAGTCCCCCTCCAGTGTCGGCTCCAGCGCCTGAGTCCGCTCCAGTGTCTGCTCCGGCCCTTGAGTCCGCTCCAGTGTCGGCTCCAGCGCCTGAGTCCGCTCCAGTGTCTGCTACGGCCCTTGAGTCCCCTCCAGTGTCTGCTCCTGCCCCTGAGTCCCCTCCAGTGTCTGCTCCGGCCCTTGAGTCCCCTCCAGTGTCTGCTCCTGCCCCTGAGTCCCCTCCAGTGTCTGCTCCTGCCCCTGAGTCCGCTCCAGTGTCTGCTCCGGCCCCTGAGTCCCCTCCAGTGTCTGCTCCGGCCCCTGAGTCCCCTCCATTGTCTGCTCCGGCCCCTGAGTCCCCTCCAGTGCTGGCTCCTGCCCCTGAGTCCCCTCCAGAGCTGGCTCCTGCCCCTGAGTCCCCTCCAGTGCTGGCTCCTGCCCCTGAGTCCCCTCCAGTGTCTGCTCCGGCCCCTGAGTCCCCTCCAGTGTCTGCTCCGGCCCCTGAGTCCGCTCCAGTGTCTGCTCCGGCCCCTGAGTCCCCTCCAGTGTCTGCTCCTGCCCCTGAGTCCCCTCCAGTGTCTGATCCGGCCCCTGAGTCCCCTCCAGTGTCTGATCCTGCCCCTGAGTCCCCTCCAGTGTCTGCTCCGGCCCCTGAGTCCTCCAGTGTCTGATCCGGCCCCTGAGTCCGCTCCAGTGTCTGCTCCGGCCCCTGAGTCCCCTCCAGTGTCTGATCCGGCCCTGAGTCCTCCAGTGTCTGATCCGGCCCCTGAGTCCGCTCCAGTGTCTGCTCCGGCCCCTGAGTCCTCCAGTGTCAGATCCGGTCCCTGAGTCCTCCATTGTCTGCTCCGGCCCCTGAGTCCCCTCCAGTGTCAGATCCGGTCCCTGAGTCCCCTCCATTGTCTGCTCCGGCCCCTGAGTCCTCCAGAGTCTGATCCGGCCCCTGAGTCCCCTCCAGTGCTGGCTCCTGCCCCTGAGTCCCCTCCAGTGCTGGCTCCTGCCCCTGAGTCCCCTCCAGTGTCTGCTCCTGCCCCTGAGTCCCCTCCAGTGTCTGTTCCGGCCCCTGAGTCCTCTCCAGTGTCTGCTCTGGCCCCTGAGTCCTCCAGTGTCTGATCCTGACCCTGAGTCCCCTCCAGTGTCTGATCCTGCCCCTGAGTCCTCCAGTGTCTGATCCGGCCCCTGAGTCCTCCAGTGTCTGATCCGGCCCCTGAGTCCCTTCCAGTGTCTGATCCTGCCCCTGAGTCCCTTCCAGTGTCTGATCCTGCCCCTGAGTCCCCTCCAGTGTCTGATCCTGCCCCTGAGTCCCCTCCAGTGTCTGATCCGGCCCCTGAGTCCCTTCCAGTGTCTGCTCCTGCCCCTGAGTCCTCCAGTGTCTGCTCCAGCCCCTGAGTCCTTTCCAGTGTCTGATCCTGACCCTGAGTCCTCCAGTGTCTGATCCTGACCCTGAGTCCCCTCCAGTGTCTGCTCCGGCCCCTGAGTCCCCTCCAGTGGTGGCTCCTGCCCCTGAGTCCCTTCCAGTGTCTGATCCTGCCCCTGAGTCCCCTCCAGTGTCTGATCCTGCCCCTGAGTCCCCTCCAGTGTCTGCTCCAGCCCCTGAGTCCTTTCCAGTGTCTGATCCTGACCCTGAGTCCCCTCCAGTGTCTGATCCTGACCCTGAGTCCCCTCCAGTGTCTGCTCCGGCCCCTGAGTCCCATCCAGTGGTGGCTCCTGCCCTGAGTCCCTTCCAGTGTCTGATCCTGCCCCTGAGTCCCCTCCAGTGTCTGATCCTGCCCCTGAGTCCTCCAGTGTCTGCTCCAGCCCCTGAGTCCCCTCCAGTGTCTGATCCTGCCCCTGAGTCCCCTCCAGTGTCTGCTCCGGCCCCTGAGTCCGCTCCAGTGTCTGCTCCGGCCCCTGAGTCCCCTCCAGTGTCTGCTCCGGCCCCTGAGTCCTCTCCAGTGTCTGCTCCGGCCCCTGAGTCCGCTCCAGTGTCTGCTCCAGCCCCTGAGTCCGCTCCAGTGTCTGCTCCGGCCCCTGAGTCCCCTCCAGTGTCTGCTCCGGCCCCTGAGTCCCCTCCAGTGTCTGCTCCGGCCCCTGAGTCCGCTCCAGTGTCTGCTCCTGCCCCTGAGTCCTCCAGTGTCTGCTCCGGCCCATGAGTCCTCCAGTGTCTGATCCGGCCCTGAGTCCTCCAGTGTCTGATCCTGCCCCTGAGTCCCCTCCAGTGTCTGCTCCTGCCCCTGAGTCCCCTCCAGTGTCTGATCCGGCCCCTGAGTCCCTCCAGTGCTGGCTCCTGCCCCTGAGTCCTCCAGTATTGGCTCCTGCCCTGAGTCCCCTCCAGTGTCTGCTCCTGCCCCTGAGTCCCCTCCAGTGTCTGCTCCGGCCCCTGAGTCCTCTCCAGTGTCTGCTCCGGCCCCTGAGTCCCCTCCAGTGTCTGATCCTGACCCTGAGTCCCTCCAGTGTCTGATCCTGCCCTGAGTCCCCTCCAGTGTCTGATCCGGCCCCTGAGTCCTCCAGTGTCTGATCCGGCCCCTGAGTCCCCTCCAGTGTCTGATCCGGCCCCTGAGTCCCTTCCAGTGTCTGATCCTGCCCCTGAGTCCCTTCCAGTGTCTGATCCGGCCCCTGAGTCCTCCAGTGTCTGATCCTGCCCCTGAGTCCTCCAGTGTCTGATTCGGCCCCTGAGTCCCTTCCAGTGTCTGCTCCTGCCCCTGAGTCCCCTCCAGTGTCTGCTCCGGCCCCTGAGTCCCCTCCAGTGTCTGCTCCGGCCCCTGAGTCCCCTCCAGTGTCTACTCCAGCCCCTGAGTCCTCCAGTGTCAGCTCCGGCCCCTGAGTCCCCTCCAGTGCTGACTCCTGCCCCTGAGTCCTCCAGTGTCTGCTCCAGCCCCTGAGTCCCCTCCAGTGTCTGCTCCCCTGAGTCCCCTCCAGTGTCTGCTCCAGCCCCTGAGTCCCCTCCATTGTCTGCTCCGGTCCCTGAGTCCCTCCAGTGCTGACTCCTGCCCCTGAGTCCCCTCCAGAGCTGGCTCCTGCCCCTGAGTCCCCTCCAGTGCTGGATCCTGCCCCTGAGTCCCCTCCAGTGTCTGCTCCAGCCCCTGAGTCCTTTCCAGTGTCTGATCCTGACCCTGAGTCCCCTCCAGTGTCTGCTCCGGCCCCTGAGTCCCCAGTGGTGGCTCCTGCCCCTGAGTCCCTTCCAGTGTCTGATCCTGCCCCTGAGTCCTCCAGTGTCTGATCCTGCCCTGAGTCCCCTCCAGTGTCTGATCCTGCCCCTGAGTCCCCTCCAGTGTCTGATCCTGCCCCTGAGTCCTCCAGTGTCTGCTCCAGCCCCTGAGTCCTCCAGTGTCTGATCCGGCCCCTGAGTCCTCCAGTGTCAGCTCCGGCCCTGAGTCCCCTCCAGTGTCTGATCCGGCCCCTGAGTCCGCTCCAGTGTCTCCTCCGGCCCCTGAGTCCCTCCAGTGTCTGATCCTGCCCCTGAGTCCTCCAGTGTCTGCTCCAGCCCCTGAGTCCTCCAGTGTCTGATCCGGCCCCTGAGTCCCCTCCAGTGTCAGCTCCGGCCCCTGAGTCCCCTCCAGTGTCTGCTCCAGCCCCTGAGTCCCCTCCAGTGTCTGATCCGGCCCCTGAGTCCCCTCCAGTGTCAGCTCCGGCCCCTGAGTCCCCTCCAGTGTCTGATCCGGCCCCTGAGTCCCCTCCAGTGTCAGCTCCGGCCCCTGAGTCCCCTCCAGTGCTGACTCCTGCCCCTGAGTCCCCAGTGTCAGCTCCGGCCCCTGAGTCCCCTCCAGTGTCTGCTCCGGCCCCTGAGTCCCCTCCAGTGTCTGCTCCAGCCCCTGAGTCCCCTCCATTGTCTGCTCCGGTCCCTGAGTCCTCCAGTGCTGACTCCTGCCCCTGAGTCCTCCAGAGCTGGCTCCTGCCCCTGAGTCCTCCAGTGCTGGATCCTGCCCTGAGTCCCCTCCAGTGTCTGCTCCAGCCCCTGAGTCCTTTCCAGTGTCTGATCCGGCCCCTGAGTCCGCCTCCAGTGTCTCCTCCGGCCCTGAGTCCCCTCCAGTGTCTGATCCTGCCCCTGAGTCCCCTCCAGTGTCTGCTCCTGCCCCTGAGTCCCCTCCAGTGTCTGCTCCTGCCCCTGAGTCCCCTCCAGTGTCTGCTCCAGCCCCTGAGTCCCCTCAGTCTGGAAAATACCCTGATTGTTTATCTGGGGCACAGAGGAACAGGCTGGGCAGGACCATCCGCGATGGCAGAGACTGCTGGACAGAGCAACCAGGGACAGGGATAAAGACACAACAAACAAAACATTAAAGCAAGCCAATGAACTGAGGACTTAAATATAAAAGGAATGATAATCAACGGAACAGGTGTGAACAAATCAGAAACCATGACAACTAAAAATAAACTAGAACTGGCAAAAGGTGACAGGGAAAACTAAACAGAGCATGACTGTGACCATCGCATGTTGCCATGACTTTAACAAGCCATCCCATTGTCCAAAAGTACTAAATTAATGCAAACAAAGTAAGATAAATGTTTATGATTATGTGCTCAGCTTTATGTAAAACCATGTGTTAACTCATGAAAGAGAAATTAATTAATTAAGTGTTCCAATAAAGCTATCATGTAAAACTGTAATGCAGTTTTTGTCTTAAATTTTTATATGTATGAATACGGAGCCATAATTGGTCCATGTATATAGGAAAATATAATATAATAGAAAATATAAGCACTAGTTTCCTATATCTTCCATTATATTCCCATTATGTTTGTTTAGAAAGGGTGACCTTTTCTTTTATTGATAACTTTGTTATTATTATATAATAGGTTATTGTGAAAGCATGTACAGGCTTTGCTGTCTGGTCTGGTTGACAAATGTTTCTCTTCTTTACTTTCTTGCATATTTTTAAAGTAAAGACCTATAGAGACTTATAAAGATTTATAGAGTTTAGCTTTTTTCATTTTGTAAAAATAACTTTGATGTTTAACTTAAAACACGTTTTAGTCCAACACAGTTAAACCAGAGGAGATGTTTATCACTTGTCTTTCTCTTGTAAGCTGTGATGTTTATTTTCTAGGGTTTGAGGATGAAATATTCCTAAAAAGTGCCTGGTCATAGTTATGTGGGTTTTGCTCTGTTTTAAGAGTCAGGCACACCCTCCAGTGTGAAATGAGAATATATTACCCAGCTGATCTAGCGCACTAACAGCTAAACGCACACAACACCGCAGGAGTGACGGCTGGAGAACTTCAGAGGGACGATGAGCAGCATGGCAAGAGAGATCATGGCGTTTATACTCACCACGTCGGGTTGGGTGCTGGTGTCCTCCACTTTACCCACAGACTACTGGAAGGTCTCTTCCATCGACGGCACGGTTATCACCACAGCCACCTTCTGGTCCAACCTGTGGAAAACCTGTGTGACTGATTCTACTGGGATCTCCAACTGCAAAGACTTCCCTTCAATGCTGGCACTGGACGGTCAGGCGCTTTTGTGTTTGTGTGTTTATATGTACAGTAGTGGCCAAAAGTGACGTCCGGCCTGGGGAAACTAAATCACCCAATTTTGTAGGCATACTGTGTAGCTTGGAGTCGTTGCTGTTTGTTTGTCCTCATATTTTGATGGAACTTGTAGTGTCATTAAAAGCAAATATCCCCCCGGACATCACTTTCGGCCACTGCTGTGTGGATGTACTGTGTGTCTTGTCTGTATTAGATCAGATTGACTGGTCAAGTGGAAGTAAAACTGTGTCTGATGTTTATCTTCATGTTTAGTTCATGTAGCTTCAGTCCTGCTGAGACACACACCATACATGTTTAAACCTTTCCTCAAACTATGATAATAATTTTGTTTGCATTTCTTGATGCAAAATAGAAGCATTTTCTCTAGTCATTTCTGGCTTCATGAGCACACACACTATACACTCTTTAAAATAAATTCCTTCATTACCATTGCGGCTTCAATAAAGAACAATTTAAACAATTTTAAAATTATAGAGAACAAACGGTTCTTTATAGTGGAAAGTGTTCTTGTGATTATCAAAATGTTCATCACACTAAGAAATAATCTTATTTTAATAACTGGGGGACCCAGATTTTTTTCTCTATGGTGAAACCGCCATTTGAAAAACGTATTTTTAAGTGTGTAAGTGTGAACACACACACACACACACACACACACACACACACACACACACACACACACACACACACACACGTGTCTTCAGCATCAAAATGCGGCTTGTATTCATCTCACCAGTGTGATTTCAAGGAATAATGTTCTCAACAGAGCTAGCCAATTGTGCAAGGCAAACACACAACAGTCTGAAACTACTCTTTCCTTCCAATATGTCAATGTTTAGCACATTTGAGAAAGCAGAGGGCAATAATTTAGATGTATTCATCCCCGGGCTGTTTTCCGTTCATTCATTTGTTTTCGTGGGTTAACTAGTAAGCTAATATTTGCCCGGAGAATAGCTAGAAGTGTGTGTGTGTGTGTGTGTGTGTGTGTGTGTGTGTGTGTGTGTGTGTGTGTGTCCCAGTCTGCTCTTCCATGACTCAAGGACATACATCAGGAAAGAGCTTGTGCTCTACTACAGGCTCATCTCTCAGAGTTTGATTAATGAATCACCATAACACCATTTGAATATCAAGATTTAAGAGGACAGGGCTTTCTGTCCAAATACAGAATTATTAATGAATTATTACATTTTTATTACACATTTTTATAACATTCACCTGCCACTTTATTAGGAGCAGCTTGCTAGTAGTTCTCGCAGGGCTCTTTTGCCTTCAGAACTGCCTTAATTCTTCAAGGCAGAGATTCACTAAGCTGCTGGAAACTTTCCTCAGAGAGTCCATCACACAGTCAGCTGCTCATCCGTGATGGGAATCTCTCATCCAGCACATCCCAAAGCTGCTCTATTGGACTGTGGAGGCCATCTGAGTTAAGTGAACTCACTGTTATGTTCAAGAAACAAGTTTGAGATGACTTGAGCTTTGTGGCATGTGTTATCCTGCTGGAAGTAGCCATCAAAAGATGGTCCACTGTGGTCATAAAGGGATGGTCAGAATCGATACTCAGGTCGGCTGTGGCATTTAAGTGATGCTCAGTTGGTGCTAAGAGGCCCAAAGTGTGCCAAGAAAATATACACCGATCAGGCAGAACATGTTTAATATTGTGTTAGTCCCCCTTTTGCTGACCCATCGAGTCATGGACTCCTCTAGACTCCTGAAGGTGTGCTGTGGTATCTGGCACCAAGATGTTAGCAGCAGATCCTTTAAGTCCTGTAAGTTGCGAGATGGGGCCTCCATGGATCGGACTTGTTTGTTCGGCACATCCCACAGATGCTCGACTGGATTGAGATCTGGGGAATTTGGAGGCCAAGTCAACACCTCAAACTCGTTGTGCTCCTCAAGCCGTATTACTTAGCGAAGGTCCAGCTCAGCGGCAGCTAAAAGCAAAGACATTGAACATGTTAAGGATGCTGCTGGCAGTAGAAGACTACATAAACTTGTTGCCAACATGGTGACCACAAGAGCAAGTTGCACAGCATTGTGTCCGAATAAATG
Source organism: Gobiocypris rarus (assembly GCA_023029165.1). NCBI lineage: Eukaryota > Metazoa > Chordata > Actinopteri > Cypriniformes > Gobionidae > Gobiocypris > Gobiocypris rarus. The sequence continues at coordinate 4,262,236 of CM040910.1, read as the reverse complement.
CACTGCAATTGTAAATTTATATACAAAAATAAGGAAGCCCCTGTTAAGAGGAAAGATGGACAGACACCAATGGGCAAGTTTGGCCAGACACCTACTCTTTTATGAAGGACTTCCTGGGATTTTTTAATGCCCACAGAGAGTCAGGACCTCGGTTTAACGTCTCATCTGAATGACGGTGCTTGTTACAGTATTGTGTCCCCATCACTACACTGGGGCGTTAGGACCCACACAGACCACAGGTGAGCGCCCCCTGCTGGCCTCACTAACACCTCTACCAGCAGCTACCTAGTTTCCCCAGGAGTCTCCCATCCAGGTACTGACCAGGCTCAGCCCTGCTTAGCTTCAGTGGGCAATCAGTATTGGGCTACAGAAGGGGTGTCCAAAGTCCGGCCCGGGGATGAATTTCAAACGGCCCGCAGCGTGTCTATTAAAACATATTGCATACTTTACAAATCGTGTCTTTCACAATGTCAACACAAGGTGACAGTACAAGATTTTAGGCCTGGGCAGGTAACATTAACATGGCAAAAGTGGAACGAAACAGCGCTACTTGTGCGTGACTCCCGGGCTCACAGCTGTGTTTACTTGCTGACTGTCTCGATCACGCATCCACTACACAGCCAATGAGAAGTGTTCGAGTTTCCAATTCAATCTGCACATCTCTAATTTAGTTTAAAGCCAGTTGAAACAGCTCTGACTTAATCTATAACACTAACGTTCAAATCAGGAATAACTCTGAGGTGATCCAATTTTTAACCTACAAATTGACCATTTTTTGTCATGGTTTTACTGCGGTCACACTAAATGTAACCGTGGTATTTTGTCAGAAATGTAGGTTAACATCTAATTTCAACATGTCCTCCAATCAATACGCCTATGTAGTTTGTTTGTCACTTCCGTGAAATATAACTCATAGGAACAGTTGTGCTCCTTTTGACAACAGGACACTTTCATTTTAAAGCATTTTTCACTTTTATCTGCATAATATTTCAGGTTTTGCATAGTTCACTTGGTAAAGCATTGCAATATAATACAACAACAACATGTGCTCATGCAATCGTGAGTTCGAGCCCAGGCAACACATGTGCTTATAAAGTGTGTATGCACTATAAATCACTGGGTAGGTTTAGGGATGGGGTGGGTGTAGTTATAAATAAATACAAATATTTTTGCTAAATGGAAATATGACAAATGGTGGTAAAATGTCCACACATTGCATTAAAATTAACACGCATTTAAATTGGTAACGACAGTCATGCTTCATTTCATGGCGTCAGATGTAACAGGACAATGTCATTATTTTTACGCCCGCTAATAAGGTGCTTGAAAAACAACCTATAGAGTCGGGTTCTTTTGGAGGACAGTTTGTCTAATTTTATTAAATTGTTAATGCAGACATATAGGCCAATAAAGGCCAAATTAACCTTGTCATAAACTTGCCGTTTTGTGCATTTGTATTTATATTACATGTGTTTGCAGACTAAATATCATAAAGCCATTCTAGATATGGAAATAATTTTTTTTTTACTTTTTACCATGTAGTAAAGGTGCCACTGCAAAAAAAATGCTCTTATTTAGTATTTCTGACTTGTTTCTAGTCCAAATATCGAACAATTCTTAAATCAATATGCATTTACGAGATAAGTAGAATGACATAAGATACTTTTTCTTGTTTTCTGGAAAATCAAATTAAATTGGAAATCTGGTTTCTGTTCCAATTATTTTTCTGACCCCATTGGCAGATAATTTAGGTTGTTTTAAGCAAACACTCACTTCATTTAGATTCTAACTCAGTAATAATATTTAAATGTCACCCTTTAAATCCTAGGTTGTTAAGAGTTTTACATATATTGTTTGTGTATTAAATTTACATCTGTGTAAATCTCTAGCTCTACTGTCAAAATCTGGCCCCCTTTTAAAGAAAAGTTTGGACACACCTGGGCTACAGGTGATCTGGCTGCTGATCCATCCAAAACCGCTGAAAGAAAAAGTGGCATTCTCACTGGAACGCTGCAGAAAAGCACCAATCCGTTGGCGAGCGCATCTCTATGGCTTCTTGAAGACAGCCAAGGAGAAGGGATACTAAGGCAATGACCCTTCTTATATAGCGGGAAGACCCACTTGAACACCATTGGTCAATCCTACGGTTTGGTGCCCTTCAATAGGGCTTGAATAGTGAACCGAACTTGAAAGGGAACTCATTGATTGATTGAAGTGTTCATAGCTCTGTGTTTTCTGTTGTTGATCAGGTTATATCCAGGTGTGTCGTGGGCTGATGATCGCTGCTGTCTGTCTAGGGTTCTTTGGATCTATCTTTGCTCTGGTCGGCATGAAGTGCACTAAGGTCGGAGGTCCTGACCAAACCAAAGCCAGAATCGTCTCCTTTGCTGGGTTCAACTTTGTTTGTACTGGTGGGTTGCGTTGACATTACACATCCCTTCCTCTGAACTCTGAGCACAGATCCTCAAATATAGTGATGTTCCTCACCAGGTCTGTGTTCTCTGACCGCCTGCTCCCTCTACGCTCACAGGATCACATCTGAGTTTTTCGATCCGATGTATGTTGCGCAAAAGTACGTATTATTTATGTTCCCCAAACGATTTTGAGTGAGTGCAGTGATGTTGGTGAAGACACATTGTGCTTTGTGTAGGTATGAACTGGGCGCTGCGCTGTTCATCGGCTGGGCGGGGTCGACGCTGTGTATCCTCGGAGGAGCGGTGTTCTGCCTCTCGCTGTCTGAAGGCACGAGCAGCAGGTAAAGCCCACTGGCTTCGCACACATGAGCTTCAGAGAATCAGAAGGTCAGTAAGAGATGCTGATGATGCTGTTTCCCCGTTGCAGCAGTTCACCGTATCCGTCGGACAGAAAGGCTTTCGTGAACAGTGGAGTCTCCCTAATGTCCCGTGCGGAGCCACAGAGTCAGTCGTCACACGCGAGGAGACCTCCGGCAGAAATCATCAGCCCTCCACAACAATTCGACAAGAACGCCTACGTATAACATGCAGTGCTGAAGTACGGTGTAATATCTTGCTCTTTTAGTGCCTTGGGATGGCCAGCACATGCTGTGTATCAGATGCTGTAATGGTCAGGATTATTATTTGCCTCTAAAGCGTGTTCATGTTTACGCAGACGTCTGTTGATAGTTGTGCTGTGCTCCACCAGTTCGGGTGATTATTCATTTCTGGCATCAGTGTATCAGTCCCAGACCGGAGGTTTGAGTTTCAATATTGTCTGAAGCCTCAATAATTAATGTGATTAAGAATAAAGTTTTTGATGTTTAATAAATGTTGAGTATAATATTGTTGTAGTATATTATTGGGGTGATAGAACAAATAAACGTGCATAATATCTAAATTAATATATCTGCTGAATTCTATTAATTGTGCCACAAGTTAGACGCATTTCAATTACGTCTCTGACAGACACATAATATTTATAGTAAACCCGCGTCATGATGTGTGTACAAACACAACATCCGTCCCTTCAGGACTGTTTCTTAAAGGTCAGAGCGCACACTGCTGTCCTCCGCTGAAGAATCGAGCATGTCTGAGTGAGCGTATGCTCGGATGACAGAGCGATGAGGAAAAGTCTGATTCAGGTCTTTGGATTTTTGCTTTCCACCCTCGGCTGGCTCTTCGTCAGCTGCACGCTAGCCATGAACTACTGGAAAGTCTTCTTTGTAGGCGGCAAAGGCGGCAGCTGGATGATCAAGTCGTCCTGGTACTGGGCAAACCTGTGGAAGGACTGTGTGACGGACACGTCTTCCGTCACCAACTGCAGAGAGTATGATGTGCTGTGGGCCGTCACACGTAAGTCCTCTGGGATCCTGAGGGTTGGCTCATGGGAGAGATTGAGTTATCTGACCTCTGTGCCTCTTGAATAGCGTATGTTCAGGGTGTCCGAGGGCTGCTGATAATCGGCATGAGTCTGGGCTTAGTCGCTGCTGTGCTCTGCTTCATCGGCATGGACTGCACGTACATCGGTGGAAGTGGGAAAACCAAGGATAAAACATTATTCTCCGGAGCAGCTTTTCATTTTGTCGGTGGTGAGCAAAACCCAGAATATTATATATGATATGTGTCCTTGGGAATCTGACCTGTGTTTATGCAGTGAGGCACATGTTCCTCCTAAACTACTGTGGAGTGAAATTGATTTGGAATATAAAGACAAAGTATTGGAAAGTGTTGTGTTTCACCAGTATTTACCCATACATTTATTGAGAAATCTTGTGTTCGTCCTCAGGTGTATCATCGCTTGCTGCGTATTGTTTATACACAAACAGGGTCGCCAGCACTGCCCTTTCACCTGCTGTTGACAGAAGTATTATAAGGTACATGCTACTCCAAGAAAAGGCAATGCCATACTTTAACAGTAATAATCCAAACTGGGGTATTATATATTAGGCAGCAAGTGAACATTTTGTTAGAAGCAGGAAAAATGGGCAAGCGTAAGGATTTGAGTGAGTTTGACAAGGGCCAGATTGTGATGGCTAGACGACTGGGTCAGAGCATCTCCAAAACTGCAGCTCTTGTGGGGTGTTCCCGGTCTGCAGTGGTCAGGATCTATCAAAAGTGCTCCAAGGAAGGAACAGTGGAGAACCGGCCACAGGGTCATGGGCGGCCCAGGCTCATTGATGCACGTGTGGAGCGAAGGCTGGCCCGTGTGGTCCGATCAAACAGACGAGCTACTGGAGCTCAAACTGCTCAAGAAGTTAATGCTGGTTCTGATAGAAAGGGCTCAGAATACACAGTTACACAATAAGGTGGATAATATTAATGAACACTCTTGGTAAATATGAGCAAAACACACTGTGAAAATTAGTTTTTTGCCATTCCTCTTCTTAGTCTTCCGTTTAAAATATTCACAAAAATCAAACGTTTATTGGAAATGAAATTATATAAAACAGTCACTTTATGTCAGGTGTCTTTAACTATTACATACTTGAAAAAAATAGTTACAGTGTACTCATTGTGTTTATGCTGTATTGCAAAACATTGTAATTATATATAGATGTGATTACAGAAATTAATTACAACCGTAATTACATGCAGGTAAGTAAAATGTAAAAATGTGCATTTTCACAATAAGTGCACAGTATCAAATTATTAATTTAAATTTAAGTACATTGTAGTTGAAGATATTAAGTGGGGGTTACACTTTATTTGAAGGTTTCATTGTTGCAGTGTAAATATATATTTAAGTACTGAGTAAAATTGATTAACTACATGTTCTTACTATAGGGTTAGGGTTTGGTTGAGGGTTAGTTGCATGTAATTATGCATCATTTCCTGGTATTACTGTGGTAACTACTTGTAACATGAGTAACAAGGACACTGTAAAATAAAATAAAAATCTCCAAAATATCTGCACACCCCTACACATTCTAACGAGTAAGAATCGAACTGAAGTGTGCTCATGTTGTATGGATTTGAAGTTTTACTTTAGTTGTTAAGTGTTTCGCTGCTGACGAAGGACACCATGATGAAGGTTGTGTGGTTATAGGAAAAGAAAGGGCTCGATGGTTTTTATTCTGTCATTATGTATGGAGAATAGATTAGTGACTATAGCGTACTCTGTGTATTTCACAGAAATATCTGGTTCATGTTTAGACTAGTATAATGAGGAAATTATAAAAAAAATCTATTCAGTGCTTATTATGAGATATCAGAGGTGTACAAAAGAGGCAGCTGTTCTGTTAGCTTGCCTTATTACTCGTCTGTATTATATCCCTGTACTGTGTAGGTATGGCATCGGAACGCCGATATTTATCGGATTGGCTGGGAGTTTCTTTATAGTCCTTGGATCTGTTTTATATGCTGTGACGGTCATCCCAACGAGGTAAATAATTGTTCCAGCTTTACCCAAGTATTAGTTCAGGGGGATGAACACTTATGCAGTTAGTTAGTCGGAGTTTGTTATTATGTTTTTCTACTCTGAAATGTTTCACTTTGGTTTTCATTGGTATTGCATAGGTTGTATTTGTTATATTAAAGTTGCAAAAGTTGTCTTTTTTCATGTTTTCCATCTCAAAAACAGCTGCTTTAATAGGGTGTGTACGATTTTTATATTCACTGTAACAAGAACTAACAATATATCCATACAGCATTTATTAATATTTATGTTATTTAATACAAATGTTTCACCGTGCATTAATGTTAGCAGATACAACGTTTAATCTTAATATTGTGTTAGTGACTGTTGAGATTAATGAAGGTTATTTGTAGTGCATGTTACCTAATGAAAGCTTATTGTTGCAGCGTATCTTTATATCAGATGTGAAGACTGATGTCCCGTTCTCTCTTGCAGAGCGTTGAGTGCGTCTGTAGTGAGATCAGCAGGAGCCCCGTCGTACGGCCAGCGGACTCCCAGTAAATCTCTCTACACGGCTGCATACTTCGCTCCATCCGGACGGTCCAGCAGCTCCCGCGTTTCCAGCTTGTCACACGTCACAGGGGAGAAAATAACTCCCAGAGACACGTTTGTGTAAAACCTTAAAAAACTCTGTAACAAGACAACCAGCAATAAAATCTGGTCCGCTTCATGTTGGATGCATTTTGTGAAAACTCTTTGAGTTGGTTTCAGTCATTGAGCCAACTATTATTTTGTTATTACACTTAGGCCCTTTAAATGAAAGAAAATTAAACTAGAGGTATTTCACATTTCGTGGAAGGTAAGTGTTATCGCATACAGAAAGGCCGTATCTGATTACTTCTCGACTCTCTTAGAAGGAAACAAACACAACCCTAGGTATTTATTCGATACAGTGGCTAAAGTGCATTGTATCAAATTATTTATTTAAATTTACATAGTAGTTACAGACACTTAATATAAAGTGGGACCCAAATAAAATGTTTTTCTCCAAAATACCTGAACAGCCCAAGTTCTAATGAGTAAGAATGTACTGTAAGTGTGTATTGTATGGATGTGAAGTTGCCGTCAGTGATGAGGAACAGCTGGTTTAGTGTTTGGCTGCTGAGGACACAGGGATGAAGGCGTGTGGGAATGGGAAATGACACCAGCAGGAGGCGATGAAGCACACGGAAGCTGCTGTTATGAATACACTGCTGTCAGTAACGTGTTCAGACAGATTGTTGAGCTCATTGCTTGATGGTTTTTCCTTTGTCATTTTGATGTGGAGTGTAATTTCACAGACTTTAGCATACGCTCTGAATCTGCTGTAAATGAATGAGAAATAAAGCTTCAACTTCTGACGTTTGTAAACAGCACAGCAGTAATGACTTTATGAACTTCTTTACGTGTAAGATTGACAATATTAGGAAGAAAATTATAACCATGCAGCCGTCTACTACAGTATCACATCAGACAGAGCATCGTAGTGTCACTGAGGAAAAATTACACTCATTCACACACACTCTCTTCTATAGGAGAGGAAGACACACAGACACACACACACACACACACACACACACACACACACACACACACACACACACACACACACACACACACACACACTCATTCACTGCTATAGGACACACACACACACACACACACACACACACACACACACACACACACACACACACACACACACACACACACTCATTCACTGCTATAGGAGAGGAACACACACAAACTCATTCACTGCTATAGGAGAGGAACACACACACACACACACATTCATTTACTGCTATAAGAGGAACACACACACACACACACACACACACTCATTCACTGCTATAGGAGAGGAACACACACACACACACACACGCACACAAACACACAGATCTAAATCAACAACATGTATTCTCTAATTCCCTGTACCGACTAGGCTATTAAAAGAGATGCTACCAGAGGTCATAGATCCTTTTCTTAATATCATTAATTTCTTTTTGTCATTAGGATATGTACTGAAAACTTTTAAGTTGGCTATTATTAAACCACTTATTAAAAAAACGCAACTTGATCCTACAGAATTAGTCAATTACAGACCAATCTCAAATCTACCCTTTCTTTCAAAAATACTTGAAAAGGCCGTGTCTTCACAATTATGTTCCTTTTTAGAAAGAAATGGCATCTGTGAGGATTTCCAGTCAGGATTTAGACCGTATCATAGTACTGAGACTGCTCTCATCAGAGTTACAAATGATTTACTCTTATCATCTGATCATGGTTGTATCTCTCTATTAGTGTTACTCGATCTTAGCGCTGCATTCGATACTATCGATCACAATATTCTTTTGAATAGACTCGAGGATTATGTTGGCATTAGTGGACCTGCATTGGCATGGTTTAAATCTTACTTATCTGACCGTTATCAGTTTGTAGCAGTAAATGAAGAGACGTCACACCGATCACAAGTTCAGTATGGAGTACCGCAAGGCTCAGTGTTAGGACCGTTGCTTTTCACCCTGTACATGCTACCACTGGGAGATATCATTAGGAAGCATGGCTACCACTGGGAGATATCATTAGGAAGCATGGCTACCACTGGGAGATATCATTAGGAAGCATGGCTACCACTGGGAGATATTATTAGGAAGCATGGCTACCACTGGGAGATATTATTAGGAAGCATGGCTACCACTGGGAGATATTATTAGGAAGCATGGCTACCACTGGGAGATATCATTAGGAAGCATGGTGTTAGATTTCATTGTTATGCTGATGATACTCAGCTCTATATTTCTTCAACCCTGATGAAACTTACCAATTCACAAGATTAACGGAATGTATAGCTGATATAAAACATTGGATGACCAGTAATTTCCTGCAACTTAATTCAGTAAATACATTTTTAATTATCGGACAAAAAAGCTCCACAAGTAGTGCCCTAGAATACTGTCTAACCCTCGATGGCTGCTCTGTCAAGTCCTCGTCAGTGAGGAACCTGGGTGTGCTCTTTGATACCAATCTCTCGTTTGAAAGCCATGTTTCTAGCATCTGTAAAACTGCATTCTACCATCTTAAAAATATATCTAAATTACGGCACATGCTCTCAATGCAAAATGCTGAACAATTAGTACATGCGTTCATGAGCTCAAGGCTAGATTATTGTAATGCTCTACTGGGTGGTTGCCCTGCTCGCCTAATAAATAAACTCCAGCTGGTCCACAACGCAGCAGCTCGAGTTCTTACTAGAACCAGGAAGTACGATCATATTAGTCCAGTTCTGTCAACACTGCACTGGCTCCTATTAAACATCGCATACATTTTAAAATCTTTCTTATTACTTACAAAGCACTAAATGGTTTATCTCCCAGTACTTAAGTGAGCTCTTAACAAATTATACTCCATCACGCCTACTGCGCTCTAAAATCTGACCAGCTGATAACACCTAGAATATCAAAATCAACTGCAGGTGGTCGATCCTTTTCCTTTTTAGCACCTAAACTCTGGAACAGTCTTCCTAGCATTGTTCTGGAAGCAGACACACTCTGTCAGTTTAAATCTAGACTAAAAACACATCTCTTTTCTATGGCATACACATAAAACACTTTTTCAATTAAATGATTATTAGGCTGCATTATCTAGGTCAGCCGAACCGAACACTTCCCATAACACCTGATGTACTCGTTACATCATCAGAAGAATGGCATCTACGCTAATGTTAGTCTCTCTGTTTTATCCCGAGGTCTACTGCAGTCAGCCGGATCCAGGCCGTATCCAGATGGTGGACTTGTGGTGAAATGGTGGATGGTTGACCTGTAATTCTGCCTGAATCATAATCACACACTGTGTGTTCATTGGTCAGAGGAGAACTGAGCGACTGAGTCTGGTTTCTCCCAAAGATTTTTCTCCATTTCTGTCGGATGGACTTTGGGTTCTTGCCACCGTCGCCTCTGGCTTGCTTAGTTGGGGAACACTTATTATTCAGCAATATTATTGATCTGACTGTACTGAGACTATTGGATGAGAGCTGAACTGAGCTGGACGATGGCATCACTGGTTTCTGCAGAGCTGCTAAATAGATGAACAGGACTAATTTAAAAATAATAATTGATGATCTTTACTGAACCGAAATGCAAAATTGTCCTGTTATCACTGTAAAGCTGCTTTGAAACAATCTGTGTTGTATAAAGTGCTATAGAAATAAAGGTGACTAGACTTACTGTATTTGTTTTGTCTACGCTCTTAAAATAAAGGTTCAATATTGGCATTGATGTTTCCATGAAGAACCTTTAACATCCATGGAGTCACTAAAGGCTCTTTAGATTATTCAAATGTTCTTCACACTAAGAGAAATAAAAGGGTTCCTTTAAGAACTGATCACTGAATGGTTCTTTGGCAAACACCCTTTTGGAATCTGCAAGGTGATATTTCTAATACAAAAAACCATGTAATACGGGTGTCTGTATATAATAAACACAGTGTGTGAGAGTGGTATTGATGACACCACAAACAAGAGCGTCCTCCGCCCTCAGACCAGTGAAAGCATTAGATCCGCTCAGCGCACATCACAGAAGGTGCGTTTGTCTTCCCGTTGAGTGAAGTTATATTTCATCTCTATATCTCATCTCTGTATCCCAGCATGCATTACAGAACGGTGCTGATGTACACTGAAATAGGCTGCTTTGTGGCGTGCGTCTGTGGCTGGATATTGGTCTGTTCGACTATGCCGACAGAATACTGGACTTACTCTGAAGTGAACAGTTTAGTCCTCACATCTTCCCACTATTTCTCCAACCTCTGGAAAGACTGTCTCTCCGACTCCACCGGTGTAATCGACTGCAAAGAGTTTCCCACGCTGCTGGCTCTGCAGAGTGAGTATGATCGGAAAGTTATCATTCCAGTCCATAACGACCTGTTTTGGAAATGAGCTGCTACATTTCTTGTTTTTAATATATACATATCATTATGAGTATTATTCATAATTACATACAGAGGGTATGGAAAGTATTCAGACCCCCTTACATTTTTCACTCTTTGTTATATTGCAGCCATTTGCTAAAATCATTTATGTTCTTTTTTCTCTCTCATTAATGTACACACCTCACCCAATATTGACAGAAAAACACAGAATTGTTGACATTTTTGCAGATTTATTAAAAAAGAAAAACTGAAATATCAAATGGTCCTAAGTATTCAGACCCCTTTCTCAGTATTTAGTAGAAGCACCCTTTTAATCTAATACAGCCATTTTGGGAAAAAGGGCAACACGTTTTCCACACCTGGATTTGGGGATCCTCTGCCATTCCTCCTTGCAGATCCTCTCCAGTTCTGTCAGGTTGGATGGTAAATGTTGGTGGACAGCCATTTTCAGGTCTCTCCAGAGATGCTCAATTGGGTTTAAGTCAGGGCTCTGGCTGGGCCATTCAAGTCATGGAGTTGTTGTGAAGCCCCTCCTTTGTTATTTTAGCTGTGCTTCGGGTCACTGTCTTGTTGGAAGGTGAACCTTCGGCCCAGTCTGAGGTCTTGAGCACTCTGGAGAAGGTTTTCGACCAGGATATCCCTGTACTTGGCCGCACTCATCTTTCCCTCGATTGCAACCAGTCGTCCTGTCCCTGCAGCTGAAGAACACCCCCACATCATGATGCTGCCACCACCGCTTCACTGCTGGGACTGTATTGGACAGGTGATGAGCAGTGCCTGGTTTTCTCCACACACACCGCTCAGAATTAAGGCCAGAATGTTCTATCTTGGTCTCATCAGACCAGAGAATCTTATTTCTCACCATCTTAGCATACTCCATGCAGGCTTTCATGCGGGAGAGGCTTCCGTCGGGCCACTCTGCTATAAAGCCCCGACTGGTGGAGGGCTGCAGTGATGGTTGACTGGTCTACAACTTTCTCCCATCTCCCGACTGCATTTCAGGAGCTCAGCCACAGTGATCTTTGGGTTCTTCTTTACCTCTCTCACCAAGGCTCTTCTCCCCCAATAGCTCAGTTTGGCCGGACGGCCAGCTCTGGGAAGGGTTCTGGTCGTCCCAAACGTCTTCCATTTAAGGATTATGGAGTCCACTGTGCTCTTAGGAACCTTAAGTGCAGCAGAAATGTTTTTGTAACCTTGGCCAGATCTGTGCCTTGCCACAATTCTGTCTCTGAGCTCCTCAGGCAGTTCCTTTGACCTCATGATTCTCATTTGCTCTGACATGCACTGTGAGCTGTAAGGTCTTATATAGACAGGTGTGTGGCTTTCCTAATCAAGTCCAATCAGTATAATCAAACACAGCTGGACTCAAATGAAGGTGTAGAACCATCTCAAGGATGATCAGAAGAAATGGACAGCACCTGAGGTAAATATATGAGTGTCACAGCAAAGGGTCTGAATACTTAGGACCATGTGATATTTTAGTTTTTCTTTTTTAATAAATCTGCAAAAATGTCAACAATTCTGTGTTTTTCTGTCAATATGGGGTGAGGTGTGTACATTAATGAGAAAAAAAATGAACTTAAATGATTTTAGCAATTGGCTGCAATATAACAAAGAGTGAAAAATGTAAGGGGGTGTGAATACTTTCCGTACCCACTGTAAAAGTACCAACTGTATTTTACATAAATAATTCTTATCCTCGCTTAAAACATTTTAAGTCTTCATGAAAGTGAAGTCTTTTCTCCTCTATTGTGCAGTATATCTGAAGCTTCTCAAACAAGAGCAGATGTGGGACGGGGCTTGAGTGTGTCTGTGGAGAATTGATTAAACTTGAGTCAGAATAACTTCATCTCTTCTCTGATGACCTGTCACTCACATGAGATCAGCCAATAGCAAACCACAGCCATTCATTATCACAATAATGATGTGCACGAATAAATAATTTGCCAACTTGTCAAAGACTTTTGTAATACCACAATATTAGTGCATTGGGAAAAACAGTGTACAGATAAATGTGACTGTTGAGTCCTTCTTTCAACAGCATACATTCACCTGTGCCGGTCTTTTGCCATCACATGCATAACTCTGGGCTTCTTCGGATCCATTCTGGCTTTGGTGGGGATGAAGTGCACAAAGCTCGGCGGCTCTGAAGCGGTGAATGCGAGAGTAACCTTTGCTGCCGGGATCACCTACCTTCTCTCAGGTAAGCGCCTGCGCTTGTCCAGTGAGTCCAATGTCCAGCTTGTCCAGTGTGTTCCTGCTCCACTGATCTCATCTGCTGTCTCTGCCTTAGGTCTCTGCGGCATGTTTGCTTACAGCTGGTACGGCCACAAGGTGATCAAAGAGTTCATGGATCCCAACTACAAGGCCAGAAAGTGAGTATATCAGTGATCAGATGAAATGTGCACTTGATATGGATCAGAGTTGGAGAGGTGTTTCTTGTGGCGACAGGTTTGAGCTGGGATCGGCACTGTTTGTGGGATGGGGCGGCTCGGCGCTCCTGCTGGTCGGAGGACTCGTTTACAGCATCATTACAGGGAACCAGGCCTGCCAGTCCAGGTATCAACACACAAAACAATAACCTGTACCAGTATCGCACAAAGACATCTCTCAATCACAAACTCAAGGAGTGAGACTGTGCATTAAGAAAATGAAGTGCCTTGAGATTGAACATGGACTTGCACTCTATTGTAAGAGTACTGAGTAGCCTAATATTATTTAATTAGGGTTAGGGTTAGGAATAGGGGTTGCACTATTTTACAGTCCTCTCATTAACAGAGTATGTACCTAAGAGCTCTGGGTAATATAACGTGACTGCATGGGTTAAGATCAGGTTTAGGGGTCGGCGTTCTTACCTAGTGTCACTGCTCCGAGACTTGGGTGAAGATCCAAATGCAGTTTTATTGGGGCAATCCAAAATCATTATCCATGTAACATGCGAAAGGCAACTAGTGTGTAATCAAGAAAGAGTGCAAAACCGACCCAAACTGGTTTTGTGTTGTTCAGTCAGTTTCACTCAAAATGTAAGTTTTCATAAATTGATTGTGTTTGATTTCTGAAGTGCTTCCCCTTTATTTCAATGGCCACCTTTAGACATTTCCTGACTATCAGTAATTTTGCAACTACATGTCAACTTATTCCACTAACCCGAACCCTCTCCCAACAGTCTGCTAATACTCTGGGAGTTAGCTGACATGCAGCCTAGGTGCAACGCTACAGAATATCTTAATGAAATGAATTTTCTACATTTACATTACATTTAGCAGACGCTTTTATCCAAAGCGACTTACAAATGAGAGTAATAGAAGCAATCAAGACCAGTCAAGGGCAACAATATACAAGCACTGTAACAAGTCTCACGAAACACAAAACACATAGGACAGTTTTTATTTTTATTTTTATTAAATAACAAACAGAAACGAATAGAGTGATAAGTGCTACCAAGATGTCCTGCCATAACCATGATTAATGTTTGTGACTTCAGCTCCAAGACCCAGGAGCCATCCCATCCCAGTCCTACCCCAGAGCCGAAGCAGAAGACGCTGTACACTCCTCCGCCATCGCCTGTCCCGGGCAGAGCCAAGCAGAAGACGAGCAGACCTTCTAAAGGGTCCCGCGCTGTGGACGCTTACGTCTGATGTGCGTTTGTCTGGAAACCTCTTCAGTGGATCTCCACGCAACACTTTAACACGATCAGCACTCTGATCAAGACACAGCACTGTTTCATAGAAGTAACCTGGACCGATTCTAGTCTATGCTCTGTCACGCTCTTCAAACCTCCATTAGGTCTGTTTGGATTTAGTCGTCTTTATTCACAGCTGTTCCGGGTTAGTCCGTCAGCTCGTGTGGAGTTTGAGTACTTCATCACAGATGACGCAGAAGAGATGTCAAACAAAGATGTTTTCATACAATTCTCCTTGAGTACTTTATGCACTGCTTAACCCTCTATGGTACAGCGCTGCCATATGCCAACAATTCATTCCTACTCACTTCCTTGTTATTCAGAAGGAAATTCAATAAATTGTACTTTGGGAATTAAAAGGGCAGGCCTTAGGTTAGCCAATGATGTGCTGCGTTTAAGTCACATGACATGTCTCTTTCCCTCACTCCAGAAACCGCTCTATTAACCTCATTTCTAATCATCTCTTCTCAAGGGGGATTTTCTGCAGTAAATTAGATATTTTTATTGACAAATCAACTGTGTCTAACAGTTTTACTGTAAATGTAGCAAATATCAATGTTTCCATAAGGTGGCGCTGTCCCACAGTCATGTCTTTCCCCACTGGGGTTTATTATAGATAGCATAAGGAATATGATTGTAGTTATTGATTTATATTAAAGTGTCTATTGTAGTACAGCTGTGTTTATCTATAAATATAATTATTTCTTCTTTTCAGAAAATAAATTCAGTGATATATTACAGAAAGGCCAATAGGAAGAGAGAGGAGTGAGCCAAACTATAGGGAATGATGGCGAATAAATGATAGGGATCTACTTATTTTGGGTTTAAACCATAATTTTAGAGAAAAACAAATGATTTGACCATTGTCCACTGTGGTACTGCACTGCCAGTGTTGGGGGTAACGCATTACAAGTAACTTGAGTTACGTAATAAGATTACTTTTTCAAGTAACTAGTAAAGTAACGCATTACTTTTCAAATTTACAACAAAATATCTGAGTTACTTTTTCAAAAAAGTAACGCAAGTTACTTTTTCACATTTATTTGACTGACGCGTCTCTTGTCCCATTAGATGGAGAGTAAGTGCAGAGGCGTTGTGTGTGAACATGATAGTTATTGTAGTTCTAGACTAAATTTGAGCATTTATTCATCTCACTTGCATAAAGATTGAGTATTCCTCAAAAAGAATAAAATCAGTCAAATGCAAAATATGCAAATCTCCAAAAAGTAAATGTTAAATAAAACAAATATTTTTATGCATTTCATCTACCTTTATTGACCAATTTACTGCTGACCTTTAATTATTCAGTTAAACCATGAGCAAAAATTACTAGATTTTTTTTGTTTTTATTGGTAAAACTTTTTTTGTCCTGCGTCCTATTCTTTCATTATCCAGAATGGCAGTGCACACAGCAGAGCGTGTGAATTAGTTTTTTTAACCTTTAACCTATTTCAATTTTGGTAAGAGGTCTTTACATTTGCACAAAAATAGAACCTTTTTGTCATAAAAAAACAAAAACAAAAAAACAAGTCCAGTCCAGGTGAGAAAAAGTAACGCAAAAGTAACGTCACGCATTACTTTTCTTAAAAAGTAAGTAAGTAACTCAATAAGTTACTTTTTAAGGGAATAACGCAATATTGTAATGCATTACTTTTCAAAGTAACTTTCCCCAACACTGTGCACTGCCATATGGAAAACGTTATTTATGTGGTTTGTGGGATTGAAGCTATTTCATGTAATAAACACTGATTTGAAAAAAAAAGTGATGGTTAGAACCCATCTCTGGAGAGGGTTAATACAGCGCCATATCTACAAGAATAAACGACATCGGTGAACCCAGCAATCGTCTGCTCGGCGTCTAACACACCTGACGTCTGCGTGTCGAAGCTGGATGTACTGCTCTTTAACAGGGTTCCTGCAGGTTTAAGACTTTTTAAGACCATTATGAATGAAATTTAAGACCTATATCACGCAATTAAAAAACGTACAAAAGAAATACAGAATCATAAAATTACTTAAAGAATATTAATTTATTTTGTGGTGGTCATTTCCAGAAATGTGCATGTTTTTTTTCTTCCATAATTAGGATGCCACATTTACCATATTATTATGTTAGATGCACATTAGTCACACATGACAATATAAACAAAATGCATGACTCTATATTAGGTTGCTTTCACTTTAAGACCTACAGTAATGCGCAGATCCAATACTGACACACGTCCCGAACTTTTTTTACACACAACATACCAGCCAATATGGGCATAGGGAAAATAATGTGTGTTTGATTGTTCAAGAGTAATGAGCCTATAGACACATTGATTCATATACTCGCGAGAGCAATGACAGGCGGCAAGCGCGTCTGACATTGGTCCGTGGTTTAGATTGCCTTTATTATCTATTTTTAGTGCGCAATCGCTTTGCCCGGTCCTTGGCGCTTATGGGAGACGGCAGGTGAGAAAGATTCCCCTTCACTTTCATGATCGCGGAACTGGAGAACTAATTCAGCTGAAGAATAAAATCTGTGTTATTTGTCTGTGGTTCAATCCGAAAGAGACTCGAGCCAATAACACGAAAGCTGATTGGCTGCAATATAAGATGCATTGTGGTCTCAGCGAACTATAGTTGGACTAGCGAAAGAACTACAACATAAACACACACACACACACTAAAGCGCTGCGGGAGCACTTCAACGGGCATTAGAGGTAGTGTTACATGGACGTAGGAAAATTAAGACCTGTTTAAAAATAAGATCTAGTACTCAATGCTTCCGCGATTTTAAAACTTTTTAACCCTGTTTAAGACACTGGCCACACCAAACCTACGCCTGAGGATGTGTAGATGCACAGATGGTCCAGAGCTTCTCATGCATCTTTCAATAAAAACAGTGAAATAATCACACACGTCTAAGTTCATGCGATCACATCTAGACTCAAAGGAAACACGTCTGAGACTACATGAGGCAACAGAATCACAGTCTTGATTTATTGTAATTTCAAAGACATAATCTACTCTTAGTGAAAGCGGATTTCTTCCTGAGATGGCGCTCATCACACTGATGGTCATGAGCTGTGGGTGAGGAGAGCAGGGCGCTCACGCGGCCCATCTGATGTGGACGGGGCTGAAGTCCCAGCGATCCGGATGGCCCATGTGCAGGAGGTCGCTGTAGGGCGAGCGGCTCCACTGGAACACGGGCGTCTGGTCCCACGCCGGGCCGCTGACCGCCAGCAGCTCAAACTGCTGGAACATGCTGTAGCTCGTCATCTGAGGATTAATGAGACACATGACTTCATGTGGGATATCGCATCCATTCATCATTTAGCAGACTCGTTTATCTGTGGTCCGTCACCAAGAGGCGAATAATCACAAATAGTGCTCGAAACACTACGTTTTGGACTTTGCTTAGAGTAGCACAAGAAAGAGAAGACGACATGTAAATAATCTATGAGGTGAGCACATTTACTGGACGTGTGATTGGATAACTGTCCTAACCAGTGGACCAATGGCTTCGCAGCATCTCAAACGCTCGAGTCAAAGTAGGGGTGCAACAATACACCAAGAGACTAATGATACGACCAATGTAACGAAGGAAGAAAAAAACGATACCTATATATTTTCCCAAAAGACCTTTATTTTGACACATCTTCACGCAATGCCTTCAGGTTTAAACTCACGTGTCAGGGCTCGACAGCCGTATCACACCGCAATGCATGTTACGCAATGAGTGTATTCACACCTGGGAATCATTTATTGTGATGGACAATATAAAGACGATTTCACACAAAAAGTGCTCAAATGCACAGAATAAGCATGTCTGGCGTGTTCAACAAGAACTGGAGTACGTCAGAAAATAAGACAAACTATCAATCATATTTATAAAAGATTTACCCATTTAATCTGGTTTTTAATTATTCAGTTTGGGTGAAAGTAGGGCTGGGCGATATATCGAATATTAGCGATAATATCGCAATAATTTTGATGATGATGTAAAATTTAAAAAATATTGTGAATATTGAATATTTCAAATTCAACATGCATGCTTTCCCAAAACACATTACCAGATAACGCAGAGCTCTGCTTCCACCGTTCACTAAACACTGGAAGCTGAAGAGTTGAATATATACTGAAAGCAACAGAAACATGCGCGCATGAGAGGAATAACAGCGCGGCGCGGGACTCTGACCTGAAGCGCACACGCCTTTCAGACAACATGCGATCGGATTCAGCTCTTCCATGGATTATTGGGTTTCAATGGTCGAACAGATGTAGAAATGCACATCCTGTTGAGTATTAAACACAGTAGTGTGTGTCTCTAGTGAACACACACAGAGTTGAGTGAGGAATCGTGTGTTAGTGTATTGGGTCCGTGCAGCTCTTAAAGGGCCGGAGCTCAAATTCTGTGTGATTTAAAGGTCCTGTTCTTCGTGATCCCATCTTTCAAACTTTAGTTAGTGTGTAATGTTGCTGTTAGAGCATAAATAACACCTGTAAAATTATAAAGCTCAAAGTTCAATGCCAAGCGAGATCTTTTATTGAACAGAAGTTCCCTTTCAAAGCCTACAGCGAACGGCCGGTTTGGACTACATCCCTGCACTTCCTGCTTTAATGATGTCACTACAACAGTCTGTTGACTAAACTCCGCCCACAAGAATATGCAAAAGGGGGCGTGGTCTTGTTGCTCTCCGTAGAGAAGAGGAAGTGATGCGTTTGTAGAGTGTGTTTGTCTCCATGTCATGGAGACGCTGTTATTTTCAGTTAAATCACCTTTGTTTGGCCTTCCACGGACGCTGTACGTGAGATCAATGGTTACAATTTATGTTTAACTCGGTTCGGAAAATTATAATCACAATTTAAAACTATGTGCAGCACATTTAGCTGAGGACTGCTTCCTCAATCTCAATCAGTTTAATGCCGGATTCACAGAAAGATTATTCTTAAAAGATGACGCAGTTCCCTCTTTGTCTGGAGAAGGCGTTGTTTATGGACCACAACCGGTAAGTGTGTTTTAATATTTAAGTTGGTCCGTTTAACAGTTTATGTAACTCATTACACAAAGTGCAACGCTGTTTAGCTTTGTTAACTAACGTTAGATGGTAATTGAAACTAATCCGAAAAACTTTTTTAAAAAGTGTATTCAGACACCATGGATTGTTGGTGTTTGTAATGATCAGTTTAAATGATTAGTTTATTATATCTGTTGTTTCCTGTTTAACCTCATGCTCGTTCAGCTGCAGCCTCGTATAATATAAAAGCATGACAGCTACTGAAGAGACAGCTTACCATTGGGAAACATCCTGCAAAAGTCTGTAATCGATCCGATATTCTCCGGGTCTGATTCCGGCTCAAATTGATAAGGCAATATAGACATTTTTGCAATAACATTGAGCGCGCGTGTCTCCCCGTTATGGTAAGAGGCGGACCTTTCCGGTAACGTGGGCTAAGCTGCTGTCCAATCACAACACGGGAAGCGCTGGCCCAATCAGAACTCGCTACGTATTTCTGAAGGAGGGACTTCATAGAACAAGGAAATCATCAGGCCGTTTTTACATCAGAGAAAACACCGGTGTACAGATCAGTAAAATGTGTGAAAAATACTGTGTTTTTTACACGCGAAACATGAACACATGTTATATTGCACACTGTAAACATAATCAAACTTCGAAAACACGCGAAGAACGGGACCTTTAGTATTTATCAAACAACTATGACAAATAGAAAACCACCCCATGCTTGGCTAAACAACTTTGATATATTTATGAAGAATCAGTGTAGCCTATAGTTCATTTATAGAGTGAAGACTTTTTATATATATATTATATTTTTGATTTATTTCTTGACTTGCTGCTGTTAAATAGACCCACTGTAGCAGAAAATAAAGCACTGTTTGTGTCATATTGTTTGTAATTTGCATGTTTTGCTTATGTTTTAAAAAAAAGATCAAATTAAAAATCTATATTGTAATTATATATGTACTTTAAAAAAATATTAAATTACTCGTATCATGATTTAAGATTTTGGTCATCCCAACCCGTTCAGTAAACGCAAACATTTAGCATTTAATTTGAATCTATCTAAATAGTTTTTGTTGTTTTTAATGGGGGCAAAAGCCATTGTTATTTATTTATTTAAAAGCAATTGCAAACATATCGAGATATTATTTTTTTTTAGATATCGCCCAGCCCTAGGTGAAAGTAGGTGAATTATAAAAAACTAAAGTCAACTAGCCAGAAAATATGATGTATAAGCTTTCTAGTTTATTATGTACTACACAGAAAGGCTCGACCCAAATCAAACACACCTAATGGCAAGCACTGCAAAAACTCACTTTATTTGGATCGTAATCGTATCGCAGGACTGTGGAGGTATCGGCAGATCGATATATCATATCGTGATGAACCGTCCGATCAAAGTGTGTGATCAGAGTGATTGGGTTTATTCTCCAGAAGCCTCTCACACGATTGGGTTCCCAAACACACGCAAGAGAACATGACAGCGTTCATTGGGTTTCGCCTGACGCTCTGAGACGCCACTCATTCTCAGGGAAAAGAGCCACTTACAGATTATTACTGATATTTGGCACCAGTTTCCCAGGAAAACGGGATGTAGACTGTGCTTGATATGTTTCATGGCATAACCAGGTTTTGCGCAGGAGTTAAACTCGGCCCTCGAGCGACTGCTACTGACCTTCATGTCCGTTCCTCCATGTGAACGCTGCTTCAGCGCTCCGAACGGATATGAGCCATTGGCAGGATTCAGGTCGGATCGGGCAGAGATGGCGTTCTCACCGTTCTGAGCGGGGTCACAGGCGTCGCAGCGGGACAAAGGGTCTTCCTTAAAGTTATTATACCTGCAGAACACACACACACACACACACACACACACACACACACACACACACAGAGTGAAGACGGAAGCAGCCGAACACACAGGCACAGAAACACAACAGCAGGACCGTACCTCATCAGACGCACCATGGACTCGATGTCCGTCACCAGAGTTTGGTTTCTGCGGAAGATCTGAGCTCTGGGACTCTCGCTGAAGGAGAACCAGGAACCGTATTTCTGGACCAGCTCCTGACATCCGCTCGCATTGAACACCTCCTCAAAGTACCTGCCACACACAACAACAGCAGCTTCTGACGGACCGGAGAGCACTTCACATCTCTAGTGTTTTAATCTCCAGTCCTGGCCTCTCTGGGTTTCCTTCCCCACAATCCTAAGACACCTGACTGTGAGTAACCTGTAGATGTGAGCGACTAACACTGTGTCCTGACCAGATGTGACATGATGGACACATGATAAAAGGCATCTTTTCCATGTTAATCTGAGCTTTTGTCCTAACCAGGCACGAGGGAGATCCGAGACGACTCTACTTAACTCACTTAATAACTGAGGATCAGCGGTTTCTCTTCATCCGTCAGCAGGCAGGAGAGTACGCTTCATCATGAGGTTGAGATCTTCAGAGAGATGTGCCAGATGTGGTCAGTGTGATGGACAGCTGAGAGAGCGACTCTGTGCTTTCACAACCTCTTCTCCAGTTTAACTTCTTCTTTAGCAATGCTGGTTAGTAACTGCTTATCTTTGGAAGCTTGTTTTGTTTCTCAATTTTATCTGTTTAAAGGTAACTGCAACTTTATATCTCACAATTCAGATTGTATTCTCTTTCAGATTTTATTCTCTTTCAGATTTAAAAATTTGATCCCGGCTCCTATTAGTGGGTGGGATATATTAGGGAGCAAGTGAACATTTTGTCCTCAGAGTTGATGTGTTAGAAGCAGGAAAACTGGGCAAGCGTAAGGATTTGAGCGAGTTTGACAAGGGCCAGATTGTGATGGCTAGACGACTGGGTCAGAGCATCTCCAAAACTGCAGCTCTTGTGGGGTGTTCCCGGTCTGCAGTGGTCAGGATCTATCAAAAGTGCTCCAAGGAAGGAACAGTGGAGAACCGGCCACAGGGTCATGGGCGGCCCAGGCTCATTGATGCACGTGTGGAGCGAAGGCTGGCCCGTGTGGTCCGATCAAACAGACGAGCTACTGGAGCTCAAACTGCTCAAGAAGTTAATGCTGGTTCTGATAGAAAGGGCTCAGAATACACAGAGCATCGCAGTTTGTTGCGTATGGGGCGGCATAGCCGCTGACCAGTCAGGGTGCCCATGCTGCAAGTGATTTCAGAACACGTCAGCCGTTCTGATGGGATGTTGGGATGCTATATTGGAATTCATGACCAGAAAAATCAAGTAAACCCAGAGCTGTTTGTGTTCAGACGAACCGTGTTTTTAGCAACCATAAGATGAAAATGACCCATACCCAGACCACCTCCTGAGATTGACTCGGTTCGCTTTAAAGGAGTCCAAGATCGTTTGGAGAGTTCACATATGGGCCAAAGATCACACCAACCCTTACACACACACACACACACACACACACACAGGCAGCGAGACTCATTACTCACGGGATGTTGTAGCTGGCCCAGTATCCAGCCTCGAACAGCTCTTCCGTTCGGTCTGCCGTCACGATCATCCCACTGGAGGAAACACAGAAGACTGTTATCTGCCATATCTACTACTGTAGTGTTATCATTCAAGAAGTTATATAGGCAGTTCTCGTTTGAGTTACACACGCAGTCCAAGCTGAATGTATCATCATTACTCCAGTACCTCAGACGTTCTGTCTTAATTGCATAATGGTCATAAAATGTCAAAGACACAATTTACCCCAGCGCTGTCCCTTTAAGAGAGCCGCCCCACTGAGACTGATCTAATGCAAGCAGACTTACGGGATCTGCTCCAGAACGGTGAACAGCCCTTGTTTTGCGTGTGCCTGTCCCGGGACAAAGAGCTTGTAGTCGACCACCATCCACTGATTGTTGTACCTGGCCAACAAAGTCATCACGATTGAGTTTGCTCAGGGCTTTTATTCAAACACGAGGCACTGAAGGTGGCTTACGTTCCGCTGTTGTGCTTGCTGAAGATGTCGGCCCAGGCCTGACCGCTCTCAGCCAGGCGATTGGCCACGATGTTCCTCAGCCACTCCATGACCGCGCCGCGGGGCTGCACGAACTTCCACAGGTCAGGGTTACTGTTGCCAATCGTGGTTTCCAAAGTGACCTGAGGAAAAACACACAAACATTAAAGACGGGAACATCGCTCCACACAGCATGATAACAGTTTCAACCGGGAGTCTCACCAAACCACTGCTGAGCAAATAAAAGTCATCGCCTGAGAAAATACTGCCTGGATAGGAGGAGAACACCTGAGTTTTCCCGGGGATCGTCTCCTTTCCTGCAGGAACAGTGATGCATGCATTATTATAGCGGATAAGCTGGAGTGAAGCGGAGATGTTCTCGCGCTCATACCTGTGGGAGAGGTGCGGTAAGCCAAACTGTATCTCTTCATTATCCGCAGCATTGACTGGTAGGTGTTCCACGTGTCATGTGACACCAGCAGATCCTTTCCGCCGGGAAGGACTTTGATCAGAGCGGAGCAGGAGCCCGAGCCGACGGTCCGAGACTGGCTGGATTTGTTGAGCGCAGCCTCCAGGTCCTCCAGGTCTCCTCCCATCTGGAAAAGGCTGAGCGGGAACGCAGAAAGGAATAATGCACATGCAATAATAATAACAAATATAGCTGCAAGCAGCAATTATCAGGGTTCAAGTGTTTAAAGGCATTAAAGCACATGATGTTTCCTTTAGCAAGCCTGCTACCATCTGGAAAAGAACATTTACAGCAAATACAGGACATTTCCTCTTTATATGCCGTGAAAGGAGGGCGCCTCTTTAGACTCATTGATAGTGGTCAAACTAGGCTGATTACAATGTGTAACATACCTATGGTCATTACCTCCAGCATCAAACAATTAAACAATGCAGTGTCAAATAATGATTACAATGTGTGGATGCCAAGATTACTGTGTAAAGGTAGGCACGTCAAATAATGATTACAATGTGTAAAGGTAGGCTACGTCAAATAATGATTACAATGTGTAAAGGTAGGCTACGTCAAATAATGATTACAATGTGTAAAGGTAGGCTACATCAAATAATGATTACAATGTGTAAAGGTAGGCTAGCAAATAATGATTACAATGTGTAAAGGTAGGCTATGCCAAATAATGATTACAATGTGTAAAGGTAGGCTACATCAAATAATGATTACAATGTGTAAAGGTAGGCTACATCAAATAATGATTACAATGTGTAAAGGTAGGCTACATCAAATAATGATTACAATGTGTAAAGGTAGGCTACATCAAATAATGATTACAATGTGTAAAGGTAGGCTACATCAAATAATGATTACAATGTGTAAAGGTAGGCTACATGTCAAATAATGATTACAATGTGTAAAGGTAGGCTATGTCAAATAATGATTACAATGTGTAAAGGTAGGCTATGTCAAATAATGATTACAATGTGTAAAGGTAGGCTACATCAAATAATGATTACAATGTGTAAAGGTAGGCTATGTCAAATAATGATTACAATGTAAAGGTAGGCTACATCAAATAATGATTACAATGTGTAAAGGTAGGCTACATCAAATAATGATTACAATGTGTAAAGGTAGGCTACATCAAATAATGATTACAATGTGTAAAGGTAGGCTACGTCAAATAATGATTACAATGTGTAAAGGTAGGCTACATCAAATAATGATTACAATGTGTAAAGGTAGGCTACATCAAATAATGATTACAATGTGTAAAGGTAGGCTACATCAAATAATGATTACAATGTGTAAAGGTAGGCTCGTCAAATAATGATTACAATGTGTAAAGGTAGGCTACATCAAATAATGATTACAATGTGTAAAGGTAGGCTACATCAAATAATGATTACAATGTGTAAAGGTAGGCTACATGTCAAATAATGATTACAATGTGTAAAAGGTAGGCTACGTCAAATAATGATTACAATGTGTAAAGGTAGGCTACATCAAATAATGATTACAATGTGTAAAGGTAGGCTACATCAAATAATGATTACAATGTGTAAAGGTAGGCTCGTCAAATAATGATTACAATGTGTAAAGGTAGGCTACATCAAATAATGATTACAATGTGTAAAGGTAGGCTACGTCAAATAATGATTACAATGTGTAAAGGTAGGCTACATCAAATAATGATTACAATGTGTAAAGGTAGGCTACGTCAAATAATGATTACAATGTGTAAAGGTAGGCTACATCAAATAATGATTACAATGTGTAAAGGTAGGCTATCAAATAATGATTACAATGTGTAAAGGTAGGCTACATCAATAATGATTACAATGTGTAAAGGTAGGCTACATCAAATAATGATTACAATGTGTAAAGGTAGGCTATCAAATAATGATTACAATGTGTAAAGGTAGGCTACATCAAATAATGATTACAATGTGTAAAGGTAGGCTACGTCAAATAATGATTACAATGTGTAAAGGTAGGCTATGTCAAATAATGATTACAATGTGTAAAGGTAGGCTACGTCAAATAATGATTACAATGTGTAAAGGTAGGCTACATCAAATAATGATTACAATGTGTAAAGGTAGGCTATGTCAAATAATGATTACAATGTGTAAAGGTAGGCTACGTCAAATAATGATTACAAGAAGTCAGGCTCCATTGAGTAACAAGCTAATTAAAACACATTTATTATTCACAGAATGGAAAGAGGAAATAAAACATGCCATTAATGGGCTTAGTCAAGTCCTCTTTTACTTAATGAGTTATTTTTATCTATTCCACATCTCCCACGTGTGTGTGTTTGAGCAAGGCGGTCCGTGGTGACTGAAGATACTCGCCCGGTTACGTGTCTCTACTGATTTAACAGCTCACTACCAGTTACAAAAGACAGTGTAACAGTAACTAGCCGACCCCTGACTTATGGTTCGGTCTGCCCGATCAGTTTTAGATGGAGAATGATGATGATTAACGATATGCTCTTAAACCCCTAATAGCATGACATTTTGCACATGAAATATAGAAAAAAAGCCTGGCTATACTCACAGGAAGCCAAGGGGGTTGATGGAAAGGCTTCCGGATGGAAATGTAACCTGCCCATTGTACCCGTCCTCCAAACCCTGCAGCTGCAGCAAAGACAGGCGGACCTGAAAGAGAACAGGCACAGAGCATGCAATAAACCAATCACAATGCTGTGAGTAGGTGATCAAGCTCAGTGGAGGCCTGACGCACCTGATGCCAGTACGGGCAGTCGCGGTGTGTGTCCATCTGCTGCGAGAGCCACTGCAGGTTGGTGCTGATGTAGTCTTTGAGCCGCTGGCAGTAGCTGATGTCCCGAGCGAACGGCCCGCAGTAACCCATCAGTGTGTTCATCCAGTGCTGGTAGATGAGCTGTGGCATTGGACAGGGCCGTTACACTTTACTCCCATAGTCCTTACTGGCTTTATAAATCATGTTTTGGGTCATTGTGTCCTTCTCAAAGTGAATTGATTATATGGATCAGGCGTGTACCTGTGTTGTGACCGTAGCCTCCACGAGTCCAGCCGCATACGCCTGCAGAGAGTCATTATAGGCGGCGCTGGTGCTGACCTCCAGATACGCCCACCTGACAACACACACACACACACTTAACATCAGGTTCAAGTCCAAGCTCTTTTACTGTCATCTACACTGAGAAATAATGCAATTCTTCCTGCTCGTTGAACTAAAGTGCTGATTCTCTGGAACAGCGGGTCTCCTGTGATGTTCTGTTAGCACCCTGATTAGCTTCTTCAGGTGAGTTCGGTCTGTATTTTTTGGTTTGTTAATGTGGCTTAATTTCAGTTTTGTTGTTTATGTTTTCAAGCTAGTGCATGACCGAGCAGATCCCGAGCGGATGCTTCAGAACCGGGTGTTTTTACATGTCTTGTGCTTTTTAGATTACGCTGTGATTTGTAAATGCTACTACTGTTAGCATTACAGCTTTATCACGACAGAATACATGATTGCCTTGTACAGTTTTGTATATTCATATTTTTATTTATAACAGTAACAAATGTTTTCCAATTAACAAAACTTAGTGTAGGATACACGCAAAAAAAAGAAATTATGTTGTGTATAATCATTTTTGTAAAAAAAGACAACACAAGAAATACAAGTAAAGCAATGTTACATTCATCAATATTTATCCATCTGTAGCAAAGACAAAAGACATCAACGTGTCTATTTATAACACACATCTTTTGTGTTTAATATCCAGTGTTGATGTTGTCTACTCCTGCCTTCATCATCTCTAGGACGGAGTTTGAGGGTCCGCTGTAGTTCTCCGGATCCAGCTGGACGGTGTGTTGGGATCATGTCTTCAGGGCTCTTCAGATTGTGATGCGAGAGGAGGTGGAATGGGGATTGCATGCAGCTCTTCTGTGTATGGTCTGGGGTTCAGAAACACTTCATGTAGCAGAAGGGTCATAAGGTCATCCACATAGTCTGTAATGAGACAAATTAGCTTTATTGTTTTACAGAATAACTCTAAACTAGGGATGTCAATTTACACAAATCCCCATGATCGATCGATTAACGTGAAACTGCATGTCTCCATCAGTGCTCACACACACACCATGATCCCCACCAATCAATGAGAAGGTTGATCTGAATAAAGGGCTCGGATTGGAAAATGAGTCGATGTGATTAAAAAACTTAGTTATTACCGGTTTCGAATCCATTCAGCCGATCTCTGTATCTGGCGGTAGCACTTTTTAATTCATTTAATCGGATAAGCACTCAAATATGAGTTTAGATATTTTTCCCATTTTAAACTTGACTCTTCCGTAGTTACATCGTGCACTAATATCATTGTGCCTCTTCACTCATGGTACGGCAGCAGTTCCTTGATTATTACGCAGGAATGAGAAAATAGTTCCTAGCCGTAATCGGCAACTTTTCATTTTCCGATATTATTAACTGGGTTATCTGAGACGGTTATTTTGTTTTTTGAGGTTTCTTTTTCAAAAACACTGATGCATCATAATCTATCGGTTATTTATTGTTTTGTCATGTTTTCATGTCACGTTTGTATTTGTCAAAAATAATTTGTGTAACAGTTTTTTCATTATCTCAATGACGGACACGCCCCGCCCCCCGCAATTATTTTATGATTTTTATGATTTTCAATTATTTTACAACTTACTGTATGTTGTGTCTGTTTTCACCGGCTTTGCTGTGCATTCCCCCTTTTTTGAGTTTGGAAAAACACATTTGTGCACAGCCTGTCCTTCAGGTGTTGCCCGCTCACGGCTAGTGTTTTCATTAAAGTGCATGGCTGCGAGATACAACCTGTAATCAGTGGCATATACATCATCATCAGCAGAGTCTCAGAAACAGTGTTTAAAGATTGTGTAAAGATCATTACCGGCACAGCATTCCTATGAAAGGGAAAATCTCATTCTTCGGGGCAAAGCGCAGACTCAGGCTGTGGAACGCCTCCAGCGACAGCGTCTGAACGTGATGCCGGAGTTTCTCCACATCCTTCAGGACTCTCCTGTTAGATAATATCTTTTCCACTTTGTGGAGTGTCACTGATCCTGTAACGACACGGACATTAAACCATGAAGATCTCTGACTTTACCCAGAGTACTGTGGTGTTATTTACCCTCTCTCTATAGTCACACCTGGTTGGAGCCATTTCTTCGGATCCCTGGAGACTCCGTCTGGGTGTTCACACTTCGGGAAGAGGGGGTTCTCGTGAACATGTGCGTTCTGTATGTGGTTCAGCAGGGAAGTCCACTTCGCAACCTTTTCTGGCCCGGACACAGAGGACGTCGCACTCCAGTAAACATGATTTTTGATACTCCGCAACCATTTCTTCAGCCCCTCGCAGTCCTTCCTTTGCGAAAGCTTGTCAAGTTTCTTACACAGTCCTGTACAAAGTGAAATATTAGCTGTACTAATTTCATGATAATCAAATCACAACCAAAACCTAAACGAGCACGCCTGTAATCAAGTTTATATGTTATGAGGAACACACAGATGAATGTTACCTTTCTCAAAGTGCCACGCGTCACAGAAGTGAGTGATACTGCGTTCCCTCAGGTACCCCTGAATCTGCGGATGGCGATCGGTGACCATGTAGTCAACAGCTACACCACTGGAGTCCAGCTTGTCCAGACAGCGCTTTAATCCCTCCTTCTCCATATGGTAACGTCCGTTAACCTCGTTGCTCTGTTGTTGGGGACACCAAATTTCAATTATGCCAGTATAAACAGTAATAGATTGCAGAAAGTGTGACTCTTTTGTATATGCTTAGGACAGCGGTTCCCAAACTCTTGGAGTGAAGTACCCCTGAAGCATTTTAAACTAGGCCTGCTGTAGTTGGGATAGGTGGCTTAGGTTTAACTGTGAATTTAAGTAAATTGTGTTTTGAATTTATTTATAAATTTATACATTGAATTGTTCAAATTAAAGAATTATTTTTTTTTTCAATAAAAGCCATTCTTTAATGTCATCCGCCATCTTTTTATGGCTATTTTTGTTTATTTAAGCATCGGTTCAGCCATTTAAACAGTATCACCCAACCCTACGCGTTCCTCAGTTTGGGAAGCACTGGCTTAGGAATCACTGACCTGAATTAACTGAAGATCCAGGATTGTGTTGGTTTCCATGTGCATCAACGTGTAGCTGCCAAATCTGGCTGAGTGTCCTATGGCAAACATAGTCATAAATACAATATTAATGACAACATCAGTATTAATATACACTCACCTAAAGGATTATTATGAACACACACTAATACTGTGTTTGACCCCCTTTCACCTTCAGAACTGCCTTAATTCTACGTGGCATTGATTCAACAAGGTGCTGAAAGCATTCTTTAGAAATGTTGGCCCATATTGATAGGATAGCATCTTGCAGTTGATGGAGATTTGTGGGATGCACATCCAGGGCACGAAGCTCCCGTTCCACCACATCCCAAAGATGCTCTATTGGGCTGAGATCTGGTGACAGTGGGGCCATTTTAGTTCAGTGAACTCATTGTCATGTTCAAGAAACCAATTTGAAATGATTGGAGCTTTGTGACATGGTGCATTATCCTGCTGGAAGTAGCCATCAGAGGATGGGCACATGGTGGTCATAAAGGGATGGACATGGTCAGAAACAATGCTCAGGTAGGCCGTGGCATTTAAACCATGCCCAATTGGCACTAAGGGGCCTAAAGTGTGCCAAGAAAACACCCCACACCATTACACCACCACCCCCAGCCTGCACAGTGAAAACATCCCCCACACCATTACACCACCACCACCAGCCTGCACAGTGAAAACATCCCCCACACCATTACACCACCACCACCAGCCTGCACAGTGAAAACATCCCCACACCATTACACCACCACCACCAGCCTGCACAGTGAAAACATCCCCACACCATTACACCACCACCACCAGCCTGCACAGTGAAAACATCCCCACACCATTACACCACCACCACCAGCCTGCACAGTGAAAACACCCCACACCATTACACCACCACCACCAGCCTGCACAGTGAAAACATCCCCACACCATTACACCACCACCACCAGCCTGCACAGTGAAAACACCCCACACCATTACACCACCACCACCAGCCTGCACAGTGAAAACATCCCCACACCATTACACCACCACCACCAGCCTGCACAGTGAAAACATCCCCACACCATTACACCACCACCACCAGCCTGCACAGTGAAAACATCCCCACACCATTACACCACCTCCACCAGCCTGCACAGTGAAAACATCCCCACACCATTACACCACCACCACCAGCCTGCACAGTGAAAACACCCCCACACCATTACACCACCACCAGCAGCCTGCACAGTGAAAACATCCCCACACCATTACACCACCACCACCAGCCTGCACAGTGAAAACACCCCCACACCATTACACCACCACCAGCAGCCTGCACAGTGAAAACATCCCCACACCATTACACCACCACCACCAGCCTGCACAGTGGGAACATCCCCACACCATTACACCACCAGCAGCAGCCTGCACAGTGAAAACACCCCCACACCATTACACCACCACCACCAGCCTGCACAGTGAAAACATCCCCACACCATTACACCACCACCAGCAGCCTGCACAGTGAAAACATCCCCACACCATTACACCACCACCACCAGCCTGCACAGTGAAAACATCCCCACACCATTACACCACCACCAGCAGCCTGCACAGTGAAAACATCCCCACACCATTACACCACCTCCACCAGCCTGCACAGTGAAAACATCCCCCACACCATTACACCACCACCACCAGCCTGCACAGTGAAAACATCCCCCACACCATTACACCACCTCCACCAGCCTGCACAGTGGGAACAAGGCATGATGGATCCATGTTCTCATTCTGTTTACGCCAAATTCTGACTCTACCATCTGAACGTCTCAACAGAAATCCAGACTCATCAGACCAGGCAACATTTTTCCAGTCTTCAACTGTCCAATTTTGGTGATCTTGTGCAAATTGTAGCCTCTTTTCCTATTTGTAGTGGAGATGAGTGGTACCCGGTGGGGTCTTCTGCTGTTGTAGCCCATCCGCCTCAAGGTTGTGTGTGTTGTGGCTTCACAAATGCTTTGCTGCATACCTCGGTTGTAACGAGTGGTTATTTCAGTCAAAGTTGCTCTTCTATCAGCTTGAATCAGTCGGCCCATTCTCCTCTGACCTCTAGCATCAACAAGGCATTTTCTCCCACAGGACTGCATACTGGAGGTCTTTCACTTTTCACACCATTCTTTGTAAACCCTAGACATGGTTGTGTGTGAAAATCCCAGTAACTGAGCAGATTGTGAAATACTCAGACCAGACCCATCTGGCACCAACAACCATGCCACGCTCAAAATGGCTTAAATCCCCTTTCTTTCCCATTCTGACATTCAGTTTGGAGTTCAGGAGATTGTCTTGACCAGGACCACAACCCTAAATGCATTGAAGCAGCTGCCATGTGATTGGTTGATTAGATAATTGCATTAATGAGAAATTGAACAGGTGTTCCTAATAATCCTTTAGGTCAGTGTATTTTAGAAAATCTAAAAGACAATTAATCGAAATGTACCTATAGTGTGTGCCTGCATATCTCCAGCTACTGCAAGCTTTCCCCGCTCTCGCAGCTGCCGGATAATATTCAGCTGATCTCTTTTCCACTTGTGTATGACGGCAGGCTCGATGAAATTCCTGACATGTTTCCTGAAGGTTGCATATTGTATCATCTGGAGCTTCATGGCCTTGCAAATCTATGATAATATACATTCAAAAACATTGGTATTGATACATACTAAAACAACAGTAATTTCAGAATGCACTTGAGGTTTTGCACACCTTCTGTAGTTGTGTAAAGCATCCACCAGTGAAATATGTTGCCGCAGACACCAGCAGGTTTCCCACCGGGGTACTCCCTATGATGGGCTGGCTCTGCCACCGTCTGTGGTGGTTACACTCTTCACAGAGCTGGGTGAACACAACAAGCGTCCCCTCGCGTCTGCTCTGGACCTCACACTTCCTCTTACACATCGGACAGGACACAAACAACTCTCGAAGGCAGCTTTCAAAAACAATGTATTTGTTATCGCTGTAGTTGGCCTGTGGATCAGTCCTAAAGTCATAAAAAAATAACATATTTTGGACCGCTGCTTTTAGGTCATTTTCTTACTACACAAATGTATTGTATGCATTTATAACTCACAACAATTCAGATTCCTGAGTGACTGTAGACTGTGGGTTATATGAGGAGTCAAGGGGTTCTTCCTCGTCCTCCTCCTCTAACACCAGACGAGGTCTCTTGCTTGGCCTGAAGATCGAGCTCTTCACTGGTGTTGAGGACGGCTGCACATCTGGACACATGCCAGCGGCTTCAGTCCCATGACTAGAAACTGTTGCCCGAATGCCTACAATTACTCAAAATGGTCTGTCTTCCTATTATAAAACAACTTAACTTGACACATAAGCCTGAATAAAACTGATTATGATGACGTATTACATGAACACATTTAGTGTCAGTACTCCATACCTTTGCTCCTTAACTCCCTCCCAGTAGCCATGGAGACTTGTGTGCCCACTGATCGCATCTTTGGTGATGTATCTGTGGCCACGGTCTCTACAGGGTCTGACTGGCATCCGACATCATCCAGTGTAGATGTAGGGTGGGACACTTGGGAACTCGGACCCTGCTGAGATACTGTCTGAAACAAACCAGGAAAACGTGTTATTAATTGGCAGATAGAAGCAAAAATACATACATTTGACATGTAAAAGAGTAATGACCAACTGAATATTAATCAGAAGACCACAGAAGTATGGCTTCACACACTAAATATCCATCCGGTCTTCAACCCCGCTCCTGGGGACCCAGTGTCCTGCACAGTGTATTTCCAATCAGCACACCTGCCTGTGTGTTTTCAGCAAGTGATCCTCCAGAGCTCGATTAGCTTCACCTGTCTTTGATTAGCTAAACTCTGCAGGACAGTGGGTCCCCCGGAGCAGGGCTCAAACACATGATACAGTCCTCTAAGGGATTATTGGATTACAGGCTGTGGATCTATACTGATCGCTACTGACTGTACAGCACCGCTAGTCTGTCGTTACAGCACGAGTGTAGCCAAATATCGCAGACTAATCAAAGTCGAATCATGGTTTTACTACATTAAAGAACCAAGTTTACACGGAACCATGTTTACACAAAACCAAGTTTACACGGAACCATGTTTACACAAAACCAAGTTTACACGGAACCATGTTTACACAAAACCAAGTTTACACGGAACCATGTTAACATGGAACCAAGTTTACACGTAACCATGTTTACACGTAACCATGTTTACACGTAACCATGTTTGCATGGAACCAAGTTTACACAGAACCATGTTTACACAAAACCAAGTTTACACGGAACCATGTTAACATGGAACCAAGTTTACACGTAACCATGTTTACACGTAACCATGTTTACACGGAACCATGTTTGCATGGAACCATGTCTACACGGAACCATGTTTGCATGGAACCAAGTTTACAAGGAACCATGTTTACACGTAACCATGTTTACACGGAACCATGTTTGCATGGAACCAAGTTTACACGGAGCCATGTTTACACGGAACCATGTTTGCATGGAACCAAGTTTACAAGGAACCAAGTTTACACGGAACCATGTCTACACGGAACCATGTTTGCATGGAACCAAGTTTACAAGGAACCAAGTTTACACGGAACCATGTTTGCATGGAACCAAGTTTACAAGGAACCAAGTTTACACGGAACCATGTTTACACGGAACCATGTTTACACGGAACCATGTTTGCACGGAAGCATGTTTACATGGAACCAAGTTTACACGGAGCCATGTTTACACAAAACCAAGTTTACACGGAACCATGTTAACATGGAACCAAGTTTACACGTAACCATGTTTACACGTAACCATGTTTACACGGAACCATGTTTGCATGGAACCAAGTTTACACGGAACCATGTCTACACGGAACCATGTTTGCATGGAACCATGTTTACACGTAACCATGTTTACGTAACCATGTTTACACGGAACCATGTTTGCATGGAACCAAGTTTACACGGAACCATGTCTACACGGAACCATGTTTGCATGGAACCAAGTTTACAAGGAACCAAGTTTGCACGGAACCATGTTTACACGGAAGCATGTTTGCGTAACCATGTTTACACGTAACCATGTTTGCATGGAACCAAGTTTACACGGAACCAAGTTTACACGCGTAACCATGTTTCGTAACCATGTTTACACGGAACCATGTTTGCATGGAACCAAGTTTACACGGAACCATGTCTACACGGAACCATGTTTGCATGGAACCAAGTTTACAAGGAACCAAGTTTGCACGGAACCATGTTTACACGTAACCATGTTTACACGTAACCATGTTTACACGGAACCATGTTTGCATGGAACCATGTTTGCATGGAACCAAGTTTACAAGGAACCATGTTTACACGTAACCATGTTTACACGGAACCATGTTAACATGGAACCAAGTTTACACGTAACCATGTTTACACGTAACCATGTTTACACGGAACCATGTTTGCATGGAACCAAGTTTACACGGAACCATGTTTGCATGGAACCAAGTTTACAAGGAACCAAGTTTACACGGAACCATGTTTGCACGGAAGCATGTTTACATGGAACCAAGTTTACACGGAACCATGTTTACACAAAACCAAGTCTACACAGAACCATGTTTGCATGGAACCAAGTTTACACGGAACCATGTCTACACAGAACCATGTTTGCATGGAACCATGTCTACACAGAACCATGTCTACACAGAACCATGTTTGCACGGAACCATGTCTACACAGAACCATGTTTGCATGGAACCAAGTCTACACGGAACCATGTTTGCATGGAACCAAGTCTACACAGAACCATGTCTACACAGAACCATGTCTACACAGAACCATGTTTGCAGAACCATGTCTACACAGAACCATGTCTACACAGAACCAAGTCTACACGGAACCATGTTTGCATGGAACCAAGTCTACACGGAACCATGTCTACACAGAACCATGTCTACACAGAACCAAGTCTACACGGAACCATGTTTGCATGGAACCAAGTCTACACAGAACCATGTCTACACAGAACCATGTCTACACAGAACCAAGTCTACACGGAACCATGTTTGCATGGAACCAAGTCTACACAGAACCATGTCTACACAGAACCATGTCTACACAGAACCATGTTTGCACGGAACCATGTCTACACAGAACCATGTCTACACAGAACCAAGTCTACACGGAACCATGTTTGCATGGAACCATGTCTACACAGAACCATGTTTGCACGGAACCATGTCTACACAGAACCATGTTTGCATGGAACCAAGTTTACACGGAACCATGTCTACACAGAACCATGTTTGCATGGAACCAAGTTTACACGGAACCATGTTTAAACGGAGCCAAGTTTAGTGTGCCTGTAGTTAAACGAGCATGTGGTTAAAAAATATCTAATGAAATAACAATTTACACTGATCACAAACGCCAACAAATTGATTAAAACAAGATTAAAAGAAGTTTGTAGGTGTTTGTTGGATAAATCTGAATTAGCATTTAGGTAACTGGTTAGCGGAGCCAAACAGCATTTACATTCTAGCTACGACATACGATAGAAACGATTAAAACACATCAACATAGAATAAAACATACTCACAGGCCCATGAACAACAGTGGGAACGGCTCCATCTCTCAGGACAAGCCTTTTTGCGAATCCGGCGTTGAACTCGCGAATATTGAAGAAGCTGTCCTCCGTAAAATGCGCCGCACAGACAGCTATATTACGGTTGTAGTTTTCAGGAACCGGATTAAAAATAAATTTCAACCATTGTTCCCTAAGTCCAGCATCCCTAGGAAGGCCGAACAAAGAGGACGTACACTTGGGGTGAAAGTGACAGCGCTTCGACGGCATGGCAGCTCGGCTACTGGCTCTTCTCTGGCCACACCCCTTTCACTCAGTGTTCCCGGGGGCGGGGTTTATGCAAATTTATGTAAAATGGAGAAAGCTGTTGTAGTCCAAAATCAGCCGTTTCTTGTAGTCCTTAAAAATGTATTTCTGTAAAAGCAAATATCTCAGTATCTTTCAGATGTTTTTATGATCAAACAGCAATATTACACACCAAGTGAAGTTAAAAAGGTCAACTCATAATCAAGCACCCCTTTAAAGTGCTGGAAAAACTGTAAAGCAGTTTATATATCGTGTGGTAACCATGGCAACACTAGCGGCGCTTTAATATCTGCTGTGTTTATGAGACACTGTTTGGATCATTGATGGACAGAAACTCATCATTGTTCTCCAGCTCAACACAGTTAGTCTGATTGTGTAAATCTGCTGTTCTTGATTTACCGCACAGAGTGCCATGTTTTACCGCCTAATATGATCTCGCTCACTGCAGTGTGAACAAGTGTCTCATAGGAGCATTATAACATCACTTTAACACACTCACATGTGTGTGATATGATCAAATAGCACTGCGTTACACACACACGCATGAGCGGAAGAAGCGGAAGCGCTCGCGGCAGAATAAAAGCTCCGCCCACTCATGAGTCAAGACACGCCCCTGTGCTGAATAATTACACACTGTGCCTTTAAGCTGATGTCACACAACAGTGAAGCTGTGATTGGTTCTGTAAACACAGCTGACATGACACCAGTGTAAGACTTCAGGTGCCTACTTGCTTTCTGACAAGGTTAAGATGTTGATAATGTATCGTTGAATGTTTTGGCACTTCTGATCTCTTTAGATGCCTAAAACCAACAAGTATCGACGAATAATACGATATAGGTTTTAATATTATGCTTTACAGTTTTATCTGGACATACTGCATTAGTCCACTATCAACACAAACGTATCGCAGTGAATCAGCAAATGACCTCATACACTCCTGGTTTACGGTTATTGATGTGTGTGTGTGTGTTCCTGACTTACTGTTATTGATGTGTTTGTGAAGGTACTCGTGACTTACCCTTTACCCTTATGCGCACGTGTGTGTGTGTGTGTGTGTGTGAGAGAGAAGAGTGTATTCCCCTCTTACCCTGTGTTGTTCGTATGTGTGTGTCTCTCTTACCCTGTGTTGTTGAAGTGTGAGTGTGTGTGTGTGTGTGTAAGTGTATTCCTCTCTTACCCTGTGTGTGTGTGTGTGTGTGTGTGTGTGTGTGTGTGTGTGTGTGTGTGTGTGTGTGTGTGTGTGTGTGTGAAAGAGTGTATTCCTCTCTTACCCTGTGTTGTTCGTATGTGTGTGTGTGTGTGTCTTACCCTGTGTTGTTGATGTGTGTGTGTGTGTGTGTTACCCTGTGTTGTTGATGTGTGTGTGTGTGTGTTACCCTGTGTTGTTGATGTGTGTGTGTGTGTGTCTTACCCTGTGTTGTTGATGTGTGTGTGTGTGTGTGTCTTACCCTGTGTTGTTGATGTGTGTGTGTGTGTTACCCTGTGTTGTTGATTGTGTGTGTGTGTGTGTTACCCTGTGTTGTTGATGTGTGTGTGTGTGTTACCCTGTGTTGTTGATGTGTGTGTGTGTGTGTGTTACCCTGTGTTGTTGATGTGTGTGTGTGTGTGTGTTACCCTGTGTTGTTGATGTGTGTGTGTGTGTGTGTGTGTGTGTGTGTCTTACCCTGTGTTGTTGATGTGTGTGTCTTACCCTGTGTTGTTGATGTGTGCGTGTGTGTGTGTGTCTTACCCTGTGTTGTTGATGTGTGCGTGTGTGTGTGTGTGTGTCTTACCCAGAGTTGTTGATGTGTGTGTGTGTGTGTGTGTGTGTGTGTGTCTTACCCTGTGTTGTTGATGTGTGTGTGTGTGTGTGTGTGTGTCTTACCCAGAGTTGTTGTTGTTGATGTGTGTGTGTGTGTGTGTGTGTGTGTCTTACCCTGTGTTGTTGATGTGTGTGTGTGTGTGTGTGTTTGTGTCTTACCCTGTGTTGTTGATGTGTGTGTGTGTGTGTGTCTTACCCTGTGTTGTTGATATGTGTGTGTGTGTCTTACCCTGTGTTGTTGATGTGTGTGTGTGTGTGTCTTACCCTGTGTTGTTGATGTGTGTGTGTGTGTGTGTCTTACCCTGTGTTGTTGATATGTGTGTGTGTGTCTTACCCTGTGTTGTTGATGTGTGTGTGTGTGTGTGTGTGTCTTACCCTGTGTTGTTGATGTGTGTGTGTGTGTGTGTGTCTTACCCTGTGTTGTTGATATGTGTGTGTGTGTGTCTTACCCTGTGTTGTTGATGTGTGTGTGTGTGTGTGTGTGTCTTACCCTGTGTTGTTGATGTGTGTGTGTGTGTGTGTGTCTTACCCTGTGTTGTTGATGTGTGTGTGTGTGTGTGTGTGTGTGTGTGTGTGTGTGTGTGTGTGTGTGTGTGTGTGTGTGTGTGTGTGTGTGTGTGTGTGTGTGTGTGTGTGTGTGTGTGTGTGTGTGTGTCTTACCCTGTGTTGTTGATGTCGTTTGTGAAGTTGGCGACAGCGACAGATCCCGTCTGAAATCCCTCTTTCAGGAACAGTCGCGATGTTTTCTCATCATAGAGCGCAGAGTAGATTTGAGCCCATGAAACATTTATAACACAGATTACACACAGAAACAAGCGACGAAACGCCATTGAACCTCCAGAAACACTTCTCCCTCTTCTTCTGAGGTGTTAAAGCGTTTGGCGAACTACCTTTGCAGCGTCTCAGCCACCATCCGGACGGGAGCGCGCAGACAGTTGCGGTCACGTGACTGAAGTTCCCCAAACAATGACTGCAGATCCACCACATTTGCTTTTTCGCTGATAGACGCTTTCAGGAAGCCACTGGGAGCGGAAGGGGTCACATTTATTTTATAAACTTCATCAGAAAAATAAATGAAATGATTCAGGGAAAGCTGTCATCTTTGAACAGCTGTCACCAAACAAATCAAAACTAGAAAGGACCTTTGTCGATTTTAAAGATTGAGATTTGACTGTCCAAGTCTATTTATGCATTACAAATCATTTGAATAATAATCCCAGGCAGGGGCAGCGCTGGAGAATGTTGAACGCAGGTGCTGAGGGTGCGCTAGATCATTGACAGGGGAGCTACGCAGCGCTATTAATAAATATGAGCAAAACTTGGCCACTCAATTTTTAACATTAAATTATTTTATTTATCACAGTTTAAGTTTTAACGGTATTAAATTGAACAAGAACAAAATTCATTATACAATCAAATATTCTTAAAACTAATTGAACAAAAATTCAGTTGAGGACAATAGGCTATCCCATCAAAAAGCACCGATAGCACCGGGGAAATATCAGTAGGCTATAGTACTATTCACCAAATTGGCGACACTTAGCATATTTACAGTCTCACATCAGGACGATGCGACGGTTGTTGTGACTGAGGGAAAATACATCAATGATGCGTTGAACATCCAAATCCTTCGCTCTTCGTGTATTGATGGCTAAAAGTGCCAAGTCACTGTTTCGGGCATCCCCACAGTTGCTTCTCAGATACGTTTTCAAGCGTCTGAGACATGAAAACGATCTCTCACATGACACAGATGTCACAGGGAGTGTCAGGGATATCAAGATGAGTTTGTGCAAGTCCATAAACGCATCTTTGTATGGTTCCATAAGTAACAGGAATTCCGAAGTGTTTTCAATCAAGCGTCCTTTTTTTGTTTTTCTTTCAAGCAAACGCCGGACTTGGTGAATCTCTGCGTTTAAATTGTCTTCTGTGATGCCGTAAAACTGTGCCATGGGCAATAGACACTTCTTGTCTAAGAATGACTTGTGTTGGGGGCTGAGGGCTGAGACCCCCTTCATTACATCATCAGCATCTTTAGAGAAGCGTCTCGTCAATTCACTGACCAACCTGTCAACAACTTGATAAAAGCAGCCGGTGCGCAGATCATCATCAGAGGTGTGAGCGTGGCATATAGGAGCCTCAACGAGAAAGTCATTCAGTCGCTGGCTTTGCTGTCGGACATCTCTTCTTCTTTGTGGTGTTATGCTCTCCGATTCTAGGCCAACCTTGGCACACAGCTCATTTGCGCAGTTTTGCATGTCATTCCAATATTCCTCTGAACGTTTTTCGACAGTGCTGGGACGACAGATTGGATCAGATCTGATGATTTGCTGATGAGATGTCCAGGTTTGTTGACTGAAGCTGGTCTGAAGCAAATTTAGTGACTCGGAAAATGTCCTCAAATAAAATGAGGTGCAAAACAAACTGTTGGTCGATAAGGCCCTGAATTGCCCTGGCATCAGTTTTTCGCTTTGCACTCGTATGTACATGAACATCCTGCAAAGTGGCCAGAATGGCAGGGAGTGATTTTTGATTGCCCACAGCGCAGAGTGCTGACATGCCCAACATGTTTCACTAAGTTTCTTCAACTCGACTGGCTGTTCAGATGGTTCAAGCTCCTTCTGTTTTTTCTTGAAAACGTCATGGACCACTGAACCAGAAAAAAAATTGTAGAGCATTTGAACAATCTCGAAAAACTCAGCAGCAGGCTGGGTATTTCACAGTCCACTAGAACCAGGTTAAGTGCCATATAATGCGTGAGGCACTTCTTTTCTGAACTTTTCTTGCACCCGTTGTTACACCCGACATCATCGCAGCTCCATCATAGCAATGGCCAATGCAGGCGTTGACATCGATGTTGCAATAACTGAGAGTTCTTTTAATACACTGTAGAAGAGAATCCGCATCCAAACCATCAGCTGGCGTAAAGTTTAAAAACTCCTCCATAACATTCCTGGCATAAAGGTAGCGGACTACTACCAAAATCTGTTCTTTTTGCTTATGTCTTTGCTCTCATCAACAATTAATGCAAAATAGCCAGCTTCCTTCACTTCATCACTTATCTGTTTTCTTACCATATCAGCCATAATAGCGATTATCTCATTTTGCACATCGTGATGAGTATATTTAGCATTTGACGGATTGTGTGCTATCTTTTTTGCAACCGTTTGGTCAAAAATGCTGATGACATTGAGGAGTTCGACAAAGTTTCCCTGTTCGCTGACTGCTCATCCTCTCTGTGACCACGCTGAGCGATGCCCTGACATGCCGTGTAGCGCAAACTCTCTACAACTGCCTTCATATAGTGGCGATTTTCTTCGACTACTTTAGAATGTCCCTTATCTATAATGTTCAGTATTTTTGAACCATCTTGTATCCTCTGTTTAAATTCACACCATGACTCCATCGAAAACTTGTGGGCAGCACTAACATTATGTGCTTTAAAACTCAGCTGTGCTTTACGCCAGTTGGCAACCCGCAGCTGCAAAATGTCTTAGTCAGGAGGCCAAAACTGATATTAAAACTTTGTCGGACACTTTTTGGTACAAGGATACAACCTATTCAGTGTTAATATTTAACCCCTCAACATGTGTTCTAGCCAGGTTGTCAGCTTAGAAATTTGTTTTTTTGTGTCCATTTTAACACTATAATCTAAAGTGGTAAAAGCGGATTTTTAACCCAAAGTGCTTCCATTTTCTATGTTACCTACTGTAATTTTGGGCAAATGTGCAATATAATCCAATTTATGTGCAAGCATGATCATTACAAAATAATAATCAATAACAAGGGTATCACACCACAAGGGCACTGTTGTGACGGCACCAGAGGTCTACAAGGGCTTCCTAGATGGTGATTTTGTAGCCAAAGAGGCCAAACACAGCTTCAACGAAGTTCCATTTGATCTTTGCCTTGAGCACATTAACAAAAACGGAAAGGTTGCTGGAGGATTGGTAGGCATCACTCGAAATGAGACAGCCAGAAACCGTTGGTCCATCACCTACAATGAACGCGTGCATCTTTAGCACAGGACACTAGATCCCTGTTTGGACTGACACATGATGGAGAAGATGATGAAGACAACCACAAAGACTGCCTTCCATCAAGACTCAGAAGGGATAATGATGATATCTTTCAACTTGTAGACCAATTCCAGAGATACCATGTCTTCCAATTGGAGAATATGTATGGGTTGGTGTCTTTGACAACCGGTGATGTTGCTTCAGAAGATATAAAGAACGACCTAACACATGCTGCAGAGTCTGGGAAACAAATGGTAACTGAGCTGGTGAAAAAAAGAATGAGCACAATGAACACAAACTTCCATAACAGCCTCACTAAGAGAAAACTAAAAACATTCTCAAATCTTTACAGAACAGACAGCAAACTTGGAAAACTCAAATCCAAGTGTGTGAAGCCTGACAGGGATATTTTCCGTCGCATCACTGTATCCATGGACAGTGGCAGAGAGGTTAACATAGATGGGCTTCTCCAAGAAGAACTGTGCGCAGTCCCCCTTTCACTTGCCACAATCAGTGGCGGAGCCAGAGGGCTAGTTGGGGTGGCAATTGCCACCCCAGACGAAGTCCTTGCCACCCCTGTTGCCACCCCGCTGTTACACTGTTTGATTTTTACGAACATTTCCCAAATCTCCCAGCGGACGTGAATGCATCCTTACGCAGCACGCACGCGCAGCGCAGCGCGTGCTGTTGCTGCTACACTTTTCATTGGTTAAGCTGACACGCAGCTCCTTCGTGACGTGCTCCAAACGGGCTCCAAAACAACGCGGGCAGCACACAGGATCGATGAAGAGCATTTTGCTGGTATGTACGGCTTTTATTGGTATTAAATTAAACGAAGCACTGTTTTAACGGGAAGTAAGGGAGACGTTGCACTTAAGTGCTTAGCATTAATACTTCAAATGAGCATTACTAGTCGTGAAACTGACTGACTAATACTGTCGCACCTGCGTAAATATGCTTAAAACATGTCGTTAGCAAATGTTCAGCAACAGTCAAAGACATTAGGTAGGTGTGGCGGAGGGGGCGTGGTTCCGCAAAGCTGCAGCGGGAGAAAGAGAGAGGAGCGGAGCGGTCGGTAAG
This sequence comes from Gobiocypris rarus, assembly GCA_023029165.1. Taxonomy (NCBI): domain Eukaryota; kingdom Metazoa; phylum Chordata; class Actinopteri; order Cypriniformes; family Gobionidae; genus Gobiocypris; species Gobiocypris rarus. Next base: position 4,218,423 of record CM040910.1, on the reverse strand, counting down.
TAGGTCAAGCAGATGATAACACCTGTCTCTGATTACAGTAATTGGCGTGGAGAGAGCGCTTATAAGCCGCTGCAGAGAGAGAGTGAGAGAGAGAATTGGACTGGGACGACACGCACGCTGCTGAGAGTGAACAAGAGAAGCTGCTATTGCTGAGAACTGAACGGGGCGACCCATATCGTGGAACTTGAGTGTACGAGCCACTAAGGTGTGCCGTGTGAAACGGGCGACCCATATCGTGGATTTTGAGTGTATACGCCAGAGAGCGCCTGTGTGTGCGTGAGCAAAAATAAAAGTGTAAGTCCCAGTCAAGCCGACCCTGTCTTCTTCCTTCCAACATCGAACTTCATTACACTGGTGCCGAAACCCGGAAGGGAGAAGATCGCCGCCATGTCAACTCCGCCAAAGACGCCGCTATGACATCGCCCAATCGCCGCCGGTCTTCACCAAGAACACCACCAGGATCTGCTGGCCGTGAGGGAGGAGCAACAGCGACGCTTCAAGCTCTCTCACGCCCAGCATGAAGACCGCAAGCTGTTCCGGGGCTGGATAGACCGGAGATCCGGGCCATTCCCAGAGACAGACCACCGACTCAGCCGCGGCCGCCCCGCTTATCGAAGATGGGGCCTCAGGATGATCCTGAGGCCTTCATAGAGCTTTTCGAGAGGGCGGCCGGGTTCGGAATGGCCCAAGGCGGACTGGCCGATGCGCGCTACTTCCCCTGCTGTCGGGGAGGCTCAGGTAGCCGCACACCAACTGCCAGTCCAGAATCTCCTGGTCTACGAAGATCTCAAGCGCCATTCTACAGCGGTCGGCCGGACGCCGAACAACACCGCCAGCGGTTCCGCACCCTGACACTAGACGCAGTCCGCCGACCCTTCCGTGTTTGGCGCACCAGCCCGGGACTCCTGCCGCAAGTGGCTGATGGCCGATGGAAGTGACGCCGAGGATCATCGACCGGGTGGCACTGGAGCAGTTCGTGGCCAGGTTGCAAGAAGACTGCCCAGTGGGTCCAGTGCCACCGCCCGACGCCGCTGGACCAGGCCATCCAACTGGCGGAGGACGAGATGGTGGCGTGCCGAGGGTCGGCGAACATCTACCATCAGCATCTCTCTCTCTCTCTCTCTCTCTTCTCCTTCCTCCCGTCTCTCTCCAAACCTATCCCCTTCCTAGGTATCGCCTCGGCCGGCCCCAAGATGGAGGATGGGTGGTTCAGGAGAACCACCCGCGACCACCCAATCAGCGCCGAGGGGAGGAGGAGGAGAGCCAGAACCGACACCGCTGGCGGGCCGCCCCGCGGTCTCTCCACGCCACCCCCGGCCTGCTTCCAGCCACTAGGGCGGCGGGAGGCCTGGGCCGGCGTGTTGGCGTTGTGGGGACCCTGGGCACTTTATTGATCAGTGTCCAGTGATGGAGGTGGGGACGCTGGTCAGGGTCCCCGACGCGCCCCACGCTGCCCCCGATCAAGCTGGACTGTACCAAATACCCGTGAGTATCAAGGGGGGTACTTATCAGGCTCTGGTGGATTCAGGTTGTAACCAGACCTCTGTACACCAAAGCCTGATTCAGCCCGGGCATGGGATAAGCGCCGCATGGTTATGGTGAGGTGTGTGCACGGGAGGTGAGAGAATACCCGTTAGTGCCAATGGATTTTCTATTCAGGGAAAAACATAGAGTTGAGGTGGCGTTAACCAGCACCTCCGGCACCCACTGATTTTGGGAACAAATTGGCCAGGTTTTAAGGAATTATTGGGATGTTTATGTGGGTGCCTCTTGGGGAAAAAGAGACGGGAAAGTGGCGGTTGCACAGGCGGGGAGGTGGAACCGCGACCACTGGGCACTGATCCAGGGAACTGAGCGCCCGGAAACGCCAGTGTTTTCGAACGCGATGACTTTCCCTGAACAGTCCCAGGATGAAACGCTCAAAAATGCGCAATCAGGTCTGTGCCATCGACGGCCATCCCCTCCGTCCCTGATCAACCGCTCACTTTTCCTTATTTTTCTCTGATAAAGGACAGGTTGTATAGGGTGACCCAAGATGCCCAAACAAAGCAGACTACAACCCAGTTGTTAATTCCTAAAAGCCGCCGGAAATGCTTTTCCAGGCGGCTCATCATAATCCTATGGCTGGGCATTTAGGCAAATAGCGACACTAAACCGCCTCATGGCCCGGTTCTTTTGGCCGGGCATTCAGAATGTACGCCGGTGGTGTGCGCCTTGTCGTGAATGTCAGTTGGTAAATCCACCGCCCAACCAAAGGCACCATTGTGCCCTCCCATTGATGCAGGTCCCCTTCGAAGAATTGGGATGGACTCATCGGGCCATTAGAGCTCAGCTCATGGACATCGCTTGCATTAGTCCTGGTGGATTATGCAACGCGATATCCGGAGGCAGTGCCACTACGTAACATTTCGGCGAAAAGTGTTGCGAGTGCACTGTTCTCCCTAATCTCCCGGGTGGGAATCCCGAAAGAGATTCTCACCGATCAAGGCACGGCGTTTATGTCACGGACAATCCGCGAACTTTACGGATTATTGGGCATTAAGTCTATTCGAACCAGCGTCTATCACCCACAAACAGACGGGCTGGTAGAAAGATTTAATCGCACGTTGAAAACCATGATTCGTAAATTCGTTCACGAAGACGCCAAAAATTGGGACAAATGGCTAGAACCTCTCTTGTTCGCTGTCCGCGAGGTCCCCCAAGCCTCCACGGGGTTTTCCCCCTTCGAGCTTCTCTATGGCCGCCAGCCCCGAGGGGTTTTGGATGTCATTAGGGAAGCTTGGGAGGACGGACCGTCCGCTAGTAAAAACGAAATTCAGTTTGTATTGGACCTGAGAACAAAACTCCACACTCTGGGGCGGCTTTGATGGAGAATTTGTTACAGGCTCAAGACAAACAGAGACAGCTGTACAACAAAGGGGCTAGATTAAGACAATTTGCACCGGGAGAAAAGTACTTCTGTTACTCCCCACCTCTAGTTCTAAATTACTCGCCAAGTGGCAAGGACCGTTTGAGGTCACACGACGAGTAGGGGATCTGAACTATGAGGTCATTCGGTCCGACAGGGACGGGGCACGTCAGATATATCATATCAATTTATTAAAAAAATGGGTTGAGGCCGAGGCTGTGATGCTGGCGGTAGTGAGTGGAGAGGATGATCTCGGACCAGAGGCGGTTCAAAAGTCACAATCTCCCGCTCTGGTCCCGGGGGGAGATCACCTCTCACCCTCCCAGCTCATAGACCTCAAACAATTACAGGCGGAGTTCGCCGACGTGTTCTCGCCCCTACCGGGTCGGACAGACCTCATCCAACACCACGTTGAGACCGAGCCGGGCGTCGTTGTACGCAGCCGACCATATAGGTTGCCTGAACACAAGAAAGAAGTGGTTCAGGCTGAATTAGAGGCAATGTTAGAGATGGGGTAATAGAAGAATCCAACAGTGACTGGGCGAGCCCGATCGTTTTGGTACCAAAACCTGACGGCTCGGTCCGGTTCTGCGTGGATTACAGAAAAGTCAACGCGTGTCGAAATTTGATGCATATCCCATGCCACGGATTGACGAATTGCTTGATCGGCTGGGTACTGCTCGTTTTTATTCGACACTGGACTTGACAAAGGGTTACTGGCAGATCCCCTTGTCTCCAGTAACCAAAGAGAAAACCGCTTTCACCACGCCGTTTGGATTGCACCAATTAGTTACGCTTCCTTCGGGCTGTTCGGGCACCCGCGACTTTTCAGCGCCTGATGGACCGAATCCTTGCCGCATGCTGCATATGCGCTGCTTATCTTGATGATATCATCATTTATAGTGGGGACTGGCAGCGCCATATGCAGCATTTGGCGAGCAGTCCTCAGGTCGCTGAGAAGGGCGGGCTCACGGCCAACCCGAAGAAGTGTGCAATTGGGCGGGTGGAAGTAAGATATCTGGGCTTCCACTTGGGTCATGGGCAGGTGCGTCCCCAAATTAATAAGACTGCAGCGGTTGCGGCCTGCCCAAGACCCAAGACCAAAAAGGAGGTTAGACAGTTCCTGGGGCTTGCGGGATATTATAGGAGGTTTGTACCTAATTATTCGGACCTCGCCAGCCCGCTGACTGATCTAACTAAAAAGGAAGAACCAGATACAGTTCGTGGGACGGAGCAGTGCCAGCAGGCTTTTACCCAGTTAAAGGCTGCCCTGTGTGGTGGACCGCTCTTACAGGCTCCTAACTTTTCTCTCCCATTCTTGCTGCAGACGGACGCCTCGGACAGGGGGTTGGGCGCAGTCCTGGCCCAGGAGGTGGAGGGTGAGGAGCGGCCGGTGCTGTACATCAGTCGAAAGCTCTCTAAGAGAGACGATGTACAGCACCATCGAAGGAGTGTTTGGCCATCAGGTGGGCCGTCCTCACCCTTCGCTATTACCTCCTGGGGCGGGAGTTCACCCTCTGTTCGGATCACGCCCCCTTGCAGTGGCTCCACCGCATGAAGGATACCAACGCGGATCACCCGTTGGTATCTAGCTTTACCATTTAAGTTCAAGGTGGTCCACAGGCCGGGTGCTCAGATGGCTGCGGCTGACTTCCTCTCCCGGAGGAGGGGGCTGCAGGCGGATGGCTCCCGGCCTGAGTCGGGCGGTGGGGTATGTGGCGGAGGGGGCGTGGTTCCGCGAAAGCTGCAGCGGGAGAAAGAGAGAGGAGCGGAGCGGTCGGTAAGTAGGTCAAGCAGATGATAACACCTGTCTCTGATTACAGTAATTGGCGTGGAGAGAGCGCTTATAAGCCGCGGCAGAGAGAGAGTGAGAGAGAGAATTGGACTGGGACGACACGCACGCTGCTGAGAGTGAACAAGAGAAGCTGCTATTGCTGAGAACTGAACAGGCGACCCATATCGTGGAACTTGAGTGTACGAGCCACTAAGGTGTGCCGGTGTGAAACGGGGCGACCCATATCGTGGATTTTGAGTGTATACGCCAGAGAGCGTCTGTGTGTGCGTGAGCAAAAATAAAAGTGTGTAAGTCCCAGTCAAGCCGACCCTGTCTTCTTCCTTCCAACATCGAACTTCATTACAGTAGGCTTATTCATATTGGCAAGTGTAATGCAGCACTAATCTTAGCATAACAGACCGTTATCATGAAAAACAGAGGATTGCCATGGACGCAGGATTCTAACCGTTGAGACCGAACGGACTATTTTCTTTAGCGGAAGCAATATAAGTTTTTAAATCAATAAACTCCCTTTTAATCAATATGTTGTGTCAAATTATTTATTTATTTGGTAGGTAGCCATGTAATAAGCGGGATAATGTATAGCGAGGCGGTTGTTATAGCGAATACAACACCGACAGGCTGATTTAAGATCCCTCCGCTTCACGCCGGGCTCCTAAACAGCCTGTCGGTGTTGTATTCGCTATAACAACCGCCTCGCTATTCATTATCCCTTACTTAACATAACATACATGTCTAGATGTCTTTAAGCAATTTTCCTTGTGTTGTCAAATAGGCTAGACCTCAATATTCTCAAATTTTGTTGTAATGTATTACTTTAGTATTTGTATTATTAGTAACGTGTACTCATGGTAAATAATAACAAGCAAATTGTTCAAAATTATGGTTTCTTCATGAGGTGTGTAACCAAGCTTTTCTTTGAATAGGGACAGCAGAATGAAGAAAAAGCGATATCACCAACTTCTTTCTAAAGAAGCAAAAGTCAGGTGCAGATCAGGGCCAAACAGATCCCAGTCCCAGTGTCAGCTGTTGTAGTGAACCATATGTAGGTGGTGGACAGGGAAGTCAAGAAGAGAAAGATAATGACACACAAGAACCCAGTGTATCACCAGCAGGTCAGAGCAGTGAGCAGAGGCAGTGAATTGTGTCTTAAATTCAGATTGTGTGATGATTTTTGTGCAAAGTATTATAGTATAATATCCAATGATAATTTTATAATTAATTCAATTTCAGAAGAAGAACAGAGTGAGACGGTTATTTCTACCAGTGATGGGGAAGATGGCGAGCCAGTCCTAATAGAAAAAGAAGAACAGTGCACTGAACTCCCACACTCAGCTCAAGCATCACATGTGCACCAAAAGGACCAAGTGGTAGGCACATTAGCCATGTACAAAAACATTAACAGTATAATAGCCATGATCTAGACTAGTGTTGTTCACTTCTTGATCTAGTATAATAAAACGTGTCTGTGGTATTTATTTCATTTCATTTTTACTTAGACATCTCAAGATCAAAGGATGAAGAACCTGTTCAGCCATGTCTCAAGTTTCCACGAACCCCATTTGGAAAATGTACAAGGTCATTCAACAGCTTTTGGTATAAGGACAATCCATGGCTTGAGTACTCTGTAAGTCAAAATGCGAGTTACTGCTTTGCCTGCCGCCACTTTTGCCTCCCAGGTTCCACGGAATCTTCCTTTACATCTGAATGTGGGTTTTCCAACTGGAAAAAGGCATTATTTAAAGATTCTGGTTTTAAACGTCACTCAAGATCAGACCAACATGCAAATGCAATGTATGCTTGGGCAGAATACAAAAGAAGCAGGGAAAGTGAGAAATCAATATTTGATGCCTTAAATGAGAATAGAAAACAGCAAGTTGAGAAAAATAAAAATTACATCAAGACATTAGCCGAGGTCTTACTCTTAACTGCTACTCAAAACATTGCACAGAGGGGCCACAGGGAGGGTGGTGAGTCTGAGAATGAAGGCAATTTCTTAGCCATTTTGAATCTCGTAAAGCATGACCCTTTATTGATGAAAGACTTGCTGCACAGGGCAATGCTAAGTACACTAGCCACCAAATCCAAAATGAGATGCTTCAGGTTTTAGCAGATATGGTGCAGAAGCAAATTGTTGCAGAAGTAAAAGAAAGCGAAGTGTTCAGTGTGTTAGCAGATGAAACAAAAGACTTGCAAAAAAAAGAACAAATGTCTTTAGTGCTGCGATACTATTACAGCGGTGCTGTACATGAAAGCTTCTTGCACTTTCAGTCAGCAGAAAGCTTGGATGCAGAAGGTCTAACCAAAATGATAGTTGGATGTTTGGAGGCATGGGCTTGACTACAGAAACAACCTTGTTGGCCAAGGCTATGACGGTGCATCAGTAATGAGCGGGAAACATTCTGGTGTGTCTGCACGGATTAAAAGTAATGCCAGGTTTGCATTTTATGTGCATTGTAGTGCTCATTGTCTGAACCTTGTTCTTGTTGATGCGTGAAGTCAGTGCCTGAAGCTGAGGAGTTTTGCTCTTCTGCAGAGTATTTATAGGTTTGTGTCTGGCTCTGCTGTCCATATGAAGTGGCTTGATGTTCAAAAAGAAATGTACCCACATGAAAAGCCTAGGGAACTTCAGCGACTTTCAGATGTTAGGTGGGCTTGCCGGTACATGGCATGTAGGACTATGAGAGACAGGCTTCCAGCAGTTTTGAGGCTCTTGCAAGACATTTCACTTGAGAAGAATAGTGGAGATAGGAAAATAGAAGCAAAGGGTCTTTTGGCTCAAATTGACCTACAGTTTATAGGACTTTTGGTTACTTTTTGTAAAGTGTTTGGGGATGTGAAAATCCTGTCTGACATGCTCCAATCCAGAAGTCTTGATCTGGTTAGAGCAATAGATCTAGTTGGCTCCCTTACAGACACATTAAAAAGCTACAGAAGTGACTGTACATTTGGTGAATTATGGAAGGAGATTGAAGAACTTGTGCACCACTGCAACATTAGCACAGAAGCACAAAACAAGAGACGACCAAAGACCAATTTGAAATTTCTGAATTCACTTGTAATGAGCACTGTTGGACAGAGGCACTCTGAGTTTGCAAACAATGAAGAGTTCAATAAAAGTATTTTCTATCAGGTACTTGACTGTCTTACAGCAGAAATAGATAGGCGTTTTTCCAAAAGAACTGCGAGATAATGGAAGGAGTGCAGTCTCTTGACCCCAAAAGCCCATCATTCTTAAAAGAGGAACCCCTGCTTGCTTTGGGGAAAACATTCGAGTCAGATTTAGAAGACCTTAAGCATGAGCTTCATCAAACGAGACGGCTTCTTTTAAGAAGGGAGAAATGTGGAGAGAGACCAGCTTCACTACTTGAGTTTGTGGGGTTTTTGGAACCTTACAAAGAGGTTTTCCATGAACTTTTTAGGCTTAGTAAAATTTCGGTTGTGATTCCAGTTAGCACTGCATCCTGCGAAAGAAGTTTCTCTGCCCTTAAATTAATAAAACCCACCTCAGGACAACAATGGCAGATGATAGATTAAGTCACCTGGGCATACTCAGTGTTGAGTCAAGGAGGGCATATTCCATTAATATGGAGGACTTTGTAAAACATTTTGCTTCATCTCACCAGAACCGCAGAATTATGCTGTTCTGAATCTAAATGTTTTTTTGTGAACTTGGTGGTGCCATACCACTGGGTAGATACAGGTCATACCTGGTACAACTATTGAAGTTTATCATTAGAGTCAGTGTCAAAGGGCTCTATGTTTTTTTATTGTTGTTCTACTATTATTATTGTGGTACATGTTTGAATGTGCACAACTGCCTAGTCCTGCATTGTTTTGATAGGTCCAAGTTTACCTCAGTTTTCCTCTTGGACTTGATTAGAACAAGGAGCACTTTGAATACTTGTTGTTCTATTTTTGCTGTATACTTAATACATATGTAATTGTGTACATTTTTGAAAATAAACAACTTTAATTTAATCTATATACATTTTGTGGAAAATAATTTATTTTTAGTGTAATTGAACACTTTGTATATTGACCCCCCAAAATAACACCTTGCCACCCCTTTGCCACCCCTGTTTTTAAAGTCTAGCTCCGCCACTGGCCACAACAGAGTCAGTGCTCAGACCTACTAGTAAAGCTGACTTAGCCACCATACTACAAGCTGATGCAAAAGAGGCAGAGCTAAGTCCATCTCTTGTGAGAACATGCACTATCATTGATGGGATGGCTTTAGTAAGAACAATAGGAAAACCACAAAATGCATCAACCTTTGGGGATTATGCTGAAATTTTCATACAGAAAGTGACTGGCAATCTACATGGGAACATTACTAGAGTGGATCTAGTTTTTGATCAGTACCTACAGAACTCCATAAAGGGTGGAACAAGAGCAAAACGCAGCACCACACAGCGAAAAATTCGCACCATTGTACGTAATGATGTAAAGATGCCAGCTAACTGGAATAGTTTCATTGAAATGGACGAAAACAAGGCCAACCTGACACAATTCATTTCAATTGAACTTGAAAGGCATGTCATTCAGTATGGTCTTGAAATTGTAATAAGTGGGGGATTTGATGATGCTGAAAAAGTGGCAACAGCATCTGGGATTGAGGTTTCCCACCTACGGGCTGCACATGAAGAAGCAGATACCCGCATATTGCTACATGCTGTTGATGCCACAACCAAAGGGTATGAGAGGCTCATCATTCAGTGCCGAGACACAGATGTACTCTTGTTGCTTCTTGTGTTTGCACACCTGCTGAGCCCAGAAATTTGGATGAAAGCAGGAACTGCCAAGAAACCACGCTACATTAAAGTGCATGATATTAAAATGTCAAATGAGATTCTGGATGGTCTGTTGGCATTTCATGCCATCACTGGATGTGACACTACCAGTCAGTTCACTGGAATAGGAAAAAGGACGGCGTGGAAAGTGTTTCAGCAGTGCCCTCATCTTCTCCACAACTTTGGTGAGGATGAAGTACCAAGTGCAGCTATTCTATCCTCAGCAGAACAGTTTGTCTGCAAACTGTATGATCCAAAAACAACCAGCACTTCAATCCATGGTGTTCGCTGTGCCCTGTTTCGGAAAGTGAAAGCCAATGTGGATACTTTACCACCAACTCAGGATGCCTTGTATCTGCACCTCATGAGGACCCACTATCAAACAAAGGTTTGGAAACAGTCACTAGTGACCCATCCACAGTTGCCCTCACCAACCAGTTGTGGTTGGCACATGAAGGATGGTATGCTTGTCCCCAAGCTTTTAACCAAAGAACCTTTACAGGCCAGGTGCTTGGAGCTGACGATATGTGGATGCAAGGAAAGTGGAAGTCAGTGCAGTACCAGGCAGTGTAAATGTCGAAAAAATTGAATATTTTGCAGTGGGGCATGTGGGTGTGCCTGTGCAGTTTGGTGCAAAAATACTCAGGTACTCACATCATTATTATTGAGTTTTGCCACATTATATGCATTATATATATTGTTTTTCCTGTTTTGTGGATTTGATTTATGTTATGCCCTTGGATGCATGCATGTTTTGTATTGGGAAGGTATTCATTATCAAAACAGCAAATTCTTATTTTGTGCCCCTGACCAGGACTCAGACTGAGCACATGGACATGGTCCCTGGGTGCCTTCTGTTGGCTGTCCACCTGAGTGCCACTGCTTTGATGGAGAATAACATACCTTTGCCATATGACTATTACATAGTTATTACTACTATTAGTTACTAACCCCTAACCCCAAAGAAGTGAGAGAGCAGTTATGTTAGTATGGAATTAATAATAGTGATATGTCAATTAAATATAATTTGTGTTACAACCTGGTATATTAATGAAGTCAAAAAGCACCATAGACCACCATCTACAGTTCTACATTTCCGCTTAGACATTAAAGTATTATAACTTGTGCAGAATTGCACTGTCTCTCCCTAGCTTTAAACTTGGCTTGACTCATTCCCATAGATAGGGGTACTGATTGATAGAGGTTTTGGGATACTATGTTATGTTTCCAAGTGGATATTCACTTTGAAACCTGGCTCTCTTTAGGCGGAGATTGTTTTTTCATGTTCTAGTTCTGTTGTCTCTTACACTGTGCAATAAATGTTCATTCTGACACTTCAGTAGACATCCCATGAGTGTTGGCTTTCATTTGATACCATTTTTATGTATATGGTCCTTGTGGTTGTGGAGATATTCAACATTTATCGTTGGCATGTTGAGTTGAGCAGGAAACCAAAAAATTGGCCTGAAATTGCTTGTACAAGTCAAAAAAAAATCATTCAGCTTGACAACCACCTTAATATCTTCCCTATGGGTGTCTTCTAACTAAAAAAATAGGGTGACAGCTTGTACCAAAACATGTCCATAAAGTCTTAACGGAAGCCCTTTTCAGAATTGGCCCTTACTATCTGCATGAAAAACAAAATGCAGCGTCCTTATCAACAGAATACTCTAGCCAGTCAAATTGTTCAAACCATCCAGACTGGAAGCTTCTTTGCTGGTTTCCAAACATCTGGGATGGGTATTTACGGATAGGGCGCCTTGGTCCTTCGTCTGGTTTCTGGCTTATATCCATAGGCCCGTTTACACTTGACATTGTGTTGCTGATTTGAATGGAAGTTCCTGCCGTCTCTGTTTCAGCGGCAAACGCGTCAGCGATCTCCTCCGTATCAAACTCCTTAAAATCATCTGAATCATTCTCAACCTCTAGCTGAGACAAATTTATTTTCTCGTATTTCCTAGGATCTAAATTTGAATCACGAGACCACTTACTTCGCAGAATGAACCGCTCCATTTTTTGTGAATGAAATGCTATTAAGCGCGACATCGTAGCTATAATCCACGTGACACGTGACACGTCACATAAATTACACACGCTTAATGAGTAAAATGTTTTTATACTTTTTATTTTTTTATTTGTTGTTTTATATTATTTACTTATGTATTAATTAGAATACAGCCTGTAAATAATTACTTCAACAAAAAATGAGGGTGCTGAAGCACCTGCTAGCCCCTCCCCAGCGCCGCCCATGATAATTACCCTTTACCAGTAGATTAAGGTTTGAGTTACTCTTCACTTATTGGTTGTAAAGTTATATTAAACTAAGAGCAGAATACAAAATACAAATGTGTATATATTACATGATACAAATGTTGTTGTTTTTATATCAAGTTTTATTACATTATTGTTCCTGAAATTCACCCATGTTGGGATCATGATAATTCTGTTTTTCCCAATCTTGATTAAAAAGTTGGGCAGGAGGGAAAGCGGAGCCCAGTGGAGCCGAAGGGTTGGAGGGCTGAGGCCAAACTGGAAGCCCGTGGTGAGACCAGCCTGACCAAGGGTGAGCCGGCGGGACTGGGACGGGAGCTCGGTGGGGAGCATGGAGCCAAGGTGAGGCCGATGGGTCAACAGGGCGAGTTGGAGCCATGTGCTCGGAGACCGAGGTGCAGCCAGGGGATCCATACACCAAGGCAGGGCTGAAGACAGAGAAGTCCAAGGTGGAGCCGGAGGGACTAGGGGGCTCGGTGGAGACGAGGGAGCATGGAGCCAAGGTGAGGCCGATGGGTCAACAGGCCGAGGTGGAGCCATGTGCTCGGAGACCGGGGTGCAGCCAGGGGATCCATACACCAAGACAGGGCTGGAGACAGAGAAGTCCAAGGTGAAGCCGGAGGGACTAGGGGGCTCGGTGGAGACGAGGGAGCATGGAGCCAAGGTGAGGCCGATGGGTCAACAGGCCGAGGTGGAGCCATGTGCTCAGAGACCGAGGTGCAGCCAGGGGATCCATACACCAAGGCAGGGCTGGAGACAGAGAAGTCCGAGGCGGAGCATGGTGGGTTTGGTGGGCTCTGGGTCATTATCATAGACTGTATAAAAATATGGACGTAGTGTGTGGATTCTGAAGAGCCATTTTGAAGCGTAGAGTAGGGATGAGCTGGCAGTCGCCATCTTTGCAGCGTGTCACTCCCAGATAACAGAAACGTGGGCGGGACGTGAGCGGAGCTTAAGTGACATGATGACTAACAGACAGTAGATAACTGACTACCCACCTGTCACTCAAAGTGGCCACGCCCTTAATTATGCAGAACTTTAAGGCTTTATATAATGTAAACAAATGAGTTATAAAAACATTCACCCCTCTCACAGTCATCATGAAGGGCAAAATTAGCCGTTTAGACCTAAACTAGAATTTGTCCCAGGCTGTAAACATGTTTTATTCTGCTGTAAAGCTCAATGAGATTCTGCTCCTTCTGGAGCCGGTCTCTAGTGGCCAGTCGATGAACTGCAGTTTAAGTCACTTCCGTATGGCTTCAGGAGAGACCATGGGAGGAGCCGCTTGCTCATTATCCATGGCGGGTGAGGCAGAAGGCTGGCTGGGCTCTGGGTCCAAGGTGAGTCTGATGGTTGAGTGGCTGGCATTTTCCTCCTTCACCTCAATCATGGGGGGGAAACTGAGGGGAAGGGCAGGTGAACATAACTAGATAACTATGGTGACAAATGACTGACAGGAAACATAGGGAACAAAGGAAACAAGGAATAGCCAACTAAAAGTCCAAGAACACAAACGTAAACCTGCAGTCACATGATCCTTCAGAAATCAAAAGGAATAGGACTGTAAAACAACTTTGGGGCTTTGCAGAACCAATGTGTGTAAAATTGTGTTCACCCTGATTTCTCACAGAAGAGCCACCTTTACTTTGCTTCAAATGGATTCCGCCCGGGACGAAGGCACAACAGGTTCGTGTAATTACATTAAATTAGATTCAACTTTATTGTCATTGTGCAGAGTACAGTAGAGCCAATGAAATACAGAAGCATCTAACCAGTGCAAAGACCTATAGAAATATATTCAAATATAAAACAGTACTGTTGTAAGCTGCAATCAGATTCATTCATTATACCACAGTATGCATATGTCCACCCGTGATGCTGTATTAGAGAAATGAGGCATATTTACATGTATAAATGGACACCATGCTCCAAATGTGGCCATATGGTGAATGTTTTGAGTTTTCTGTTGAATGTTGACTGCATGCTTTGCACATGTGCCTGTTGTCTGCATCTCTACATTCATCTCAGTGACATCATCACATACCCCCGATAGGAGTAATAACACTTTGTTGATGAGACTTCCCCTGAGCTGAGAGAGAGATACATAGAATAAAAAAACAAAATGGTAATGATGCCAAACAACTATTTATTTTACTTTAGATCAAGCTTCTGAAAGTATTTGTATTGTTGGACAGCATCTCAAACGGAAGTCCTAAAATGTATTTAAAGCATCATGGGCAGATTAGCATTGTGGCAGATGTGATTAATTTACAACCAAACGTGATGTCTTCAGCTCAGTGCTTTTACCGATAAGTCTTTTAGAGTACATTCTTCAAAATACACTGAATCAGAGACGCAAAACATAGACTGCCTTACAAAGATCTCTCAAATGAAGACGGCCTTCGATGTGCAGATATTCAGCGCTCAATGGTATTGAAAAGATGCAGCTTCCTTACCAGTTTGGCGTCTACACCATCAAATATTGCCAAGCGATTGATGAATTGTTCAATTATAAAAATCCATTTGGTTATTTGTGTTCCGGCAAGGCAAGTTTATTTTTATAATATAATACACTTCATATACAGTGGTAATTCAAAGTGCTTGATCTCAAACATAGTTTGAAGACATGATGTGGGACTAGTTTTTACACCTTTTTTGGAAACGAAAAAGCAGCTACAATTTTGCTAAACTTCAGCTAAAATCCAAGATGGTGAACGTTGCAATATGGCTGATTCACTGAATTTGGCTAGGCCCAATTGGAAAATGGGGCAGACGGCAAAACATATATCGGCAGAAAATGAAGTTGCAATGGAGATGTTGAGGGGCAAATCCTGAATTTGTTGACGATTAGAGACCATGCCATGGCTATGCCATCTCACATCCTTTTACCCTGTGGTTATCTGGCCTGCCATAGATTCCCAAGACTGAACCAACACACATCTTTGGTACCTGATGCCTATTATAATGCTCTTTTCTCACTTCATTCTATTTTATACAGATATTTACATACAGAGACAAAATATGTGCAAATAAATCAATACAAAAGGCCATAAAAAATAAGAGAGAACTTTGTAAACAAAGAAAGACAAACAGAAAATGCAGTTACACAGAAAATGCAAAGGAGAGCAAAGACTGTATGAGCAGGTCTATGAAGAGAGCGGGGGAGGATGTAGAAGACGATTTACTCCTTCACAGAGAAAATGTTCAGGTGGAGCGGATCCCATTCGATGGACCACCGCTGAAATACATAACATATTAAAACAAACAAACAAGGACAGCAGATGTGCAAACTTTAACAAATTGCTATGTGATTGTGCTTTTATTGAAAGCAGTTATATTTACACTATAATACTCTCAGCCACGCCCCAACTCTCAGTCTGTTACAGTAGCCACGCCCCAAACTCTCAGCCTGATACAGTAGCCACACCGCAAACTCTCAGTCTGTTACAGTAGCCACACCGCAAACTCTCAGCCTGTTACAGTAGCCACGCCCAAACTCTCAGTCTGTTACAGTAGCCACACCGCAAACTCTCAGCCTGCTACAGTAGCCACGCCCCAAACTCTCAGTCTGCTACAGTAGCCACACCCCAAACTCTCAGCCTGCTACAGTAGCCACACCCCAAACTCTCAGCCTGATACAGTAGCCACTCCCCAAACTCTCAGTCTGTTACAGTAGCCACACCGCAAACTCTCAGCCTGCTACAGTAGCCACTCCCCAAACTCTCAGCCTGTTACAGTAGCCACACCCCAAACTCTCAGTCTGTTACAGTAGCCACACCGCAAATTCTCAGCCTGCTACAGTAGCCACGCCCCAAACTCTCAGTCTGCTACAGTAGCCACTCCCCAAACTCTCAGCCTGCTACAGTAGCCACGCCCCAAACTCTCAGCCTGTTACAGTAGCCACACCCCAAACTCTCAGTCTGTTACAGTAGCCACACCGCAAACTCTCAGTCTGCAACAGTAGCCACTGCCCAAACTCTCAGTCTGTTACAGTAGCCACACCGCAAACTCTCAGCCTGCTACAGTAGCCACACCGCAAACTCTCAGCCTGCTACAGTAGCCACGCCCCAAACTCTCAGTCTGCTACAGTAGCCACTCCCCAAACTCTCAGCCTGTTACAGTAGCCACGTCCCAAACTCTCAGTCTGCAACAGTAGCCACTCCCCAAACTCTCAGCCTGCTACAGTAGCCACACCCCAAACTCTCAGTCTGTTACAGTAGCCACACCGCAAACTCTCAGCCTGCTACAGTAGCCACACCCCAAACTCTCAGTCTGTTACAGTAGCCACGCCCCAAACTCTCAGTCTGCAACAGTAGCCACTGCCCAAACTCTCAGCCTGTTACAGTAGCCACACCCCAAACTCTCAGTCTGTTACAGTAGCCACGCCCCAAACTCTCAGTCTGCAACAGTAGCCACTGCCCAAACTCTCAGCCTGTTACAGTAGCCACTCCCCAAACTCTCAGCCTGATACAGTAGCCACGCCCCAAACTCTCAGCCTGCTACAGTAGCCACTACCCAAACTCTCAGCCTGATACAGTAGCCACGCCCCAAACTCTCAGCCTGCTACAGTAGCCACTCCCCAAACTCTCAGTCTGTTACAGTAGCCACGCCCCAAACTCTCAGCCTGTTACAGTAGCCACGCCCCAAACTCTCAGCCTGCTACAGTAGCCACGCCCAAACTCTCAGCCTGCTACAGTAGCCACTCCCAAACTCTCAGCCTGTTTCAGTAGCCATGCCCCAAACTCTCAGCCTGCTACAGTAGCCACGCCCAAACTCTCAGCCTGCTACAGTGGCCACTCCCAAACTCTCAGCCTGCTACAGTAGCCACGCCCCAAACTCTCAGCCTGCTACAGTAGCCACTCCCCAAACTCTCAGCCTGATACAGTAGCCACGCCCCAAACTCTCAGCCTGTTACAGTAGCCACTCCCCAAACTCTCAGTCTGTTACAGTAGCCACGCCCTAAACTCTCAGCCTGCTACAGTAGCCACGCCCCAAACTCTCAGTCTGTTACAGTAGCCACTCCCCAAACTCTCAGCCTGCTACAGTAGCCACTCCCCAAACTCTCAACCTGCTACAGTAGCCACTCCCCAAACTCTCAGCCTGCTACAGTAGCCACTCCCCAAACTCTCAGCCTGCTACAGTAGCCACTCCCCAAACTCTCAGTCTGCAACAGTAGCCACTCCCCAAACTCTCAGTCTGTTACAGTAGCCACTCCCCAAACTCTCAGCCTGCTACAGTAGCCACTCCCCAAACTCTCAGCCTGCTACAGTAGCCACTCCCCAAACTCTCAGCCTGCAACAGTAGCCACTCCCCAAACTCTCAGTCTGTTACAGTAGCCACTCCCCAAACTCTCAGCCTGCTACAGTAGCCACTCCCCAAACTCTCAGCCTGCTACAGTAGCCACTCCCCAAACTCTCAGCCTGCTACAGTAGCCACTCCCCAAACTCTCAGCCTGCTACAGTAGCCACTCCCCAAACTCTCAGTCTGCAACAGTAGCCACTCCCCAAACTCTCAGCCTGCTACAGTAGCCACTCCCCAAACTCTCAGTCTGCAACAGTAGCCACTCCCCAAACTCTCAGTCTGCTACAGTAGCCACTCCCCAAACTCTCAGTCTGCAACAGTAGCCACTCCCCAAACTCTCAGCCTGCTACAGTAGCCACACCCCAAACTCTCAGTCTTCTACAGTAGCCACGCCCCAAACTCTCAGCCTGCTACAGTAGCCACGCCCCAAACTCTCAGCCTGTTACAGTAACTATGCCCCAAACTCTCAGTCTTCTACAGTAGCCATGCCCCAAACTCTCAGCCTGCTACAGTAGCCACTCCCCAAACTCTCAGCCTGTTACAGTAACTATGCACCAAACTCTCAGTCTTCTACAGTAGCCACGCCCCAAACTCTCAGCCTGTTACAGTAACTATGCCCCAAACTCTCAGTCTTCTACAGTAGCCACTCCCCAAACTCTCAGCCTGCTACAGTAGCCACTCCCCAAACTCTCAGCCTGCTACAGTAGCCACTCCCCAAACTCTCAGCCTGCTACAGTAGCCACACCCCAAACTCTCAGTCTTCTACAGTAGCCACGCCCCAAACTCTCAGCCTGCTACAGTAGCCACGCCCCAAACTCTCAGCCTGTTACAGTAACTATGCCCCAAACTCTCAGTCTTCTACAGTAGCCATGCCCCAAACTCTCAGCCTGCTACAGTAGCCACTCCCCAAACTCTCAGCCTGTTACAGTAACTATGCACCAAACTCTCAGTCTTCTACAGTAGCCACGCCCCAAACTCTCAGCCTGTTACAGTAACTATGCCCCAAACTCTCAGTCTTCTACAGTAGCCACTCCCCAAACTCTCAGCCTGCTACAGTAGCCACTCCCCAAACTCTCAGCCTGCTACAGTAGCCACTCCCCAAACTCTCAGCCTGCTACAGTAGCCACTCCCCAAACTCTCAGCCTGCTACAGTAGCCACTCCCAAACTCTCAGCCTGCTACAGTAGCCACTCCCCAAACTCTCAGCCTGCTACAGTAGCCACTCCCCAAACTCTCAGCCTGCTACAGTAGCCACTCCCCAAACTCTCAGTCTGCTACAGTAGCCACTCCCAAAGTCTCAGCCTGCTACAGTAGCCACTCCCAAACTCTCAGCCTGCTACAGTAGCCACTCCCCAAACTCTCAGCCTCCTACAGTAGCCACTCCCCAAACTCTCAGCCTGCTACAGTAGCCACTCCCCAAACTCTCAGCCTGCTACAGTAGCCACTCCCCAAACTCTCAGCCTGCTACAGTAGCCACTCCCCAAACTCTCAGCCTGCTACAGTAGCCACCCCCAAACTCTCAGCCTGCTACAGTAGCCACGCCCCAAACTCTCAGTCTGCAACAGTAGCCACTCCCCAAACTCTCAGCCTGCTACAGTAGCCACTCCCCAAACTCTCAGCCTGCTACAGTAGCCACTCCCCAAACTCTCAGCCTGCTACAGTAGCCACTCCCCAAACTCTCAGGCTGCTACAGTAGCCACTCCCCAAACTCTCAGCCTGCTACAGTAGCCACACCCCAAACTCTCAGCCTGTTACAGTAGCCACTCCCCAAACTCTCAGCCTGCTACAGTAGCCACTCCCCAAACTCTCAGCCTGCTACAGTAGCCACTCCCAAACTCTCAGCCTGCTACAGTAGCCACACCCCAAACTCTCAGCCTGTTACAGTAGCCACACCCCAAACTCTCAGGCTGTTACAGTAGCCACACCGCAAACTCTCAGCCTGCTACAGTAGCCACTCCCCAAACTCTCAGCCTGTTACAGTAGCCACTCAATGTGGAACGCTCTCAATGTTTTGATGGTGCCTTGGAGGCTCAATGTTCACACTTGGCAGATAAACCCATGAATGGCATAACAGTAGTCAATAAACAATAAACTGTGTTAAAAGAATGTATTTTAACTTAAAAATCTTACATAACCCTTAATTTTCTATGCTGTTAATC
This sequence comes from Gobiocypris rarus, assembly GCA_023029165.1. Taxonomy (NCBI): domain Eukaryota; kingdom Metazoa; phylum Chordata; class Actinopteri; order Cypriniformes; family Gobionidae; genus Gobiocypris; species Gobiocypris rarus. Next base: position 4,199,197 of record CM040910.1, on the reverse strand, counting down.
CCAGACCCTGATTATTTAATTAAACTGCAGAGGATGACTTCTAAGATTATTTGTGAAGATAGAAAACCTTGAAGTCTACAACATCCCCCGTTGTCTGCCTATTATTTATAATCACCTTCCTTTAGAAACATTAGTCAACAAATCCTCAGTAAACAGTGAATCACTGCTGGTGTGTTATTTGACCAAACTCATTGATTTACACACTATTTGATCTCTTTGTTTTCTGAGGAAAGATAAAACAGGGTCACCAACTGCTTCTGTGATTTGTACTATGTGCAAGGAACGCCAAATCCAGGTAAATCCTTGAACTCACCCAACTCTCTTTGAGCTGGAAAGTGTTTCCCTGGGTCCTTCTGCAGCCGAATCTCCTTCACGGAGAAGATGGAGGTAGCTGCGGTGACAGAATTTAAAAACCTTAAACATTTCAACTGTCAATGTATGCCTTTATAAATGTGTAGTGATAGTTGTGTTCAAGATTGTCCCTACAAATGCAGTCCTTATTATCTTACAAGCAGACACTGCCATCATGTATGTTCCCAAATGTTTTGATGAATGAAATGTATATGCGTAGCATCACATCTTACAAACATATACTTGTGAAACTACCTTTAAAAATAAGATTATAATATCACTAGTGTGAAATACTCACTGTCATCGAGGTCATGCACTTTGTCTCCCAGTTCTCTGAAATAAATGTGCCGAAGAGCCACTTCTGCAGAAATTCGCCGCCTTGCTTCAAACTACAAAAATACATACATCTAGAGCGAATGTTTCTTCTCTACCCATACGTTTACATATGGAAACTCACTGCAAATACTGCAGTAAAAGATAATTTTAAACATACTGTTGTGTTGTACTAAGAGGAAGAGGGCCAAAAGTCCAAAAGCATCTTTAAAAATGAACTTACTAATCTGGTCAAGTAAACCGTAAATCATTAAAGTAACAACCTTTTGACCCCTGAGGCTTTCTTTGCGAGGGCAAAAGCGAATTCGTACTTTACCTGTAAAAACTGGCATAGCAGATCATGACCGTCATTGGTGATCCTGTAGAACAAAATTACACAACACATATTACAGCCGTAGCTTTCCAGTCCCAATGTAAGATATTTTAGTAGTGGTATTTTATGGGCAGGGGTGTGATCTGGTGTCCTTGTCCTCTGCTTTTTCTTTGCTTTTCAATTTGGTCTAGTTTGTCTCTTTGTTTAACTGTTTTCTGTGTGTGAAACATTACTAGATGGATCTTAACTCTTCCTCATTGGCACACTAGAAACCTTTCCCAACAGAAACGTTGTAGCTCATATATAGCTCCTCAACAGCAGCCGCACAGAAAGGCTTTTCACACACCTGGGTGCATGAGTGATCAGCGGTTCCCCGTCATAGTGCGGAAAGTTGTATGAAAGGAAGTTTTCATTGGTACTGACTCCTGGCCAAGAGTCCTCAGTAGGAGAACCTGGAGATGAGATTATAATCAAAACAGAGTCCAACTACACTTACTTTCTCTCACTAGAGTCACTAGTTAGAAATCTAAACAAAACTGGTAAAGTTGCTCAGATGCACAAACTCAGTGCCTGTCAAAAGTTTGGAAACACCAAGTCTTTTACTGTTATTAGAGACAATGTTCCTTTTGTTTATATGCAAAACAGTTTATATGTTTATATTTAATCAAATGAAGGGTTACTCAAACTGTCACCATTGGCAATAACAGTAGGTTTTGGATTAAACACATGTAGCTATGTCAGGTTCCACTTCTCAAGTTTACAGGTAAGTATATGAGGCTACTGTAGTAGTATATGTTTGAGGTTTCCAACATGGCAAGAAATAAACCAAATCTCTATTGAAAAACGCCAGTCTGTAATTGTCTTGAGGGCTATATAAGCAAAAAACTAAAAACTTACTGAGTGCACCTTTAACATGCACAACACCACAGCTCTTACCCAAGATACGAAATATAAGATGAAGTTCATCCTCCACTGTCGATCCAGGGAAGAGGGGACGTCCGGTGATCATTTCATAGAATATACACCCCACACCCCTATGTTAATGAAGCAAAGCAGACAGACAGAAATCATTTCTTTATGAGAAATGTATGAAAGGAAAATCCTGATATGCTACCCAGGCCAAATAGAAAGTGTGCTGGTTATATAAAGCCAGCAAAACACATAGCAAGGAATGATGGAAAAGAGTTCTTCAGAGTAACATCCAACTTGACATCGCTGATCAGAGTTCTTCCCTAGTTGGCTAAACTTAAAGTGATATCCAATCCCACCGTCCCACAGAGTTCAGCTCAAACCCCAATCAAACACACCTAAACCAGCGAATCAATATGTAATTGTCATCATCCCAGATATTTCAATATAAATTATTGACCTCCTCAGTGAGGGAATCCAGACTGGGAACACCCCCTGTTTATGCATTCTCCTCCGCATTCGGCGTGGTCCTCTCCTCTTGTCAAGATATGTCCTGCATATCACTTATAAAGTTGCACTAATACATGTTTTCTTCTCTACTTTGTGCATAAGTCATCTGTAGAATGATATGTAGAACGGTCTCATCCTATCTATTTGACCTCAAATTTAGCTCTGTAGAGCCCCTTAACGCTTAAACATATAACTCTGAAACGCTCTCCAGCCTGATACTCATAACACTACTGAAAATTATGCCACATCATACAAATTGTCACAGGTTGGCAAAAGTAACGCATGATAAAGAAAGTAGTATTTACATAAAATAATGATCCAAATCATAAGTTCAGGAGAAAATGACAGCCAACAAAAGATGATGCAGAACAAAGAACAGAATGAACTATGGGGTTATATACATACAGAGATGATTAACGTAAAAACAGGACAGGTGTGATGAACTAATCACCTACCTAATTAACTAGAAAACCAATGAGAGTGAGCATGAACTGAACCAAAACACTGAAACTAAACAAAACAGAAACATAACCCTGGTGGAGGACGTGGTGCTGGAGAGGCATGTAAACAAACACGATCGGGAAAAGTCCATGGGGGAGTGGAGGTTGGAGTTTGGGAGGAGCCAGGAGCTGGAGATGCCAGATGGAAACCCAGAATCCAGCCAGGAGGACAGAGGTAAGTGTCATGGTGGAGATATCCTTGACAAAGCCATGGGGATGACGGATGGAGGCGTAGCTGATGGGCAGGGAGACCAGAGCAAAGACAGAGAGCAGATGGACCAAAATGACACAGCAGACTTCAGGGCTGTGAAGGAGGTCACCCGAGGTGAATCAAGGAAACTGGAGAGCTAAGGTGGAGCCGGAATGAATGAGGGCCAAGGTGGAGCCGGAGGGAGGGCAGAGCAAGACGGAGCCGTAGGAGTAGAGACAGAGTGCAGCGGACGGCTCGGAAGCCCGTGGCGCAGGTGTGGTGACGTCTGACTGAGGTGGAACTGGAGGATCAAGGGAGCCCAGTGGAGCTGTAAGTGCGATGGCCCCAGGTGGAGCCAAAGTAGGAAGAAGCCAAGGCGGAGGAGTCTGGACGATGGTCCGAGGTGGAGTGACGGGATCAGCGGCTGAAGGAGGAGCCAGGGGATACCTTCGTCTAGGAGGAGCTGGATGTCAGAAACCCCAGCTGGATCCACGCCACAGAGGAGAGGCAGAGGTGGAGGAGCCGAGGCAGGAGGCAGTGGAGACTGGGCAAAAGAACTGGCTGAAGTTTGAAGACGAGGTGAGAGAGGGAGATCATAGGAGACTTGTTGCTTGGCGTGACAAGCATAGACACAGGAAAACTGGAACTGGGCGGGACCAGTGGGGTCAAACAAATCATTAAATAGCCAACTGCAACTCACCCTCAATGTCAGGACTGTGGATGGGGCTTCTTCCATCCCCACAAACTCCACAAGGACTCCCACGATGATAGACACCTGACCACACCTGGTCAGACATCTTGCGAGGCTCAAAATCTGGGGCGTTGGCTTCCTATTCTCGTCGGGCGTGGGCTTGTGAATCACAACAGGCTTTGTCTCACTGTTTGTGCAAACGCTCTGTGCAGCAGGTGATTAGGAGCAGGACTGGAGACTTCAACGATGGTAAAAGGCGAATTGCAGTTCACCAGCATCCACTCCACGTACTCTGTGAAAGATCCCATAGGAAAGACACCGGGCAGGCGAGAGATCATGATTTATTTCAGTTCTGAGCAGGAAATCTCAAATGTAGATTGCCGAACTGGTGTTTTCAAATCCTCCGCGGAGAGAAAGAGAGAGAGTGGTTGCCAGTTTGCTAATTTTTTGTAAAACACTGTATTGTTCTTTTAACAGAAAAGCTCCCCCAACAAAACCAATGATTGATTTTGGTCGTTTTTTTTTTTAAATACATTTTAGTCTTGTTTTTTTCGTCAACGATATCTATTCCATGTTGATATAGTCTCAGTTATCATTTAACGACGTTTGTGTCATCTCATCTCATCTTAGTCATGGAAAAAAAGGTTGTCAAAGAACATTTTTGTTAACAAAATTAACACTAGTGGACACCCACTATTATCCAACAAACAATATATAATTATAGTTTGTATTGAAAATAAAGTATGGGTATAGGTATATTTCCTACATAATTTCACCATTCAATTAGTATTAATGAGAGCAACCCAAACAGATGGGAAGCATGTGTGTGTGTGTGTGTGTGTGTGAGCTCACCACATGTCGATGGAGGTGAAGTACTCTGTTGATCCCATCAGCACATCTGGAGGTCTGTACCAGAGAGTGACGACTTCATTAGAGAAAGTCTTCGAGGGCACTGACTTTGCACGTGCAAGACCTACAGCAGACACAAACAAACCATTCATCTGTAAGCACGATGATTCTTCTTCACACTATACGATTAATGTCAGTTGGTGTATTTGGGGATGTGAGTGATTGGGCCTACCAAAATCAGCAAGTTTGAGCTCTCCCCTGTCGCTGATCAGAAGGTTCTGAGGTTTTAGGTCTCTGTGCAAAACTTTATGCCGATGGCAATAAGCTAGACCTCGCAATAACTGAAACAGGAAAATCTACAGGGTGGACACAAAGAATACAATACAGTCATCCCAATATCAAGTGCATTGTGTTTTAGATTTAAAAAATGACATGCAGTGGCATCTGGCAGGATACGTCATCGCTCCCTAACCTTTACATTATAAATGCTCATTATGCTCCCACAGTCCTCCAAATACTGTTTGAGATCCTTCTCCTGAAACACACACAGAGCACAGATGTGTTAGAAAGAGATGGACAGATTTAGAAATGCAAGGATTAGTGTTATACACACACCAAGTACTCGAAGACGAGTGTAAGGCACTTCTCTGTGTGAATGATGTCGTGGAGCGTGACGATGTTGGCATGTTTCAAGTTCTTCAGGAGCGACACTGGCAGAGAGAGACATATCATTAAACCTGCATGATTCTCTAGCCAAGTACACTTACTAGCCAAATTTTGCTTACAATGGCCAAATACATTTTTCTAGAAACAAATCAGTTTGTTGCTGTCTTGAGACATGCTGTCTATTCCATTAAATACTGCCTGGAAAGATGAAAGTAGGAGTCACAGACTCTTCCCAGTTTCACCAGAGCTTGATGAATTGCCTAATGTTCTCAAACTTTTGAATGGTAGTGGATATTGTACCTTCTCGTATGGCGGTGCAGGGTGCGCCTTCTTCATACTCCAGCCGGATTTCTTTCAGAGCCACTAGGTTATCCGTTAATTTACTACGACCCTTAAACACTGTGGCATATGTGCCCTACACACACACACACACACACACAATCAGCTGTGTAATGCGCAATGGCCTTTGCATTTACACTTCTAATGCAAGGTCAAACACTCAATCAAAATGGTGTAATTTAGTTTAACAGAAACATGTTCAAGTGTGGAAAGATTGGAGCTGGTCAGTATCTCACCTCTCCCAGTTTGTCCAGTTTGACATATGACTCTAATTTGCCAAAGCCGATTTCTGACTGAAAGGAAGACAAAGCTCAGCGATTAGCTTAGACATGCATCATCAATAAACTCAACAGGCTTTCACTGAGAGACAGGGCACATGATATTTTTTGTCTATGACCTCATCCAAACATTAAATAAAAGTGTAATGAACCTTGGCATACACAAAGAGATCTGACATTCAAAATTCCTTGTTTTCATGTATTTAGTTAATTTTATATAAGAAAGAACAGCTGTTAATCTGTCTGTTCAGACCAATTAAAATGTTTAACTTCATCCCGAACGTTCAACTTGGTGTGAACTTTCCTAATAGACAAATCAAGACTACAAGGCTCTTCACAGGAAGACATGGTATGGAAATATGGAATAAAAATTTGGGGAAAAATTTACTAAAATTATTTTTATGTAAAAGTTACATTCTTGCATGAGGATAAACCTGATTTTGACTACGCTTTTACTGTCTAAACCGATGATGAATTATTGATCCCTTTTGATTTTAAAGGAAATTTTGCTTTGATTTACAGATCAGCAAATTTTGCATCATAATTACTAATAATAATGCACTACCATTCTAAAGAAACTTTAAAAATTGTAATTATATTTGATACAAAATCTTGTTAATAATTAACATCATTAACACCATTTTTTCTTTTCTTTTTTTTACAATATCTAACAAATATTTTAATTCTAATGCTTTAAATGTGACAATATTGATAATCTTTAAACAAAGTAAACTTCTAGATTATGACAATTTACATATCAAATTATGGCTTTGAAATCAAGACAGAATATATATAGATATATAATACAAATACATTCTAAACATTTGATGATGTCATACTGATAGATCATGACAAAGAAAGACTTACAAGTGACGTTCTGCGAAACCTTCGACTTAGAGGCTTGTTAAATGGGGGGCTGTTTGTGGCAAATTTCTTTAGGTAACCCTCTGGCAGACGAATATCCGCTGGCAGTGAGAGACGTTTATTGATGTCCTGAAGGGGAGAAAAGATATAAAGATATAAAAACTGCCAAAGAGCAGCACTCTTGATGAATATACACTATATTGCCAAAAGTATTGGAATTGTGTGTGCCCTCCAGATCCCTGAGTTCAGGTGTTCAATCCCTTCATGGCCACAGGTGTATAAATCAAGCACTAGGCATGCAGACGCTTCTACACACATTTGTGAGAGAATGGCTCGCTCTCAGGAGCTCAGTGAACTCAAGCGTGGGACCGGGATAGGTTGCCACCTGTGCAATAAGGCCATTCCTGACATTTCCTCACTACTAAATATTCCACGCTCAACTGTTAGTGGGATTATAACAAAGAGGCACCGATTGGGAACAACAGCAACTCAGCCACGAAGTGAAATCCCAGAGCGGGGTCAGCGCATGCTGAGGGTCACAGTGCGCAGAAGTCACCAACTTTCTGCAGAGTCAATCACTCCAGACCTCCAAACTCCTGTGGCCTTCAGATGAGCTCAGGAACAGTGCGGAGAGAGCTTCATGGAATGGGTTTCCATGGCCGAGCAGCTCATCCAAGCCTTACATCACCAAGAGCAATGCAAAGCGTGGGATGCAGTGGGGTAAAGCACGCCACCACTGGACTCTAGAGCAGTGAGACGTGTTCTCTGAGTGACCAATCACGCTTCTCTGTCTGACCATCCCATGGACGAGTCTGGGTTTGGCGGTTGCCATGGGAACGGGACTCGCCTGACTGCATTGTGCCAAGTGTAAAGTTTGGTGGAGGGGGATTATGGGGTGGGGTTGTTTTTCAGGGGTTGGCCTTAGTTCCAGTGAAATGAACTCTTAATGCTTCACCAAGACATTTTGGACAATTTCATGCTCCCAACTTTGTGGGATCAGTTTGGGGACGGCCCCTTCCTGTCCCAACATGACTGCGCTCCAGTGCACAAAGCGTCGCTCCATAAAGACATGGATGAGCGAGTTTGGTGTGGAGGAACTGCACTGGCCTTGTGGAAAGCCTTCCCAGAAGAGTTGAAGCTGTTAAAGCTGCAAAGGGTGGGCTGACTCCATATTAAATCCTACGGATTAAGAATGGGATGGCATTTCATGTGCATGTAAAGGCAGGTGTACTAAAACTATATTGCCAAAAGTTATCTCAGAGTGCTGATGGTAACAGCATAATACTGCTGGAGAACTTTAATGGCCATGTTGGGGACGAGATGTGGAGGAGATGGACTAGAAGGATGGCTTACCTGATCCAATACCTAGAGGTATTGTTGGACTTTTGTGTTTGGCATGGATTGGCCATAACAAACACCATGTTCGAACATTAGGTGTACCTGTTTTATAAGTGTACCTGGTATCAGACCAACATAGGCTAAAGCAATGGTTCCCTGATGTTTTCTGCAGAGCTTTTGTGACATTGTGGCTCTAACAATGAACCATACAATGAATATAAATCCAATATCAAAGTCTTAACTAAAACATGTAGGAGAATACTGAAATCAAACTGGAGAACACAACCACTTCTTATATAAATGTGACTGGAACAAGAACTGAACAAAACAGGAAGTATACAGATTAAATGAGGCAGCTAAACAGGAACAGCGGAACAGAATAATGAACTAATGAGCAACCAAAGCAACTAAAAAGAACTGGAAGAACAGGAACAGAGCAAACAGAGAGAATCCCCTGGAAGGTGCATCCGCGTGACGTAACAGTCCAACTGATGAGGGAGGGGGCTCTGGAGGAAGAACGTAACCAAGTATGAGCGGAGTGGGGGAGTGGATCCAGGGGGAGCCAGGCAGAGACCCAGAATCCAGCCAGGGCGATAGCCCACGGCAGTGTTGATTAGGGCTGTGACGGTGGCAGTTTTTTACCACCAAGGTGGTCTAGTTCTGTGCCGGTTAACGTGACCACCGCACCACCGCCGTGGCTGAGAGTAGCCTAGCACCAGAAGCACATATGGCACAGGTGAAGCACAATGCTTTATTTAAAAAATAAATAATGATCGGAGTGAAGGGGGAATCCAAAAACCAAAGCCAGGGACGAAACACAGTAACAACGAAACAGAGCAAAGCAAGAGAAAACGTAGCAGAGTAAGACAGAGTGAAAACAGTTGTGAAATAATGTGTGGGCACGCTGATGGCAAAACAGAACAGCTGACACATGAATCAGACAAAACAAAAACAAAGACTAGAGCAGAAAAAGAGAGAGAGATCAAAGAGAGAGAGCGGCATAACCCATAACACACTGCACTTTCTGAACCACAGTCAGGTTCAGGTGGGCTAGTAAATCTTAGATGTAGGGGTCAATCCTAAAATCACAGCCTGCACCTGATCCCTTTTCTTTTGTGTGGTTTGGAGTTTCACCTACTAAACGAAATGTAATGGGAAAAAATAACAATGACAAACAATAAGGTGTCCCTAATGTTAGTGTAATAATATATCTATGACTGGTGTCAAATGATCTGCTTATCAGGAAGACAGCTGAATGTTTTCCTCTGGTCAGTGAAGTGTAGTGCAGGTACAAGACAAGACAAGTACAAGCTTATCTGTGCTTTGAGCTGTGGAGGGGCTAGGGAGGCATTCTACCGATTTGGCAAACTCACACACGATGGTGAGGAAGTATGGTTTCATAGTTGGCTTTGGCATTGTGGTGTCTGACACTATGCGTTGCGGGCATATGAGAGCATAACCCCCTTTAGTAAGTAAGTAAGTAAAAGTGCTTTACACAATAATAACAATAAAAACAATCACTGAAACACATAGTGAAGAGCTATACACGATACATAAAGCCAAATATAATATAAGGTGTCAAAAACCCATCACTGAATACTATAAGCACGTCTATACAAGTACGATTTCAGACGACATTTAAAAACAGTCACACATTCAGATGTTCTAATATCAATAGGCAAACTATTCCATAATTCCGTAGCCCTCACTGCAGATGCTCTATCTCCTTTAGTTTTATATCTTGGAAGATCCAGCAGCTTGTTAACAGATGACCTCAGACATCTCCCCGCTTCATAAGGCCTCAGGAGCTCAGTTAAATATATAGGTGCCAAACCATTCAAAGCTTTATATGTCAACAATACAACTTTGAGGGTTAAAATCAACCCTTGAATAAACAGGTAACCAATGTAAAGGAGCTAAAACAGGTGTTATATGATGAAATAACTTTGTTGGTGTCAGTAATCTGGCTGCAGCATTTTGCACTGATTGTAAACTTGATAAAGAGCGATTGTTCAAGGACGAAATAAAAAGCATTACAATGATCAAGACGGGAGGAAATAAAGCATGAATAAGCTTCTCTGTATCATTAAAATTTAAAAACTGCTTCACCGTGGAAATGTTTCTTTACTGATAAAAGCAGGACTGAATCAGCTTCTTAACATGACATTTAAAATTTAAATTAGAATAAAGATAAAAACCCAAATTTCTTACTACCTGCTTAATATTTGGAAAAACCCCATTTAGAGCAAGCTCGATCAGATTTTTACTTAAGCTCTGACCAATTATCACAACTTCAGCTTTTTCTGTATTTAACTGCAGAAAAATTAAGGCCATCCAAGCAAGCATTAGCAAGCAAGCCTGAAGGACATCCAGACTATTCAGATCCTTAGAACTCAGTGATAAGGATAACTGTAGGTCATCTGCAGAACAGTGAACATTTATATTATGTTTTCTGATTACAGCGCCTAATGACAACATGTAGACTAAAAACAAGACTGGTCCTAACAGTGAGCCCTGCAGAACTCCACATATCATTTCAGAACGTTGGGATGCTTCATCTCCTACTGACACTACAAATGTCCTGTTTGACAAATAAGATACAAACCAATCCAACGCCCTCCCCGAAACCCCGACCCAACGTGTTAATCAAAATACAATGGTCCACTGTATCAAAGGCTGCAGTCAAACCTAATAGAACAAAAACTGAACGTTCACCAGCATCCTCTGCCATTGAATCATTAGTAATTCGTAAAAGTGCAGTTTCGGCACTATGACCTGCTCTAAAACCCGCCTGGAATTTCTCAAAAATATACAACAATTGATTGGCTACTGCTTTTTCTATTACTTATGAACTTTGGCAAACTTTGGTACTATGGAACCACAAGTTTGGGAATATACCAGAACAAGACAGAATTTGCTTAAATGAATATATAATTTGGGCTCAACATGTGTGTCTTTACCTGTTGGAATGTTTGTTACTCACTAAAGATGTACATGCATTACCTCATTAGAGATGCGCTGCTGAAGGTTGCGCATTCGCACTCTTACAGGACTCTGAACTTCATCAGAGGAGGTTCCTGAAGCTTGGTCACTCTCTCCATCTGACCACATTTTCCCATGGACTACACCTGTAAACACACACACACACACACACACACCCTCATGTCTTGAACTTTCATGAACTGAGAAATCAAATCTTCCTTGAGCTTTTGACATATAATCATACTATTAGAATATCCTGTAAGTTTCAGAACTAAAAACGTCCTTGTTAGCCCAAAAACAACTTTTATTGTAACCAAGCCTAGAGAACTCGTGAGATGAGCCTATAATAGATGGTGAAAGACCGCCTCTGCAGAAGATCAACGCCTACTTCATCATCACAACTTCGGCCCCGCCCACTGGAGTGTTAGTGAGATGATGAGGAGAGAAGAGCGATACAGGATCACTGGACTAAAATAACATCACCTTCCAAAGGATACTAATGCTATGAACGTGCTTATTTATTACAACAATGTGAAAGTCTCAGTTGTGTGTGAATGTGTGTGTTTGAGTGTGTGTGTGTGTGTGTGTACGCAGATTTTCTGTTCTCACCTGTGTCTTGTGACAAGGGCGGCTCATCCAGTCCGGTATCTTCCGGAAGCTCGGAGAGACTCTCGTCCAAACGCCGTACACTTTGCAAGCTCATGGACAGGCGCTTTTTAATGATCTTCATGCGGTCCATCAAAACCCGGCTCAGTCCACGACCTCGAGGATGCTGTGGGATCAGGTCACATGTGCACATTAATCAGAGGCCACAGCTCTGAATCTGAGCTCGCTCTTCAGAAAACAGCTGGACATCATCACTCAAACAGAGCTGTAGTCCAGAGAGGCACAGGTTCGGTTCACACACTGGTTTATGTCAATGTGAAGACGCTGCCATTGACAAGTTTTTCCAGCTATCTGTGTTTTCACTGTTATACGGCTGTTACACATCTCCTGAACGAGTCTGAATCTCCTGATCAAAACACAGGTGAAGAAGAAGCAGAAACAAGCGATCTCATACGTAATCAGATGCCTATGTAAAATAACGCGATCATATACAGTACGTATTACATTATATATTATACAAGTTCTTTCTGATTCTCGAATCCGATTGGCTGAGAGCCTTTTCCAGCCGTGTGATATTGCCCCAGTATAGCCCCAGTATTACTTCTACAAATACTACTGTTGTTGTGTCACCAAATGTAGTTTTAACAGTTTTTATGTGAGAATGTAGTTATTTAGACTTCAGCTGCTTTCTCAGATGTGAGCTCCAGCGGTCAGCGCTCGAGTACCCGCAGAGAACAGCTTCATCTCGGACAGCCCTCGGGGATTGAGCTGCTGGATGTAGATAGAAGTTAAATAGATACGACTATTATTGATCTGGGATATATCAAACGGGCAGTCTTTGGTCCATTACTCTATAACATGTTCCAGAGCAAACTGATTTAAGGGGAAATTAAGAGGTTTGATCACTTTATATTTCGGCTATATTTAACTTAAGTTCTGTATTAGAGCGCTGATTTTGTACGTTTGACTGAATTGTTTGCTTGTATTTTATCTCCTATAGTTTTTTTTATAATACCGTTTGTTGTTAATTTAAGTATTATTGTTCAATAAATATTATTATTAAGATGTCGTATTTGTTATTGAGAAAGGGTCCGTTAGTGATAGCAATAGTCGACTTCAGTTTCATTATTACACCACTAGATGGAGGCAAAGACGGTCTTTATGAGTGACTGTTGTAAACAAGGAAGTTTTAGCGCTGTTAATCTTTTAAAAGGCCAATGATATCACTTTCTCCAGCGGACAATCGAACAGATTCTTTAATGGATATAATATTACAGACATGGAGCGGAAGAATGAATGCTCGCTTAGTCTCTCATAACTCAATACTCTTCAGTGAAGCGACTGCTTCGTCTCTGGCTCTAAAGTGATGTTTCTGAATCATTGCCGAGGCTTGAGCTCGACCTGAGATGTCAATCCGTGGCGGAAGGAAGTAGTTCTGCACTAAAGAGTGTTTTAAAGACTTGTTTATTCACACACTTGTGCCGTTGAACTGTTGAATAAACACAATATCACACTCGTAGCCGTGCCTTACGGCTAGCCGAATCACCGCATGCTGATATCCTCATATACTCATGCTCATTTATTATATTATATTATATAACTAAGTGAACCGAACCTTCAGGCACTATAATCCTGAACTGAAACACACGCAGGAATGAGGAGCTGATGGGAGATTATGATAATGATAAATTGATCCAGACACCCTTCTGAAGTCAAGAGACAATGTCAGCAACACATGTTCTTTCTTCCTGTGGGATTAAACCGAGCTGTTCTCTCACGGAAATGTCCCCATCTGACACAAGGACCAAAGATGATGTTCATTAAATCGCCATCTCACCATTCAAGTGTCATCTATATCATCAGAACAGCAGTCACATTCACTAAAGCAGCACTTTATTTCAGTATTAAATGAGTATCTCATCCCAGCCGCTGCAGGATGTGTGTGTTTCATACAGCGATTAACACACACTGCAGACACAGGAGAACATCCACTCTCTCCACAGCCTTATTCTTCCTCTGTACGGAAGGCAAATGCATTTGAAACAAAAGCGCACATTTCATTCATAAAAGAGTTCAAAAATCCAACAACGTCCAGACGTGAGTCCAGAATTACTCTGTGCCGGACAAATGTGTGTCTATTAAGAAGGCCATACATTTTTAAACGCATGTGACTTGAGGCTGAGCTCTGATTGGCTTGTTTCAGATTGTCCCCTGACTCTTCTTTAGCCAATCATTATTGTTTTTATATATATTGGCCGTGTGATTGGGCCGTTCTCAATCTTCACATAGAAGCAATAACTCTTCCGAGATGACTTTAAATGTGGGTTTATCTTCACAAGGCATGCAGAAGAAGGTAAGGATCATGGAGCTGGGATAGCTGGATGTGATGTAAGCCATGCCTTTTACTGTTTTCCCTGTTTGCTTTCACTGATGCATTGTGGGAAACGATTGAGACACTGCTGTTTATCTTGAGGCGATCATCGTGTAGATGATTATAGTTATACAATGGACATGTCTCTTTCCAAATCAAATCTTTAAGGAAGTATTATTATACAGGCTACTATATTAAAATATTACAGCATCTCTTCTTCAACTGGACATATTCAGTCAACTTGACAAGTCAATATCATTAAAATTAATTACAAGTCAATTTATTGAACAATTTTCATATTCTTTATCTGTGATCTTAAAGGAGAACGTTAGTGTTCATCTCTGAATCGCATCGATATAAATGGTTAATATTTTTTACTTTATTATTGACATATTAAACTCAAGTGATTTACAGTTGTGTATGAAATCTTGACTTTCCTACGAATGGGAGACAGTGCAGTGCTCAATAAGCCCCGCCCTCTAAATAAAAGAGCCAATCGCTGACTGGCGAAGTCACTACTCGGACTGCACCTGCGCATCAGCAGATCTAGCCGGAGAAATACGCTTTTTTAATGCTATTGAGCATAAGAAACAACAATTAATATGTGCTCAAATCTGCTTCAAACCGAGCGAGATGGAGACGTTATCTGACTCTAAACACTGGCCAAGCTAAAGGACACATTATTATGATCAGGTTATGTGATGTATTTTATGAATAGCTCCATATGTTGAATGATCTGTCTCATATGTAAAAGAGCAGCGTGAACATTCTTCACAATCTCTCCTATTGTGCTCCACTGAAGAAAGAGTCACCAGGTTCATGTCAAGCCCTTTAAATTATGGAATGCTATGGCGTGTGTTCTGAGATGTGTGTGTGTGTTGACATCTCGTCCCATCCCGAAACGCATGCGTCATCCCATCTGAACATCATGATGGCACGCGTTATAAGCGCTTAATCCGCGTCCTAGCGTGGGACAGCTGTACATCAGTCAGTAACTGCGCGGAAAGTTCCTAACCGGACGGACATGTGAAGCATAGCGCATGGAAACACCGCAGCGGGTCAGACTAGAGCCTACCTGCGGCAAGACGCGACGCGACGCGACGGACGCGTGTCCTGTGCTGACGCAGCGCTTTCACCGACGCTGCTCGCTGCAGTCCACCGTGTCACATCTGTATCGGACCAAATCACATCTGCACGGAGACCGGAGGGGTGCTGGAAGAGTTAGAGCTGAATCACAGATGCACGGATGAACGGACATTTCCCCGGTCCGGCCGGGACTCCTCGTGATCACGTGACCGCACTGCCCTCTGTGATGAAGCGCGTGACAATGAGCATCCCATATTGGAATCACCCCTCTTCACACACACACACACACACACACACACACATGCGCTTTAGCTACATCATTTCTCACATACATTTGAAAGGCATTTGTGGCGGATAAAGATTTATTTAGGGCAGCTAGCAACAATAATACTTCACACCCTTGATCATTTGAAATATTAAGAATTATGAAACTTGTTTTATTCTTGAATGAACTGTTAAGTTCTTTTTGTATTTAGGTATGCTCAAACGCAACACCTTTATAAAAAAAATTACATTTAATGTGACATTTTTTAACTGTTCGGACACGAGTAAAGCAATGAACGTCCATAACCTGACTTTAAAGTCTTCATGAAAGTGAAGTCTTCTCTTTATTGTGCCCTGATGCTTCTCAAACAAGAGCAGATGTGGGGCGGGGCTTGAGTGTGTCTGTGGGGGATTGATTGGATGGTGGTGGTTTGCTATTGGCTGATCTCCTGTGAGTGACAAGTGGCCTCGCCCTCGCAGAGATGCACGATGAATCTCACTTACACACTTGATTATTATAACGAGAAGGGTTTAACTCAGAACCCACTCATCGCTCCAAACACCAGTCAATGTTCTTTCATTACGGAGAAAACTGATCCCAGAGCAGCGTTATGGACAGCTTTTCCCTCAGAAGCACATGAAAGCTCCACTAAAGATGGACGACGCGCTTCACTCTCTTCCATTGGCGTAAGTGAAGCCGCCAGTGTTCAAATGTGCGCCGCAATATCACACTCCCGCAAAATCAACATCTGTTTGGGAAGTTATGGAAATGTAGAGATTAAAGTTAAATCTCCTCCTGAAGTTCCCGAGAAATGTCCGTTAGGACCAACATCACTAAGAGAAGCAGCTTAAACCACACTTGAACTAACATCAGTGTGATAAAAACAGCCTCCTCTGTGATGAACGTATTTGAAGTGTAATTTGATTTAGTTTGTCCATCAGAGGAGAGGGTGGGGTTAAACGCTGCCATCAGTGGAGAGGGTGGGGTTAAACGCTGCCATCAGTGGAGAGGGTGGGGTTAAACACTGCCATCAGAGGAGAGGGTGGGGTTAAACGCTGCCATCAGAGGAGAGGGTGGGGTTAAACGCTGCCATCAGAGGAGAGGGTGGGGTTAAACGCTGCCATCAGAGGAGAGGGTGGGGTTAAACGCTGCCATCAGTGGAGAGGGTGGGGTTAAACGCTGCCATCAGAGGAGAGGGTGGGGTTAAACGCTGCCATCAGTGGAGAGGGTGGGGTTAAACGCTGCCATCAGAGGAGAGGGTTAAACGCTGCCATCAGTGGAGAGGGTGGGGTTAAACGCTGCCATCAGAGGAGAGGGTGGGGTTAAACGCTGCCATCAGAGGAGAGGGTGGGGTTAAACGCTGCCATCAGTGGAGAGGGTGGGGTTAAACGCTGCCATCAGAGGAGAGGGTGGCGCTGCCATCAGAGGAGGAGGGTGGGGTTAAACGCTGCCATCAGTGGAGAGGGTGGGGTTAAACGCTGCCATCAGTGGAGAGGGTGGGGTTAAACGCTGCCATCAGAGGAGAGGGTGGGGTTAAACGCTGCCATCAGAGGAGAGGGTGGGGTTAAACGCTGCCATCAGTGGAGAGGGTGGGGTTAAACGCTGCCATCAGTGGAGAGGGTGGGGTTAAACACTGCCATCAGTGGAGAGGGTGGGGTTAAACGCTGCCATCAGAGGAGAGGGTGGGGTTAAACACTGCCATCAGAGGAGAGGGTGGGGTTAAACACTGCCATCAGAGGAGAGGGTGGGGTTAAACACTGCCATCAGTGGAGAGGGTGGGGTTAAACGCTGCCATCAGAGGAGAGGGTGGGGTTAAACACTGCCATCAGAGGAGAGGGTGGGGTTAAACACTGCCATCAGAGGAGAGGGTGGGGTTAAACACTGCCATCAGTGGAGAGGGTGGGGTTAAACGCTGCCATCAGAGGAGAGGGTGGAGTTAAACGCTGCCATCTGAGGAGAGGATGGGGTTAAACGCTGCCATCTGAGGAGAGGGTGGGGTTAAACGCTGCCATCTGAGGAGAGGTGGGGTTAAACGCTGCCATCAGAGGAGAGGGTGGGGTTAAACGCTGCCATCAGAGCAGAAGGTGGGGTTAAACGCTGCCATCAGAGGAGAGGGTGGGGTTAAACGCTGCCATCTGAGGAGAGGGTGGGGTTAAACGCTGCCATCAGAGGAGAGGTTGGGGTTAAACTCTGCCATCAGTGGAGAGGGTGGGGTTAAACGCTGCCATCAGAGGAGAGGGTGGGGTTAAACACTGCCATCAGAGGAGAGGGTGGGGTTAAACGCTGCCATCAGAGGAGAGGGTGGGGTTAAACGCTGCAATCAGAGGAGAGGGTGGGGTTAAACGCTGCCATCAGTGGAGAGGGTGGGGTTAAACGCTGCCATCAGTGGAGAGGGTGGGGTTAAACGCTGCCATCAGTGGAGAGGGTGGGGTTAAACGCTGCCATCAGAGGAGAGGGTGGGGTTAAACGCTGCCATCAGTGGAGAGGGTGGGGTTAAACGCTGCCATCAGTGGAGAGGGTGGGGTTAAACACTGCCATCTGAGGAGAGGGTGGGGTTAAACACTGCCATCAGTGGAGAGGGTGGGGTTAAACGCTGCCATCAGTGGAGAGGGTGGGGTTAAACACTGCCATCTGAGGAGAGGGTGGGGTTAAACACTGCCATCAGTGGAGAGGGTGGGGTTAAACGCTGCCATCAGAGGAGAGGGTTGGGTTGTGTTTCTTTGTGCTTTTGTTGACTGCTCTCTGGCTGTTCAAGTTGTATTTTTAATATTCTTAAGTAAATAAAGGCATAATGTCGTCCTGAAATAGCCTCAAGTGTCTGAGACTCTTCCTGGAGGAGGGCAGGAACATCAGACAGCAGTCTCTCAGTGTTGGGAGGGTCATGCCCCTGACTCGGTCCATCTTCGGCTCAGGCGTTACCATGGTGGTGGCTCTGGCTTGTGGGAGCGAGTGGCATGACTGTAGCACGGTGATCCTCCTCCATCCCGTGGATTGAAAAGGATGATCTGCAATGAGACAGGACCCAAGCCATGTATTCCTGGAAGCTCCCCTGAGGTCCGGCTCCAGGCAAGGCTGTCGCTGGCATAGTGGACAAGATGGCATAAGGATGGCCGGTGTGTGTCTCTCCCGGGAGCTTTCCCCCTGGGAGACTGTGACAGTTCCTATCCTCCTCCTGTCAGCGTTCGGTTGGGAATGATGAGGAACCGGATCTAAATGCAGCAGTATCTGATTTACAACCACAGCTCAAAACAAATACAGCTACACTTTATTTGAAGGTGTCAGTGTCTCAGTGTAATTATATACCTCAGTACGGAGTAATATAGATGACCTACATGTACTTACTATAGGGATAGGGTTTAGGGTTAGTTACTTGTAATTATGCATACAGTTATGTTATTACTATGGTAAGTACATGTGACATTTGTAACAGGAAAATAAACTCTTACCCAAAATACTTTGGAAAAGCAACAGAACAGCTAAATAAAGGCCCGATATACTATGAGTATGTTGAATGTGCAAATCAGGAAGTTAATGTGTTTTCGTTATGCGTATGGTGTGTGTGTGTGTGTGTGTGTGTGTGTGTGTGTGTGTGTGTTATTAGTTAGCGAATATCTTGAACACATGGAAGTTCCCAACTGCATACTACTGTTCTTTAAAACACTGATTCATGTTTTGACCAGCACTAACCAGCCTGGGGCCTGAATGATGGTAGTTTAACAAACTCAGGGTTACAGGATTAGTTTCGAGTTTGACAAAACCAAACCCATCTATCCAGGCTTTGTTGGTCCAATGATGCTGATCATCAGTAGTGAACAGCCAATCACATCCTGTGGATCAGTGGATATGAGATTAATTTCTCTTAGAATATTACATGATTGAAAAATATTAAGAATTTAAACAAATTTAACTTCAAGATCTTACTATATCAATGCAAGCAAAAGTTACGAAGGTAGTTTAGTTGATATATAGAGAGAATTGAACATATAAGCTCGCATGTAGTCATTTTTATATCTTTATGTGTTGATTTTAAAGCTTATTTGTATGACTTTTATATAGGCCATTTATGCTAATTTTAACTAAGTGCCTATTAATGATTGATTTAGTAAAATGATACATGTGTAATTGATTAAAGGTATAATAATTACATAAATTATATCTAAATAATTCAAAATTATTATAATTAAGCATTGTTTAAAAAGCCAGACTCTTTAGTCTTTATAAAAACATTTGCTATGTAGTGACCTTTAATTTGGAGTAGAAACAGGGGGAGTGGCTTCATTGCATCAGAGATGTGTCTGGTTGGTCCAATTCAAGTTTGAGATCTCTTGAGATCTCTTATCCAGAACATAACCTGTTCCGGAGGTTAGCCATGGATCATAAATTACTATGGATATGAACACTGCTAAAAGCCAAACCACTTTAATGGTACCTAAAACCCAGGATTGGCACAAACTAAGCTTAAACATATCTGGCTAGCCAGCTAAACCGGCTTCATGGTACAGGCCCGAGCCTGGTCTGAAATGTAATTGATGTTGGTCTTTGCTGTGTTTCTTTAGCAGGGTATGATGTCCGTTCCAGAGCTGGCTCTCCTGAGGGCCACTGAGAAACTAACTCTCAAGATTACAACAGGAGGTGAGTGGACTAAAGCGGAAGCAATCTTGTGATGTTCGTTTCATCAGATGGATTCTCCCAAAAACAGTCCAGCTTACATGAGGAAGCTCCCCGACGTGCCGTGAGGTTTCTCCCTAAAGAGCTGGACACGCTTACATCCGGCTGGCTTCACGATCCAAACGGCAGCCCAGCATTGCAAGGGTCACTTATTCCACGGACACAGGAGATGATGTGTCATATGTTACACTAGGAATTGATTGACGTCTCCTCTTCGTATGTTCTTGATAGTAGAGAAAAGTTGTTCTTCTAAACAGTCAGTCCAAATTGTAGTCATGACTCGGCCACTGCACCGGATGACCGCTAGATTATTGTAATGCTCTACTGGGTGGTTGCCCAACTCGCTTAATAAACAAACTCCAGCTGGTCCAAATCGCATCAAGTTCTTACTAGAACCAGGAAGTGTGATCACATTAGCCCGGTTCTGTCAACACTGCACTGGCTCCCTATTAAACATTGCATACATTTTAAAATCTTGCTTATTACTTACAAAGCACTAAATGGTTTATCTCCCCAGTACTTGAGCGAGCTCTTAAAGAGATAGTTCACCCAAAAATGAAACTTAGCCCATGCTTTACTCACCCTCAAGCCATCCTAGGTGTGTATGACATTCTTCATTCAGACGAATAAAATCGGAGTTATATTACAAAAGTCCAGGCTAATCCAAGCATTAGAACTGCAGTTTTTGAAGTCCATAAAAAGTGCATCTGTCCATCATATAACTGCTCCGCGCGGCTCCGGGGGTTAATGAAGGCCTTCTGAAGCAAATCGACATGTTTGTGTAAGAAAAATATCCATATTTAAAACTTTATCAGGTATATAAATCGTCATATAAATCATATAAACTAAATTACTGATCTAAAGCCCACATTGTCACTGTATGATAATTTAAATATATTCTGTTGCATTATTTTCCTGTTTAAATAAATAAAGTTGACTTGACCAGAGACGGGTTTGTTAGGATGATGTGAACATTGCTTCAGGAGTCTGGGGTTTGGGTCACTGCGGATATAAACACAACCGGTGTGTATCGCTGTGTGTGCGGTCACTGCTCCTTCATAAGAGCCTGCTGTGTTATGACCTCGAGTAAGGCTGTTTTATGAAACACTGACGTATACATCTTTGATATTTATGACCAAAAGGGTGGTTAATACATTTAGGACTATAGGACTGGGTACAAACATTTACTCAGTTCCCAGTTGATTGACTGAACAATTCAGTACCAGTTCCTATAATCCTGGACGCAATCTGGTGGGATTCCAGCTGTCAGAAGGAAAAGAGATTCAGAAATTGGATTAGATCTCACAATCCAAAGGTCCAAGACTTCTGGGTAGGATTGTGATGCTTGAGCTTGCAGTGGTTTCCTGTTTCCTGATATTATTGACTGGCCTACAGGCTCACTAACCTCTTACTCCAGCCTTTGGAGACGTCTATCCACAATCCAAGCCAAAGCAAAGGGCTCATGTGCTTTTACCTGCAAATATACACAAATCACACACAGTCTGCTGCAAAAATAGTTTATTATGACAGGTGACGTGGACTGGCTTTGCAGAGGTGCTCAGGAAATGAGCTCAGTGTAGAGTTTACTGGCGGACGCAGCGGTCGTGTTGCTGGCGAGGACTTGCTGCTGTGATTCTCCTGATAAAAGCCCAGCGCCACTGAAGTAGAACGGCACGTGAGAGATCCGCCCGTCAGACCAGCACTAGAGAGAGAGCGAGAGATGTGATGTGAAGGAACGCTTGTGCTCATCATACCAGATCATGCACACACTGTTAGGACTGTTAGGGAGGGTTGTCTGGACATCACAGCGGTCAGACTCACCACAGTCAGCAGAGCGCCGTGCAGGAAGTGCGGGTGGAACTGCATGAATCTGGGCTCTGCTCCAGCCTCGCCCATCACAAACCCACTGAACCAGAGAAAGACACACGCAGAGGTTAGACTGGATCTGGCTCAGAACGTGTGTTCTGGACCGACGTGAATCTCATACTTCAAAACACATCAAGTCACCAGAAGTTTGATGATCTTTAGCTTAAATCGAATGTGAAAATGCTCAGAATTATTGACTGATACACATCCCTGTACATGCAACAAAAATACAGTATATAGCAGCAAGGAGCCATTAAAGGGCCAAGCACAAAGGCACAATAAGTCCTGCAAGCACGGCTAGTCATGTGACTTAATGGTTTATTACGTTTGACCAATCGGAGGCGCTGTGACCAAATTGATGACCGCTAGATTATTGTAATGCTCTACTGGGTGGTTGCCCTACTCGCTTAATAAACAAACTCCAGCTGGTCCAAAACGCATCAAGTTCTTACTAGAACCAGGAAGTGTGATCACATTAGTCCAGTTCTGTCAACACTGCACTGGCTCCCGATTAAACATCGCATACATTTTAAAATCTTGCTTATTACTTACAAAGCAATAAATGGTTTATCTCCCCAGTACTTGAGCGAGCTCTTAAAGAGATAGTTCAGCCAAAAATGAAAATTAGCCCATGATTTACTCACCCTCAAGCCATCCTAGGTGTGTATGACATTCTTCTTTCAGACGAATAAAATCGGAGTTATATTACAAAAGTTTAGGCTAATCCAAGCATTAGAACTGCAGTAATAGTGGCTGTTTTTGAAGAATGCCCTGAATTATTGACTGATACACATCCCTGTACATGCAACAATAATACAGTATATAGCAGCAAGGAGCCATTAAAGGTCCAAGCTAGTCATGTGACTTAATGGTTTATTACGTTTGACCAATCGGAGGCGCTGAGACCAAATTGATGTGTTGTGGTTTGAGAATACATGTCAACATTTTGGAATCAAAATCAGGGAGACTTCTTGGTGGGGGTTCGATTTTCATATTGCTTTCAATCAATTAAAATAATTAACTAGATTCATATTTTTTGTTTAATTGACAATAAAAACCTTTTTATCTCCTCCCGTATCTACCAATGATGCTTGATTCAACAGCGCAAAGGTTGTAGGTTGCCAGGTAGAGTTCACAAATGGGTTGAAATGTGTCCGTTTTTACAGTCTATGGATGTGTCGATTGTACGAGTAGGCGTTTCATACAAGATCTGGCAACTGAACAACCTCTGAATAACATTAATGTAATTATTCAAAGAACGAGGTTTGGGCCATACAAATGACGGGAGATTCCCGGGAGAAATTACAAAACGGGAGGGGGGCGGGAGATAGGTGTGGAATACAGGAGACTCCCGGGAAAACGGGAGTGTTGACAGGTATGGGTCAGAGCGAGGTCAATATGCCAAAGTATTGCAGATTTTGCATCATGCCTCAACTTTGCTGCTGCGGTATACCAAACAGTTCTGTCTACTGACACGAAATCCATAACTTACTCCTGGCACAGTCCGAAAATATGATACAATTTTGGTGAAAACCGGACAAATGGTCTAGGAGTTTGAAAAATATGTTTTTTTAAAGAAAAACAAATTAGCGGACAAGATGCTTGGCGGAATTGGTATCCATGTTCTCGGGATGACCCAAGGAATGTATTAAGATTCAATATAATACGATTCCATTTTTGGAAATTTCATTATAACATTTGACCACAAGGTGGCACTGCCCACAAACTTTTTTAATGCTGTTAGGGCATAGTGTCAAAAACACATACTGAGTTTCAGAACGATACGCCCGTGTTCCTAAAATATAACATTTTCTTCAATATAGCAATTCAAAATGGCCGATATGAGAAAAACTGTTCAGAAGCAAATACAACTTTTTTAATATCTCCTGACCACTAGGTGGCGCTGTGCTAAAATTATGCAGGTCGCCTCAGGTCATGGTTGGCATAACACACACCAAGTTGGGTCAGAATACGCTGAAGTGTTGCAGAGATATAGCCTCACGTTCATTTTGGCGGGCACTTCGTCGAATTTGTTGGCACGTTTTTCGAGAACGGTTTGAGCAATCGACTTGAATTCTATAACTTTCTGTCGGCATGGTCTGAAGATGATCTGGTTTCATTTTCATGAAAACCGGAGCAACGGCCTAGGAGGAGTCCAAAATGGAAAATTCAAAACAACGTCATCGGGTGCAACGAATTTAGTTTCTAGCCCTTGCGTTTCAAAAGTTATTAGCGTAAACATGAGTGCGCGTTTGGACAGGTGGTGGCGCTAGAGAGATTGAGTCAGAGACTCGGTATGGTGACAGCTCAGACTGTGTGCGCTCATAGACTCAAGAGCGGAAGAAGAAGAAGAACGCCAGCAATGACTAGGTGTCTGTGAACCTTCAGTGCTTGGCCCCTAACGATACATCCCAATACCATAACTGCTAATCAGTGAAAGTGATTTCTGTAGGTGTGTTCCTCGTCTCACACACACCAGGGCAGCAGCTCGAAGACAGGAGCGGAGCGCGTCTTAAACACAGCTATGACCGACGGGTGATGATCGGACTGGGCATCTCCTGCAGAGCAACACAACACCACTGGTTACAGAGACTCAGCAACACACGAGAGCAGCTGGACATCATCTTTCATGACTGTCACACAACGCAACCAAGAGCTTCTGTTACATTATCAAACATCTGAACAACTTTAGACCAGAAGGGTAAACTACACAAGAGTACAGGCCCGTTCACAGCATTGACCTGCTGGTGTCATGGCAAGGCTTTTTACATTTCCTGTGGGATTCTTCAGAAAAAAAATCCTTTTAAATCTCTAAAACAATGATTTAGATGTGATGTAAGCTACACTTGTTGAGGAAATATGTTCCCAATGTGTCTGTGCTTTACCTTTCAGAAGCACGGCGAGTCTTTCCCCTCTGGGATCCCAGGAAAGGGAGAACACCTCTCCCCCAACACTACACACACACACACACACACACGTCAAACGCTCAGATCAGATCAGCTTGAGCATATGAGGAGTGCAGATCTCACGTGAGGTCTCCATCAGGTCCAGGGAAGCTGGTCTCGGACAGATCGGCCACCACTGTGGCGGCTTTAGGCCCTCCTGAAACACAGCATGAGCAAACGGCACAACTGGAGGATCAGCTGACATTACACAATCACAGGGGTACAGACGGCTGAGACAGGAAGTGAAGGCTTGACTGAGCGCTCAAATATTAGTCCATTTATTCTAAGTGAGTGCAAGCAGTTCCGGAGTGTGTCCTAAAACATGGTGCCGACTACCCAGAATGCAATGCGCAATGACAGTTTCCCTATAGTGCACATGCTAAAGACCTGTGTGGTTGGTGTGATGTGTGTTATAAAGCTGTCTTGTGGATAATGTTCATACCTGTGAGATCAGAGAAGGTCAGCGCATATATGAGCCGCTCTCCCTGAATGCTCAGCAACAGACAGCCTCCGTCAGGACTCCAGCAGGCCGACTGACACACACACACACACACACACACACACACACACACGCTGAGTGAGCGGAACCACCGCAGTGATGATGTTTACACAGTTTGAGGAGTTCTTACCTGACAGCTGCCTTTGAGACACGGCCATCTCTCGCAGGTCCACATGCGCGTCTCCCAAACCCTGTAACACAGCAGCAGTGTCTGCTTATCAAACCCAATAGAGCGTGAGGAAACCAGCACAGAGTAATGTCACGCCACAGTACCTGAAGAGAGCGGAGGGTGTGGCGGCCAGCAGTCGGCTTCCGTCTGGAGACCAGGAGAGGTGCGTGACCCCGCCACCGCCCACCCGCTGCAGAGGAACACAGCTCTCGGCCGCCACGTCCCACACCTGCACAACACACACACACACACACCTTCAGTTCTGACCCAGTGTTTCCCGGCATACTCTAATCCAGTGCTTCTCAACAAGCGGCTCACAGAGTCAAAGAAACAACAACAAACGTGAATGTTTTTCTGATGCAAGATGTCCCCTGACTCGTGAAGTGAATAGCACTGATGATCTCTTCATCTCCTGTTAGTGGGTGGGATATATTAGGCAGCAAGTGAACATTTTGTCCTCAGAGTTGATGTGTTAGAAGCAGGAAAAATGTGTAAGGATTTGAGCGAGTTTGACAAGGGCCAGATTGTGATGGCTAGACGACTGGGTCAGAGCATCTCCAAAACTGCAGCTCTTGTGGGGTGTTCCCGGTCTGCAGTGGTCAGGATCTATCAAAAGTGCTCCAAGGAAGGAACAGTGAGAACCGCCACAGGGTCATGGGCGCCCAGGCTCATTGATGCACGTGGAGCGAAGGCTGGCCCGTGGTCCGATCAAACAGACGAGCTACTGGAGCTCAAACTGCTCAAGAAGTTAATGCTTGGTTCTGATAGAAAGGTGTCAGAATACACAGAGCATCGCAGTTTGTTATGTATGGGGCGGCATAGCCGCTGACCAGTCAGGGTGCCCATGCTGACCCCTGACCCCGCCGAAAGCACCAACAGTGGCACGGAGCAATGGGAGAAGGTGGCCTGGTCTGATGATCACGTGTTCTTTTACATCACGTGATGGCCGGGTGTGCGTGGCTTACCTGGGGAACACATGGCCCCAGGATGCACTATGGGAAGAAGGGGCGGAGGTGATGCTTTGGGCAATGTTCTGCTGGGAAACCTGGGTCCTGCCATCCATGTGGATGTTCCTTTGACACGTCCCACCTACCTAAGCATTGCTGAGACCATGTACAGCCTTTCATGGAAACGGTATTCCCTGGTGGCTGTGGCTCTTCCAGCAGGATAATGCTCCTGACACAAAGCACAAATGCATCAGGAATGGCTTGAGGAGCACAATGAGTTTGAGGTGTTGACTTGGCCTCCAAATTCCCCAGATCTCAATCCAATCGAGCATCTGTGGGATGTGCCGAACAAACAAGTCCGATCCATGGAGGCCCCACCTCGCAACTTACAGGACTTAAAGGATCTGCTGCTAACATCTTGGTGCCCGATACCACAGCACACCTTCAGGGTTAGCTGGGAAGGATTTGCAGGACCGTATTATTGTATTTATCAGGATGTGTTTCATTGATCTTAGTATTGTGTATTTACTACACACTGTAATTTCACTTATTGTGTTACTGGCATTATTTGTGATGGCTGTGGTGTCTCATACCAACTTAGGAACATCACTGCATTATGAGAAACTAGATAGTGCTGCTGTTTACCAGAGATCTGTGTGTGTGAGCAGGAGGCCTTACCATCATGGCTGTGTCGACAGGAGATGCAGACACCAGCAGAGAGCCGGTGGGGGACCAGGCCATGGATGTGATGGGAGAATGACCCGGATGAGACAGGACCTGCGCACAGCCGGACGACGGCCTGAGAGACACACACACCTGGTCAGATTACTCTTCTGATTGGAAGAGCATGGCATCTGCACTCATGTTTATTCATATAACAGATTGCAGATTTGAACCTGGTGGAGAGCGAGGCGGGGTCCACGTGCCAGATGAGCAGACAGGACTGACAGGCCACAGCCAGAGCCGAGCCGCACAGGGGCTTCCACTGCAGCGCACACACTGATCTCTGACAGCGGTGCTTCAGCGTCGGGCTCGTCGCGCTGCAGGAACACACACACACACACACACACACCCCATGATGCTCTGCCGTCTCCTCCAACAGCCCAAACACACTGATGCTCCTAATCTCCACTGATGCATCAGCTCGTCTCTCTGTGTCTGAAACGCTCTAACGTCTAAACCCCGCCTCTCTGAGGCTGCTCTGCTGTGATTGGTCCGAAAGCAAACGCTCATTATCATATCTGAACTGCTCCACGTTAACAACACCAACCAAACTCTTCCAGTCTCAGAGACGACTGCAGTGAATGAGGGCGGGGCTAAGAGACGCTGCTCAGCCAATCAGGACCAGAGGTTGACATTATGCAAATTAGTCACAAACTGAATTACTGACGGCTCGTTTGAGTTCAGCTTCTTTCCTTTAGGAGACAAAACCTCAATTTATCTGATCCTTGACCTTAATAATCTCAGTGTTGTGTATAGTTTACTGGCTGATGTGTATACACCTCATCAAAGAGCATTAATACCTGTGTGATTTGTAGATCTTGATGGAGTCATCCAGTAATGCCACAGCAAACTTATCTGTGTGAGGATGCCAAGCGAAGCTCCTCAGAGCGCCGTCAGACCTGAGACACACACACACACACACACAAAAATCAGAAGAGCTTCAGAGCACAGGCTCTGAATATGATCAATACATTCAGAGTTTATGCTTTTGCTCAATGAAAGAATCAAAGTTCTACTTGCTATTAAATCAAAGCCAAAATTCCATGACCAAACATGTTTATATATGATACACTTTCATTTACAATTAAATCCCGTAAATTCTTATAAATTACTGTATATTCCCAAACTCCCATAACATCTTGTAAAATCCCATAAATTCTCATAAATTCCAGTAAATTCCTGTTAAATTTCGACTTGGAATATATCCCAAACTCCCCTGATTAAGTTCCCATACCCACAGAAATAGACCAGAAATTTTCCAAAAACAACATAAAACAAAGCAGACGTGAAGCTCACGGAGGACGTACCAATCCAGCATCTGGGAGAACTCTGCCACCATCTCATCACTGCTCAACTACAGACAGAGCAGAAACAGAGTGAGTGAGTGTGTGTGTGAGTGTGTGTGTGAGTGTGTGAGTGAGTGAGTGAGTGAGTGAGTGAGTGAGTGGTGGTGAGTGGTGGTGGTGGTGGTGAGTGGTGAGTGGTGAGTGGTGGTGGTGGTGAGTGGTGGTGAGTGAGTGTGTGTGTGTGAGTGGTGAGTGAGTGTGTGTGTGTGTGGTGAGTGAGTGTGTGGTGGTGAGTGTGTGGTGAGTGGTGGTGAGTGAGTGAGTGTGTGTGTGTGAGTGGTGGTGAGTGTGTGTGTGTGTGTGAGTGGTGAGTGTGTGTGAGTGAGTGAGTGTGTGTGGTGGTGGTGAGTGTGTGAGTGTGTGTGTGTGGTGAGTGTGTGTGGTGAGTGAGTGTGTGAGTGGTGAGTGTGTGTGTGTGAGTGAGTGGTGTGTGTGTGTGTGAGTGAGTGGTGTGTGTGAGTGTGGTGAGTGGGTGTGTGTGTGTGTGTGGTGAGTGTGTGGTGTGTGAGTGTGTGAGTGGTGAGTGTGTGTGTGAGTGTGTGAGTGTGTGAGTGAGTGGTGAGTGAGTGTGTGGGTGAGTGGGTGAGTGTGTGGTGTGTGTGTGTGTGTGGGTGTGTGAGTGTGTGAGTGTGTGAGTGGTGAGTGTGTGTGTGAGTGTGAGTGTGTGGTGGTGAGTGAGTGTGTGGTGAGTGAGTGAGTGTGTGAGTGAGTGAGTGTGTGTGTGGTGTGTGAGTGTGTGTGTGTGGTGGTGGTGGTGAGTGTGTGAGTGAGTGGTGAGTGAGTGGTGAGTGTGTGTGTGTGGTGAGTGAGTGTGTGAGTGTGTGAGTGTGTGGGTGTGTGAGTGGGTGGTGGGTGAGTGGGTGGAGTGGTGGTGAGTGGTGAGTGAGTGGTGAGGTGGGTGGGTGATGAGTGTGTGTGGTGAGTGGTGAGTGTGAGTGTGTGAGGTGGTGTGTGTGGTGAGTGGTGGTGGTGAGTGTGTGAGTGTGTGAGTGGTGAGTGAGGTGAGTGTGTGTGTGTGTGGTGGTGGTGAGGTGAGTGTGTGTGTGAGTGTGTGGTGAGTGTGTGTGTGAGTGTGTGTGAGTGTGTGAGTGGAGTGTGTGGTGAGTGGTGAGTGGTGAGTGGTGGTGGGTGAGTGAGTGTGTGTGTGAGTGGTGGTGGTGGAGTGTGTGAGTGGTGAGTGTGGTGGTGAGTGAGTGGTGTGTGGTGGTGAGTGGTGGTGAGTGGTGAGTGTGTGGTGAGTGTGGTGGTGGTGGTGGTGGTGGTGAGTGGTGAGTGTGAGTGAGTGAGTGTGTGAGTGAGTGTGTGGGTGGTGAGTGTGTGAGTGTGTGGTGGTGGGTGGTGAGTGTGGTGGTGGTGGTGTGTGAGTGGTGGGTGGTGGTGAGTGTGAGTGAGTGGTGGGTGGTGGTGAGTGTGTGAGTGGTGAGTGTGTGAGTGTGTGAGTGAGTGGTGAGTGTGTGAGTGAGTGGTGGTGTGGTGTGTGAGTGTGTGGTGAGTGTGTGTGTGTGTGTGTGTGTGGTGAGTGGGTGTGAGTGGTGGAGTGGTGAGTGAGTGTGTGTGTGAGTGGGTGTGTGGTGAGTGGTGTGTGTGTGGTGAGTGGTGGTGGTGAGTGTGTGAGTGTGTGAGTGAGTGTGTGAGTGAGTGTGTGGTGAGTGTGTGAGTGGTGGTGGTGAGTGGTGAGTGTGTGGTGGAGTGTGTTAATGTGTGTGAGTGGTGGTGGTGAGTGAGTGAGTGAGTGAGGAGTGAGGAGGAGTGAGGAGGAGTGAGTGAGTGAGTGTGAGTGAGGAGGAGGAGTGTGTGTGTGAGGAGGAGGAGTGAGTGTGTGTGTGAGGAGGAGTGAGGAGGAGGAGTGAGTGTGTGAGTGAGGAGTGTGTGAGGAGGAGTGAGTGAGTGAGGTGTGTGAGTGAGGAGTGTGTGAGTGAGGAGTGTGAGTGAGTGAGTGAGTGTGAGGAGTGAGGTGTGGAGGAGTGAGGAGTGTGAGGAGTGAGGAGTGAGTGAGGAGGAGGAGTGTGTGAGGAGGAGTGAGTGTGTGTGTGTGGAGGAGGAGGAGGAGTGAGTGAGTGAGGAGTGAGGAGGAGGAGTGAGTGAGTGTGTGAGTGAGTGAGTGAGTGTGTGAGGAGTGAGTGTGTGTGAGTGAGTGAGTGTGTGTGTGAGTGAGTGAGTGAGTGTGTGAGGAGTGAGTGAGTGTGTGTGAGGAGTGAGTGTGTGAGTGAGTGTGTGTGTGAGTGAGTGAGTGAATGTGTGTGTGAGTGAGTGTGTGATTGAGTGAGGAGGAGTGGAGGAGAGTGGAGGAGTGAGAGAGGAGGAGGAGGTGAGTGTGTGAGTGTGGAGGAGTGAGGAGTGTGTGAGTGAGGAGTGAGGAGTGAGGAGGAGTGAGGAGGAGTGAGGAGGAGGAGGAGGAGTGAGGAGTGAGTGTGAGGAGGAGTGAGTGAGTGTGAGGAGTGAGGAGGAGTGAGTGAGGAGGAGTGTGTGTGTGTGTGAGTGAGGTGTGTGGAGGAGTGAGGAGTGTGTGAGTGTGTGAGGAGGAGTGTGTGAGGAGGAGTGAGGAGTGTGTGAGGAGTGAGTGTGTGTGTGTGAGGAGTGAGGAGTGTGTGTGAGGAGTGAGGAGTGAGGAGTGTGAGGAGTGTGTGTGTGTGTGAGGAGGAGGAGTGTGTGTGTGTGAGGAGGAGTGTTTTGAGTGAGTGTGTGAGTGTGTGAGAGAGGAGGAGTGTGTGAGGAGTGAGGAGGTGTGAGTGAGTGAGGAGTGAGTGTGTGGAGTGAGTGAGTGAGGAGTGAGGAGTGAGGAGTGAGGAGTGAGTGAGTGAGTGTGTGTGTGTGTGTGTGTGTGAGTGAGTGATTGAGTGTGAGGAGTGTGTGGAGTGAGTGTGTGAGTGAGGAGTGTGTGTGTGTGTGTGTGAGGAGTGTGAGGAGTGTGTGAGTGAGGAGTGTGAGTGAGTGTGTGAGGAGGAGTGAGTGAGTGTGAGTGTGTGTGAGGAGGAGGAGGAGGAGTGAGGAGTGAGGAGTGAGTGAGTGAGTGAGAGGAGTGAGTGAGGAGTGAGTGAGGAGTGAGTGAGTGTGTGTGTGTGTGAGTGTGTGTGTGTGTGTGTGTGTGTGTGTGTGTGTGAGTGAGGAGTGTGTGTGAGTGAGTGAGAGTGAGTGTGTGTGGAGTGAGAGGAGAGGTGTGTGTGAGTGAGTGAGAGAGGTGTGAGTGTGTGAGTGAGTGTGTGAGTGAGTGAGTGTGTGAGTGAGGAGTGAGTGTGTGAGTGAGTGTGTGAGGAGTGAGTGAGTGAGTGAGTGAGAGGAGTGTGTGAGTGAGTGAGTGAGTGAGTGTGTGTGTGTGAGTGAGTGTGTGTGTGTGTGTGTGTGTGTGTGTGTGTGTGTGTGTGTGTGTGTGTGAGTGAGTGAGTGTGTGTGTGTGAGTGAGTGAGAGGAGTGTGTGAGTGAGTGAGTGAGTGTGAGTGAGTGAGTGAGAGTGAGTGAGTGTTCACGAGTGCACGGCGCCGCTGAGGTGAGGCAGGACTGCTCATACTCACGGTCAGATGAGGAAACAGAGAGCCATGGAAGGAAGACGCCCATCTCAGCAGAGCCAGCAGACAGGCCGAGCCCACCGACAGGAACCTGGGCACTGAAACACACGCGTGACACACGTCACAGCACACGCTACACCACTGCTGAGCCACCACGAACATGTGAACGCAACTCACCTTCCTCAGCGCTGTTCGTAATCTCGTCCAGCAGCCCGTACAGGCCCGCATCTCGCCTACGAGAGAGAGGACTGTTAGTCAGCCCAGCGATGTACAGTCTGACAGATCTCACACACAAACACACACACACACACTCACCAGGCTCCGGCGCTCCTCATCCACAGCGAGTCCCTCTGGTCCAGGAAGGCTGATTTACTGCTGCTCTCAGGACGGCTGTGACCCTTCAGAGTGTCTCTGGTGAACTGAGGACTGGGCAGATCCGACCACTTAACACACACACACACACACATCATCATATTCTCATCAACACAGAACGCTCTCCTTGTGTCATAGCAACATCATGTGGGCAACATGTGAACGTGAAGTGTGATTGGCTGGAACTCGGGTATAATCATTTTCAACTTCCCACTTCCGAAGTCGCACTCAACCTTTGACTTGAGAGGGCGTTCATGTCCAGTTTTTAACTAGGACACTGGTATTCATGATAACTCCGATAGCTTGATCGGCCATGTTTGTAGTTTAACACTTTACATTCGTGTTTGTAGTCCAATATTAACCATTATAGTGTGTACAGAAAGAATAATGAAGCTATCTGAAGTTTAAACAAATCTATTTTTTTATTTTACTCAAAATATTTTAGTGAAATGTTAAAGCATGTTGGGAATGTGTTATTGACTATCTTTTCATTAAAACATCAGATGTCATATCAATTGACTTCATATCAAAAAACAGAAAGCCGATAGTATAAGAAATTCTGAGGCGGCATAACCGTCAGTCTGGCACATCCGCCATGTTTGTAGTTTTTTTTATTCGTGTGTGTAGTTCTATTCGAATACTAGTCCAATGCGCAATGGAAAACAGTACAAAATAATGCATTTCATGATCCCTTTAAAGTAAACTCTCTGATGTCTTCATATCGTGACAAAAACCCTGAAAGAGGTGTTGAAACTGTAGAAGACGAGAAAACAGTGAAATCATCTCGTGTGTCACGCGCACCTGTGTGTCGGGCAGTCCGGGCACGAGCTCGTTGTTGTGCTCGCGCAGCGTCAGTCCGGCGGTCACGGGCGCGCGGAACAGGCTGAGTGAACACATCTACACAAAACACACACAATCACATTCGCATTCACTTCCGCAGGAGGATAACACACACACACGCATGACCAGCAAACACAATCCGGATTTAAACATGATATTTTAGGCTCACGGTTGTGTTGTTGTGTGTTACTCACTGTCTGAGGTAAATTTAAGAACCGCAGCTGAACTCGCGCCTTTAGTTTTACGGAAGCCGCATTGAAGCACAACACCAAACCGACGAATGCGTTTTCATAATAAAAGTCCTGAAGCTTAATAATGATCCCTTTCGGTTTTAATCATGGTGTTACTATAGTTGAACTGCAGGAGCCATGGTTTTCTTTTGGCAGATTATGGTTTTTATTATGGTTATACTAATATTAAGGTTAACAAACAAACAAATGGAAATCCCGCACACTATCAATCCTGGCAAAAATCAAAAACGTTTTATTAGCAACGTTTTCATCAGGCATATATATCACACACGTCATATATATCAAGATATATATATATATGCCTGATGAAGGTCATGAGACCGAAAAGTTTTTGATTTTTGCAAGGACTGATAGTGTGCGGGATTTCAATTTGTTTGTTTGTTGATTTTTGATCTGGATATCCTTCTTCCTACGCACCTATCTATTATCTACAGGTGTGCGATGGTAATTGTGCACTAATATTAAGGTTAAAATCCCCATGATATCAAAATGTGATGTGAGTCTTATAAAGTCCCCTGTGGTGAAAATCAAGTTTTTAATGTTGTTTGTATGTTTATGTGCAAATTCATCAGTCAACAACACTGCTGGGTATTTTCTCCTTAAAACTACAGAGAACCAAAGACCGTCTCAAAACATGGTTTGAAATGTGTATATTTTTCTGTTGATTATGAAATATCAGGTGCATTTAGCAATATAGTGGGTGAATTATGTATACCACATATATTACGATGTTAGGAAAAATTTTTTTACTTTGGAGTCATGATAATGAATGAATGATTTTTGTGTATTATACGGACTAAGGTACTGCCTATAGCAGTGGCATAGACACAACACATCCAATACACAACAGCTTTACAAGACCTCGGCTATTATAAACAAGTCAAACAACTACAATGGCAAACTGCACATAATACCTTATGCCCTCGATTGCCACGGTATGGTTGGAGCTCACGAAGACGAGGAAATAGCAGAAACAGTCTTTATTTCACGGATTACTGGGAAACTGAAGCACATCCATCTCAACATGGACGTAACACTGATGAGAACGGACAAAGAATGAAGGAGAACAAACAAAGAGAACTATAGAGATATTTAATGAGACCACAGGTGAACAGGGTCAGGGGTGGCTGGAATTAGGATTTAAAATTAGTCTGAGTTATAGAAATATACACTATATTGCCATAAGTATTGTGCCGCCTCCAGATCCCAGAGTTCAGGTGTTCGATCCCTTCATGGCCACAGGTGTATAAATCAAGCACTAGGCATGCAGACGCTTCTACACACATTTGTGAAAGAATGGCTCGCTCTCAGGAGCTCAGTGAACTCAAGCGTGGGACCGGGATAGGTTGCCACCTGTGCACAAGGCCATTCCTGACATTTCCTCACTACTAAATATTCCACGCTCAACTGTTAGTGGGATTAGGGATAAAGCACGTAAAGTTTGGTGGAGGGGGATTATGGGGTGGGGTTGTTTTTCAGGGGTTGGCCCCTTAGTTCCAGTGAAAGGAACTCTTAATGCTTCACCAAGACATTTTGGACAATTTCATGCTCCCAACTTTGTGGGATCAGTTTGGGGACGGCCCTTCCTGTCCCAACATGACTGCGCTCCAGTGCACAAAGCGCCGCTCCATAAAGACATGGATGAGCGAGTTTGGTGTGGAGGAACTGGACTGGCCTGCACAGAGTCCTGAGCTCATCCCGATAGAACACCTTTGGGATGAATTAGAGCGGAGACTGCGAGCCAGGCCTTCTCGTCCAACATCAGTGCCTGACCTCACAAATGCGCTTCTAGAAGAATTCCCATAAACACACTCCTAAACCTTGAGGAAAGCCTTCCCAGAAGAGCTGAAGCTGTTAGAGCTGCAAAGAGTGGCCGACTCATATTAAACCCTACGGATTAGGAATGGGATGGCATTAAAGCTCATGTGCTTATAAAGGCAGACGTCACAACACTTTTTGTAATACAGGTCCTTCTCAAAAATTAACATATTGTGATAAAAGTTCATTATTTTCCATTATGTAATGATAAAATTAAACTTTCATATATTTTAGATTCATTGCACACCAACTGAAATATTTCAGGTCTTTTATTGTTTTAATACTGATGATTTTGGCATACAGCTCATGAAAACCCAAAATTCCTATCTCAAAAAATTAGCATACTAGTCACATATTACTATAGGCATGGCTACAGGAGTACACCGCGTTCGTTTTCATAAAATCAGTTCAGTTAGAGACACTACAATTAAAAACTGAACTTGTCTGTTCAACATAACCTCCTGAGACCCAGCGTCCTCATATGAGGACATTACATTTTTGCCTCTTGACACAATGATAGTCAGTTTTGTAAATCTTAGACCTGTTGGCCACATTCAGGGACACTGCCCACACTATCACTGGTGATTTCACAACATTACACCACTGTCAGAGAGAACACAATGGCTGGAATATCAGCAAAAACCTTCTACCCCAGTTCCCGAAAGAAAAGTGTCCCAGGTAAAAAATCTACTCAAATGATATGAATGAAACACATGTATTTATGTACAATACGGTCTCTATCATCATATGGGGATTAAAATTTGACATATTTTAGTAATATAAGCAATCTAGGACATCAATAAATGTGAAGTACTCATTTGAGGACATTGGGACTACATAACGTGTTTTTTTTTCTACCATGTGGTTAGCTAAACATGGAAATATTTAGATGGATTGCATTAGCAATGTGTGTGTGTGTGTGTGGACTGGTAATCCCTACGGTATGGGGACAAAATGTCCCCACAAAGATGGCAATATCCAAATTTTTGTCCTTGTGGGGACATTTTTTGGTCCCCATGAGGAAAACATCTTATAAATCCCACTAAGTGATGTTTTTGAAAAAGTAAAATGCAGCATGTCTCCTGTGATGGGTAGTGTGTGTGTGTGTGTGTGTGTGTGTGTGATGGGTAGGTTTAGGGGCAGGGGCAGTGTATGTGTGTGTGTGTGTGTGTGTGTGTGTGTGTGTGTGTGTGTGTGTGAGTGTGAGTGTGTGATGGGTAGGTTTAGGGGCAGTGTAGGGGATAGAAAATACGGTTTGTACAGTATAAAATGCATTACGCCTATGGAATGTCCCCATAAAACATGGAAACACAACATGTGTGTGTGTGTGTGTGTGTGTGTGTGTGTGTGTGTGTGTGTGTGTGTGTGTGAGCAGAGTAAATCATGGTAAATCATAGTAAATAATACTACAATATGGTTTATCAACGTGAATCGTACTAGAATCCTGGTAAATCATTGTAGTAAATAATACTTATTGTTTTAAGCTGGAATTTTGAATTTTGACTAATTAGGTCCTCCTGGCCTCAACAGCAAATAATATTTATTTTACTTATGATAGACCCACTGTCCTCACATGAGGACATCTTTTTCTGCAAAAACTACTTTCTGTACAAAAACAAATTTTAGGTATTGTACTTATTAGGTCCTACATATCCCAAATAGCAAGAACAATTATAAAATGCACACCAGGCAAACTCTCGGGTCTATAATGTGAGTGAGCCTGAGTGTCACGACCGTCACAGCACAGACGCAGCAGGATCGGATTACATTCATCACATGAGCTGAGCGGAGGTAATCGCGGGATTCACGGCTGCGGCCGCATTCACAGCGCGTGATCAGTTCATGTCTTTGGAAGCTTAGCTTTCTTAGGAAGTTCATTTGAAGAGTTGAAACACTCCCTTTGCTCTCCACCGCTCCGTTTACATGAATCTCCGCAGCTCCCGATCCGAGTGCTGTGAGTGTGATGTTGAAAACATGTGGGAATAGCGCCTCCTGCTGGCTGTAGTCTCCAGCCTCTGGACAAACACTCCTCCGATGACGCAAAATGACAATATTAGCTTAGGAGAAATTTTTCCAGAAATAAAATACATAATTCTCTCATCTCAGGGTCATATGAGGGGGGAAGACAGGGTCAGACTGTTCTCCATGTCTGTCTGTTTGTAACAATTGTGAATAAGTGAACCCCTTGAGTGTCAAAGATCGCAGACGGCCCCAGATTACTGTTGTTCAGCATTACCTGCTCATTAAAACATCACACTCTTACTTTATCTGGATAAACTCAGTATCATTAGACAGATTATAGACTCCAGGGTCAATATTTGAACACTGTTTATGATAAAATTGGGTTGCAGTGACATTCATTTCTTAATTTATGTCAGGCCTGCAAAATAATCAATCTGTTATGAATGATATTTTGAATATTGAAAATTTGAATTCTCTCTCATCTGCAGAGGTTCAGTTGTGTCCACACAGCTCGCAAAGAACAGCTTTCAGTTCAGCTCTTAGTTCAAAAGTGCACATATTTGGAGAAATAATGATTTATTATCAAATGTTTGCTAAATATTTTGTCATACAGACCCACATGAAAAAATACTATAGTATATTATAGTAAAATTACTCTAGTAAATACTATAGTGTTTTTTAACCGTACTATAGTAAAGATACTACAGTAAATTGTAGTATATTATAGTATTTACTACACTTTGTTAATTTACTGTAGTATATTTACTATAGTACGGTTCGAAAAAAACACTATAGTATTTACTAGAGTAATTTTACTATAATATACTATAGTATACTATAGTATTTTTTCATGTGAGGAATACCATTTCTATTAATTTCTCACTGCATTACCCGATCTGAAAGAGCTGAAACATGTCCAGAGCTCCCTCTCTGTCTCTCCTCTTCCTGATTCACGTCAGATATGAGTCCTCAAGCATTCATTCCCTTGAGCTGTCAATCATCTTACTCAACACTGCCTCCTGCATGACATGCTCCTGTATGTTTACTTCCTCATTCTGACTCTGTGAAGAACCAACCAATTATACATTTATACGCCTGAACTAAGAAGCTAATAAACACACGATAACTATGGAATAAGGTTTTTATGTGATTTTGGCTATTTTATATCCATAATAGATGTTTACGTTATGACTGCTAGCAGGTGTAGCGATTAGCTCCATAAAAAATGCTAAATATAACATGTTTTAACATCACCATATGAATGAAATCCCCATTAAATTGTGACAGGAAGCTAATACAAACACTCGATGGTGCTCTAAAGTGGCATTTTGAGTGAAAGTGATATTTTAACATAGCTATAAAAAAAACAAAAGGATAATGATGATTATGTCTCATACACTCAAAGGTGTAAAACGGTCAGTGAGTGAGCACATTGGAGCATTAATTAAGCTTTTTTCTATTTTTATACAATAAAAAATATATTCTTAATATTTTTATGTTTGAGCCTATATATCTCTATATTAATAACTTGAGTCATATTTGCGGTCCAAATAGCTCAATATGAGAGGCGACGTGAAATGCAAAGATGTTAAATAAAACCTCATCATGATTTAAAGAAGAGTGGCTTGATTAAGTGGTGGAAATAACAGATGATGGGCACAACACGGTAACAAAACAGACATTTACAGTTACACACCCACATAATCCACCAGTGTAAACAGCTCAGTAACACACCTCAGTGTAAATAGATCTGTGTGTGGTTTGGGCTTCAGGAATGTTCACATGTTCCCTTGAACATTAGCTAATAGATCTATTTAATTACTTAAAGCAATTAATCAGTTAATATATCAGTGTAAATACTTAAATTAGTTTTTATATTATATTATAGGCTGTTATAATTATATAGTTTTATAGTGTGTGAGGATTGATTGTGAGCGCAGCATGTCCGTATGGATCAGTGCCAGAAACGCACGGGTGGAATGACATCTTGAAAAAGACGCAGTGTCACACCTGTGTACTCGTTTAGGGGAAGAAGCTATTTTAAGTGTGCTGTAGCACCCAGAGAGATGAGAAACCAGGTAACCCTGAGTTTGGCTAATATTTTAAAGGGTAACTAAACCCCTGTTCACAGCCTAACTCCACCCACTAGCAATATTTGAAAAATGCTGGAAAAGTGGGCGGAGACAGAGGGGGCGAATTGAGGGTGGGGCGGGGCTGAGCGGGGGGCGTGCACCTGAGACCCCGCAGTGACGGATTGATTAACAGCTGTCAGACTCGAAAAGATGGAGAACGACTGGAGTGACACCAGTAGTTTTGCAACAGAGCGGTCATTTGAAGTAGAGGACTTTTCTTCGCCGTCTTCACCTGAAGTGGAGGAGGGTGAATTGTCTGTAAACACAGGGCCAGAGCCGTATCGATTCGAGCCGCTGGCTCAAACTGCGTTAACTCCCGATGCCGACGATACTAGCAAAACCGCAGCGCAAGAGAGCAGTTATGGATAGTATACGCACGGTCATCCAGGCCAAGTGCACGCAACCAGTGACGCCAATTTCCACGTCTGCTGGAAAGCTATGCAGTCCGGCACTGCTATTGCAACCAGCAACACTACACCTATGTACAATCCTAACTGACCACTGTACTAAATACAGATAAAACTGATGCTAAAAATATACGCTAACTTGAAGCTATCTTAACTGATGTAATACTATGCTAACTAACTATGCTTCTAACAATAATACACGAATGACTATGCTAATAAATTAACTTAACTAGGCTACACAAAATAATCTATTTAACTATATAAACGGCTATGCTAGCTAGATGCTAATATACGCTATCCTGATAATTTTCAATACTCAAATTCCAACTCCTGACTCGCTACAGTGGTTATGACGGAACCAGATGTTTTTATACCAGGAGCTGAGCCAAGGGCGTGGTGAGCTCGTGCCAGGGGCG
The DNA here is from genome assembly GCA_023029165.1 of Gobiocypris rarus. Lineage (NCBI taxonomy): Eukaryota > Metazoa > Chordata > Actinopteri > Cypriniformes > Gobionidae > Gobiocypris > Gobiocypris rarus. Next base: position 4,158,892 of record CM040910.1, on the reverse strand, counting down.
CGGTGAGCTCGTGCCAGGGGCGCGGTGAGCTCGTGCCAGGGGCGTGGTGAGCTCGTGCCAGGGGCGCGGTGAGCTCGTGCCAGGGGCGCGGTGAGCTCGTGCCAGGGGCGTGGTGAGCTCGTGCCAGGGGCGTGGTGAGCTCGTGCCAGGGGCGCGTGAGCTCGTGCCAGGGCGCGGTGAGCTCGTGCCAGGGGCGCGTGAGCTCTTGCCAGGGGCGCGGTGAGCTCTTGCCAAGGGTGCGGTGAGCTCGTGCCAGGGGATGAGCTTGTGCCAGGGCGCGGTGAGCTCTTGCCAGGGGCGTGGTGAGCTCGTGCCAGGGGCGGATGAGCTCGTGCCAGGGGCGGGATGAGCTCGTGCCAGGGCGCGTGAGCTCGTGCCAGGGGCGCGTGAGCTCTTGCCAAGGGCGTGGTGAGCTCATGCCAGGGGCGTGGTGAGCTTGTGCCAGGGGCAAGATGAGCTCGTGCCAGGGGCGTGGTGAGCTCGTGCCAGGGGCGTGGTGAGCTCGTGCCAAGGGCGTGATGAGCTCGTGCCAGGGGCGTGGTGAGCTCGTGCCAGGGGCGTGATGAGCTCGCCATCCCAGGGGCGTGATGAGCTCTTGCCAGGGCGCGTGAGCTCGTGCCAGGGGCGCGGGAGCTCGTGCCAGGGGCGTGGGGAGCTCGTGCCAGGGGCGTGGGGAGCTCGTGCCAGGGGCGTGGGGAGCTCGTGCCAGGGGCGTGGGGAGCTCGTGCCAGGGGCGTGGGAGCCTGCGTCGTCCCAGGGGCGTGATAAGCTCGTGCCAGGGGCGTGATGAGCTCGTGCCAGGGGCGTGATGAGCTCGTGCCAGGGGCGTGATGAGCTCTGCCGTGCCAGGGGCGTGATGAGCCTGTCGTCGTCCCAGGGGCGTGATGAGCTCGTGCCAGGGGCGTGATGAGCTCGTGCCAGGGGCGTGATGAGCTCGTGCCAGGGGCGTGATGAGCTCGTGCGGCGTGATGAGCTCGTGCCAGGGGCGTGATGAGCTCGTGCCAGGGGCGTGATGAGCTCGTGCCAGGGGCGTGATGAGCTCGTGCCAGGGGCGTGATGAGCTCGTGCGAGGGGCGTGGTGAGCTCGTGCCAGGGGCGTGATGAGCTCGCCGTCCCAGGGGCGTGATGAGCTCGTGCCAGGGGCGTGATGAGCTCGTGCCAGGGCGTGATGAGCTCGTGCCAGGGGCGTGATGAGCTCGTGCCAGGGGCGTGATGAGCTCGTCGTCCCAGGGGCGTGATGAGCTCGTGCCAGGGGCGTGGGGAGCTCGTGCCAGGGGCGTGGGGAGCTCGTGCCAGGGGCGTGATGAGCTCGTCGTCCCAGGGGCGTGATAAGCTCGTGCCAGGGGCGTGATGAGCTCGTGCCAGGGGCGTGATGAGCTCGTGCCAGGGGCGTGATGAGCTCGTGCCAGGGGCGTGATGAGCTCGTGCCAGGGGCGTGATGAGCTCGTGCCAGGGGCGTGATGAGCTCGTGCCAGGGGCGTGGTGAGCCTGCCGTGCCAGGGGCGTGGTAGTGAGCCGTTGGAGGAACCATCCTACGTCACGATGTACAACTTTACCCTTAGACTTACCCACACCACCACACCTGTCCCTAACTTTACCCTTAGACTTACCCACACCACCACACCTGTCCCTAACTTTACCCTTAGACTTACCCACACCACCACACCTGTCCCTAACTTTACCCTTAGACTTACCCACACCACCACACCTGTCCCTAACTTTACCCTTAGACTTACTCATACCACCACACCTGTCCCTAACTTTACCCTTAGACTTACCCACACCACCACACCTGACCCTAACTTTACCCTTAGACTTACCCACACCACCACACCTGACCCTAACTTTACCCTTAAACTTACCCACACCACCACACCTGACCCTAACTTTACCCTTAAACTTACCCACACCACCACACCTGACCCTAACTTTACCCTTAAACTTACCCACACCACCACACCTGTCCCTAACTTTACCCTTAAACTTACCCACACCACCACACCTGTCCCTAACTTTACCCTTAAACTTACCCATACCACCACACCTGTCCATAACTTTACCCTTAGACTTACCCATACCACCACACCTATCCCTAACCAATAGTCAGAACTATTCTGCTTCCTTGTTTTTAACTACACCAAGACTATTAAAGACAAGTACATATGTGGACATAATCTTTTATACATTTCATTTATAAAGTAGACAAGTTGCCTCCCACACACACATTGCTGCTCCTGTTTTACTTTAATTTCTGTTCCAGGTAACCTCTTTGTTTAAATGACTTAGTTGTCAGTTCACATTTTTTAAATGTTTCCAGAGAACCTCACAAAATATGTTTACAAAATGTCAAAACAAGATTTGGGAGTTAGAAAGTAGTTTACATGCAATATGAAGCTTTTATTTAAATACAAAGATATATTTCTATAGATCAGAGTGATTTTAAATAATAATTTCAGCCTTGACCTAGTTTATTTGATTAGTCCTCCTGTTCACCTGTCACCTTGTTTCCAAGTACTTCACAACTCAAACACAAACTACTACCAATGAATATGCCTGGTGCTAATATGCCTGGTGGTAAGTCTAAGGGTAAAGTTATGGACAGGTGTGGTGGTATGGGTAAGTTTAAGGGTAAAGTTAGGGACAGGTGTGGTGGTGTGGGTAAGTTTAAGGGTAAAGTTAAGGACTGGTGTGGTGGGATAGGTACGTTTAAGGGTAAAGTTAAGGACAGGTGTGGTGGTATGGGTAAGTTTAAGGTTAAAGTTAAGGACAGGTGTGGTGGTGTGGGTAAGTTTAAGGTTAAAGTTAAGGACAGGTGTGGTGGTGTGGGTAAGTTTAAGGGTAAAGTTAGGGATAGGTGTGGTGGGCTGGGTAAGTTTAAGGGTAAAGTTAGGGATAGGTGTGGTGGGCTGGGTAAGTTTAAGGGTAAAGTTAGGGACAGGTGTGGTGGTGTGGGTAAGTCTAAGGGTAAAGTTAGGGATAGGTGTGGTGGTATGGGTAAGTTTAAGGGTGTGAAGAGGTTCAGATGTGGAGGGGGGAAAGGAAGAAGGCAGGGTTGGCGAAATGCTGGAACTCGTGGGACTTTATTTTCAACTCAGTTATAAACATAAACTGGCGCCTTGCGCACTCATATCAATCACTCAAAACTTGTATCCTCCTCCGCTTAACAACAGCTTTCTCTCAAGTCACAGCCACAGTCCCAGTGTCTCTCCCACGAGTCCTCAGCGTCTCTCTCCCGCACACTGCTTCCGGCCGGGCTTTAAGTGGCTTTTCTCCGCGCCAATCACTGCAATCAGACACAGGTGTTTATCATCATGCACTTGACCTACTTTCTTACCGCTCGTCTCCCGGCCTCCTCCGTCCGTGCAGACCTTGCGAAACCACGCCCCCCTCGCCACATACCCCACCACCCGTCTCAGGCCAGGGATCCATCCGGCCTGCAGCCACCCCATTCCTGGAGAGAAAGTCGACCACAGCCATCTGCGCCCCCGGCCTGTGGACCACCTTAAACTTAAAAGGCTGGGCGGGCCCCCCTCAGCGAGTTCAGTACCGCCCGCACATGCTGCATATGCCGCGGCCAATCATTACTATAGATGATTATGTCATCCAAGTATGCCGCGGCATATGCAGTGTGCGGTTGAAGGACACGGTCTATCAGTCGCTGAAAGGTGGCGGGTGCCCCAAACAACCCGAAAGGAAGCGTGACAAATTGGTGCAACCCTAACGGTTTTGTGAAAGCTGTCTTTTCTTTGGATAATTGAGTTAAGGGGATCTGCCAATATCCTTTCGTTAAATCCAGTGTCAGATAAAAGCGAGCCGCACCTAGCCGATCAAGCAACTCGTCAATCCGCGGCATTGGATAAGCATCGAATTTCGACACAGCATTCACCTTGCGGTAATCCACACAGAATCTAACAGAGCCGTCCGTTTTAGGAACTAAAACTATCGGGCTCGCCCAGTCACTAGGGGATTCTTCTATTACACCCAGGTCTAGCATCGCTTCCAATTCCGTCTGAACCACCTTTTTCTTATGCTCAGGTAATCTATACGGCTGGCTGCGAACTACCACGCCCGGCTCTGTCTCAATATGGTGACGTATGAGATCTGCTCGACCGGGTAGGGGCGAACACGCCCGCAAAATCGCTTGCAACTGGGCAATGTCAGGAGCTGGTCCGTGCGAGGTGATCTCCCCTGGGGCCAGGGCGATCGGTTGGCATTTGATGGCCCGAGGTCATCAAATGGTCAAGGACCCTCGGGTTGCCGCCCATACAAGAGCTCGAAGGGGGAAAACCCCGTGGAGGCTTGGGGGACCTCTCTGACAGCGAACAACAGAGGTTCCAGCCATTTGTCCCAATTCTTGGCGTCTTTGTGTACTAATTTACGAATCATTGTCTTTAACGTGAGATTAAATCGTTCTACCAGACCGTCTGTTTGTGGGTGGCAAACGCTGGTTCTAACTGACTTAATGCCCAACAATCCGTAAAGTTCTCTTATGGTGCAAGACATAAACGCAGTGCCCTGGTCGGTGAGAATCTCTTTCGGGATTCCCACCCGGGAGATTAAACGAAACAGCGCGTCCACAACACTTTTTGCTGAGATGTTACGGAGCGCTACTGCTTCGGGGTATCGTGTTGCATAATCCACTATGACTAATGCAAAACGATGCCCCCGTGCGGATCGTTCTAATGGCCCGATGAGGTCCATCCCAATTCTTTCGAGGGGACCTGCACGAGAGGTAGAGCACGCAAAGGCGCTTTAAGAGCGGCCGGTGGGTTCACCAGCTGACATTGACGACAAGCGGCACACCATCTGCGCACATTCTCGTGAATGCCTGGCCAAAAAAATCGAGCCATTAAACGATTCAACGTGCCGGTTTGCCCCAGGTGACCTGCCATGGGATTACAATGAGCCGCCTGGAAAAGCATTTCCCGACGGCTCTTTGGTACCAATAACTGGGTTGTATCCTGCTTTGTCTGACCATCCTGGGTTACTCGATACAACCTATCTTTGATTACTGCAAAATAAGGATACGATAGCGGTCGCGCCGGTTGGATCAGCTATCCGTCGAAGGTGCGGACCTGCTCAAAGGCTTTTTTGAGCGATTCGTCCTGGGACTGATCCAGAAGAAAATCATCACGGTCGGAAAGGATTAGCCTCTCTACCGCGCTCCCTTCCTCTGACCCAGCCCCAGACGGTCCCGGATCGCATTCCCCCAGCTGCGCGACCGCGCTCGCTCCCCGCTTCCTTTTTTCCCAGGAGACACCCACACAAATACACGCCCCCCTCGCCACAAAGGGTAAAGTTAGGGACAGGTGTGGTGGTACGGGTTTAAGGGTAAACTTAAGGACAGGTGTGTTGGTATGGGTTTAAGGGTAAAGTTAGGGACAGGTGTGGTGGTGTTGGTAAGTTTAAGGGTTACAGGGAACAATACTCGACAAGGACCATGACAAACATGAGGGCTTAAATACATTGAGACTAATGACTAAACAACACAAAATAAACAAATGACAGAGCTGAACTGAGAAACCACATGACTAAATAAACCAATGACAACATGACAGAACACAAGACAAAGGAGCAAATGGCAGGATCACATGAGGGCAAGGGACTCGCATGATAAGACCAGGAAGTGCATGGCAAAACATGACAGTGAAACATGAACAGGAAACAAAAACAAAACACATTGTTACAGAGTGGTGGTTTGAGCAAGTTTTAGGATAAAGTTAGGGACAGATGTAGTGGTATGGGTAAGTTTAAGGGTAGGGTTAGGGTTAGGTGTAAGGGAAGTGTCAGCAGTGTAATTATAAATGTAACTACAGAAATTAATTACAGATGTAATTACACAAAGGTAATTTTTCAAATGTAAGTACAATGTTAAAACACATGTACACAATAGGTGCATTGTATCAAATTATTATTTTAAATGAAAGTACATAGTAGTTAAGGCCACCTAATGGGTCCAATGAGAGAACAGTAAAGATCATATTTGTGACATGGCATGAGTGAACACTCCCTTCTGGATGCTGACACCCGTGACACACGACAGGCTCGCCACACCCGGTACATTTTATAACCTGTGGTGTGTTCAGATCTGTGCAAACTGAAGAGTGTGTATGAGCTGCTGCTTACAACACCGATCTGACACCAGGAGAAACCTGCTCTGAACATCAAGGTATGTGTGTCTTCATGCAATGACTTTGAGTTAGTCAATTCTCAGGTAAATCGGTGCTCGTGCACGCAAGTGACAATCACGTGTGAATGATCAAAGACACGATCAGAGAGAATCGCAGATGAGTCTCCGACGCCCACAAGATATCTGGCATGTTTAATATCTAGACCTGTCGGCGATTCAAACTCCTGCTGTGTGAAATCAGTTCAGACTGAAAATTACACCAGCGATGACCGACAGCCAACAAGAGCGCAAGATATAGGGCAGGGGAGGTTCAGGGAGGAGTTAAAGACCAGAATATCAGTGTGTTAATAGATATATTTACAATTATATCAAACAGAAACAAAGCACAAACATCTGCACGTCCAGCCGCGGCAGCAGAACATTGCAAAGTTATTTATTTACCTCAAACTCTCTTTGCAGTCATTGCTCCCTGTGTCTCTCCAACAATTTCCTCTGCCATAATCTTTTTTCTTTTTCACATTTTTGCTGCAAATCAGCACTCAGATAGTTTGGAGTGCAGACTTTCTGCAGTTTATCATTTTTATAACAATTCCAGTCTTGTGCAAGAAATCCAGTCTGACGCACGTGTGATCTAGCGTTGTTTACTTATCGCACATGGGTTTGTTTGGGAATGTTGGGAAACGTAGTTTGCGCACCGGAGAGAGAGAGTTGTCGGCGATTCTTCCTCTTGTGAAGTCATGCGGTGTGAAACCCCCTGTCACTGATTCATCGGTCAGTGTGAACACAGCAGTGACTGAATGCTACCCCAGATAGTCATGCAGTGTGAAAAGAGCAGTGATCCGACCAGTTTGAAAATCGTGCCGTCTGAACTCGGCATAAAGGATCACTCAACCGTTTTTAGAAATAGGGCTTATTCAACTTCTTTCCTACATTTAAATATGTGGGCAAATGCATTTTTGTCTCAGTGCATGCATTGTTTTAGTTTGGCAGGGTCGCCAAGCTTAGCTTAGCTTAGCATAATGAATGGAATCGTATGTTGCCAGCTAGCATGTCCTGAGTAAAAGTGATCCAGAAAAAAACCCCCACCTAATTACTTCTTGTGGCCTGCGTATTCACAACAAGGACAAATAGCGATGCAGATTAAGACTAGGCGATTTCCTAGGCAGATATTAACTTGGGACTATATTATGGGGAAGCACAGGCGAAGCACTGCTACTGCAGAGATATCACGGCGTATCACATGAAATCCAACTACCGTCAAACATACATTTCATGTGTTGCGTAATATCTCTGCGCCAAAAATGACAGACAAAAATGCATTTTCCCACATATCTAAATGTAGGAAAGAAGTTGAATATGCCTCATTTCTAAATATGGTGGAGTGTTCCTTTAAATGAACTGTTATGAGTATTTAGAACTTTCTTTTGAGTTCACAGCACTGACATATTCCTAGTAAACTGAAGTCTGAAGTACTACAAACTCAAAACTTGATAGTTCTGCTTACTTAAAATTGGGAACATCATAACTCCAAAATTGGATGTAACTGATTACCTCATTTTCTTTTTGAGTTAGCCCAACTTATTCGGGTTTACAGTGTATCGCTAGGATATTGGCTGTTTATTAATAATTATAAAGCACATATTCATGCATTATTCTGCATGACCATATTCTACATCCATTAATCTTTCCAGTACCTGAACTTAACAAGTGTGACCACATTTTATATTGACAGTTTGCCATCCAGTATCTACAGTGATATAAAGAATCATTTCGGTAAGTGTTTGTGCTTGTTATTGATTTTAACATTGTAGTGGTGATGTACCTTTAACTAACTTCATTATAGAACATTGTTTCTCATATCTTAAGTAAAATACAGTAACTCCAGCAGGTCTTGAGCACATTACAGTTGCATTTCGGTTCACTAAATTATTTCAAAGACCCTTACAGACTACTGTAAAAACCACTGTAAAACACACAGACACTGACCAAACATATGAAAAATGAGTTTAATATTCATGGCATCCAGGCTCTCTCTCTCTCTCTCTCTCTCTCTCTCTCTCTCTCTCTCTCTTTGATTTATTGATTTTTAATATCCTTAAACATATCCTTATCCACTTAACATTTTATTTACATTGTCAGTTTGAATTGTGCTCTTATACAGTCTTGTTCAAAATAATAGCAGTACAATGTGACTAACCAGAATAATCAAGGTTTTTAGTATATTTTTTATTGCTACGTGGCAAACAAGTTACCAGTAGGTTCAGTAGATTCTCAGAAAACAAATGAGACCTAGCATTCATGATATGCACGCTCTTAAGGTTGTGCAATTGGGGTATTAGTTGAAAGGGGTGTGTTCAAAAAAATAGCAGTGTCTACCTTTGACTGTACAAACTCAAAACTATTTTGTACAAACATTTTTTTTTCTGGGATTTAGCAATCCTGTGAATCACTAAACTAATATTTAGTTGTATGACCAGTTTTTTAAAACTGCTTGACATCTGTGTGGCATGGAGTCAACCAACTTGTGGCACCTCTCAGCTGTTATTCCACTCCATGATTCTTTAACAACATTCCACAATTCATTCACATTTCTTGGTTTTGCTTCAGAAACAGCATTTTTGATATCACCCCACAAGTTCTCAATTGGATTAAGGTCTGGAGATTGGGCTGGCCACTCCATAACATTAATTTTGTTGGTTTGGAAGCAAGACTTTGCCCGTTTACTAGTGTGTTTTGGGTCAGTGTCTTGTTGAAACAACCATTTCAAGGGCATGTCCTCTTCAGCATAGGGCAACATGACCTCTTCAAGTATTTTAACATATGCAAACTGATCCATGATCCCTGGTATGCGATAAATAGGCCCAACACCATAGTAGGAGAAACATGCCCATATCATGATGCTTGCACCTCCATGCTTCACTGTCTTCACTGTGTACTGTGGCTTGAATTCAGAGTTTGGGGGTCGTCTCACAAACTGCCTGTGGCCCTTGGACCCAAAAAGAACAATTTTACTCTCATCAGTCCACAAAATGTTCCTCCATTTCTCTTTAGGCCAGTTGATGTGTTCTTTGGCAAATTGTAACCTCTTCTGCACATGCCTTTTTTTTTAACAGAGGGACTTTATGGGGATTCTTGAAAATAGATTAGCTTCACACAGACGTCTTCTAACTGTCACAGTACTTACAGGTAACTCCAGACTGTCTTTGATCATCCTGGAGGTGATCATTGGCTGAGCCTTTGCCATTCTGGTTATTCTTCTATCCATTTTGATGGTTGTCTTCCGTTTTCTTCCACGTCTCTCTGGTTTTGCTCTCCATTTTAAGGCATTGGAGATCATTTTAGCTGAACAGCCTATCATTTTTTGCACCTCTTTATAGGTTTTCCCTCTCCAATCAACTTTTTAATCAAAGTACGCTGTTCTTCTGAACAATGTCTTGAACGACCCATTTTCCTCAGCTTTCAAATGCATGTTCAACAAGTGTTGGCTTCATCCTTAAATAGGGGCCACCTGATTCACACCTGTTTCTTCACAAAATTGATGACCTCAGTGATTGAATGCCACACTGCTATTTTTTTGAACACACCCCTTTCAACTAATTCAACTAATACCCCAATTGCACAGCCTTAAGAGCGTGCATATCATGAATGCTGGGTCTCATTTGTTTTCTGAGAATCTACTGAACCTACTGGTAACTTGTTTGCCACGTATCAATAAAAATATACTAAAAACCTTGATTATTCTGGTTAGTCACATTGTACTGCTATTATTTTGAACAAGACTGTAAGTTTAGTGTAGTTTTATGCACTACACCAAATTGAAAGTAAGAAATGAAAATGACACTGGGAAATACATGTTTATCACAATTGAATCTGAAATTGAACTGAATGTGATTAAAAGTGAATGTGTTGAATCTCAGCTCACTCACCAAAAACATATTAAATAAATTGTGTGTGTGTGTTTACAGTAAACTTCAGAAACAACAAAACATCTTCATAATGACACCTGGAGGAGGAGGAGGAGGTGGAGGATGTGGATGTGGAGGAGGAGGAGGATGTGGAGGAGGAGGAGGATGTAGAAGAGGAGGAGGAGGAGGATGTGGAGGATGTGGAGGAGGAGGATGTGGAGGAGGAGGAGGAGGAGGAGGAGGAGGATGTGGAGGAGGATGTAGAAGAGGAGGATGTGGTGGAGGAGGAGGAGGAGGAGGATGTGGAGGAGGGGGAGGATGTAGAAAAGGAGGAGGTGGAGGAGAATGTAGAAGTGGAGGAGGAGGATGTGGAGGAGGAGGTTGTAGAAGAGGAGGAGGTGGAGGAGAATGTAGAAGTGGAGGAGGAGGAGGTTGTAGAAGAGGAGGAGGTGGAGGAGAATGTAGAAGTGGAGGAGGAGGTTGTAGAATAGGAGGTGGAGGTGGTGGAGGAGGTTGTAGAAGAGGAGGAGGAGGTGGTGGAGGAGGTTGTAGAAGAGGAGGAGGATGTGGTGGAGGAGGAGGAGGAGGATGTGGTGGAGGAGGAGGAGGAGGAGGAGGTGGTGGTGGAGGAGGAGGTGGTGGTGGAGGAGGAGGAGGTGGTGGAGGAGGATGGGGTGGAGGAGGATGTTGGTGGAGATAGGAGGAGAAGGTTGGAGGAGGTAGGATTAGGAGTTTGAGGTAGGAGGAGGAGGAGGAGGGAGGTGGAGGATTGCCATCCTAATCAATAAACCACACACACTTCTGAAAGGTTATTGTGAGGGTCACACGATGTTAACTGAAAGTCAAGTTTAGATTTTGAGGCAAAGAATTTTGAACCGTCAAAACAAAATTCTTTGACAAGACATTTCTTATCATTTGTGATCCAGTCTGTGAAAACCCAGTGTAACAACTGAGACAAATCAGATACAATTTGGGCCGTTCCCCAAAATACCACTTAGGGCAAGAAGGACCTCAGTTACCAGGGCTTCCATCAGATAAGACTCGGTTTATTGCTTGAAAGAATGTGACAAGCAAGGCCATAGGAAAGACCCATAACCCTTAAAACAGACTTTCCTGCATTAATTTAAAGACAAACTGATCTATAAATGAACATGCATCTCAGGACATTGTGTGTATGGTTATTAATGTCTTGTTTAGTGTCTCTTGTATGATTTCGTTTTTATGCCTGTTTTATGATGGAATCAACAGTTAATATAACGTCATCTATACCTTGTTTGGTGTCTACAGAGTTGCACTTTGAAGATCTAAATGATTGTGTATATGATATGTCAATACCTGTGCAACATATTAGTATTACAAGAATCTTTAATGGTCTCTTAATCCAGTTACATATGCAAACGATCTTCTTGAGACAAAGGATTGTAATACTTTCCCTCCAAAAGCCTAAATACGATTGGCTCACTGACTCCTAGGAGGAGAGGCAATGCTCAGAAGGCCCCTGCACAGATCCCACTCTCTCTTCCTGCTTCTCCTGGTTGCTGTGTTTGTGTGTGGGACGCAAAACCTGATCCGACCACGCGGTCGTGGGCCAGTAGGCCCAACACCTCAAGCCATGTGCAACTTTGAACTAACCATGAATTTTCATCATATCTTCTTCAGTCAATGCAGAAGAAATCGATTGCAACTTCAACACCATCGACTCACAGAACCATCAAATCAGGAACTTTACGAAACGGCACTGCAAGTGTCGCATATTTGAACTAAACAGAGGGTTAGGATAAGCAGTATAAGTATATAGGATAATCCTCTTAACGAGCTGTTGGTTCTTTTCATGGTTAATGACTCTTTTCCAGCTTAATTTCCGTTTTCAGGTTTCATTCTGTCACTTTTCCAGCTTACCCATGTATGTGTGATGGGAAAATTCCTAAGGTTTTGTAAAGGTTTTGACTTACATAACTTTATTAGTACCATGAATCAGTAGAAACTCTCTTTTTGGGGTCGATCCGGGACAAGAACTGTACTTGTGTGAATCTTCACTTGTGATTAAAACATAAAATACAAACAAATACAATTCTCAGTACTTTACTTTTTTCATTTTACATCTAAACAGAAGCATTCAGGGAACGAAAACAGAAACTGAACGATCAAATGTAATCATCGAGCTAATCATGAGCTGAGTCCCAATGTGAAGGCCACATTCGAAGACTGATAGCATCACCGCGGTGCGACGAAGGCTGCAGTGATTCGAAAGCGACTTCAAATGCGCCCTCCGTTGCTCAGGCATAGCAAGGGCACAGCAGGTGGACCCTTTGCAGCCTACCTTACCCCCATAGGCCTAATTCATTGCGGTGACGACAGGATGGTAGCGGTCAGTAACTCTGGTGTACTTTGGATAGGAGCGAGTGGTCTGACAATAGCCCGGCCGCTCCCGACACAACAGGGCAACTGCGCTTGAACTTGGAGTGAACAAAACGTCCTGTAGTGGTGGCGTTCACACAGTTCCCTGCCCTGAGCAACCTGGCAAGATAATGTTTCATTTCCCAATTTTTCAACCATTCTCTCAAGAAGAGGAAACAGTCTGTCCATTCTCTCCCTTTTGCTCTTTCTTTCTTTCTTTTTTATTTTATCTTTCTTTTCAAAATTTTCTTTAAATATAAATTAGAGATCTTTGCGGGGCTGTTTTTCATCCCGCTCCCGCTATATGTTGTATTCCGCTCCCTCCCGCTCTTGCTTTAAATTCTGTGCTCACCCATTATCCGTTTAGAATGATTTTCTTCCTGACCAATCCCGTTAAATTTAGATTTCCCCTACAGAAAGAGAGAGACTGGGGATGAAAAATGCTAAACAATCATTTTATTTATTTTTATTATCATACTCTCAACACCGTAAAAAATAGGCTAAATTAAATACGTCATCTGTCACTCAAAATTATAAGCTAAAAAACAATAAAAACCCGTCCACAATTCTATACATTGACTTTTTCTGTTATATAACTTGAAATGTGTATAAAAGAAAGGTGATTGTTCTGTACATTGTTTATTTTTGTAATGCAAGTTATAATTTGTACATAAAACAAAATACTTTTATTTTCTTGTCATGTAAATTAAAATGTGTAAATGAAAATAAATTGTTCTATACATTACTTAAAGTACTTTTTACAACTACTTACACAATTACAAGATGCTGCTGGACTGGGATGGGCTGCACAATAGAGACACTGGTAAGGTTCAGTGTTGCCAAGGTTTAAGTTGTCTTTACTTTAGCAATATTTCTAAGTGTAAGTCATTGAGAATGTCTGGACATCTTTGGAAATTAGCCACTTTAAGGTCTTTACCTCGACGCACTGCCAATTGTCTAACTTTAAGATTAATCTGTGATCGGAGGAAAGCCAATAACCAATCAAAGTATCTGAGACAAACTGAACTGCATTAGCAGATAAGAGCCAAAAATGTAAAAAACACCAAACATCAAATTAAATATGCCTCTGTGTATTTACTTTAGGTCTAACAGTACGAGACGAAGACCATTAACACTGCAAATGATACATTTCATATTGTCTATGTTTAAAGTTATTATAATCCATCTGCCTTCCCCAGAATAAATCTAATGTCTCAATGTATGTAGGAGAACAGCGCGCCCTGCTGAATGGTTTGATCCATGACAGAAACACAGAATCAGCCCATTGAGATTTCTCAAACTCTGACACACAAGAGTGTGTTAAACATTATTTGAGCCTTCCTGTGTTTAATAAAAGAAAAAGTGCCTTCCGTTTATAGATATCCCCTAAACCTCTGACATTAACCCTTAAACCTCTGACATTAACCCTTAAACCTCTGACATTAACCCTTAAACCTCTGACATTAACCCTTAAACCTCTGACATTAACCCTTAAAGCTCTGACATGAACCCTTAAACCTCTGACATTAACCCTTAAAGCTCTGACATTAACCCTTAAACCTCTGACATTAACCCTTAAACCTCTGATACTAACCCTTAAACCTCTGACATTAACCCTTAAACCTCTGACATTAACCCTTAAACCTCTGACATTAACCCTTAAAGCTCTGACATGAACCCTTAAACCTCTGACATTAACCCAAAGCTCTGACATTAACCCTTAAACCTCTGACATTAACCCTTAAACCTGACATTAACCCTTAAACCTCTGACATTAACCCTTAAACCTCTGACATTAACCCTTAAACCTCTGACATTAACCCTTAAACCTCTGACATTAACCCTTACACCTCTGACATTAACCCTTAAACCTCTAAAATTAACCCTTAAACCTCTGATATTTACCCTTAAACCTGACATTAACCCTTAAACCTCTGACATTAACCCTTAAACCTCTGACATTAACCCTTAAACCTCTGACATTAACCCTTAAAGCTCTGACATGAACCCTTAAACCTCTGACATTAACCCTTAAAGCTCTGACATTAACCCTTAAACCTCTGACATTAACCCTTAGACCTCTGACATTAACCCTTAAACCTCTGACATTAACCCTTAAACCTCTGACATTAACCCTTAAACCTCTGACATTAACCCTTAAACCTCTGACATTAACCCTTAAACCTGACATTAACCCTTAAAGCTCTGACATGAACCCTTAAACCTCTGACATTAACCCTTAAAGCTCTGACATTAACCCTTAGACCTCTGACATTAACCCTTAAACCTCTGACATTAACCCTTAAACCTCTGATATTAACCCTTAAACCTCTGACATTAACCCTTAAACCTCTGATACTAACCCTTAAACCTCTGACATTAACCCTTAAACCTCTGACATTAACCCTTAAAGCTCTGACATTAACCCTTAAAGCTCTGACATGAACCCTTAAACCTCTGACATTAACCCTTAAACCTCTGACATTAACTCTTAAACCTCTGATATTAACCCTTAAACCTCTGACATTAACCCTTAAACCTCTGACATTAACCCTTAAACCTCTGACATTAACCCTTAAACCTCTGACATTAACCCTTAAACCTCTGACATTAACCCTTAAACCTCTGACATTAACCCTTAAACCTCTGACATTAACCCTTAAACCTCTGACATTAACCCTTAAACCTCTGACATTAACCCTTAAACCTTCGACATTAACCCCTTAAAGCTCTGACATTAACCCTTAAAACTCTGACATTATCCCTTAAACCTCTGATATTAACTCTTAAACCTCTGACATTAACCCTTAAACCTCTGACATTAACCCTTAAACCTCTGACATTAACCCTTAAACCTCTGACATTAACCCTTAAAGCTCTGACATGAACCCTTAAACCTCTGATATTAACCCTTAAACCTCTGACATTAACCCTTAAACCTCTGACATTAACTCTTAAACCTCTGACATTAACCCTTAAACCTCTGACATTAACCCTTAAACCTCTGACATTAACCCTTAAACCTCTGATACTAACCCCTTAAACCTCTGACATTAACCCTTAAACCTCTGACATTAACCCTTAAAGCTCTGACATTAACCCTTAAAGCTCTGACATGAACCCTTAAACCTCTGACATTAACCCTTAAACCTCTGACATTAACTCTTAAACCTCTGATATTAACCCTTAAACCTCTGACATTAACCCTTAAACCTCTGACATTAACCCTTAAACCTCTGACATTAACCCTTAAACCTCTGACATTAACCCTTCAAACCTCTGACATTAACCCTTAAACCTCTGACATTAACCCTTAAACCTCTGACATTAACCCTTAAACCTCTGACATTAACCCTTAAACCTTCGACATTAACCCTTAAAGCTCTGACATTAACCCTTAAAACTCTGACATTATCCCTTAAACCTCTGATATTAACTCTTAAACCTCTGACATTAACCCTTAAACCTCTGACATTAACCCTTAAACCTCTGACATTAACCCTTAAACCTCTGACATTAACCCTTAAAGCTCTGACATGAACCCTTAAACCTCTGATATTAACCCTTAAACCTCTGACATTAACCCTTAAACCTCTGACATTAACTCTTAAACCTCTGACATTAACCCTTAAACCTCTGACATTAACCCTTAAACCTCTGACATTAACTCTTAAACCTCTGACATTAACCCTTAAACTTCTGACATTAACCCTTAAACTTTTGATAGTGATAGTGTTGTATCATAAATTACATTATATGATTGATCAGGGATGGAGCTAAACCCTGCAGGACAGTGGAGCTCAAGGGCTGGAGTTTCTCACACCTGAGGTGAAGACGAAACCGTTCAGCTGTGAAAAAATATAACACGTGTATGATTCAATTTTAGGACACTTAGATATGTCATGCATGCAGTATATTTTGCAATAAATCATAGATTGATGAATTTGGCTTTTTTTTATACCATACCATTTTATGAGATACAACTCATAAAATCCAAACTATATAAAATGTTTCAAAACTTCATTTGGATATGTTTGACTTAAATCCAGATAATATAAAAAAAGTGACATGAAATTATTTTTTGCTGATCAGTTTCCACTCTTGCCTGTTTAAAAGGAATCATATCTAATTTCCCCAGATTAAAATGGTCATCCAAGAGAAAGAACAATGAAAAACACTTCAGACTTAAACCTCCCAAACTCATTACGGGATCTCATATACAACAAGATATCAACAAATATTCCAAGTCTGCAGTGAGTCGGTAGAGACCACGAACAGTGCAAAGAAGTCTGTGTCCATTTTCACTCAGTGTTAACTCAATATTGACCCTTGACCTTTGATGTAAGCAAAAGCACCTCTGAGTGAAGCTTCTTTGCCTTCTCTGGCTTTCTTCACCAAAGGACAAACTTTGGACCGAGCCGCTCTTTCGCTCTTCTTTTAAAGGTCTTCCTCCCGGAATCTGAGCCTCATGCATCCCTCCAAACGATATCCCGAAAGTGACGCATGCTGAGATGATAGGATTATGCTTTTTCGCAGAGTGGCTGTCTTTTCTCTTTCCAGTTCCATGCACCTCCGGTCACTTTCTCAGCTATTTTCAGAGAGATCTTGCCAAGAGCTTTGATCCTGAGTGTCTTCCTGTTGATCTTCCTCCCTCATCCCGTGAGTCTCGGCCCCGTCTTCTTCATTCTGGAAGTTTGAGTTGTTTGTTTTTCATTCAGAAAGGTAATGACATGATCAATGTTTCTCACCATTGTCTCCATGTAACCTTTTAGAAAATGACTTCACATTTTGAGGAGCGAGACTGAATAGTCGGGAAATATAAACGTCCTTGTTTTGGCGCTGGGCTTTTAGCAGTGATTAAATCTGTCAGCTTTCTCTCATGAATGGGGAAAGAGTTGCATGTACATCACAATAGTGTGTGAGGATTATGAGCGCAGCATGTCCGCATGGATCAGCACGATCCTTCAGAAATCATTCTGTGGCATCGGGAGAGGTAGGAATCCACAAAGGGTGGATTGCTTTACAAATCGAGCCCAGGCCGAGATCAAGCCACTGGTTTCTTTTTATTCAACTCAAAACTTTACAACAAAAAAACACTCTTCCAGCTTCTCTCTATATCCAGACACAGGCAGTCTCATCTTTTCTCATCTCATCAACAGCTTTTCTCCTTCACTCACAACAGCTGTGCTTCCACTGCTGAGGAACCTGGTAACTGTAGTCCAGGGAATCGGGTGGCCATCTTGGTTTGTAGTCCCCATTGCTGCAACCACCTAAATGGCACATCCCTTCCCTCTATATCTACATCTACAACATTATAAAGAGTAGAAGAGCATATAATACACACACTTCAGACTGCACATCATCAGCATTACTAAACATCACCGTTTTGCTGTAGAGTCCAGACTTCTCTCAGAGGTTCCTGGTGCAAGTAGACCTGTCCGCAACAGGGATTGGTGCAGTCCTTGCCCAGGTAAGTAGCCAGGTGTGTGTGTTTGTCAGTGCTGCTTCTCTAGCGATGGCAGCTAATGTGACTTTATCACATCACCTTTCCTCCCAAGCCGTGTACTGGCCCGAAACCTGGACAGGTAGTCAGCTACCACGTTGATTCCCCTAAAATCCTGTAAATTGTCATAAATTCCCATAAAATCAAGTAAATTCCCTTACATTCTCATGAATTTTCATAAATGTGAACATGTGAACGCGACTCAACTTAAGGCCCGCATCTCGCTTGAGAGAGAGAGAGAGAGAGAGGTTGAGGTTGAATAGATCTTTATTATTACATTAAATCCAGGATTTACAACAACATTGTTACCTGTATCATTTTACCTCAACTACAATTAAATTAAAAAGTAAAATATAAAACTCCATTATCAATAACACATAAGACCTCATTAATACCCCAAACTTCTAAAAACTCAACATTATTAATCAGTTATAGTATGGAAATTAAATTTTTATCCTTCCTTTCACCATACACTTCAACACTTCCAATTAAATAATTGAATAAACACACTTTTCATTTATCTAACACTTTATATTTGAGTCCTCCAATAAAACGAACTCCTCACCAAAACCCTGAAACCAAGCATCAAGTAACCTAAAAAGAGCTCAAAGTCTCAACCATCTTAAGAACAAATGCTCTTCAACACTACAAAACTCAACTGCTGGATTCAGGTGTGTTTGTAGCTATCGCCCAGTGAGTAAGCCTCCACTGTAGGTCAGCTGTCCTCTTATACAGGGCTCTCCACCTATCCCTCACTAGAAAGTCAGGCTCCACTGTCTCTGTCCACTTTGAAAAACTCTGCCTGCTGAGTGAGTTTAAGTGAATAACTTTCACTGTGACATAGTACAGTGGGTTTTTTGACGCAATACCAAGCTCTTCCAGCTGCGGAGTCTTAAAAGACAATATAGATCCATCAAGTTCTTCTTCTTGTTCTCTACTGACAGCAGGAATAATCTTTAACTTTGGAAAGACTTATCTCAGCTGTTGTACATTTCCCCCAGCAACAATGTTTCTGTAACTGCTTGTGTCTCAGCAAATATCTCATCTCATCTACAAAGATGATGCATCTGTTTATATTGGACAGTCTTTTTTTGTTTCTCTCCAGGTTAAAGAAATATGAAGTTTGACTCATCCATGTCATTAATGAAACAAATCCTCTAAAAGTGCCCCTTTCACTTGTTCTTGTACCAAAGTTCCAAGTTCTTTAAATTGTACCATTGTTCTGTACTCCTTTGTTCAAGTCCTCTTCCAAACACTCAATTTATTTTTTTGCAAATTTTGGAAAGTCTTTTTCACATTCGTAAAATTATAAGTAGAAACATTTTGCCAGAACTCTTTATTTGTACCTTGCCCACATTCCACCATTGACTAAAGTTTTCAAAATCACTTTTTCTTTCTTTCCATTTCTCCCAAAACAGCTTAAAACTATCACAAAAAACATGTCTTTCAACATTTTTTCATTAAAATGCCACAATACTTAGGTCTTAAAGTTTGCTTTATGTTAAAATAAAAAATGATCAAATAAGGATCAGAAAAAAAACACTTAATGCACTCATTGCTCTATTTTCCATCATTTTACTTAAATAAAATCTATCGAGTCTAGCCCCACTAACCATATTTTCTTACTCCTAATTCTTTCTCCTCCACACATCTACTAAATCACACTTTAGGCCCCTTAGTGCCAATTGGGCATGGTTTAAATGCCACGGCCTACCTGAGCATTGTTTCTGACCATGTCCATCCCTTTATGACCACCATGTACCCATCCTCTGATGGCTACTTCCAGCAGGAAGTACAACACTACTTCACAGTGTTAAACAGGAAAATAATGCAACATTTAATAGAAAGTAATATAGTCCTGTTATTTAGTACGTTTGTCTGCATAGTGTAGTGTGTTGTGTTGTGAAGTAGCGTTTGTTCACGGTTTGACCACGTGGCCTCGCGCGAGTTAACAGTATCGACGAGGCGTGGCCTAAGCCAGCGTTGTATATAAGCATTGCATTGTTTACATGTAGTTAGAGAGAAGCATTCGAGCAAGAGGAAAGGCAACGACTGTGTGAGTACTGTATCATAGTTCTCCTTGTTTTTGTAACTCAGCTGTTATTTAGTACGTTTGTCTGCATAGTGTAGTGTGTTGTGTTGTGAAGTAGCGTTTGTTCACGGTTTGACCACGTGGCCTCGCGAATTAACAGTATCAATGAGGCATAGCCAGCTGAATTCAATAAGGGGTGTGTATAAATAGAGCGGAGTCCGCGGCAGCCCTCGTGTGAAGCCCTCATCGTGTGAAGACCGAAGAGTGTAAAGACCAGCGACTCTACTCTGCGCGACTCCACTCGAGCAAGGACACCGACAAGGCACTTAAGTATAGTTTTCAGTTACTTTAACCCTTTGGTATTTTGCTTGTTTTCGTTTGTTTATTCTTTAATCCCTATTCACTATGTACTTTCAAATCTCTACTATTACCACTACCACCCGTAAACCACGCTCTGTGTATTCAAGATGCCGTAATCCTAATAATCTGCTTATGTACCGATTTCCTCTACCACATTACTGTCCATTCCAATTGGTCTCTGGAATTGCCAGTCTGCTGTAAACAAAGCAGACTTTATTTCAGCTATCTCCACTCATTCTAATCTAAGTCTCATGGCCCTAACTGAGACCTGGATCAAACCAGAAGACATGGCCACTCCTGCGGCCCTCTCAACTCATTTCACCTTTTCGCACTCACCTCGTCCAATTGGGAGAGGTGGAGGTACTGGTTTGCTCATCACAAAGGATTGGAAATTTGAGCCCATACCATCTCTCTCTGGCAACAGCTCATTTGAATCACACTCAATCACTATCACTCACCCTGCTAAAATCCATGTTGTAGTTGTTTATCGCCCCCCAGGTCAACTGGGTAACTTCTTGGAGGAGTTGGATATGTTACTCTCAACTTTCCTGAAGATGGCACTCCTCTGGCTCTGCTCGGTGACTTCAACATCCACCTTGATAAACCCCAGGCTGCAGACTTCACCTCTCTACTGACCTCCTTTAACCTTAAGCGAGTATCTACCACGGCTACTCACAAATCAGGTAATCATTTGGGCCTTATCTACACACGCTACTGCTCTACAGACAACAACACTTTAGTGACTCCATTGCACACCTCCGACCACTTCCTCGTCAACCTTAACCTCATACTCACTCCTGATACAACTCATACTAATCCACAGATCACCTTCGGCGTAATCTCGCTCTCTCTCTCCCTCTCGTCTATCCACTATGGTTTCATCCTCACTTCCTCCACCTGCTCAGTTCTCAGCTCTGGACACTAACAGTGCTTTTGACACTCTTTGCTCCACTCTAACATCTTGTTTAGACAGCTTTTGCCCCCTTTCATCCAGACCAGCCCGCACCACACCCTCTGCCCCCTGGCTGTCTGATGTTCTCCGCCAACATCGCTCTGGACTCAGGGTGGCAGAGAGAAAGTGGCGCAAATCTAAGAACTCTACCGATCTTACCTTGTATCAGTCTCTTCTTGTTTCCTTCTCTGCACATGTCTCCACTGCAAAAACTACATACTATCACAACAAAATCAACAACTGCTCTGACTCTCGTGCACTTTTCAGAACATTCTCCTCTCTTCTTTGCCCTCCTCCCCCTCCGTCATCAACTCTTACAGCTGACGACTTTGCATCTTTCTTCACAAACAAAACCTCCTCCATTAGCAGCCAATTCTCTGCACCACAAACTGACATACACATCTCATCAACCGTCACACACACGCTACCCTCTTTCTCTCTGCTCTCTGAAGCAGAAGTCTCCAAACTCATCCTTTCCAAACACCCCACTACTTGTCCGCTTGATCCTATCCCCACTCACCTGCTTCAGGCCATTACTTCTCAATTACTCCTGCACTCACCCACATCGTCAACACCTCTCTTCACACCGGGACTTTTCCCACAGCATTCAAGCAGGCTCGGGTAACCCCACTGCTTAAGAAACCCTCTCTGAACCCAGCACTTTTAGAAAACTACCGACCGGTGTCCCTTCTGCCTTTTATTGCTAAGACACTTGAGAGAGTAGTGTTCAACCAACTCTCTTTGTTTCTTGCACAGAACAACCTCCTGGACAACAACCAATCTGGATTCAAAAGCGGCCACTCAACTGAGACTGCCCTGCTCTCGGTTACTGAAGCACTGAGACAGGCAAAAGCAGGTCAAAAATTATTTAATATACTGCAAATAGCCTACTAGTTTTTTATGTGTATTTATTATTAATTTAGGCAGACAACAAGGCTACCAAGTACCTTTTGCGCAGCTAATTAATTTAACGTGTTTTCTTTCCTGACGTCATTTTTAGTTGATTTTAGTCGAAAATTTCAGGACTTTTTTTCAGTCGACCATGATTTTCTTTGGTTGATTACAGCCCTACATCAAACGCAAGAGGACTTGCACACAGAACATGAATGCCCATTTTCGCACAGAAAACAGCATGCAATCATTTTGGCTTCATTTATTTTTAGTTTAAACAGACACATGCACGCAAAATAAAGTCAAATGTCCGTCTCTGCGAGTTTTTTATGTGGGTAACATGTGAATGTGACGTGATTGGCTGGAACTGAATGAGGTCTGAAGTGAGACATTTCAACTGGGATATTCCCATAATTCCAACCTCGGCCTTTTGGAAATTTCCTACTTCCCACTTCTGAAGTCTTGATTACAACCCCATCACATTTAAATTTTGACTTGAGAGAGCATTCATGTCCAATGTTTAACTAGGACACTGGTATTTACGATCATTCCCATAGCACATGAAGGCAGAGTAAGTCAGTCTGGCACATCCGCCATGTTTGTAGTTTTTTAACACTTTTCATTCGTGTCTGGAGGTAATAGCTCTGTGGCTGAGTGAACACATCTACACAAAACACACACAATCACATTCGCATTCACTTCCGCAGGCTTTAAACATGATATTTTAGGCTCACGGTTGTGTTGTTGTGTGTTACTCACTGTAAATATAAGAACCGCAGCTGAACTCGCGCCTTTAGTTTTACGGAAGCCGCACTGAAGCACAACACCAAACCGACGAACGCGTTTTCATAATAAAAGTCCTGAAGCTGTCGCTTAATAATGATCCCTTTCGGTTTTAATCATGGTGTTACTATAGTTAAACTGCAGGAGCTATGGTTTTCTTTTGGCAGATTATGATTTTTATTATGGTTTTACTAATATTAAGGTTAAAATCCACATGATATCAAAATGGTTGCTGGTATGAATGTGAGCCTTATAAAGTCCCCCTGTGGTGAAAATCAAGTTTTTAATGTTGTTTGTATGTCTATGTGGTGTTTTTAATATGTTTTAAGACAAACAATGTGCAAATTCATCAGTCAACACCATTGCTGGGTAATTTCTCCTTAAAACTACAGAGAACCAAAGACCGTCTCAAAAACACGGTTTGAAATGCGTATATTTTTTCTGTTGATTATGAAAAATCTGGTGCATTTAGCAATATAGTGGGTGAATTATGTATACCACATATATTACGATGTTACTTAGGACACATCATTTTTACTTTGCAGTCATGATAATGAATACAAATGTCAAATGATTTGTACTTTACGGACCCAGGTACTGCCTATAGCAGTGGCATAGACACAACACATCCAATACACAACAGCTTTACAAGACACTAGATACCTCTTCACATTCAGCTTCAGATTTCCTTTCATTAATCCCTCTTTACAAACACAATATTTTGTACACATATGCTCTGGAAAAATGTAAAAAATGTGAACTGACAACACAGTGTTGTTTTTCTGTCACACAACGAACCTGTTATTCCTGCATTTGAACAAAGAGGATATCTGGAATAGAAACTATGTGTAGAAATTAAAGTTAAGCAGGAGCAGTAATGTATGTTTGGAAGGCAACGTGTCTACTTTATAAATGAAGTTTAGATTATGTGAACATACAGTGGGTACGGAAAGTATTCACACCCCCTTACATTTTTCACTCTTTGTTATATTGCAGCCATTTGCTAAAATCATTTAAGTTAATTTCTTTTTCTCATTAATGTACACACAGCACTCCATATTGACAGAAAAACACAGAAGTTTTGCAGATTTATTAAAAAAGAAAAACTGAAATATCACATGGTCCTAAGTATTCAGACCCTTTGCTGTGACACTCATATATTCACCTCAGGTGCTGTCCATTTCTTCTGATCATCCTTGAGATGGTTCTACACCTTCATTTGAGTCCAGCTGTGTTTGATTATACTGATTGGACTTGATTAGGAAAGCCACACACCTGTCTATATAAGACCTTACAGCTCACAGTGCATGTCAGAGCAAATGAGAATCATGAGGTCAAAGGAACTGCCTGAAGAGCTCAGAGACAGAATTGTGGCATGGCACAGATCTGGCCATGGTTACAAAAACATTTCTGCTGCACTTAAGGTTCCTAAGAGCACAGTGGCCTCCATAATCCTTAAATGGAAGACGTTTGGGATGACCAGAACCCTTCCTAGAGCTGGCCGTCCGGCCAAACTGAGCTATCGGGGGAGAAGAGCCTTGGTGAGAGAGGTAAAGAAGAACCCAAAGATCACTGTGGCTGAGCTCCAGAGATGCAGTCGGGAGATGGGAGAAAGTTGCCATCACAACACTGAAATAAACTCTTCTCAACAATAACGCCAATCAATCAATCAATCAATCAACTTTATTTATATAGCGCTTTTACAATGACGATTGTTTCAAAGCAGCTTCACAGTGTTAAACAGGACAACATTGCAACAAAATTTGATTTGGCTAGTTTAATTTGGATAGTTTATAGAATTATATATGACCAAATTAATAAATTCTATTTGTATATTTAGTTGAGTAACTTGGATCATAATTTGAGTGTCCCCAACTGAGCAAGCCAAGCCAAAGGCGACAGTGGCAAGGAACCAAAACTCCATCAGGGCATGATGGAGAAAAATAAACCTTGGGAGAAACCAGACTCAGTCGGGTGCCAGTTCTCCTCTGGCCTATTATTAACAGTGTATAATTATTACTCTGGCAACCTTGCAGGTCTTAAATCATATTATATAGGAATATTCGAAATTTTGGGTATGACGACGAGACGGGCTCATTTAGGATGGCGCGTCGATTACACAAGAATATGAATACTTGAAAGATCGGAGTTATTGCGCGGAGACGGGTTAATTGAGGATCACGCCCGGTGAGGCGAATTCAGAGGAGACACTAATGGACACGGTCTCAGCAGACACTCCAGGATGAGCTGGTCATGTCCAGATGCAGGTCCACCATCCAATCCGGACACGGCCTGGATCCGCCGACTGCAGTAAACCTCGGGATAAACAGAGAGACTAACATTAGTGCGGATGCCACTTTTTTATGATGTAACGAGTACATCAGGTGTTATGGGAAGTGTTCCCGGTTCCGGCTGACCTAGTTAATGCAGCCTAACAATCAGTCATTTGATTTGAATAAAGAAAGTTAAAAATGTTCTATGTGTATGCCATAGTAAAGAGATGTGTTTTTAGCCTAGATTTAAACTGACAGAGTGTGTCTGCTTCCAGAACAATGCTAGGAAGACTGTTCCAGAGTTTAGGTGCTAAATAGGAAAAGGATCGACCGCCTGCAGTTGATTTAGATATTCTAGGTATTTTCAACTGGCCAGAGTTTAGAGACCGCAATTGACGTGATGGAGTATATTGCGTTAAGAGCTCGCTAAGTACTGGGGAGCTAAACCATTTATTGCTTTATAAGTAATAAGCAAGATTTTAAAATTTATGCGATGTTTAATAGGAGCCAGTGCAGTGTTGACAGAACTGGACTAATATGATCGCATACTTCCTGGTTCTAGTAAGAACTCGAGCTGCTGCGCTTTTGGACCAGCTGGAGTTTATTTATTAGGCGAGCAGGGCAACCACCCAGTAGAGCATTACAATAATCTAGCCTTGAGCTCATGAACGCATGTACTAGTTGTTCAGCATTTTGCATTGAAAGCATGTGACGTAATTTAGATATATTTTTAAGATGGTAGAATGCAGTTTTACAGATGCTAGAAACGTGGCTTTCAAATGAAAGATTGGTATCAAAGAGCACACCCAGGTTCCTCACTGACGACGAGGACTTGACAGAGCAACCATCGAGGGTTAGACAGTATTCTAGGGCACTACTTGTGGAGCTTTTCTGTCCAATAATTAAAAATTCAGTTTTATCTGAATTAAGTTGCAGGAAATTACTATTCATCCAATTTTTAATATCAGCTATGCATTCCGTTAATCTTGTGAATTGGTAAGTTTCGTCAGGGTGTGAAGAAATATAGAGCTGAGTATCATCAGCATAACAATGAAAACTAACGCCATGCTTCCTAATGATATCTCCCAGTGGTAGCATATACAGGGTGAAAAGCAACGGTCCAAACACTGAGCCTTGCGGTACTCCATACTGAACTTGTGATCGTGTGACATCTCTTCATTTACTGCTACAAACTGATAACGGTCATATAAGTAAGATTTAAACCATGCCAATGCAGTTCCACTAATGCCAACATAATTTTCGAGTCTATTCAAATGAATATTGTGATCGATAGTATCGAATGCAGCGCTAAGATCGAGTAACACTAATAGAGAGATACAACCACGATCAGATGATAAGAGTAAATCATTTGTAACTTAGAGCAGTCTCAGTACTATGATACGGTCTAAATCCTGACTGAAAATCCTCACATATACCATTTCTTTCTAAAAAGGAACATAATTGTGAAGACACTGCCTTTTCTAATATTTTTGATAGAAACGGTAGATTCGAGATTGGTCTGTAATTGACTAATTCTTTAGGATCAAGTTGCGTTTTTTAATAAGTGGTTTAATTACAGCCAACTTAAAAGTTTTTGTACATATCCTAATGTCAAGGATGAATTAATAATATTAAGCAGAGGATCTATGACCTCTGGAAGCATCTCTTTAATAGCCTAGTCGGTATAGGGTCAAGCATACATGTTGTTGATTTTGATGATTTAACAAGTTTAGCCAATTCTTCTCCTCCTATAGCAGTGAATGAGTGTAATTTTTCCTCAGTGAGACTACAATGTTCTGTCTGAAGTGATACTGTAGTAGACGGCTGCATGGTTATAATTTTATTCCTAATGTTATCAATCTTACTAGTAAAGAAGTTCATAAAGTCATTACTGCTGTGTTGTTTACAAACGTCAGAAGTTGAAGCTTTATCCTTTGTTAATTTAGCCACTGTATCGAATAAATACCTAGGGTTGTGTTTGTTTTCTTCTAAAAGAGTTGAGAAATAAGCAGATCTAGCAGTTTTTATGGCCTTTCTGTATGCAATCATGCTCTCTTTCCACAAATTGCGAAAAACCTCCAGTTTTGTTTTCTTCCAGCTGCGCTCCATTTTTCTGGCTGCTGTTTTAAGGGCCCGAGTGTGCTCGTTGTACCACGGCGTTGGATTATTTGCTTTAATCTTCTTTAAGCGCCGAGGAGCAACTATGTCTAAAGTGCTAGTAAAGAGAGAGTCAGTAGTTTCTGTTGCAACATCAAGTTCCTCTTGGCTATCTGTAATTCTGAGGAGATGGAACTGATGAGGAAGATTATGTATAAAGCAATCTTTAGTCGCAGCGGTTATAGTCCTGCCATATTTGAAGTAGGGGATGGCTTTGCAGCCTTAGCTATATTAAGTATACATGATATTAGGTAATGATCTGAGATGTCATCGCTCTGCTGCAGAATTTTAATGGTATCAACATTTAGTCCATGTGACAGTATTAGATCTAAAGTATGATTAAGGCGATGAGTGGGTCCAGATACGTGTTGTCTAACTCCAATAGAGTTTATAATGTCTTTAAATGCCAATCCCAATGCGCTCTTTTCATTGTCAACATGGATATTAAAATCACCAACAATTAGTACTTTATCTGCAGCCAGTACTAACTCTGATAGAAAACCAGCAAATTCTTTGATAAAGTCTGTATTGTGCCCTGGTGGCCTGTATACAGTAGCCAACACAAATGTCAAACGGGATTTATCATTTACACTACGCAATGTTACATAAAGCACCAAAACTTCAAAGGAATTATATTTGAAACCAGACTTCTGAGTAATACTGAAGTTATCATTATAAATTACAGCAACACCTCCCCTTTTCCTTTCAGACGCGGCTCGTGTTTATAACAATAATCTTGGGAGTGGACTCATTTAAAGTAATGTAGTCGTCAGGTTTTAGCCAGGTTTCTGTCAAACACAGCACATCTAGGTTATGATCTATAATCATATCATTAACAATAAGCGTTTTTGGCGAAAGGGATCGAATATTCAGCAACCCGAGATTTATCAATTGTTCATCCGTATTATATCTGTTGTTTATTTGTTGGACATCAATTAAATTTTTACTGTTGAATGGTTTTGATGGTTTTGTATTTACTGATTCGGGAACAGACACAGTCTCTATGTGATAATATCTAGGTGAATGGGATTTATGTGCTGGGATTTAGCTGACTCTGGTGACGTGAGACAGCTAGCAGACGGTTGGTTTAGCCAGTTTGTCTGCTTCCTGACCTGGGCCCCAGTGAGTCAAGGTTTAGCTCTAAGACTATGTGCCAAATTACTAGAGAGAAGAGCAGCACCAGCCCGGGTAGGATGAATTCCGTCTATCTTCAACAGGTCGGGTCTGCCCCAAAAACTTTTCCAATTGTCTATGAACCCTATGTTATTTTATGGACACCACTTAGACAACCAGCCATTGAGTGATGATAATCTGCTAACTATTTCATCACTCCTTTTAACAGGAGGGGCCAGATAAACAGACTGCCGGTGACATCGCATTTGCGAGTTTACACACCTCTTTAATGTCAATTTTGGTGATCTCCGACTGACGAAGTCGAACATCATTAGTGCCGACGTGAATAATAATCTTAGAGAATTTACGATTAGCTTTAGCCAGCACTTTTAAATTTGCTTTGATGTCAGGCGCTCTGGCTCCGGTAAACATGTGACTATGGTGGCTGGTGTCTCTATTTTCACGCCGTGTAATAGAATCGCCAATAACTAGGGCACTTTCAACAGGATCCTCAGTGGGTGCATCACTGAGTGGGGAGAACCTGTTTGATGTTCTGTCGAACGGCAGAGTGGTTTTAGATCCGTGACTATGCTGTCTCACAGTCACCCAATTGCCCTGCTGCAAGGGCTCAGCCGGAACCAAACAATGAGTGTTCACTAAGCTAGTCGCATCCAAAAGAGTATCTAAAGCTGTACCATTCTCACTACTCTCACATAAAGTCTGGATGCGTGTCTCTAAATCTGAAATCTTCTCCGTCAGCCTGATTAATTCCTTACATTTAACACATGTGAAGCCCTGTTCGCCAACTGAGATAGATATGCTAAACATGTAGCATGCAGTGCAAGTGACAATGACAGGAGAAGAAGACATGGCTTACCGTATTTGTTGATGAATCCAAAACTTACCACACAACTTACTCCACTTACTTTGTTTGATGGAGTCTATTTAATAATCCAACTCACCACAGTTGTCTAATGAACTCAGAAAACAGGAGACCCGGGTGCCGGGATGGAAAGCTACCAGGCTAGAAAAGCTAACACGTGGTAGTGATTTAGATTAAAAGCTAGTGATGTCAAATTTAACTTGATAGGCTATATTAAACAATATATGGTGATGAGTAAGTTATTTTTAGCAGTATAGATAACAAAGAAAATATATCAAATAGAGATTCAAACGCAGCTATACAGAGCTACAAACACTGGCGCATGCAGTAGCAGCAGTAGGTAGACTGGATCAAACACCGACTACTACAACCCACGGTGTTGCTATGGTTTGGCTTCACCTTTATAAGAAATACAGCCGCCAGGTTTCAAACTGGTCAACACTGATTGGGCAGTCACAGCAGTCAGTGTGTTTGCTTCAGAAGTCAGTCACGTGACTGGTGACGTAATGATACAAGCTCCGAAGCAGTGGTTCATTGCAAGGGTCGTTCGAGTTTGAAGCAAGCTTCGGAGCGTCGGTGTCAGACGTAGCATCAGTACCCGCTGCTTCTGCTCGCTCTTCATCTGTGCCAGAGCCTGCCTGTTCTCCTGTTCCTCAGACTGCCTGTTCTCCTGTTCCTCAGACTGCCTGTTCTCCTGTTCCTCAGACTGCCTGTTCTCCTGTTCCTCAGACCATCCGTTCTCCTGTTCCTCAGACTGCCCGTTCTCCTGTTCCTCAGACCATCCGTTCTCCTGTTCCTCAGACTGCCCGTTCTCCTGTTCCTCAGACCGTCCGTTCTCCTGTTCCTCAGACCGTCCGTTCTCCTGTTCCTCAGACCGCCCGTTCTCCTGTTCCTCAGACCGTCCGTTCTCCTGTTCCTCAGACCGTCCGTTCTCCTGTTCCTCAGACCGCCCGTTCTCCTGTTCCTCAGACCGTCCGTTCTCCTGTTCCTCAGACCGTCCGTTCTCCTGTTCCTCAGACCGCCCGTTCTCCTGTTCCTCAGACTGCCCGTTCTCCTGTTCCTCAGACCGTCCGTTCTCCTGTTCCTCAGACCGTCCGTTCTCCTGTTCCTCAGACCGTCCGTTCTCCTGTTCCTCAGACCGCCCGTTCTCCTGTTCCTCAGACCGCCCGTCCTCCTGTTCCTCAGACCGCCCGTCCTCTTGTTCCTCAGACCGCCCGTTCTCCTGTTCCTCAGACCGTCCGTTCTCCTGTTCCTCAGACCGCCCGTCCTCCTGTTCCTCAGACCGCCCATTCTCCTGTTCCTCAGACCGCCCGTTCTCCTGTTCCTCAGACCGTCCGTCCTCCTGTTCCTCAGACCGTCCGTTCTCCTGTTCCTCAGACCGTCCGTTCTCCTGTTCCTCAGACCGCCTGTTCTCCTGTTCCTCAGACCGTCCGTCCTCCTGTTCCTCAGACCGTCCGTTCTCCTGTTCCTCAGACCGCCCGTTCTCCTGTTCCTCAGACCGCCCGTTCTCCTGTTCCTCAGACCGTCCGTTCTCCTGTTCCTCAGACCGTCCGTTCTCCTGTTCCTCAGACCGCCCGTTCTCCTGTTCCTCAGACCGCCCGTTCTCCTGTTCCTCAGACCGCCCGTTCTCCTGTTCCTCAGACCGCCTGTTCTCCTGTTCCTCAGACTGCCCGTTCTCCTGTTCCTCAGACCGCCCGTTCTCCTGTTCCTCAGACCGCCTGTTCTCCTGTTCCTCAGACCGCCTGTTCTCCTGTTCCTCAGACCGCCCGTTCTCCTGTTCCTCAGACCACCCGTTCTCCTGTTCCTCAGACCGTCCGTTCTCCTGTTCCTCAGACCGCCCGTTCTCCTGTTCCTCAGACCGTCCGTCCTCCTGTTCCTCAGACCGTCCGTTCTCCTGTTCCTCAGACCGCCTGTTCTCCTGTTCCTCAGACCACCCGTTCTCCTGTTCCTCAGACCGTCCGTTCTCCTGTTCCTCAGACCGTCCGTTCTCCTGTTCCTCAGACCGCCCGTTCTCCTGTTCCTCAGACCGCCCGTTCTCCTGTTCCTCAGACCGTGCGTTCTCCTGTTCCTCAGACCGCCCGTTCTCCTGTTCCTCAGACCGCCCGTTCTCCTGTTCCTCAGACCGTCCGTTCTCCTGTTCCTCAGACCGCCCGTTCTCCTGTTCCTCAGACCGTCCGTCCTCCTGTTCCTCAGACCGCCCGTCCTCCTGTTTCTCAGACCGCCCGTTCTCCTGTTCCTCAGACCGCCCGTTCTCCTGTTCCTCAGACCGCCCGTTCTCCTGTTCCTCAGACCGCCCGTTCTCCTGTTCCTCAGACCGCCTGTTCTCCTGTTCCTCAGACCGCCCGTTCTCCTGTTCCTCAGACCGCCCGTTCTCCTGTTCCTCAGACCGCCTGTTCTCCTGTTCCTCAGACTGCCTGTTCTCCTGTTCCTCAGACCGCCCGTTCTCCTGTTCCTCAGACCGCCCATCCTCCTGTTCCTCAGACCGCCCATCCTCCTGTTCCTCAGACCGTCCGTTCTCCTATTCCTCAGACTGCCTGTTCTCCTGTTCCTCAGACCGCCCATTCTCCTGTTCCTCAGACCGTCCGTTCTCCTGTTCCTCAGACCGCCCGTTCTCCTGTTCCTCAGACCGCCTGTTCTCCTGTTCCTCAGACCGCCCGTTCTCCTGTTCCTCAGACCGCCTGTTCTCCTGTTCCTCAGACCGCCCGTTCTCCTGTTCCTCAGACCACCCGTTCTCCTGTTCCTCAGACCGTCCGTTCTCCTGTTCTTTAGACCGCCCGTTCTCCTGTTCCTCAGACCGTCCGTCCTCCTGTTCCTCAGACCGTCCGTTCTCCTGTTCCTCAGACCGCCCGTTCTCCTGTTCCTCAGACCGCCGTTCTCCTGTTCCTCAGACCGTCCGTTCTCCTGTTCCTCAGACCGTCCGTTCTCCTGTTCCTCAGACCGCCCGTTCTCCTGTTCCTCAGACCGCCCGTTCTCCTGTTCCTCAGACCGCCTGTTCTCCTGTTCCTCAGACTGCCCGTTCTCCTGTTCCTCAGACCGCCCGTTCTCCTGTTCCTCAGACCGCCTGTTCTCCTGTTCCTCAGACCGCCTGTTCTCCTGTTCCTCAGACCCTTCCGTTCTCCTGTTCCTCAGACCACCCGTTCTCCTGTTCCTCAGACCGTCCGTTCTCCTGTTCCTCAGACCGCCCGTTCTCCTGTTCCTCAGACCGCCCGTTCTCCTGTTCCTCAGACCGTCCGTTCTCCTGTTCCTCAGACCGCCCGTTCTCCTGTTCCTCAGACCGTCCGTTCTCCTGTTCCTCAGACCGTCCGTCCTCCTGTTCCTCAGACCGTCCGTTCTCCTGTTCCTCAGACCGTCCGTTCTCCTGTTCCTCAGACCGTCCGTCCTCCTGTTCCTCAGACCGTCCGTTCTCCTGTTCCTCAGACCGCCCGTTCTCCTGTTCCTCAGACCACCCGTTCTCCTGTTCCTCAGACCGTCCGTTCTCCTGTTCCTCAGACCGTCCGTTCTCCTGTTCCTCAGACCGCCCGTTCTCCTGTTCCTCAGACCGCCCGTTCTCCTGTTCCTCAGACCGTGCGTTCTCCTGTTCCTCAGACCGCCGTTCTCCTGTTCCTCAGACCGCCCGTTCTCCTGTTCCTCAGACCGTCCGTTCTCCTGTTCCTCAGACCGCCCGTTCTCCTGTTCCTCAGACCGTCCGTCCTCCTGTTCCTCAGACCGCCCGTCCTCCTGTTTCTCAGACCGCCCGTTCTCCTGTTCCTCAGACCGCCCGTTCTCCTGTTCCTCAGACCGCCCGTTCTCCTGTTCCTCAGACCGCCCGTTCTCCTGTTCCTCAGACCGTCCTGTTCTCCTGTTCCTCAGACCGCCCGTCCTCCTGTTCCTCAGACCGCCCGTCCTCCTGTTCCTCAGACCGCTCCGTTCTCCTGTTCCTCAGACCGCCCGTTCTCCTGTTACTCAGACCGTCTGTTCTCCTGTTCCTCAGACCGCCCGTTCTCCTGTTCCTCAGACCGTCCGTTCTCCTGTTCCTCAGACCGCCCGTTCTCCTGTTCCTCAGACCGCCCGTTCTCCTGTTCCTCAGACCGCCCGTTCTCCTGTTCCTCAGACCGCCCGTTCTCCTGTTCCTCAGACCGCCCGTTCTCCTGTTCCTCAGACCGTCCGTTCTCCTGTTCCTCAGACCGCCCGTTCTCCTGTTCCTCAGACCGCCCGTTCTCCTGTTCCTCAGACCGCCCGTTCTCCTGTTCCTCAGACCGCCCGTTCTCCTGTTCCTCAGACCGCCCGTTCTCCTGTTCCTCAGACCGTCCGTCCTCCTGTTCCTCAGACCGTCCGTTCTCCTGTTCCTCAGACCGCCCGTTCTCCTGTTCCTCAGACCGCCCGTCCTCCTGTTCCTCAGACCGCCCGTCCTCCTGTTCCTCAGACCGCCCGTTCTCCTGTTCCTCAGACCGCCCGTTCTCCTGTTCCTCAGACCGCCCGTCCTCCTGTTCCTCAGACCGCCCGTCCTCCTGTTCCTCAGACCGTGCGTTCTCCTGTTCCTCAGACCGCCCGTTCTCCTGTTCCTCAGACCGCCCGTTCTCCTGTTCCTCAGACCGCCCGTTCTCCTGTTCCTCAGACCACCTGTTCTCCTGTTCCTCAGACCGTCCGTTCTCCTGTTCCTCAGACCGCCCGTTCTCCTGTTCCTCAGACCACCCGTTCTCCTGTTCCTCAGACCGTCCGTTCTCCTGTTCCTCAGACCGCCCGTTCTCTCCTGTTCCTCAGACCGTCCGTCCTCCTGTTCCTCAGACCGTCCGTTCTCCTGTTCCTCAGACCGTCCGTTCTCCTGTTCCTCAGACCGCCTGTTCTCCTGTTCCTCAGACCGTCGTCCTCCTGTTCCTCAGACCGTCCGTTCTCCTGTTCCTCAGACCGCCCGTTCTCCTGTTCCTCAGACCGCCCGTTCTCCTGTTCCTCAGACCGTCCGTTCTCCTGTTCCTCAGACCGTCCGTTCTCCTGTTCCTCAGACCGCCCGTTCTCCTGTTCCTCAGACCGCCCGTTCTCCTGTTCCTCAGACCGCCCGTTCTCCTGTTCCTCAGACCGTCTGTTCTCCTGTTCCTCAGACTGCCCGTTCTCCTGTTCCTCAGACCGCCCGTTCTCCTGTTCCTCAGACCGCCTGTTCTCCTGTTCCTCAGACCGCCTGTTCTCCTGTTCCTCAGACCGCCCGTTCTCCTGTTCCTCAGACCACCCGTTCTCCTGTTCCTCAGACCGTCCGTTCTCCTGTTCCTCAGACCGTCCGTCCTCCTGTTCCTCAGACCGTCCGTTCTCCTGTTCCTCAGACCGCCCGTTCTCCTGTTCCTCAGACCACCCGTTCTCCTGTTCCTCAGACCGTCCGTTCTCCTGTTCCTCAGACCGTCCGTTCTCCTGTTCCTCAGACCGCCTGCTTCTCCTGTTCCTCAGACCGCCCGTTCTCCTGTTCCTCAGACCGCGCGTTCTCCTGTTCCTCAGACCGCCCGTTCTCCTGTTCCTCAGACCGCCCGTTCTCCTGTTCCTCAGACCGTCCGTTCTCCTGTTCCTCAGACCGCCCGTTCTCCTGTTCCTCAGACCGTCCGTCCTCCTGTTCCTCAGACCGCCCGTCCTCCTGTTTCTCAGACCGCCCGTTCTCCTGTTCCTCAGACCGCCCGTTCTCCTGTTCCTCAGACCGCCCGTTCTCCTGTTCCTCAGACCGCCCGTTCTCCTGTTCCTCAGACCGCCTGTTCTCCTGTTCCTCAGACCGCCCGTCCTCCTGTTCCTCAGACCGCCCGTCCTCCTGTTCCTCAGACCGCCCGTTCTCCTGTTCCTCAGACCGCCCGTTCTCCTGTTCCTCAGACCGCCCGTTCTCCTGTTACTCAGACCGCCTGTTCTCCTGTTCCTCAGACCGCCCGTTCTCCTGTTCCTCAGACCGTCCGTTCTCCTGTTCCTCAGACCGCCCGTTCTCCTGTTCCTCAGACCGCCCGTTCTCCTGTTCCTCAGACCGCCTGTTCTCCTGTTCCTCAGACCGCCCGTTCTCCTGTTCCTCAGACCGCCCGTTCTCCTGTTCCTCAGACCGCCCGTTCTCCTGTTCCTCAGACCGTCCGTCCTCCTGTTCCTCAGACCGTCCGTTCTCCTGTTCCTCAGACCGCCCGTTCTCCTGTTCCTCAGACCGTCCGTCCTCCTGTTCCTCAGACCGCCCGTTCTCCTGTTCCTCAGACCGCCCGTTCTCCTGTTCCTCAGACCGCCCGTCCTCCTGTTCCTCAGACCGCCCGTCCTCCTGTTCCTCAGACCGTGCGTTCTCCTGTTCCTCAGACCGCCCGTTCTCCTGTTCCTCAGACCGCCCGTTCTCCTGTTCCTCAGACCGCCCGTTCTCCTGTTCCTCAGACCACCTGTTCTCCTGTTCCTCAGACCGCCCGTTCTCCTGTTCCTCAGACCGCCCGTTCTCCTGTTCCTCAGACCGTCCGTTCTCCTGTTCCTCAGACCGCCCGTTCTCCTGTTCCTCAGACCGTCCGTCCTCCTGTTCCTCAGACCGTCCGTTCTCCTGTTCCTCAGACCGTCCGTTCTCCTGTTCCTCAGACCGCCTGTTCTCCTGTTCCTCAGACCGTCTGTTCTCCTGTTCCTCAGACCGCCCGTTCTCCTGTTCCTCAGACCACCCGTTCTCCTGTTCCTCAGACCGTCCGTTCTCCTGTTCCTCAGACCGTCCGTTCTCCTGTTCCTCAGACCGTGCGTTCTCCTGTTCCTCAGACCGCCCGTTCTCCTGTTCCTCAGACCACCCGTTCTCCTGTTCCTCAGACCGTCCGTTCTCCTGTTCCTCAGACCGCCCGTTCTCCTGTTCCTCAGACCGTCCGTTCTCCTGTTCCTCAGACCGTCCGTTCTCCTGTTCCTCAGACCGCCCGTCCTCCTGTTCCTCAGACCGTCCGTTCTCCTGTTCCTCAGACCGTCCGTTCTCCTGTTCCTCAGACCGCCCGTCCTCCTGTTCCTCAGACCGCCCGTTCTCCTGTTCCTCAGACCGTCCGTTCTCCTGTTCCTCAGACCGCCTGTTCTCCTGTTCCTCAGACCGCCCGTTCTCCTGTTCCTCAGACCGTCCGTTCTCCTGTTCCTCAGACCGCCCGTCCTCCTGTTCCTCAGACCGTCCGTTCTCCTGTTCCTCAGACCGCCCGTTCTCCTGTTCCTCAGACCACCCGTTCTCCTGTTCCTCAGACCGTCCGTTCTCCTGTTCCTCAGACCGCCTGTTCTCCTGTTCCTCAGACCGTCCGTCCTCCTGTTCCTCAGACCGTCCGTTCTCCTGTTCCTCAGACCGTCCGTTCTCCTGTTCCTCAGACCGCCTGTTCTCCTGTTCCTCAGACCGTCTGTTCTCCTGTTCCTCAGACCGCCCGTTCTCCTGTTCCTCAGACCACCCGTTCTCCTGTTCCTCAGACCGTCCGTTCTCCTGTTCCTCAGACCGTCCGTTCTCCTGTTCCTCAGACCGTGCGTTCTCCTGTTCCTCAGACCGCCCGTTCTCCTGTTCCTCAGACCGCCCGTTCTCCTGTTCCTCAGACCGTCCGTTCTCCTGTTCCTCAGACCGCCCGTTCTCCTGTTCCTCAGACCGTCCGTTCTCCTGTTCCTCAGACCGTCCGTTCTCCTGTTCCTCAGACCGCCCGTCCTCCTGTTCCTCAGACCGCCCGTTCTCCTGTTCCTCAGACTGTCTGTTCTCCTGTTCCTCAGACTGCCTGTTCTCCTGTTCCTCAGACTGCCCGTTCTCCTGTTCCTCAGACCGCCCATTCTCCTGTTCCTCAGACCGTCCGTTCTCCTGTTCCTCAGACTGCCCGTTCTCCTGTTCCTCAGACCGCCCGTTCTCCTGTTCCTCAGACCGCCTGTTCTCCTGTTCCTCAGACCGCCCGTTCTCCTGTTCCTCAGACCGCCCATTCTCCTGTTCCTCAGACCGTCCGTTCTCCTGTTCCTCAGACCGCCTGTTCTCCTGTTCCTCAGACTGCCCATTCTCCTGTTCCTCAGACCGCCCATTCTCCTGTTCCTCAGACCGTCCGTTCTCCTGTTCCTCAGACCGCCCATTCTCCTGTTGTGGGGACATTCCATAGGCGTAAATGCATTTTATACTGTACAAACCGTATTTTCTATCCCCCTACACTGCCCCTGCCCCTAAACCTACCCATCACACACACACACACACACACACACACACACACACACACACACACACACACACACACTACCCATCACAGGAGATTGCGCAGTTTACTTTCTGTGAAAAAAAATCCTGTGTGATTTATAAGCATTTTGAAAAGTGAGGACATGGGGAACGTCCTCATATTTCACCCTCTTTTTGTAATACCATACCCATGTCATTATACACATTTATGTCCTGATATTTCACAAAAACATGCCCACACACACACACACACACACATTAGGATTTGTCCAAAGAAACTTCGGAGACTTCAACGTTATTGATTATGTCCGTTCTGTCAAGATTTTAGATCATTTGACATCATACCATTTTAAACTGAACTGATTTCACATCCATTAATGCAAATGATCTGAAAAGTCTGTTTATTTGACAAATACATCTAACCAATGTCATAAAGACAGCAAACACTGGGTTAGCGTCACTGTGGGAGGCAGAGAGAAGCGCATCTTCAACTCCTGCCCGACTCCAATGGGCAGGTCTTGCTGATCTTTGAGTTTGTGATAGAAGTGATATTTGGACAGAAATGTATTCATCTGTTACAGGAGAATGCATAAAACATGCAATGAAATGTGGATGACACCCGGTGGCTATTTTTGGTGCAGCGCCTAAACAAAATATCCTTTGAACTTTTTGTGAAATCAACTTCAAATTTGGAGCACAACTTGATTACATATATGACTTTGATATTGCAGTCATTTTAGAGTAAAAATTATTTTGTAAAATATATATTTTATATAAAATAAAATGTTTAGTAGGTACTGTACATTTGATAGACAATAAATTTAAACTTTTGTAACTTTTTCATACTGTCATTGTTTGAAGTGCTTTCACTTCAATAATCTGCTGTCTTCTTTAAAACGAGACCTGGGCTGCATTTCCCGGTAACGTTGTCTCTTAGCGCTCTATGAAGACTCTAAAGGTATAACTTAACTTTTCTTAAATGGCACCTATTATGCAAAATTCACTTTTATAAGGTGTTTGAACATAAATGTGTGTTGGCAGTGTGTGTACACAACCACCTTCTAATGGTAAAAATCCACCCACTAATTTTTTTAATCCCCATAAATCATAAGCAGTGTCTCAGCACAAGCTGTGACGTCACACTGCAGAGGCCCCGCCCACACGTGTTGATGGACACTGACATACTAGCACAGACCCCTCCCTCAGAGAGCTGAGCTGTTCACAGTCCGCCATGTTGATCTCCTCCAGAGCATTAACAGCAGCATTCAAGTGAGAGATGTGTTCTTATTAAAGCTACTAAAGTTCAGTCAGTCAAGAGCAGTGAGTGATTTTCTGTTGTTCGGTTCATATTAACAGCAGATAGAGCAGTACATACTGTATTAAACCGCTTTCACTTTAGTAACGATAGATGGATCTAATATACACACAAGATTTCTGTAACTGCATATATGCACAGAACTGTTTTCATTACCTTCTGAGCATTTGGCAATTTAATCGCAATACCATATGCAAGAGAACTAGTTTAATATAGTTTAATAAAGCTACAGTTGGTAACTTTTGTAAAAATGTATTTTTTACATATTTGTTAAACCTGTCATTATGTCCTGACAGTAGATTATGAGAGAAATAATCTGTGAAAAAATCAAGCTCCTCTGGCTCCTCCCAGTGGTCCTATTGCCATTTGCAGAAATACACCGCTCCCGGTAAGACACAACCAATCAGAGCCAGGAGGCGTGTCTTAGCAGTGTCAATCAAGCTTGTGCGCGCTGATCACACCCCTCTCACGCACAGCGCAAGCGCGTATAGGCAGGCGTTCAAACTCAAGATCACCGGTGTGCCGCAGCTTTGCTTATAACGGCCAAACAACCCAAAATGCCAATTCTTCGAGTGGCACCTGCTCATAAATAAAGACGGGTAAACTGAAAAAGACATGACAATGATAAAAAATACAAAAAGAAAGAATTAGAAGAGCCCGAAGTAAAACGAGGGTAAATATCGGAGCGGCTTTTCCGAGGTGGAGGCAGCTACGTGTCCTGAATGCAGAGTTAGCCACGCCCCCTGCCTGATGCTCCGCCCACACCACGGCTTCCTCTTCTCCCGCCCGTTGACTCCTCGAAGTCGCTGTGGGTGTGAATTCCTCGACGGAGCCCATCGACTAGCCGCATAACATACAGATGAAATGTCACGCACTGTGCAAAGCAACTACTGAAACCTACTAATTCACTGGCTTGTCATGTTGCTGAAATAATGTACTAGCAAACCTTATTCAGCATTACATATCGATAGAATCATTTACTTGCATACTGAAAAGTTAGTTACCGTTATATTATCTTACTAGCTATTATTATAGAAATAGTGCAACCTCTTATAGTTACATTACATGTATTGCAAAATATGTAATGTTTTGAGGACCAAGTTTGTAGTCAAAGTATGGGCAGGCCATAGTCAATGTAAATCATATTGTTGATGTTTCATCCGAACCAGTGAATGTGCTTAGTGAACTGTTTATCTGCCGTCATCGGTGGCGCTGCTTGCGTACTAGCCTGCGCGTTCACGTTGTGATGGGGGAGGAACTGTGGAGGGAGGGCTGTAGCAGAGAGCAAGGGGGAGTGAGGGGGTGCTCTATCCCAGTGCTGTTCCTCGGATGACAAGATGCATCCTTGCACGTTTCTTCCACATCATCTATCACCTGCCGAACGTAACTATGACATTGGTAACAGAGAGTTGTTGGCGGTCAAGCTAGTGTTGGAAGAGTGGCATCAATGGTTAGAGGGGTCAGGGGTACCTTTCATCGTCTGGACCGATCAAATGAACCTGGAATATATGAGATCCATAAAAAGACTTAACTCCAGGCAGGCTCATGGGCTTCAAAGTTTTGTTTTGGCTTGCTCGATCTGTGCCACTGGTTAGACCTCCAATTGTCCTCCAGATGTGTTACTCCAACCGCTGTCCGTTCCTTCGAGACTCTGGTCCCATATAGCGGTATATTTTATTACCGCCCTCCTCATTTTATTCCCTTGCCCAAATTACCTTCTGCCAAGGAGACCGCTGTTGTAGATCACGTCTTTCGCTTGCATGGCCTCCCGATGGACTTTGTCTCTAACAGGGGGCCCCAATTTGTGTCCAAATTCTGGCGAGAGTTTTGTAGATTGCTGGGGTGGGGGCACGGTCAGTCTGGGCAGACACGAGCCAACCAATATTTAAAAAATTTTTTTAACCTTTATTCATCCAGGTAAATTGTTTGAGAACCACTTCTCATTTACAAACATGACCTGGCCAAGAGGCTACAATGTTGTATGTGTAATTTAAGTGTTTGTAGACAAATCATTTGATTTTAACCTTCAATATTATATTAATGCAATAACTGAATGTCATGTATAGTTACAGCATTAGTTTCTTTATGTACTGTACCTGATTTATATCCAAAATAATTGATATTGAATCAAATTGGAATTGAATCAAATTGAAAGCTTGTGAATAGAAATCAAATTGAATCTTGAAATGTGTGTCAATACCAACCCTAATATTATGCGAGGTGCTCTGGAAACATGTAAATGTGAACTGACAACACACGACAAACCTGTTATTCCTGCATTTGAACAAAGAGTTTTCCTGGAACAGAAACTGTGTGTAGAAATGAAAGTTAAACAGGAGCAGGAAATATGTGTGTTTGGGAGGCAATTTGTCTACTTTATAATTGAAATGTATAAAAGATTATGTGCAAATATGTGAATGGTCTAGAACTAGTCTTAAACGGTGTTAAAAACAAGGAGTAAACAGGCCATGAGTATTGGCAAAAAATGATTGATAGAATTACGGTTAAACCACATAAAGAGAGCAATATGCTCAATGAATATGGAGTTTTCATGAGTAAACCCTGTTACTGCGTTTCTAACATGGATCCTTAATGGGTTTCAACGAGGACATTTTTGTCCAGAAGGTCCTGAGAGTAACTCTTTTGTGTTACTGGTGCAAAATAGATTTATTAAAGGAAATGGGGGTGAAATAGTAAAATTCCAATAAAAATACACACTTTTATGTAAAATATATGCATTGGCATAAAGTTGGAGGTTGCACAAGAGTTAAGAGTTGGGGGTCTCGCTATGACGATTCTAACACACTTTTGGGGTCCCCAAAGATCCGTTTTATTAGTAGTAATATAGGTACTAGTAGTAATGTATAAATTTAGACCTCATGTTCACCCGCTCAAATCCCGATCCGCCAGTTTCTCTGTACTGCAGGCTACAATACTTGTTGTAGCCATTAAAAAAAGGTAGGCTATTTAGTTAAATATTTATGTTTAAATATGTTTTTTTATTATTATTATTTAAACTATGTTGAATGTGAAAAGTGAACAGCATGAGGAAGATTGGACACGTCGACATGTCGGAAGACCTGGAGTGAGTCAGAAATGATTTTGAACAGTTAAGTTTTGTTTTCTAGAAAGCCTTTGCTAACACTTTACTTGAAAGGGTGTGCATAAGACTGACATGACACATGTCAAGTTATCATGACAAAGACACTGACAGGTTATGATGTATTGGTTTACGTCAAGTTGTGTGACACTTAATGACAGTTGTCATGAAGATTCATTAAAAGTCCTTCATATTCATGACATGTGTCATGTGTCATGTGATGATAATGAAGGTGTCATGTCAGTCTTATGCACACCCCTTCAAGTAAAGTGTTACCAAGCCAGTTTCGTTTGATATAAATTGTCTCTTAATTTTAATCAATGTTACATCAACCGATTTCCTGCATTTATTAAATAAAAAGCAAATATAACAGACAATATATGGAGGCGCTGGAGCGATCACTCGCATTGCACGTGAACTGGAGCACGTCTCATAAATGAATTGAAACTCAGTGCATAGGCTATACTTGCCCCACAGACATGATAAATATATCAATAGAAAGCTTGAAATGTATTTTAATCGAAACCATTAAAAACAAAAAGAA
This sequence comes from Gobiocypris rarus, assembly GCA_023029165.1. Classification (NCBI taxonomy): domain Eukaryota; kingdom Metazoa; phylum Chordata; class Actinopteri; order Cypriniformes; family Gobionidae; genus Gobiocypris; species Gobiocypris rarus. The sequence continues at coordinate 4,116,444 of CM040910.1, read as the reverse complement.
ATAGGCCACTGAGAGCGAACCTGAGATTGAACCTGAGAGCGAACCTGAGAGCAAAACTGAACTGAGAGCGAACCAGAGAGTGAAGCTAAAATTGAACCTAAAATTGAACCTGAGAGCGAACCTTAGAGAGAAACTGAACCTGAGATCGAACCTGAGAGCGAACCAGAGAGTGAAGCTAAAATTGAACCTAAAATTGAACCTGAGAGCGAACCTTAGAGAGAAACTGAACCTGAGAGCGAACCTGAGATCGAACCTGAGAGCGAAACTGAACTGAGAGCGAACCTTAAAGAGAAACTGAACCTGAGAGCGAACCTGAGAGCGAACCTGAGAGCGAACCTTAGAGAGAAACTGAACCTGAGATCGAACCTGAGATCGAACCTGAGAGCGAACCTGAGAGCGAACCTGAGAGCGAACCTTAGAGAGAAACTGAACCTGAGATCGAACCTGAGATCGAACCTGAGAGCGAACCTGAGAGCGAACCTTAGAGAGAAACTGAACCTGAGATCGAACCTGAGATCGAACCTGAACTGAGAGCGAACCTGAGAGTGAACCTGAGAGCGAACCTGAGATCGAACCTGAGAGCGAAACTGAACTGAGAGCGAACCTGAGAGTGAACCTGAGATCAAACCTGAGAGCGAACCTGAGAGCGAACCTGAGATCGAAACTGAACCTGAGATCGAACCTGAGATCGCACCTGAGAGCGAACCTGAGAGCGAACCTTAGAGAGAAACTGAACCTGAGATCGAACCTGAGATCGTACCTGAGAGCGAACCTGAGAGCGAACCTTAGAGAGAAACTGAACTGAGAGCGAACCTTAGAGAGAAACTGAACCTGAGAGCGAACCTGAGATCGAACCTGAGAGCGAACCTGAGAGCGAACCTGAGAGAGAAACTGAACCTGAGATCGAACCTGAGAGCGAACCTGAGAGCGAACCTTAGAGAGAAACTGAACCTGAGATCGAACCTGAGATCGAACCTGAGAGCGAACCTGAGAGCGAACCTTAGAGAGAAACTGAACCTGAGATCGAACCTGAGATCGAACCTGAGAGCGAACCTGAGAGCGAACCTGAGAGCGAACCTTAGAGAGAAACTGAACCTGAGAGCGAACCTTAGAGAGAAACTGAACTGAGAGCGAACCTTAGAGAGAAACTGAACCTGAGATCGAACCTGAGATCGAACCTGAGAGCGAACCTGAGAGCGAACCTGAGAGAGAACTGAACCTGAGATCGAACCTGAGATCGTACCTGAGAGCGAACCTGAGAGCGAACCTTAGAGAGAAACTGAACCTGAGAGCGAACCTTAGAGAGAAACTGAACCTGAGATCGAACCTGAGATCGCACCTGAGAGCGAACCTGAGAGCGAACCTTAGAGAGAAACTGAACTGAGAGCGAACCTTAGAGAGAAACTGAACCTGAGATCGAACCTGAGATCGAACCTGAGAGAGAAACTGAACCTGAGATCGAACCTGAGATCGTATCTGAGAGCGAACCTGAGAGCGAACCTGAGAGCGAACCTGAGAGCGAACCTTAGAGAGAAACTGAACCTGAGATCGAACCTGAGATCGAACCTGAGAGAGAAACTGAACCTGAGAGCGAACCTGTGATCGAACCTGAGATCGAACCTGAGAGCGAACCTGAGAGCGAACCTTAGAGAGAAACTGAACCTGAGAGCGAACCTGAGATCGAACCTGAGAACGAAACTGAACTGAGAGCGAACCTGAGAGCGAACCTTAGAGAGAAACTGAACCTGAGAGCGAACCTTAGAGAGAAACTGAACCTGAGAGCGAACCTGAGATCGAACCTGAGAACGAAACTGAACTGAGAGCGAACCTGAGAGTGAACCTGAGATCAAACCTGAGAGCGAAACTGAACTGAGAGCGAACCTGAGATCGAACCTGAGATCAAACCTGAGAATGAAACTGAATTGAGATCGCGAACCTGACATCAAACCTGACATTGTAACTGAGATTGATTCTGAGATTGAACTTGAGATCGAACCTGAACTGAGAGCGAACCTACATAATTAAAATGACATAAGATATTTTTATTGTTTTCTGGGAAAACAAGTAAACAAGAAATTCTTATGTCTTTTACTGATCTGGTAAATGCATCTTGATTTAAGATTTTTAGATATTTAGACTAGAAACTAGCCAAAAATACTAATTTCTGCAGTGTAGAATAGATGTCAACACAGAGAACCGGAGACCGAGAACCCGAGACCCTATCTATTAATCTATTATTTTGGGTCCCGGATCTGTTTAATGTTGTGTGTAATACCAGTCGATCAGAGAGTCAGTCAGCGCTGTCCGTGTTTTGTAACTTGTACAATTAGAATGAGAAAAGTGTGAGCCGGGAAATAAGGTGAAAATAACACAAGCGTGCCCAGCCGTCAGAAGCAGAGCAGGCAGAGTTAATGCAAGCGCACAGTGATCAGGAGTTTTCCTGTTTCTATGTGTACAGCAGTAAATGCAAATAAACTTCAAATCTCAAACTGCTTGCAGCCTTGCAAACTCACATTTAATATATTTCAAATCAGCAACAAACTCTGAGGTGACCTGTCACATGAATGTTTTCTATGATGCTCAAATTACGTTACAAAGCATAGGGCATAGGCTATTCAGATTGCTCCAGTTAACGCGCATGTGCAGTCTCAAGCGCATGCACTTCATTATAATATAATAAATTAACCTTGTTATATATATATATATTTCTGGTGGTCAGACTCGCTCAGATGATTTTAAATAAGTAATTCTACCATCCGTGGCCATGGCTCTGAACGAGCAATCGTTATTACATTTCAAAAGGGCAAACAGTTGAATTTATCTTATGTGAGTTGACTCGAGATACAAAATAATGCAAAAGCTGCATTTGTCATCCGTCCCGTGACAGCAAGTTTTGAATCTGGAATAAAGAGTGGATTAAGCTCGGCAAGAAGAATAACATGGATGGAACTTCTCTTGGCAAGGAGGATTGTATGCATCACAGACAGGAACAAAGGAGACGACTGCTTACTGGAGGCAAGACAAGAAGTTGGGTAGGTAAGACGATTTGGCGCCTTTAATCCCACTCTTTAAACTCCCAAATAAAACAATTTAGTTTTTTCCACTTCCTGGTGATGGTCTCGATCTCCACGTCGGAGAAGTTTCGCTTCTATGCCGTCTTCCGTGTGTCCATGGTGTAAAATGAGGGCGTGGGAGGCCGAGACTTGAATATTTAGGGCGTGTTATTCTAATGACGATGGTTTTCAGCCGTCGATTTATCAAGGACAGGTATTGCGTACACCATGCATGCAAACTCACTGTCTCTGACATTTCATTTGTCCTTCACCGTATTTCAAAAGCAGTCAAAAAGCGATCGAGAACATAAAGGCTCATAGCTCGCATTAACACTCTTTTCTGTCCTTTTAATCCCATGGCTCATTTCCAACTTTGGTGAGGGTCACAGGTGAGTTTAACTCTTATTGGGGCTGCTGGTGATCGAACTGGAGATCGAATGATGATTTATGGTCAATTTATGCAGTTGGCATTAACACATCAGAAACACAAAACTGAACATAGGGCAAAAATGACCATAAGGACACACAAGAGTTAAGAAAACTATGAATTCCAGTTAATTCTATAATAAGAGGTAAATCATGCCTGTGCTAAAGAGGCCAAATAAACACAAATGTAACAGTTATTTGTTCAGGGAAGAAGATCCGGCGAACGAAAACTTTACTAAATATAATAAACACAAACTGAAAGTAAATCAGTCAGCCCCTAACGGACGGCTGCCACACACACATAAACAAAACACCAGGTAAAGTCCAGGCCTGGTCCTCTCGTCCTCCACTGTAGTCGCTTAAAGACTTTCAAAAGCCTGTTTGGTCAAACTCTGCTCTCTGCTAAAGTGCTCAGAAAGCAGTCGTCTTAGCCATTGTGTGAATTAAACTCATCCGTCCTTTCATTCCACGACAACACAACCACACCAGACATTCATTACACATTACACATTACACATGAAACAAAGAAAGCACACAGATCAGATTCTTGAACTGGCTCTGTGGTGGGTCATCAGTTATTAATGAGAGAACAGTAAAGATCATATTTGTGACATGGCATGAGTGAACACTCCCTTCTGGATGCTGACACCAGTGACACACGACAGGCTCGCCACACCCCGTACATCATATATAACCTGTGGTGTGTTCAGATCAAACTGAAGAGTGTGTGAGCATCATATATAACCTGTGGTGTGTTCAGATCAAACTGAAGAGTGTGTGTGAGCATCATATATAACCTGTGGTGTGTTCAGATCAAACTGAAGAGTGTGTGTGAGCATCATATATAACCTGTGGTGTGTTCAGATCTGATCAAACTGAAGAGTGTGTGTGAGCATCATATATAACCTGTGGTGTGTTCAGATCAAACTGAAGAGTGTGTGTGAGCATCATATATAACCTGTGCTGTGTTCAGATCAAACTGAAGAGTGTGTGTGAGCATCATATATAACCTGTGCTGTGTTCAGATCAAACTGAAGAGTGTGTGTGAGCATCATATATAACCTGTGCTGTGTTCAGATCAAACTGAAGAGTGTGTGTGAGCATCATATATAACCTGTGCTGTGTTCAGATCAAACTGAAGAGTGTGTGTGAGCATCATATATAACCTGTGGTGTGTTCAGATCTGGTCAAACTGAAGAGTGTGTGTGAGCATCATATATAACCTGTGGTGTGTTCAGATCAAACTGAAGAGTGTGTGTGAGCATCATATATAACCTGTGGTGTGTTCAGATCTGTGCAAACTGAAGAGTGTGTGTGAGCATCATATATAACCTGTGCTGTGTTCAGATCAAACTGAAGAGTGTGTGTGAGCATCATATATAACCTGTGCTGTGTTCAGATCAAACTGAAGAGTGTGTGTGAGCATCATATATAACCTGTGCTGTGTTCAGATCTGGTCAAACTGAAGAGTGTGTGTGAGCATCATATATAACCTGTGCTGTGTTCAGATCTGATCAAACTGAAGAGTGTGTATGAGGGATTTAGGATTGGGAATTTGGTATTTAGGATTGGGCATTTAATCATTTAGCCATTTAGGATTGACGATTGGGGAGTAGGATTGGGCATTTGAGGATTGAGGATTGGGAGTGCATGCAAATTAGGAGGCGTGGCCCAAATACTGGAGGCTGGGTTTGAAATGGCTGGTGCGCAGAGGCACCTTATGGACAGCAGAGGGAGCTCCCAGTGCTAAGGAGCACACTGTAATGAAACCAACGGAGCGTGAGTGGCGGCTGCAATCATATATATGATATATATATGATTACAGCCGCTCACTCGCTCCGTTTGGTTTCAACGTGAGACTCTTATCGTGCGATAAAAAAAATAACGCCGTTAATCTATTCTCAAAGTTGGGTTGGGAGCTGGGTCTATACAAGCGTTTCCCAACCGGGGTGCCGTCTGACGTGAGCAGGGGCCGTGCAAAAGGTGCTCTTGCACCGCGGTTCATCTCACATCTGATGACGCATATTTAATATGGGTTGTAACTTGAAAATAATGCTTTATGTATGTTTCTGTCGATGGATACACGTGCTGGCTTCTCAGTGATACACTACAACAGCCATAATAAAAGAAAAACGTGGAAAAACGGCCTCTCTTTGTAAACTGTTCAATGCATGCGAGTGCTGCCGTATGTCCGAATATGAACAGTCATTTCGGCGTCATCATCCGCGCGTGTAGAGCCAGAAGACGCGGTGAGAACTCGCGCACTGAGAGAAGATCTGTCTCTGCACTCGTCCCAAAGCGCGTAAACGTCTCACAGCGCGCAAATATTGAGTTATCTTTCAAGACAAGTCTTGTGCTTGAACGGACAAACTCACACAGAAAGTATGTCAACATGTCCATCTTGATGTATAGAGTCGAGAAAGACGACGCATATCCCTGCATTAGGTCTTAAACTCACTGCTCTTGATTGAATAGCTTGTGTAAGTTTAATAAGGATTAATCTTTAATTTAAACAGTGAAATATGCAAATTTTACATTTGATTACTTTATTCAATTTCTTTACCTAAAAACTAATGTAAGACCCACCTGAAAAACCTGAAAAGCATTGTTTATTTTATTAGTATCTTTGCTCAATAGTATTTATTTGTGCTTCTGCTTGTATTTAAGTTATTTGTTCTTATTTTCTTTATTTTTATTGGACAGTAGTCCTTTTTCCCTGAACATAGCAAATACCGAACTGCATCAAACCGTGAACCTAAAACCATGATACAAACCGAACCGTGAGCAATCTGTACAGTTACACCCTAGCGTAACGCAAGTGAGAGGGTAGCACACACATTCTGAAAGCCTTGCAGAATTCAGATGAGCCATTTAATTAATCTAGGTTAATTTCAAAATTAATCTAGATTAATCTAGATAAAAAAATTATCTATGCCCACCTCTATATATATATATATATATATAAACGGCAACGGCTTTGCCATTGTTAATATGGCAGCCAACATGGATGGCAGAGCACGCAGAGAACCACAACTTTTACTCTGAAGAGGACGCTCTGTCAGTGTGCTCCTTAGCACTGGGAGCTCCCTCTGCTGTCCATAAGGTGCCTCTGCACCAGCCATTTCAAACCCAGCCTCCAGTATTTGGGCCACGCCTCCTAATTTGCATGCACTCCCAATCCTCAATCCACAAATGCCCAATCCTAAATCCACAAATCCTCAATCCTGAATCCTAAATGGCTAAATGCTTAAATGCCCAATCCTAAATACCAAATTCCCAATCCCAAATGGCTAAATGACGAAATGCCCTATCCTAAATACTAAATGCCTATCCTAAATACCAAATGCCCTATCCTAAATACTAAATGCCCTATCCTAAATACCAAATGCCCTATCCTAAATACTAAATGCCCTATCCTAAATACCAAATGCCCTATCCTAAATACTAAATGCCCTATCCTAAATACCAAAGGCCCTATCCTAAATACCAAATGGCCTATCCTAAATACCAAATGCTCAATCCTAAATACCAAATGCCCTATCCTAAATGACCAAATGCCCTATCCTAAATACCAAATGCCCTATCCTAAATACCAAATGCCTATCCTAAATACCAAATGCCCTATCCTAAATACCAAAGGCCCTATCCTAAATACCAAATGCCCTATCCTAAATACCAAATGCCCAATCCTAAATACCAAATGCCCTATCCTAAATGACCAAATGCCTATCCTAAATACCAAAGGCCCTATCCTAAATACCAAATGCCCTATCCTAAATACCAAATGCCCTATCCTAAATACCAAATGCCCTATCCTAAATACCAAAGGCCCTATCCTAAATACCAAATGCCCTACCCTAAATGACCAAATGCCCTATCCTAAATACCAAATGCCCTATCCTAAATGACCAAATGCCCTATCCTAAATACCAAATACCCTATCCTAAATAACAAATGCCCTATCCTAAATGACCAAATGCCCTATCCTAAATACCAAATGCCCTATCCTAAATACCAAAGGCCCTATCCTAAATACCAAAGGCCCTATCCTAAATACCAAAGGCCCTATCCTAAATACCAAATGCCCTATCCTAAATACCAAATGCCCTATCCTAAATGACCAAATGCCCTATCCTAAATGACCAAATGCCCTATCCTAAATACCAAATGCCCTATCCTAAATACCAAAGGCCCTATCCTAAATACCAAAGGCCCTATCCTATATCCAAATGCCCTATCCTAAATACCAAATGCCCTATCCTAAATGACCAAATGCCCTATCCTAAATACCAAATGCCCTATCCTAAATACCAAATGCCCTATCCTAAATACCAAAGGCCCTATCCTAAATACCAAAGGCCCTATCCTATATCCAAATGCCCTATCCTAAATGACCAAATGCCTATCCTAAATGACCAAATGCCCTATCCTAAATACCAAATGCCCTATCCTAAATACCAAAGGCCCTATCCTAAATACCAAATGCCCTATCCTAAATACCAAAGGCCCTATCCTAAATACCAAATACATTTTCGACTTGGTCTTTAAGTTTCAAATTTAGATTTTTAGTTTTGGTTTAAGACTTTTAGTTTTAGACTTTTAGTTTATAATCTGACCCAAAAATCCCTCCATACATAATTGCGCAAATCATTTCTCGCATCAGACTGCTTTATTAATCAGGGTCAGTATAAAGCAGGTTTTGTTAAGAAGCTGCTCCTGAAAAAATGATCGGTACCAACTATTAATGTGCCAGAAGAAGTGAGTGTAACGTTTCATTAACCTTTATATTAATATTGGTGTGGTGTGGTCAGAGTGAGCTGACAATGACACATGCACAGTTTGGTGTCAATATGTCAAAACATTGCAGAGATTCAACCGCAAGAGTCATTTTGGCATCATGCCTCATCTTCTGTGGTAAATAAAACGACTAACTTCATCAGAAGTTATAAGCCAAAATAGGCAACTTTCATATCATCGGACCAGTAGGTGGCACTGCGCGAAACCCTGCCTGTCACTTAATAATAATTGTGATGACATGTACCAAGTGTGGTCTGAATATGATAAAGTGTTGCAAAGGTTAAAGATCTCAACATTATATTAACATCATTAATATTATTGATCATCAGAGAACCCTACAGACACATTGCTCAGGTTACAATGTAAGCAGTGAATAAAGAAAGTGATTGGAAATAAATCATAAACTATAAATATAAAAAATATATATATATATATAAGTAAGCCCAAGTAAGCTTTAAGTAGCTTAAGTATTATTTGAATGCATAAAATGTCCAAAACCATCCTGTTTTGAAATTGTTTTGAATTGAATTGCTTTATGAAATTATAGTATCACATAACTGATTTTTTTTTTTAAATAAGAACTGGGAAAATTATAAATTAGCAGTCAAAATAAATTATTATATGCTAGATTTATTTAAAATATGATTATATATTGTATTCTAGATACATTATTATTCTACATTATTTGAATGCACATAGTTCATCGATTAAAAACAGTTAACATTCACAACATTGGGCCTCATTCATGAAACACGAGCAGAACAAATGTGTGTGTAAATCGTTCGTAAAGCCGCTCTGACGTAAATTTTTGGATTTATGTAAATGTTCGTATTTTCAAAGTGTTAGTTGGTACGAAATGTACACCTGCTCCCTACCACGAGTAAATGGTGCGTAAAACATTTGAACGGTGTGTGTTCTGATTCAGGCAAACATGACATTGCATTTTGATGCAGGGCAGGCCTACCATTATAATATTTCAAGAGTTGATTTGCGCCGTCTTGTTTTGTTTTGTTTGTCACTGTCATTTTTTACCAGGCCGTCCAATCACAGTGGAGGAGGGGCGGGACAAAAACTACACCGACCAATCATCCCACATGTACACCGACTCAACAACAATAATGGAGTTAATACTGCTTTTTACTGCATTTTTTAAGTAATACTCATTAAATGAGATACTAGTAAGTCATGTGGCAAATTTGTCTCTTTAGCATTCCTGAGAAAGAATTCCAGAAGAGTCCACAGCATTCCTGGCCACGTCATTTGCAGTTCTTACTCATGGGCGGGATTATGCTAATTAAGAATGAGCGTGCACGTCCTATTTACACATGTTTGGAATTCATTAATATACACATGTTTAACTACCGAATCCGTGGTGTCTGAAGCGTTTGTGAATCTGGAGGAGAGTTTTCGTAAAGGTCCATTTAACACGCAAATTACTCAGAATTTGCTCATACAGGTCCTTCTAAAAATTTGAATATTGTGATAAAGTTGATTATTTTCCGTAATGTAATGATAAAAATTTAACTTTCATATATTTTAGATTCATTGCACACCAACTGAAATATTTCAGGTCTTTTATTGTTTTAATACTGATGATTTTGGCATTCAGCTCATGAAAACTCTCAATCTCAATCAACTAATTAACTCTAAACACCTGCAAAAGATTCCTGAGGCTTTTAAAAACTCCCAGCCTGGTTCATTACTCAAAACCGCAATCATGGGTAAGACTGCCGACCTGACTGCTGTCCAGAAGGCCATCATTGACCCCCTCAAGCGAGAGGGTAAGACACAGAAAGACATTTCTGAACCAATAGGCTGTTCCCAGAGTGCTGTGTCAAGGCACCTCAGTGGGAAGTCTGTGGGAAGGAAAAGTGTGGCAAAAACACTGCACAACGAGAAGAGGTGACCGGACCCTGAGGAAGATTGTGGAGAAGGACCGATTCAGACCTTGGGGACCTGCAGAAGCAGTGGACTGAGTCTGGAGTAGAAACATCCAGAGCCACCGTGCACAGGCGTGTGCAGGAAATGGGCTACAGGTGCCGCATTCCCAGGTCAAGACACTTTTGAACCAGAAACAGCGGCAGAAGCGCCTGACCTGGGCTACAGAGAAGCAGCACTGGACTGGTGCTCAAATTTTGCATGTCATTGGGAAATCAAGGTGCCAGAGTCTGGATGAAGACTGGGGAGAAGGAAATGCCAAAATGCCTGAAGTCCAGTGTCAAGTACGCACAGTCAGTGATGGTCTGGGGTGCCATGTCAGCTGCTGGTGTTGGGCCACTGTGTTTTATCAAGGGCAGGGTCAATGCAGCTAGCTATCAGGAGATTTTGGAGCACTTCATGCTTCCATCTGCTGAAAAGCTTTATGGAGATGAAGATTTAGTTTTTCAGCACGACCTGGCACCTGCTCACAGTGCCAAAACCACTGGTAAATGGTTTACTGACCATGGTATTACTGTGCTCAATTGGCCTGACCTGAACCCCATAGAGAATCTGTGGGATATTGTGAAGAGAAAGTTGAGAGACGCAAGACCCAACACTCTGGATGAGCTTAAGGCCGCTATCGAAGCATCCTGGGCCTCCATAACACCTCAGCAGTGCCACAGGCTGATCGCCTCCATGCCACGCCGCATTGAAGCAGTCATTTCTGCAAAAGGATTCCCCACCAAGTATTGAGTGCATAACTCAACATAATTATTTGAAGGTCGACCTTTTTGTATTAAAACACTTTTCTTTTATTGGTCGGATGAAATATGCTAATTTTTGAGATAGGAATTTTGGGTTTTCATGAGCTGTATGCCAAAATCATCAGTATTAAAACAATAAAAGACCTGAAATATTTCAGTTGGTGTGCAATGAATCTAATATTTATGAAAGTTTAATTTTATCATTACATTATGGAAAATAATGAACTTTTATCACAATATGCAAATTTTTGAGAAGGACCTGTATATTTACGAAAGTTTCACGAATGAGGTCCACTGAGTGTAAGCTGTGTAAAAATAGTTTTTGTTGTTGTATTTGTCTGAACACAAAATGGCAACAGTCTTGCTGAAAGAAAATAAATATGTTGGTTCCTCTTTTTAACTAATCTTAAATGTAGTTTAATTTAAGCACTTTTAAAGATCAATGTTTGTTTTCACATAATTTCCAGTCATACTGTGTTTGAAATTTAAGAACCGTGAAGCTTGTTACTAACCAACAAATGTTGTGTTTTTATGTAATTTTATGTACATTAAAGTGATCACCCAAAAATGAGAATAATGTACAAGATACAGCGTATCTCAATGGGATAGAAGCAGCGGAAGTGATCTCGTGCGTATCTCTACCACATCTCACAGAAAATTCTTCCATTACTGAATTATTCAGCATTTGAAATGAATCACTTGAGTCAAAGATTAAATGAGCCATTCATAGTTCGTGAATGAATCAGCTGGTCTAGTTTGAATAAATGACTAGAAGTCACTCTTTAAAATGGTCATCTGCCGCCACCTACTGGACGTTTATGTTCATGTTTAAATTATTTAATTTGATTGATAACAGCCCTATAGTGTATTGTTAGTCTAACAAGACTATTATTCTAATTATTTTAATGTATTGATCAAACTTGATTCAAAATGAAAGACACACTTAATAACATTAGAGGGGGAAATGGCTTTTATGAATCCAAACAAATGGTCAGAATATTGCTTTAGGAACATTTTCATTTATAACGCATAAAAACTTTTTTATTCTGACAATTGAATGTCTGATTTACTTGCACATGACAACATGAAACCTATGAACAGGAACTAAATTATTAGACAATTTTATATACTATGGATTAGGAGTGGCTTCACTGTCCCAAATCCAATATGTTGTTTCTAAACACAGTAAAAGATGTAAAGTTCCTCATAATTGCATTGCAGAAATCAAACAAAACTGGTGTGTTTAATTTTGGGGTGGAGTGTTGTCCCTGCCCTTAACTATATTAGTTATTTCGTATATGTATATTATGGGTACTGCATGAATTATGTAATGTAGGCTCTGAGCTTTTATCACAGTGGTGTTTGCTCGTTGAATACGATGCGTTCAGCTTGCAGTGTCGGTCGAGTCGCCAGCGCGATTATTCGTGTGCATCACTGGAGTCACATTATTTTAAAATATATATATTGTTGTGTCCGTGTATGTGTTTCAATGTATTCGGTTTTGTATGATTAGAGCGATCACAGTTTTGGCTTGGATCTCTCTCAGGTAAGTTACGTCGATGTGTCCCAGATGTGCAGTGGATTTGGGCCGACACTAGGGGCTTTGGGGATCAAATTGTTATATTAAACAAATGTGACAATTTGCAATCATTTCATACGCATGTTAATTTTGTATTTGAATAGAGGTCTATCAAATTATCGCAAGAGAGGAAATCCCGGGTGGGTTCGTTTGGCTTGTGTAATTGATCGAAAAGTTGAAATGGTAACGTTAGATGTGACGGCGTCAGCTTGCTTCTGTTGTTATGCTTGAGTTTGTTAAAGTATGTATATTTACTGAAACCTGAAAGGGTTCAATAAGTATATCTTTTTGTACAGTGCTGAGATAGAAGAGCCCGATCTCACGAAAATGCGTATCAATATGCAGTGTGCAATCTCGTAGAATTTGTATGAACCCCATACCCCCACCCTCACCCTACCCAAAAGCGTGTCATATACACGCCATAAAGTGCGTATCATATGCACGCCAAAAGCAGCGTACCATTTGCACGCCAAAACTCATTTTGGCGTATACATTCTACTTAGATTGCACACTCGTACTATTTATACGCATTGTCATGAGATCGTGTTGGATAGAACTTGAGACATGTCGGTGTAATAAAATACAATGTGTTGCGTGCTAATTGTGTGGGTTAGCAGAATGTGGATTTATGTTTTACCTCTAGGGAAGTGCGAAGCGGTTGGAGAGACGTGTCCTGGTTGGAAGCAGATTTGCCATCGATTCTGAGGTAGGAAAGTTGTGTTCGCATGTGTCGGTTAAAGGATTAGTTCACTTTTAAATAAACTTTTGCTGATAATTTACTCACCCCAATGTCATCCAAGATGTCCATGTCTTTCTTTCTTCAGTCGAAAAGAAACTAAGGTTTTGATGCAAACATTCAAGGATTTTTCTCCTTATAATAGACTCAATGGACTCCAAACGGGTCAAGGTCCAGATGACAGTTTCAGTGCAGCTTCAAAGGACTTTAAACCACACCAGACGATGAATAAGGGTCTGATCTAACCAAACCAAACCATCGCTCATTTAAAAAAAAATTCAAGCACAAATGTTCGCCTTGCTGGGAAGTTGAATGTTTGTTGTGGGTGGAAGACGATGCTTTGCAAAAGTGTACAGAGATGATCTGTATTTGTACACGTTGGATAAATATGTGTTGTGGTTTTTAATAATAAGTGTTTTTTCTTGTCATTGGTTGCAACATTTATCAGCAGTAATGGCCAAGAAAGTGAAAGTGGACGTTGAAGGATTTATATATATATTTGTATATTGCTGTCTTGTATGATGTGCAGTAATAATATTAATTGACATGGCATTTGACACACAGAAGCCAATGGATCATGTTGCTATGCTTAAGTCTGATTTATATTTCTGCGCTCGGACCTGCGCCGTAGGCTCTACGCTGTGGGCTGCGTGTCGATTTTAATTTCTACATTTCTACACATGCAGAGGTAGCATGATAGGGAGGGTTCTGGCAGACCAATCGCAGCGCTTGCAGTTTGCGTAGAATCGACGCATTGTTAAATTTTTGGAGATTTGCGCGTCAGGAAACGTCGTAGTCTACGCCTGCTACACACAGTCAACGATGTACCTCGGCGTATACTTGACTCAGAAGTATCCATACCCACTGAACTTTTACACATTATGACACGTAACAACCACAAACAAAAATGTATTTTATTGGTATTTTATATGATAGACCAACACAAAGTGGAACATAATTGTAAAGTGGAAGGAAAATTATAAATGGTGTCCAAACATTTTTTTACTAATACATATCTGAAAAGTGAGGTGTGTATTTGTATTCAGCCTCATAAATCAATACTTTGTAGAACCACCTTTTGCTGCAATTACAGCTGCAAGTCTTCTGGGGTATGTCTCTATCAGTTTTGCACATCTAGGGAATGAAATTTTTGCCCGTTCTTCTCAAGCTCATTCAGATTGGATGGAGAGCGTCTGTGAACAGCAATTTTCAAGTCTCGCCACAGAATCTCAATTGGATTTAGGTCTGGACTTTGACTGGGCCGTTCTAATACATGAATAAGCTTTGTTATAAACCATTCCATTGTAGCTCTGGCAGTGTGTTTAGGGTCGTTGTCCTGCTGAAAGGTAAACCTCCGCCCAGTCTCAAGTCCTTTACAGACTCTAACAGGTTTTCATCTAAGATTGCCCTGTATTTGGCTCCATCCATCTTCCCATCAACTCTGACCAGCTTCCCTGTCCGTGCTGAAGAAAAGCACCCCCACAGCATGATGCTGCCACCACCATGTTTCCGGTGGGGATGGTGTGTTCAGGGCGATGTGCAGTGTTAGGTTTCCTCCACACATAGCGTTTTGCATTTACGCCAAAAGTTCAATTTTGGTCTCATCTGACCAGAGCACCTTTTTCCACATGTTTGCGTTGTCCCCACATGGCTTGTCGCAAACTGCAAACGGGACTTCTTTTGGCTTTCTTTCAAAAATGTCTTTCTTCTTGCCACTCTTCCATAAAGGCCAGATTTGTGGAGTGCACGACTAATAGTTGTCCTGTGGACAGATTCTCCCACCTGAGCTGTGGATCCCTGCAGCTCCTCCAGAGTTACCATGGGCCTCTTGACTGCTTCTCTGAATAAAGCTCTCCTTGCCTGGCCTGTCAGTTTAGGTGGACGGCCACATCTTGGTGGGTTTGCAGTTGTGCCATACTCTTTCCATTTTAGGATGATGGATTGTACAGGGCTCTGTGAGATATTCAAGGCTTGAGATATTGATTTATAACCTAACCCTGCTTTAAACTTCTCCACAACTTTATCCCTGACCTGTCTTGTGTTAAGTTCTCTAACAAACCACCGAGGACTTCACAGAACAGCTGTATTTATATTGAGATTAAATTACACACAGGTGGACTCTATTTACTAATTAGGTGACTTCTGGAGGCAGATATTTCCACTGGTTTTTAGATTGAGGTATCAGAGTAAAGGGGGCTGCATATAAATACACACCACACTTTTCAGATATTTATATGTAAATAAATGTTTGGACACCATTTATCATTTTCCTTCCACTTCACAATTATGTGCCACTTTGTGTTGGTATATCACATAAAATCCCAATTAAATACATTTTTGTTTGGGGTTGTAACGTGTCAAAATGTGGAAAAGTTCAGTGGGTATGGATACTTCTGCAAGGCACTGTAAATTGGGCTTTAGTGACAGACCTTGTGGCACTTCCTAGCAACATTAATTGTGTTTTAACTCATGGAAATTTACCACAGTATGTGCTGTAGAATAGTAAATTTTAGTATATTGTATTAAAGTATTTACAACAATTTAATGTATGCTACATCATAGTGTTGTATTCATTATAGTGAACGGACAAGCAAAGTAATTCTGTAGCAAGGAGATAGCTATGTGAGATATGGAGTGTGTTTTTGAAATTGACAGGATTTTCGACGTTCATTTGGTATTTACTGTCTGGCGAGAAGCTTCTGAAACGTGGTGTGGCTAGTGTCTGATTAGCTGTGGTAAATGTGTTGCAGCCGTAATGTGCTGTAGATGCAAGCAGTGTAACATTGTGTTGGTAGAAACAACATGCATAGGCTTGTTATACTATGGATAGTGGTCAATGACCTAATGTAAATAATGCTAAAGTGTTTTTCTTAAGGACCCCAGTTAAGTTGTGTAATGTTACGTTTTCTGAGTCACGGCTGAAAAAGGTGAGTGGGTTTTAGGATCATGTATTATGACTTGATTTGGATGTGTTTAAGATGTAGTTTTCATTGAAATGTTGTAAATGTGTTTCAATGTGTGTGGTGCAGGTTGTATGTGGATTACATGTATTTTCAGGGCTTGAATGTTTTTTTGGCAGATGGGGGTGAATGTCCCTTTTAATGTAGGCGAAAAGGAGAATTTGGATATGGCAATGGTCACACATAGTTAAGCATAGTTTATTTTCTTATGTGGCCAAGTGGTATAAATAGACCAAGTTTCTGTTTGGTATTAAAACGGTCGTGGCCCCTTTAAGAGATTTCATTCCTCTTCTCGCGTTACTGAACTGCGAGTTTTGAATGTGCAAACACAGTCAGAGAAGCCATTTTTCACTGCGTGTGAGAGCTCTATTGCAGTGCTCGCAGTGATTTAATTTACCGTGTGAGGACATCTTGGAGGGTAAATATTACTCAAATGTTTTAATATGCACAAATGTTCTTCTGAAACGATGTCTGAAATAGCATTTGATGTGTATGTTTTCTGGTAGATGTGTTTGGACTGTGCATGTGACGAGTGAACCTCGTGGTGATTGATGAAGGATTGGGTATGTCAATTTCACAAATTGTTATTAAGTGTTTCAATACAGTGTTTATTTTATCATCTGTTACAGAGGTGGAAAACTGTTTTGTGATATATTGACATATTTCTCTGATGGTTAATATGTGAGACTGAAGAAATGTGGCTGTACTAATGTGCTTTTCTTTTTTTATTTGTACCTCAGCCACTGCCGTATTTCAGTTTGTTTTAACGTCTAAGTATTTTATTTTATTTTATTCGATTAGCTCTGGGGGACTCCGGTGTGTTTTTCTTGTTATTGTATTGCTTTGTGTATTACTGTACACTGGGTTATGCGTTTATCTGAGTTATAACCGATTTGGTTGGAGGTGACCGTAATAATTTTAAAATACATTTTTCAAATTGTGATTTTCCTGAATGGTGAATAAGAGTTCTTTTCTCCTTTTTGTATGGTCTGATTTGTGAAATCTTCCACCATCCAAAGTTTGTTTTCCGTAAGCTTGCTTATTAAATTTTTGCTCCTTTCGACCGCTGTCATTTAAGAACAGTAGTCAGATTAAACAAACCCCAATTTTTTCAAAAGCAATTTTGCGTGTCTTTTCCTTTTTTTCCCCGGCCACATTTTGGTACCAGGAGTGGGGTATCTGACAGTTGGGAGCTTATAGGCGTTTAGTGCGTTTTTTTTCTTTTTTTCTGAAATACGGTGGTGGTGGGTACGTGAGCTACAGGGACCAAGGAGTGGAGGCGGTCAACCGTGCTGTGAGTGTCCAGTGTGACGAGGTCGGCTGAGGGTTCGTGGCCAAGGGACTGGATCGCTGGACAAGGAGGGGACATCGCCATCCGTGGATGAAGCTCAAGAGCGTGCTGTCGACTTGAAGACTGTTTTGTGTGTCCGGCAAGGAGAGGAAGCAGAGTTGTAAAGACATTCTTGCTCACATATCCTTTGAACAGAAAAACAAAACAAGGAACATTAAAACAGACTTTGTACTGCTGAAAAGACATTTGAATTTAATCCAACATGTCACAGTCTGATGGCGAGGATCCAGTACAGGGTGCTGCTGGCGGACTGGGTTTAAACCTTGACATGGGTGATGTGCAGGGACAAATCCAAGAGCTCAGCAGAAAGCATGCTGAAGCTATGGCAGCTATTGCCAACCTAAGTAGAGAGCCAACTAGGTCTTACATATATGTGCCAAGGGAACGCCACATTCAGCCTTACAGTGCCGATCTTTGCAAAGATGGTAGAAATGTGGATGAATTCATTGAAGAAGTAGAAAGGGTATTGCTTGTAAGAAACCAGACTCGAAGACCAAACTGACTATGTTATCTCCCTATTGAAAGGGGCCTTTGGAAGAGGTTAGGTTACGGGGGGGGGATCATCCTCAGCGAGTAGAAGACATATTTTCCTACCTTAGGGAGGCCTTTAGGGAAAAGCGTAGTCTTGCCCAACTATTGCAGACTTTTTATACCCGCAAACAGTTGGAAGGTGAAGATCTTCGTGCATACTCTCATGCCTTGTCGCAAATATTGAACTCTGTCTTAAAGCAGTCGCCACATGCTGTTGCTAATGAGAATGTCACTTTACGCGACCAGTTCATTGAGGGAGTAAGAGATGCTGCCCAAGAGAACTGTAGTTAGTGAGGACAAGCCACAGTCCAACTTGATTGAAGTAAGAGATGAAGCTTTGATGTGGTGTCTTGAAGATCCCAAACTGCGTGCTAGTAAAGTAGCCCTTAATCGTAATGTAAGCTCTGAAGCTACAGAAGCCCAGTGTGCAGCTATGGTGATGCCTGCAACAAGCTCTGTTACACTTGATGAAGTTCTAAAAGTAGTGGCGGAACAAGGCAAAGCTATAGGAGAGTTGACTCAAGCTGTTCAGAAATTGACTTTACACTGCACTAACACCTGAACCCGTGAACCGCATTTCTAAATCTAAGACACAACCTAAGTTTACGGATGATGGCCAGCCGATCTGCTTTAAGTGTAATGGGGTGGGGCACATAGCCAGGAACTGTGTGAGAAGAAACAAACCGACAGTCAATGAGGGTGCATCATCGGCCATCCCACAGGGAAATGCACACCCTCGGTCGCTGTGAGCCAGGCGATGCGAGGGCAATCTGTTGGCTCGACTCCCAAGGATTCAGATCGTGGTCGGTTACTCCAGCATGCTGTGGGAAGATGTCCTGTAGTTGACTTGAAAATCGGGGGAGTGAGTGTTTCGTGTTTACTTGACACAGGGAGCCAAGTCAGTACAATTACAGAACATTTCTTTAAAGAGCACTTGGCAGGTGAAGTAGATGATATGCTTTCCACATCCGGTTGGCTCAAAATCACTGCCGCCAACGGCTTAGACATCCCGTATCTTGGCTATCTTGAACTACCAGTTGAAACCATGAGTATAACCCTGCCAGAGTGTGGTTTTCTTGTAGTCCGGGATGTGCAAAGCTCTTCAGCCGTACCAGCTCTCATTGGCATGAATATTATAGGCAGATGCAGACAGTTAGTTCATGCTGAGTTCGATACCACCTTAGGAGGGGAGTTGCAGTCTGACTGGAGAGAGGTTTTCCAGCAAATGCAAAGTGCCAGTCAATGTGAGAGACGGTTTGTTGCGCGGGTAGCTGGGAAAGAGACTGTGCATATACCTGCTTCATCAGTGGCAACCCTAATGGTCAGGGGGATAAAGAATTCATCACCTGAGGGTTCAAAACTGTTGTTGGAGCCTGGAAATTCACCTTTACCTGAGGGCTTGATCGTGGTACCTTCCATGGTGTCCACTGTAAAACCATTGTTTCCGGTGCAAGTGGTGAATCTCTCCACAGAGGATATATGGTTGCAGCCCCGCACCCGGCTGGGGACTCTCTGTCCTGTTGAATCCTTAAATCCAACTGAAGGATGTGAAGTGAAGTTCCACAGAATCTCAGCTGGAGTGGAAGAGATAACAGTAAACACAGAAGAGAGACAGGTATTGGCGAATACCTTAACCGACTTTCTCAACAAGCTACAGTTAGGTGGTACCGCTGAGCAACAGACTGAGCTTAAAGCTTTGCTATTGAGGTATGTGGATGTGTTTGCGCTGGACGATGAAGAACTAGGATATTCTGACAAAGTGCAGCATGAGATCCATCTGAAAGATGATGTTCCGATTTCTCAGCCCTATCGGCGCATTCCACCAAATCAGTATGGTGAGGCTAGGGAACACATCACCAAGCTTCTTAAGAAGGGGGTTATCAAACCGAGCAATGGTGCTTATGCGTCACCCATAGTACTTGTAAGGAAGACAGATGGTAGTCTTAGATTATGTGTCGACTACAGACAATTGAACTCCAAGACAAAACGAGATGCCTTTCCTTTGCCCCGCATTGACGAGAGTTTTGATGCATTACAAGGTGCAAAGTTCTTCTCCACCATTGACTTGGCTAGCGGGTATCATCAGGTGGCTGTGCGTGAACAAGATCAACCGAAGACAGCATTCACTACCCCGTTTGGTATATTTGAGTACTCTCGTATGCCTTTTGGGGTTTGTAATGGGCCATCTACGTTTCAGCGTCTAATGCAATCTACAATGGGAGATTTGATCTTCCAGATCATGCTAGTTTATCTGGATGATATCCTTATATATTCATCTACCTTTCAGGAACACCTCCAGAGACTAGATGTTGTTTTCAGGAGATTGAAGGAAGCAGGGCTCAAGGTTAAGCTTGGAAAATGCCATTTTCTCCAAGAAGAAGTAAAATTCTTGGGCCATCAAATATCTGCCCACGGCATTGGTACTGACCCGGGAAAAATCGAGGCTGTGAGAAAATGGAAAACGCCTGGTACAGTAAAGGAGTTAAGATCGTTTCTAGGCTTCTGTAGTTATTACAGAAAGTTTATTGAAGGTTTTTCCAGAATCGCTGGCCCTCTTCATGACCTGGTAAACTTGTGCCTAAAACAGCACAGAATTGTGAGAGAGCCTGAGTTTTGTTCACTGTGGTCAACGAAGTGTCAGGCAGCCTTCGAGCTATTGAAGGAGAAGCTCACATCCGCTCCCATATTAGGCTATGCAGACTTTGCTCTTCCGTTTATAGTGGAGACGGACGCTAGTAATGAAGGACTGGGTGCAGTCCTTTTCCAGCAACAAGATGACCGTAAGAGAGTGATCGCCTATGCTAGTAGAAGGCTACGCAATGCAGAAAAGAATGACCGGAACTATAGTAGTATGAAGCTTGAACTACTAGCTCTCAAATGGGCTGTTTCCGAGAAATTCCGGGGGTATCTGTTAGGCTCAAAATGTGTAGTCATCACTGATAACAACCCATTATGCCATCTGAAGACCGCGAAACTGGGTGCTATTGAGCAAAGATGGGTGGCCCAATTAGCAGTTTTCGATTTTGAAGTCAAGTACCGACCCGGACGGCATAATGCTGCTGCTGACGCTCTCTCTAGGCAGCCATTAGCAGGGGAGCCTGTTAATCCTGAGGACATGGAATACGATGATTGTGTTGCCATTTGTAATGTCATCAACAAGGGTACACCCTTAGACGTGGAATTGTTGACAGCTGGTGATCAGTGCTGTAAAGTGAATCGGATCCGTGCTTTGGAGTGTGGAGCCAGATTGGAAGGAACTGATATTCCGGGAGGTACATTTACTCTTCCAGGCTATACCAAAGCTCAGTTAAAGGATTTCCAGCTAAAGGATGTGATTTTCTGCTCCTTCAGGGAGTTTTGGGATCAGAAGCGGAAGCCCAATGGTCAGGAGCGGCAAAGCCTACCTAAGCCTTTATTGTCGCTGTTAAAGCAGTGGAAATATATTCGAGAGTCTGATGGGTTGCTCTATCGTGTCGTGGATGATCTTCGCCTTGGTGAATGCCAGCAACTGCTCCTGCCAGCCTGTTTAAAGGATCAAGTCCTGGAAAGTGTCCATAATAAGATGGGACACCAGGGTATTGAACGTACCCTCAACCTGTTAAGGCAGAGATGTTTCTGGGTTGGCATGTATGAAGATGTTGAGAGGTGGGTCAAAAAGTGTCAACGGTGTATATTAACCAAGATGCCACAGCCCAGGATCCGTCCCCCTATGAAGCCTTTCTTAGCTTCAAGGCCTTTGGAAGTGGTGGCAGTGGATTACACAGTGCTCGAACCTGCCTCAGATGGTCGCGAGAATGTGTTGATTGTAACCGATGTGTTTACCAAATTTACACAGGCATTCCCCACCAGAGACCAGCGAGCTGATACTACAGCTAAGATTTTACTCAAAGAGTGGTTCATGAAGTATGGAGTACCAGAGAGGTTGCATTCCGATCAGGGAAGGAACTTCGGAAAGCGAAGTGATAGCGGAGTTGTGTCGATTGTATGGAGTGAAGAAAACACGACTCCTTACCGTCCACAAGGTAATGCTCAGTGTGAGCGATTTAACAGGACGCTCCATGAGTTGTTAAGAACGCTACCTCCTGAGAAGAAAAGGCGATGGCCAGAACACCTTCCAGAATTAACCTATGCATACAATGCAACACCACATGCAACAACTGGCTACTCACCCTATTTCTTGCTGTTTGGCGTAGAACCACGTCTTCCGGTCGATGCTCTTCTTGGTCAGGAACAAGCTGTAGATAGGAGGCAGGATTGGTTAGTAATTCACCAGAAACGACTCCGTGAAGCTCACGAAAAAGCGAGAGAGTACGCAGAGCACAAGGCTGCTGAGAGACTCGCTCCGTTAAACGACAGGGTCTATTGTCCTACCGTTGGTGTTGGTCAGACAGTATATTTGCGTCACCGACCAGCTGGCAGAAACAAGATACAGGATGCTTGGGCTCCTACTGTGTTTCGAGTCGTAGAGGTTCAGGGCACCACATATGCAGTTGAGCCTCTGGAGGGTGGTCCCGAAAAGAGTCCACAGAGTCGACTTACGCCCTTGTGAGAATCCTGTTGTGGAGCCAATGGTAACAGAAAATAGTTTGCCATCATCTACGACTACGGTTGAGCAGATGGAATTTGGAAATAGTGACCCAGAGTATGTGGTTTTGGAAGAGGTTGCATTACCTCAGCTCGAAGAGACAAGGAATGTGAATTTTGGAGTCTCTGGGTCAACTGAGGAAGCTTTAGATGTTGGGCCTATTTCCGTTCTGGATTTTGTGGAACAGCCAGTGGAGTCTGAGCCGTCAGTGGAGCATGAACATGACCCTGTCCTTACCGTCAACAACAAACCTGTGCCCAGAAAGCCTGTTCCCGCACCCAGAAGAACCAGTCGAACAAATGCTGGCATGCATTCGAACCCATTCAATGAGCCAAGATCGGCCTGTAATGCTGTCTCACTCAGTCCTGAAGTCTTTTCACAGGTTTTGACAAGTCTTGGTAGTGTGTTCTTCAGAGAGGCTGTGAAAGAAGTTAAGAATATGTATTAATGTCATTGAGGACAATGACTTCTTAGCAGGGGAGAGTGTGGCCAAGTGGTATAAATAGACCAAGTTTCTGTTTGGTATTAAACGGTCGTGGCCCCTTTAAGAGATTTCATTCCTCTTCGTTACTGAACTGCGAGTTTTGAATGCGCAAACACAGTCAGAGAAGCCATTTTTCACTGCGTGTGAGAGCTCTATTGCAGTGCTCGCAGTGATTTAATTTACCGTGTGAGGACATCTTGGAGGGTAAATATTACTCAAATGCCTTTTAATATGCACAAATGTTCTTCTGAAACGATGTCTGAAATAGCATTTGATGTGTATGTTTTCTGGTAGATGTGTTTGGACTGTGCATGTGACGAGTGAACCTCGTGGTGATTGATGAAGGATTGGGTATGTCAATTTCACAAATTGTTATTAAGTGTTTCAATACAGTGTTTATTTTATCATCTGTTACAGAGGTGGAAAACTGTTTTGTGATATATTGACATATTTCTCTGATGGTTAATATGTGAGACTGAAGAAATGTGGCTGTACTAATGTGCTTTTCTTTTTTTTTATTTGTACCTCAGCCACTGCCGTATTTCAGTTTGTTTTAACGTCTAAGTATTTTATTTTATTTTATTCGATTAGCTCTGGGGGACTCCGCGGTGTGTTTTTCTTGTTATTGTATTGCTTTGTGTATTACTGTACACTGGGTTATGCGTTTATCTGAGTTATAACCGATTTGGTTGGAGGTGACCGTAATAATTTTAAAATACATTTTTCAAATTGTGATTTTCCTGAATGGTGAATAAGAGTTCTTTTCTCCTTTTTGTATGGTCTGATTTGTGAAATCTTCCACCATCCAAAGTTTGTTTTCCGTAAGCTTGCTTATTAAATTTTTGCTCCTTTCGACCGCTGTCATTTAAGAACAGTAGTCAGACTAAACAAACCCCAATTTTTTCAAAAGCAATTTTGCGTGTCTTTTCCTTTTTTCCCGGCCACACTTAAATTTATTTGTCATTTTATGATGTCATTTTGATGTAGTAATTAAACCACTACGAGTAGGATAAGTATATAAAAGTAAACAAAGTAAAAAAAAATTTAAATAAGGCTGTATAGAAAAATATAAGATGGAGCAAAAGAGCTACCTGTGTTCACGTCTCAAGGGAATCTAAAGGGCAGTGCGAGAAAACAATGTGGTTGTAAGGTGTGAATAATGTAAGCCAAAAGTAGTTTATTAATAACTTTTGATTGATTGGTAGTAATAGCAGCATGGCAAATTGTAGTAAATTCTCTGCATGAGAAAGGTTACCAGGTATTTCATTAAGTACAGGAGTGGCCTAAAATATATGGAGGACCAAACCTGCATAAATTAAAAATCAATCAATGAATGAATAAGTAAATAAATAAATATACAAATATGTAAATTAATAAACAGATAAATAGACAAATAAATGTGATAATAGAAAAATAAATAAAAACAGAATAAACGACTTGATAAAATAAATGATTCATTTTTAATCAAGTAAAATGTTGTATATTTCCCTTAATTTATTATTTCCGCTTTTATACATGTAAAACATTTTTTACTTTTATTTGTTAATTAATTTTATATATATATATATATCTATATATTATAGATTATTTATATATTTATTTTTACATGTATTTATTTATCAGTTCATTTATTTGTACTTTTGGAAATGAGGAGGGCGGTCCTTGTAGCTTCAGCGCATCATTGGTTGAGAGCTCAAGCATTGATAAAGCGATAGAGGAGAGTTTCAGAGCACACTGGGGTCAGAAGTTTCAGGAGAGAAGTTGAGAGAGAAGTTTCAGGGTACTTATCGAAGTACGATAGACGTCTCTACACCCGTAGTGCCATCTGACTCGCACAGATTTTGAGCTTGACAGGTTGTAGCTTTGCATGTGCACTATGGCGGACGTTTCACAAATAGTTTACAGTTTCAGCTTGCACAACAGGGTGGCCAGAGGGGTGGCCAAGCTTCAAACAGGGTGGCACTGGCCTTAGCTACGCCCCTGGTGTCAAGCTAATGTAAAGTAATGAAACATGAGTGAATGGGTTGTTGTTAATGTCCATCAAGGAGGGCACTGGATTTCCTAAACACAAGGGGTTTAGTTTTTAAGGGTTTCGAAAAGTGTTGCATGAAAACAGTAGAGTACGTTTTTAATGTACTTGTGGGCCCAAGGGTTCATATGAATGTACATGGACATTGCTAAGTATTGCTGTGAATACACAAGTGTACATAAGTGTTGTTTTGTGAATGTAAACCATCAGTTAATAATTAATTTTCATTGGTTAGGAGTGAACGTTAAGGTAAATTGAGGTGCAAAGAGAAATGTATGGTCATGTAGAAATCTAATTGGTTTTCATTGTCTTGATTAGGAGAGATGGACATCATGGTCAATTCTTCATCAGCTCTCAGGTGTGATCGGCAGCTGGACTTCGTCTTTGATGAGTCCTTGCACGAAGTGGTGCAAGATATGACGATTGATCACATTGTGCAGGATCCTCGCGAATATCAAAAGGTAAGATAAAATGTACGGAATGCTTGTGAAAGTTTTGAATGTAGTAAAATTGTTATGTGTGATTTATAAGGTTGGTGTTTAGTAATTAGTTTATATATGAGTGAGAGAGGTTAGATGTTTTTATGTTGTCATGTAGGCTAGCACAGCTGATGTGTGGATGTGTAAGGATTAAAACTATTCAGAAAGCTACGTTGTATGAATGTATTGCACTGGATAACGTGTTTTTGTAATGCGTCATGGGCTGTTGCGTTCATTCAGTGGTATACGTTTAGAAATTGGTGTACAAGTATGTAAATGTAGTTGCTGCTGCACATGGAATAATAGAGTTTGTTTTATTGTTTGTCAATTTTCAGGTCAATGTGGTGGTGAAGGTCGTACAACTTGTTGAAGATTGCGAGAACTTGACAAGATCTCACCTGAAGCTGAAAAGAAGGGCTTATGATGTAGCTGACAAGAGCAACAGCATTTGTCTGTCTGTCTGGGGAGGTGAAATACTGCAAATTGGCCGGTGGTATGCAGTAACCAACGTGTCTGTGCGCCAGTTTGGTGGTGAGACATGTTTGTCCACAACGCGTTCAGCTCAAAAGTCACAATGGTGGGCAATGTTGATTGTGAGGTAGCAGGAGTGCAGGAACACTATAAAGAAGTGCAAGGGCAGGTAGTTACGGCAGATGTCAAAGTTGACTACATGTGCCCGAAACAGCATGTTGTGGAAAAAGTCAACTTTGCTACTGCAGTTACCCGGTGCCAGGAGTGTGGGGCGTTTTTTAAAACACGTGCAGTATTAGCAGTGTTACGTGCCCAAGTTAGTGTTGAAGACAGTCAAGGCCAAATCACTGATTTTCTGTTTGATGACGTTGTGCTGCGACATTTGTTGAAAGTGGGTGCTGGCAGCGACTTGGAAACTGACGTGTTGGTGGCAAAGCTGCTTGCGGAAGAACCCATAAAAGTGAAGTGCCAGGCTGACCATGTTATGTCAGCAGTGTTTTTCCCAGCAATCAAGCAGCAGCTCCAATGCAATGGTAATTTTGACAGCAAATTTTGATGTAGTTTTAGTCATAGTCTTTTGACTAAAATGCCATTTAGTTTTAGTCTAGTTTTAGTCGACTAAATATCAAAAGATTTTAGTCGACTAAAATCTAATGAGTTGAGTTAAATTGTAACGCATTAATTGAGCATTTAAGCGTTACACAACCGACTGTTACTGAACTGACATTGTGACATCATTGTGTTTGTGACTTTAACAATACTCGAAAGAGAGCTCAAATCACTTTTTTTTTTTAAACATCTATATAGTTTTTATAACTTTATATTTCTGTTTTAGTTAGTATATCAGGTTAAGCTAAAGCTTCAAGTTTATTTATTTAAGTAATGGAGATTTTTAATGGTT
>CM040910.1:3834378-4084378 GCA_023029165.1 Gobiocypris rarus | reverse complement strand
GTGTGTGTGTGTGTGTGTGTGTGTGTGTGTGTGTGTGTGGACTGGTAATCCCTACGGTATGGGGACAAAATGTCCCCACAAAGATGGCAATATCCAAATTTTTGTCCTTGTGGGGACATTTTTTGTCCCCATGAGGAAAACATCTTATAAATCACACTAAGTGATGTTTTTGAAAAAGTAAAAATGCAGCATGTCTCCTGTGATGGGTAGTGTGTGAGTGAGAGTGTGTGTGTGTGTGTGTGTGTGTGTGTGATGGGTAGGTTTAGGGGTAGGGGCAGTGTGTGTGTGTGTGTGTGTGTGTGTGTGATGGGTAGGTTTAGCGGCAGTGTGTGTGTGTGTGTGTGTGTGTGTGTGTGTGTGTGTGTGTGTGTGTGTGTGTGTGAGTGTGTGTGATGGGTAGGTTTAGCGGCAGTGTGTGTGTGTGTGTGTGTGTGTGTGTGTGTGTTTTGCATTGGGGATGTTCAATAGTCTAAGGCCTTCATTTGTGTGTGTTTGTCCTGGAGTGTGCCAGGAGAATCCTGACGGACATGCTGAATGAGTTGAGTTACAGCACATGTTTCAGATGGACACTCATAGAAGGGTCAACATGTTCTATAAGGAAATAAACCCTTTAATGCTAGAAGACTTGTGCATCTGTAGGTCTTAAATATGAATATGCTCATAAGTAAACACTAGGAAATGTGCTCATTTTGCAGCCTAGCTTCATCATTTGTCTATGACTGAAGATAAACCTGTACTGTAGTTTGCCTCGTCTTAAGGTGTCGGTTTAACATGCTTTAAATTGTAAATACAGATCAGTGGAGTTAAATCTTTCAGCATGATCTTCTTCATCATCATCATTTATGCATTTGTTTCACTATAAACACACACACACACACACACACACACACACACACACACACACACACACACACACACGAATGGCTCTACTATTGGAAACCAAAGAGATTTCTGCTAATAAACAGCACATTAGTCTATCTCACCGGTTATTGAGTGATTGTGTTTTACTGCACGATTTGATTCTGGGCATGTCAGATCTCTGATCAGATGTGTGTGTGTGTGTGAGATGGGTAGGTTTAGGGGCAGTGTGTGTGTGTGTGTGTGTGTGTGTGTGTGTGTGTGTGTGTGAGAGATGGGTAGGTTTAGGGGCAGTGTGTGTGTGTGTGTGTGTGTGTGTGTGTGTGTGTGTGTGATGGGTAGGTTTAGGGGCAGGGGCAGTGTAGGGGATAGCATGTACAGTTTGTACAGTATAAAATGCATTACGCCTATGGAATGTTCCCACATTTCACAAAAACAAACGTGTGTGTGTGTGTGTGTGTGATGCGTTCTCAGCGTCAAACGGGACAAATCAGGAGGTTTTCCTTTAAACGCTTTAAAATATCACTTGATCGGAAGGTCAGGCCGAATAAACAAATACACACACACACACACACACACACACACACTGAGCGCCTGTGGCTTTGACGTCATGCTCGCTCTCACGGTAACGCGCGCCCCCTAGCGGGCGTCATCGCGCCCCGTGACGTCACTTCAGCACCGTAGAGGAGAAACAGCTCCTTCCGCTCGACTAATGGACCCGAATCCGTGATCACGCACCCCATCCGATGGAGCTCGAGCGACCCGGACCGGATTAAACCCGCACACCGAGCCTGGAGAAGAGCACGCGCGCGCGGGGATCGAGGAGAGAGACGCGTTCACCGCGGAACCGAGAGCACAACACCGGATCCCACCCGTCACTTGACAACAGCATCCATCCATCCCTCCATCCATCCTCCCGGGACACGGAGACACGGTACTGATGCAGCACACACGACGCGACGCGGATTCCGACTTGAGATGAGTGTGTGTGTGTGTGTGTGTGTTCGTGCAGTGAGTGTGTGTGTGTGTGTGTGCATCCTCTCCGCGCTCATTGCGGTACTTCACGCGGATGGACGCGTTCGCGCGCGCCATTGACGCCAATGACATCACATCTGAACAAACGCGTCCGTTTCATCAGCGGCTCGTGCGCGTCGCGTGCGTTTGTGAGATGTTTTCGACTGTACACGCGCAAATGGAGTAATTGCACGACACGCGCGAGGAATCGCGTCGTTCAGGAGCGCACGCGTGCGTTTGTTATGCAATTTTGCCATATTGTGCAGAGAGCGGCGTGACGCGCGCGCGTGAAGACAGACGCGCCGTGATTTCTGTACGCGACGTCGATATTCCCAATATCTGATCAATGCGTCAGTGGCGTGCGTGTGTTGAGCAGTCACGTGCTGTATCTGAGGATGAGGAGGACTGCTCATGAGATCATTCCTCTGGAGCTGCTCCTGTCATGGGTCCATCACACACACACACACTCACACTCACACTCACACACACACACACACACACACATGTTGTGTTTCCATGTTTTATGGGGACATTCCATAGGCGTAATGCATTTTATACAGTACAAACCGTATTTTCTATCCCCTACACTGCCCCTGCCCCTAAACCTACCCATCACACACTCACACTCACACACACACACACACACACACACACACACACACACACACACACACACACACACACACACTACCCATCACAGGAGACACGCTGCATTTTTACTTTTCAAAAACATCACTTAGTGTGATTTATAAGATGTTTTCCTCATGGGGACCAAAAATGTCCCCACAAGGACAAAAATTTGGATATTGCCATCTTTGTGGGGACATTTTGTCCCCATACCGTAGGATTACCAGTCCACACACACACTCACACACACACACACACACACACACACACTCACACATGTTTGTTTTTGTGAAATGTGGGGACATTCCATAGGCGTAATCAGTGGCGTAACTTTGCTTTGAGAAGTGGTGGACACCGCACAACCTGCTTTGCTGTGTGTTTATTTAATAACAGAATTTACTTGTGGACTGAGTTCAGAGTTGGAAATGCACTTAATTTTCACTTTGATGTAGGCCACACATGCATTACATTCACAAATTATTCTATAAACATCCAATAAGCAAAACGTAATATTCACAACACATCTAACGTTATATACTATTATCAATCAAAATATGCAAGATAATATGACGAAGTTTCATTAGCTGCGTTTCCATTACATATTTGCGCAAAACTTATATTTATAAATATTTAACTTTTACACATAGCGATATTTTCTAAATGTCGATAAAAAACTATTACGAAATGATTGCATTTCCATTACGCGATGTTATGCGACTAAAACATTTTTTTTATGTCATTCAAAAAATGATGCCACATAAGTTAGTATGTTTATGTGAATCCCAGCCACCGCTATAGCCATTATTTAATGGAAGGAGACATATGCCTGTTATTCAAGCATTTATTAAAATTAAAAGAGGGAAATGTTTGAATTTGTATGGTGGTAACTTTTCAGTTTTTTGTTTCGTTATTTTGGCTTGAAATTTCGTTTGTTGAAAATATAAACTGAATTTAGAAATGCTTTTAAAAGAGAAACTTTACGTTTAATAAACAAAATACATTTTTGAAATGAAGACGGCGTTTGGACGGAGAGCAGCGCATGCAAAATAACCCGTTTCCTTAATCCACAGCCCTTGTTATTGTGAGTCTAGGCCTACACAAATAAAAGTAGACAGTTTATAGTTTTTAATTATGTATTGCTCTTATCTGTATGGATAAAAATGACGGAGCATTCTGAGTCGTTTCCTCTGTCATTAAGGAAAAAATCCATCAGAACGCGTCGCACCTGCGCTTTCATCAGACAGAGGGGTATAGAAAACGTAGCCTATATTGTTTCGTAGGCTATGTTTAACTATGAGCCTATACTATTATTATTTTTTTAATTTCATGTGTTGATTATGAAACGTGAGCACAACCTTCTACACAAACATTGGCAATAGAATCACCATTGACTAGTCATTATTTGTTTTGTTTCGTTTAGTCGCCAGACTGATATAGGCTATATACCTACTTTTAACAAATATATCTAGTATAGAAACATGGAAGTGTGACAAAGGCACATAGTATGCTAAATAAATTCTCTAATGTGGTTAGGTCATTTTCTACACAGCACAATACACCATACGTCCTTATTATGATGTCGTTTTATGGCGTGCGGTCTTGCGGCTGGGATATGTACATAAACCTACTAACCTTCGTAGCATAATTTTTGGAATGACTTATCAAGAAAGGGAAAAATGTTTTTAGTGGCATAACATCAGTTAATGGAAACGCCGTCATTTCGCTATATTTTTTTATCGACTATTAAGAAATATCACAAAAGTTTTGCGTAAATCTGTAATGGAAAAAGCTTCAGACAAAAATGTGTTAAATGAATGAATTAGATTATGAAGAATGACGATTTGTAGATCGTGCTTTTGCTTTTATACACACCTTCCGCAATCTATTTTTCAGTTAGCCTACTTTTAAAAAGTGGTAGGGACAATATTGAGCCTGGCAAAAGTGGTGGGGACATGTCCCACCCGTCCCACCCGTAAATTACGCCTATGGGCGTAATGCATTTATACTGTACAAACCGTATTTTCTATCCCCTACACTGCCCCTGCCCCTAAACCTACCCATCACACACACACACACACACTCACACTCACACACACACACACACACACACACACACACACACACACACACCAGCACTATTTTAAACTCAAAGCATAATAATGCAGTGCTTTACACCCTTAATTATTTCAGCAAGATGCCAATGCAGCGTTTATCATTTTAAGTGCTATATTAATATATATATATAGTGACTGTGTTTAGTCTTAGAAGGATGAGTTCACCTCAGAACGAACGTGTCCTGATAGTTTCCTCATCCCAATATCATCCCAGATGTCCGTGTTTTCTTTCTTCAGTGGAAGAGATGTGCAGTTTGCTCCATGTAATGGACGGATATGGTGAAGGTCCACATCAATGCAGTCTCAAAGGGCTTTTCTTATCTAGGCAAATCATCAGCCATTTTCTAAAATATGATAATTGTGTATGGTTTGTAACCACAGTTGCTCGTTGTGTGCTGGTCTGCGGTGCTCCCGGCGTTACGCACGTTGGAAAGATCACGCCGCCCCATTGTTTACAAAGCCAACGTTCGAAGACTAATAATGAACAGGTAAACAATGATCAATTAAATAATACATATCTCATTCAACATACAATCAAATGTGAGCCACACTTTTAAACTATGGACCTGTTCCACGTGCGTAACGCCTGGCTCGTCGCAGACCAGCACGATCCGTTAACATACCCAACACACAATAAAAGTGTACATGAACGAGATGTTTATTTGGGATTTAACAGGTCAATGAAAACACGGACGTGATCTGAAATGAACAGGGAATGAAATAGAACTGCATATTCTGCAAACCACACAACACAATCAACACACATTCAACAATAGAAAAACAAAGATGGAAATCAGCATTTGTCCTTCAATTCAGTGTAAAGAAAAAGAGTCGCTATTAGTGAAATTAAATAAAACCAAAGTATAAAAATACACTGTTCCAAAATGTTAGATAATGTTTAGTGCAACAGAAAGATGCTTAAATCAAAGTCAATGTAATGATATGGCCATCCTTTACAGAACTGATAGTATTTCATTTCAAAAGTGCATTCATGTTCTTCTTTACAAAAATAAGCATTTCGGCTTTCTCACAAGTGTTTCGTTTCTCATCCAAGAGCTGAACAAGCGCTCGGAAACTGCACTCCCAGTGCTGAAGGGCTGCCCGTGTCCTGAACAACAGCGAAGACATTCGGTACACAAACTAATAAAGCAGAGCTCCAGTAATCGTGCAGAACCACAGATTCACTCGAGTCATAAGGTCATGGTGTTTATATTGTTTCACATGTTCATGTTGAGAAGAACAGTAATATCCACATGATCAGGTGAGGAAACACAGCGCTGACAGACGTCGCAGAGATGAAGTTACTGTGTGTTTTCTGTTCTTAAACCCGTCTCATTCTACGAATCTTAAAGGAAGCACATGTCAGGTCATTCTGCTATCATAAGTTAACCATTTAGTGCTTTGTAAGTCATTTTAAAATGTATGCGATGTTTAATAGGGAGCCAGTGCAGTGTTGACAGAATGTGTTCTGTCAACACTGTGTTCATACTTCCTGGTTCTTGTAAGAACTCGAGCTGCTGCGTTTTGGACCAGCTGGAGTTTGTTTATTAAGCGAGCAGGGCAACCACCCAGCACAGCATTACAATAATCTAGCCTTGAGCTCATGAACGCATGTATTAACTGTTCAGCATTTTGCATTGAGAGCATGTGCCGTAATTTAGATATATTTTTAAGATGGTAGAATGCAGTTTTACAGATGCTAGAAACATGGCTTTCAAATGAGAGTTTGGTATTTGATTGTTAACTGTGAGTTTTAGTGGGATTTATCATAGATTCAATGCATTTACGGCTAGCAAAGCAACGTAGATAAAATTCTAATTGTATTATTTTTTTTTGAATATTAATTACAGGTTTGAATATTCAACTATTCGTACACACCGCTAGTCAAAACACCCGTCATTATTCTAACAGTGGGTTCTGTCTCTAGGGAAGAGTTGAGAAAGAATCAGATGTGTGTCGTTATATTGGATCGGTGCATTCAGTCTTAAAGTGACAGTAGCCTATAAACACCTGCTGCTGTCATTACTGTTAATAAACAACAAAACACAGCTTTAACAAAGATGACTCTATAGCTAATTTATACAGTGAACACTAACGTGGTATTTTACATTCAGGCCCAATTATTAGACCTTACTGTATTTATTACTTTGTTATACTGGATCTATTATTGGCTTATATTTCATTAAAATGTGTAATATATTAATGCAATTATACAAAAATAAGTGGATTTCAAATAATAAATAAAACATTTTTAAAAAGCATTCTTGGTTTTGTCCTAGATTTTTCATTTCAGTGCATCCCTGGTCCTTACTGGAGATCCCTAGACTCCTATTGGGGCTGCCGACTTCACTTCAGCACTCACTCTAAGACGCTCGGTTTAGTTGCCCTTTTGTCGATTTTGTGTTGTACCGGAGACAGTATTTTGGTTGCTTATTTGCACATGCTTTCTAAATTCTTGTAAATACTGGTTTGTTGGGTTGTAGGGTTGCAATTGCATTTAAACCGGCTGTTATTTTCTTGTCTCTGTGTGAAGCACTAGTTAGGTAGGGAAGATCATTTAATATTTTCTTTTTCTTTTGATGAGGTTAGGTAGAGGGAGGGTTGAGTTTGGGGTTTTGGAATTGTTTTCCCAATAAAATCCATTGTAATAAATCACTGCAAGCTAAGTCTGTGTCTAAAACTCTTTTTGATTGTGGCCTGGCCCCTAAATGGGCCGTAACAGAATTGGGGGCTCGTCCGGGATCTGAACCCGGGACGTCTCGCACCCAAAGTGAGAATCATACCTCCAGACCAACGTAAACTCACCTTTTCAGAGACTTACTCAGATTACTATGGTACAATTGATGTACAGTTTTTGTTCATTGTACAGAGCTCACTCTTGACTCAATATGTTGTTAATTGTGGTTGTGTGAAGGTAAAGCAGCTGTAGATCAGAAGCTCAAGCGTTGTGTTTCACCACACACACTCAGTATATGGCAAACATCCACAGTGACCTTGCTGTTGATTACTGCTTTTCTTATGAATGAGAAGAATCCGATCGATTCACTGGTCAATATTTGGTCATTTGGACCAGTGCATCGGCTGATCCGATAATCAGTCCCATAATCCAGTGGCTCTCAATCCTGATTTGCATCATCAGCTCATAGAGGCTCCAAGACATGGTGCCAAATCTCAACAGTGCTTTTGCACCCTGGAAGTTTTAAAATTGAACAGCCAATAATAAGAGATTGTGGTTATACTTTGTTTTGTTAGTCAACTTTGGACATTCCACTAACTATAAGTAACTTAACAACTGCATGTGACATGTAGGTGCATCTGACATGTAGGTGCAAAGTTACTTATAGTCAGTAGAAAGTTGAAAATGGACTATCAAAATCGGGACTGCTGGTGTAAGAACAGCTGATGGATTGATGGACGTCACATGATATGATTCCTTGTGGAGTTGGCGCTGTCTTTCATTGCTTTCATGGCCCTGGCCTCCGGAGTGATGCTCCTGTCCGATTGGAGACACATCCGTAGGG
The DNA here is from genome assembly GCA_023029165.1 of Gobiocypris rarus. Lineage (NCBI taxonomy): Eukaryota > Metazoa > Chordata > Actinopteri > Cypriniformes > Gobionidae > Gobiocypris > Gobiocypris rarus. The sequence goes on along the minus strand of CM040910.1, from coordinate 4,076,244 downwards.
CTGAGATGTTCCCGGTCCTGGAGAACTGTGTAGAGCTGCAGAGGCCAGTGTGAAAACCCAACGAGATGATGAAGTCAAGTGTTCCTCAAGTCAAATATTAGAGTGTGCTTTTGTGCTGGCCTTGTCTCATTATTTCAAATCTGCATGTGCAATGGGATATTCTGAGTGCACAAAAAGGTACTTTATGCACAGAGTTTGTAAAGCAATACTTTTTTTCACGAAAAATCATTTATTTAGAACAAACAGAAATGTTGTGCACGCTGCCCAGATTTATCTGTCTGAAGTAATAATGATTCATCTGAAGATATTACAACCACACACAAGCTTTTTCTCTTCACAAGATGAAAGTCAAAGAAGTAAAATCCCATTTGTTTTCTCTGTAGTTCTTCCCCTCAGTCCAGCCGCTAAGATCACATTCTCATATCTATGTCAATTGCTCTGATTTCCGATATTTTTGCTTCAAATCAAAGTTTGCAATGTTGTGATCCATTGGCTGGTTTGGTTCATGGTTTATAACTCTTCAAATGAAGAAGGCTTTTTGAAATTCCAATGGGAAAATAATGAATACTCTATAGCTTTATGATTGGGGATCAGGTCAGCCAATTAGCCTGTATCAATGAAGCCACGTATCAAAATGTGTGCCATCAGCAGTCAGGTAAACCTTTTCCATCTGTTTCAAACATGTAGAAAATGTGTGTGTGTGCAAAATGAACACTATATTGGACTTCACACATCACACAGAAGCTAATGTGTTCTGTGACCAGTGTAGAATTGCTCTGTTCACAGTCAACCATGAGTACATGATTCCATAAGTCGGTGTGTAGAATTCATCTGTTCATATTATCCCAACAAGTCTGACCTCATGCAGCATAAAAAGCTTTTATTATTGAAGATACTGAAATGACTTTCAACATTAATATAATGGCAAAGCGGTTGGAAGGATTTGAGTTAATTTAGAGCTCTTAGTTTTTTTTTACTCTTTCCAACTTATGACACTTTTATTGAGAAGTAATCCCTAAATAGTTGTGTGGTTATGGCTAAAGCTCACTTGGATTTGTTTAGTTGAACTTGAATAGGAATATTAGCCGGTCTGAAAGCAGGAGGTTCCTATGTGCATACGCATCTTTGTGTTGTTGGTGTTGCTACACAAAGATAGTGACACGTGATTAGTTCAGCGTAATCACTGCATTTCTAATATGCGATGGTATTTGATTGCCATTCCTAGTAAGCAATAAGAAGAACGCTCTTTCTTGGATCTGATGGTTGTTTTGTGACTCCTCCCTCCAGGTGTGTTGACGAGCAGGTGCTCCGGAGTGAGTGGTGAGGGCCACTTTTCTGAAGGGTGTGTAACTCGTGGGCCACCCTCGCCCCTTCTGCCCCCATGGCTTGTGTCCATGAGCAACATGCCCCTTCCCCCTCCCTCTCAGGGTTCAGCACCCCGCTCTCCGACCCCCCCTTCTGCCGGCCAGACTCGGAGGTGCCGGCGAGCACCCCAGACACCGAACTCACCCCGACCCAGTGCGTCCTCCGTAACGTGCTCTCCATCGACCCCGTCGGGGGTGGCAGCGGCACCCACAGCAACAGCCCCACCCTGAGCGACGAGCCCACCAACTTCTCCAACAGCGTGCTGAAGCTGCAGGAGGGCGGAGCCGAGGGCGGAGCGGTGCGCAACCAGTCCGACAGCTTCCGGCTGCAGGCGGGCGGAGGGGGCTTTCTGGAAGGCCTGTTCGGATGCCTGAAGCCTGTGTGGACGATGATCGGGAAAGCCTACTCGACAGAGCACAAGCAGAGCCAGGAGGGTGAGTATGACAACCGGAGACAGCAGCAAGAGTTAAGGGGATGATACATGGGGGAAATTTTCAGCAATGTTACTGGGAAATGTTCAACAGTCAACCAGGTGAAAGCCGATGTAAAGTATTCAGAAATGAGTTGCCCATTCTCAATGGGACAGTGCCCAAGCAACATCTCTCGGCAACATTGCTCAAAGAGTTGCCCCGTGTATCATCACCATTAGAGTCGTATCAGATGGGGATAATCAAATGTCTGTTCCAGATTCCTGGGAGGTGCCGTTCGAGGAGATCTCCGAGCTGCAGTGGGTGGGCAGTGGGGCACAGGGGGCGGTTTTCCTGGGCAAGTTTCATGGTGAGGACGTGGCTGTGAAGAAAGTGAGGGACATCAAGGAGACTGAGATCAAACATCTGCGCAAGCTTAAACACCCCAACATCATCACCTTCAAGTGAGTGAACGCAAACATGCACAGCTCCATCACCCTCAAAAAGTGCGTTTAGAGCTTCTTCACATCTTCATCTGTCTGTAGTGTGTAATGTTGCAGTTTGAGCTGGAGTTCTTCTCTATATCAGTGTCTGTGTTTCTGAACTCCTGAAACGCCTCCATTGGGGTCTTGAGTTTTCTTCAGCAACCAACACATCACAATATTCCTCATTATAATAATTAATACGCAGAGTAAAGGGGCGGGACCTGGTTGAGTGAGTTATGATAAGGGGTTGGACATTTCCCAAACACCAATCACAGCACACTGCTCCAGCCAACCAATCAGAGCACAGTGTGCTTTTCAGAAGGCGGGGCTTCATAGGGACAGGAACTAAACAGAGCATTACTGATAGACTGGGAAGAGAGGAGCCACAACAATGGAGAATATGAGGAATAATCAACACTCAAGCAGGAAAACCTGCTCTAGTAGAGCCAGAAAACACAGCAAGACTTTGAACAAGAGCACAATAGACAGACCTGGGGAATGTGACTTTTAGCATGTATTCAACTGCTCTGAAAGAAAAGGCGCAACCGTATTCGTTTATTAGTAAATAATCAGTGTGATTTTTTAAAATGCAAACCTTACCACGTATCAGCTTGCCACCATGACAATTTTGTTAATGAGTTATTTGAAACTCAGTGGTTTGGTCAATCAAAGACTTTTGATAACATTTGGCCGACATGGGCTGAAGGTGATCAGAGGCAATTTTGGTGAAAATCAGATGGTCTAAAAGGAGTTGGGTTAGGCTTTCAAAGAAATTAAAATTGGCGGACAGCAATTTATATAATAAGTAATCATTCCTTGTTTGTCAATCTATTAAGACTAGTTTCATTAAAATAGGCAAACGTAATAAAAAACATTTAATAATTTTTATATATTATTTAATTATACATTTTGACCACAAGGTGGCACTGTTCTTAACACATACACACACACGTTCCTTGATACATCCTGAGTGTCGTAACGATACGCTAATGCGTTCATGAAATACAGCATATTACGACAAAATTCAAAATGGCTGAAGCACAAAATGGCTGACCAGGGAAAAATGGATATCATTCGACTCTGTATGCTGCGTTGAATCAAAAAGAGACCAATTTTATGAGTATAACCAAAAATAGTTATAGCCAGTATCTCCTGACCAGTTGGTGGCGCTGTGCTGAAACGATGCATGTATTCTCAGGTCATGCTTGTGATGACATGTACCAAAACTCGTCTCGATACGCTAAGGCTTTGCGGAGATATAGCCTCACATCCATTTTCACATGCTGTTCATCAAATTCATTCACGCGTTATCAAAAAGCTTCTAATATTTTTTTGAAGCCAATTCTGATGAAAATTAGACAAAGTAGAAATGGTGAAACCATTTTCCTACAGGTAAATGCATTATGTTGATCCAAGGAATCCAAAGAAGGAGTTTCTGGCCCTTACTGTTTAAAAGTTATTAGCATAAACGTGAGTGCACAGTTGGTGGCGCTAGAGGGATAGAGACTCCAAATTTGCTGAGGTTAATGCTCAGACTGTCCTCTATCTGTGTGCCAAATGTCATAACTTCCCTGCAAGCGGTTCTTTGGGTTGCCATAGACTCAAGAGCAGAAGAAGAAGGGGGAGGAGGAATAATAAGAACACCACTGGATACAATAGGTGCTTATGAACATCTGGTGCTTGGCCCCTAATAAAACAAAAACAAGGATTTGATTATAGAACCTGTTTATCTAAATTGTGACACCTGGGTCCAGATTTACTAGACAGGGCAAATGAGCGGAAGACCACAATCTCATAAAAGCGCTGATGGGAGTGGGAAGTTCAGCGGGTGATTTACAGACAATGAGCCGATTACAGAACACAGACACAGCGGATCATTTACATTATGACCCACACATCTACTGAGAGACCCGCAAATTAGCATTGGGTCCCAGACAAACAGAACTGATGATAATCAGGTGTGTGTGATCGACTAACAACTATCTCCGGATTAACGTCTTCCTCTGGCATTACATATTAAATGAAGATGAGTGGAGAAGATTCTCACTCTGTTCTCTGCGGTTCCTCCTACAGAAACTATCACAACATGCCAATCGTTAAGACATGCCTTTCTAATGGCACAAATACCAGTAAATCAACTAGCGCAAACCTTAGTAAATCACTTTGTATGATAAAGACTTTCCTACAGTAAAGGTAAGAGTCCTGGAGGGCCAATGTCCTGCAGAGTTTAGCTCCAACCCCAATTAAACACACCTGAACCATCTATTCAATGTCTTACAAGGCCCTAGTTAGACACTGATTAGCTGGTGCAGGTGCGTTTATTTAGGGTTGGAGCTAAACTCTGCAGGACATTGGCCCTTTAGGACTCTGAGTTTGGAGACCCCTGGTGTAACGGAGGCCAGCAAATAGTTGCTGTGCGAGTAAACCTCACTCCTGTGATCTCAAGAGATGCTCTAGCGACTGATGCTGAGTTTTCAGCCTTTAGCCTCCTTGTTAGAGCGTCCGACTCTCATGCTGGCGGACCCGGGTTTGAGTCCCGCTTGGAGGTTTGAACAGGAGGGGTTACACTGCATAAGCAATAAGGTAAAGAAAGTAGTTTTTTAATGCCAAAAAACTGGTATTGCAATTAACCCTTTGGCGAGAGTTTGCTTAACAGGCGATCTAACCAATCATGATGGCAATATTATGTGCCCCTCTTGCTATCCGCCATTTTGTCCAAACAAACAAACCAGTCAGAGAGTTAGTAGATTAGATGTCGGTGAACTTGAACTTGAGAAGTGGTGTATATTGATGATTTTCCGCAGTTAAAACAACATACCTTCTGATGTTCATTCATGTTTATTTGCTGCTGTAACTAGTAGTAAAGAGAAGGAGATGATCGGCTCAGGCTCAATTGATATTGTCCATTTCTGCAGACGTGTGTTGAAATGGTATGGAAATTGTGTGTGTTTCAGGGGCGTGTGCACGCAGGCTCCGTGTTACTGCATCCTCATGGAGTACTGCGCTCAGGGCCAGCTCTACGAGGTGCTGAGGGCTGGCAGGAAGATCACGCCGTCCCTGCTGGTGGACTGGGCCATGGGCATCGCCGGAGGCATGAACTACCTCCACCTGCACAAGATCATCCACAGAGATCTCAAGTCACCCAAGTATGACTGCTTGATTAGCCTGTAGCTTAGCTTGTACTCTCCCACACGACTGATAAACGTCTTCTGTCCCGTCAGTATGCTGATCACACACGACGACCTGGTGAAGATCTCGGACTTCGGCACGTCTAAGGAGCTCAGGGACAAGAGCACCAAGATGTCCTTCGCCGGCACTGTGGCCTGGATGGCCCCGGAGGTGATCCGCAACGAGCCCGTGTCTGAGAAAGTGGACATCTGGTACGTATCTCATAGTGATCGGGTCTGGGAGGATTCATCATTTACTTCCCCTCATGCTGTTCCAAACTAGGGTTGTTATCATATAAAACTGATTTTTCTCTTTGTCTTTCGTTGTTTGATTAATGTTGAATATTAGGTTACTGTCACATTAAGAGCCGCACGGATCCAATATACTGATACGCACACGCATTTAACCGAGTATTAACCTTTAACTGATTCAAACATACACAAAGGAATCGATAAGAGAAATGTAACTTATAACAAGTTTCTGATTCCTGACATTAAAGACACAATATGTAGGATTTTTTTATTAAAATAACCATAAACCACTAGATCAGTGTTATATATTGTGTTGGCTTGTGTACATTATACCAAATGTTTCCAAGAATGTTTAAATCCAGAGAAATCAGTAATTTTCCCCAGGACACGGCCCATGTGTGTGTGTCGCCTATCAGTGACATCATCCGGTGTTATTGTGTAGTAACCATGGCAACACTAGCGGCGCTTTAATATCTGCTGTGTTTATGAGACACTGTTTGGATCATTGATGGACAGAAACTCATCATTGTTCTCCAGCTCAACACAGTTAGTCTTATTGTGTAAATCTGCTGTTCTTGATTTACCGCACAGAGTGCCATGTTTTACCGCCTAATATGATCTCGCTCACTGCAGTGTGAACAAGTGTCTCATAGTAGCATTATAGCATCACTAAAACACACTCACATGTGTGTGATATGATCAAACAGCACTGCGTTACACACACACGCATGAGCGGAAGAAGCGGAAGCGCCATGCAGAATAAAAGCTCCGCCCACTCAAGAGTCAAGACACACCCTGGAATTCCCAACCCTATTCCAAACCCAAACTTCATTCATCTTCGATACACACAAATGAAGATCTTTTATGTCCCTCCATTGACAGTCTATTCAACCAAAACTCTGCCGCTTCAAAGCATTAATCTAGGCTTTTATCCACACATAAGCATTGATCAGTGAACGCACTCAGGTTTGGTAACCGTAAGCTGAAGTTGAAGTTGACAGAATGGAGCGTATTCCTCCTCCAGTGCATTTCGACGCAGCTCTCAGGGCTAGATCAGGGAAAGCGAAGTCTCTTTAAGGGATAACCCTAAGGAACCATTGTGCAGATTTCCTCTGGGTGTGTTCTCATTGTTCTGGTGAAACACCTCATCGTCTCACATGATCACAGATGTTAGCGTCTCTCCTCAGCTGCTCGGTTTTATTGCTCCCATAAAATAATCACGTGTTGTGCTATCTGTAAAGAGCCTGTTTACAATGAAAAGAGATGCGCTTGTGTAGAAAAGAGATGGAATATAACGCATAGAAGTGCAAAGAGTGAGGAGATGAACCCGTGATATGTGGTGTCGCAGGTCGTTCGGTGTGGTCCTGTGGGAGATGCTGACCGGTGAGATCCCGTATAAAGACGTGGACTCCTCCGCCATCATATGGGGCGTGGGGAACAACAGCCTGCAGCTTCCTCTTCCTGACAGCTGCCCGGACGGCTTCAAGATCCTGCTCCGCCAGTGCTGGTGAGACACGCATGGATGTTCCTCTCAAGTGTGATGAGTACTGGTGATTGTCACAAGGAACGAGAATCATGTGGGAAGGATGGCATAATGTGATGAACTGATTCACATGATAAGATGTAAGTGACTCTTCTAACACTAAAGCATGTGTGTGTAGGAACTGCAAACCCAGGAACAGGCCGTCGTTCCGGCAGATTCTACTGCATTTGGACATCGCCTCTGCTGACGTGCTGTCCACCCCACAGGAGACGTACTTCAAATCACAGGTGAGAGGAGCGGCAGACACTAGAAACCCCAAATATAAAAAATGATACCCCAGAAATTAGATGCATGCTCATCATAGAAGTGTATTCAAGTCACTGTCTCTGTTAGTAGAAACCTCAAAACATTTCCGCGTCATTGGTCCTTGTAAGGGTGTAGCAAGAGATAATCAGATAATCAAGATCCTCCGTGTGTGTGTGTGTGTGTGTGTATGCAGGCGGAGTGGCGTGAGGAGGTGAAGCAGCACTTTGAGAAGATTAAGTCGGAGGGCACGTGTCTGCACCGTCTGGATGAAGAGCTGATTAACCGCCGACGGGAGGAACTCAGGTCAGCAACGATCACATGACCCAAAACATCCTTAATAGAGCCGATCAGGAGTGAAAAATCAACACGGGAGAGTAGATGACTACTTGCTTTATATTGATTCTACATTAATTAGGGATTCAGTGTGTAAATATTTTTAGGATTAAACATTTTAATACATTACAAATAATCACAGAAGAACCCTGTTTACCACCCTAGAGTTCTGGGCGTATTACAGAAACATCTTAACTTTAGAATCCTATCTTATCTGTTTGGTAACCATTGCAATTTCAGTTAGGACCGCATTTAGGACAAAAGCTATTCCAGAATGACATTTCTTAAATGCATAATCTTATCTTAACTATGGATAGGAAACAGGTATTACAGAAGCATCCTAACTCGACAAAAAGTCCTAAAAGCTCTCTTAACTTTAGGACAACCCCACTGGTGTCCTAACTTCAAACATTTCTAAAATCCAACAGTTAAAATCACAGTACGAAAAACTTTTTCGAGAGAGCGTTACATTTATTAATTATATAAGATTAAGAGCAGCGACGTTTTGATGTAGGAGAGACATTTGGAGGACCCAGAGGATGTGCTGTGTTTTGATGATAAAATGATTGTAAATAATTAGACTCCCACGACACATGATTTTGAATTGCGACCAACATTATAGAGGCCAATGAGCCGTCACGGAGCATTACTGGTCGTTCTTCTCTGGCATAGAGTTGGTTTGACGCTGGACGTTTGATATTCGCAAATTTAAGGACCGTCTCTAAAGTTACATACGACACTGGTATACCTACACATTTCTAACTTCATTAGCATTACCGTAATATGTAAAAGGTGTGTATCATAGCTGACACCTAGATGAACACTTTACAGTTGGTTTCGATACTGTAAGTAATTAAAGTTAGAAATGTGAATAACGTTACCAATGTATGTAACTTTAGAGACGGTCCCTAAATTTCGAACGCCTAATGTAAAACCAATCCTATGCCAGTTCATTCTTCAAATGACTAAGGCCTTATACTTTTTTATTTATAAAACAGCTTTTAACTTTTTAACGGAGCTTATCAAAATTTCATTTTCTGCCGCATTGGAATTAAAAGCACGCCGTTGTTTCTCCATTTTGATTTTAGGTTTACCTCAGAAGCAGTTTGCGTGTTGTTGGTTGCTTGGTAACAGACCTGACAGTTGATTACCGAACTCGAATGAGCGGTTTAAGATTTCCTAACTACAGATAAAATGAGATTTTGTAAGATAGGATAAGAATCTTAAATCAAGTTAAGATTTGCTTCTGTAATATGAAATTGTGAAAAATCCTAAATTAACTTATCATATCTTAAGTTAAGACCTAAGATAGAAAGTTTCTGTAATACGCCCCCTGGACTTTTTCTAGTGATAAAATATGTTTACGAGCTGTTTATTTTGTAAAATTTCATTTGCATTGAAACAATTAATCAAAACTAAATGAATTAATTAAAGCTAAATCCATAAATTGTTCCCATGATGGATACGGTTGAATATATGAAGCGCCTGACGGATCAGAGTGAGGTTATACTGTAGACTGAATGCTAAGTGTTAGCGCAGGTTTTGAGGGCTGAACCGTGTCCTGTGTTATAAGAGCAAGAGGAGAGTACATGTTACTGAGCACGACTCATGTTCACAGGCACGCGCTGGACATCCGAGAACACTACGAGAGAAAGCTGGAGCGAGCCAATAATCTGTATATGGAGCTCAACGCAGTCATGCTGCAGCTGGAGCTCAAAGAGAAAGAGCTGCTCAGGTGACGTTCTGTTCTTCTGCCATCATCATTACAACACCAGAACACAGAAGAGGGTTCACCACATGAAGAGCTAGAGAATCTTCATAGAAAATAAAAACAATACAAGAGGGGGAAATTGCTTCTTCACAACGAGTGGAGAAAGAGAGATCAGTCTAAAAGGAATCCCACCATTTCATGTCATGTTACTTTCACATAACTGAAATGCATTCAAATCAGATATAGTGCTAATTCTAATGTGTTATTCGTTAAGGAGGGAACAGTGTCTGGATAAGAAATATCCCGGTCTGTTCAAACATCACCCCTCGACCACAGTGGACAAACTCATCAAGAAGAGAAGCGTCCCTCAAAAACTGCCGTCTCACGGCAAGAGGTGAGAAGAGCCACATTCAGTCACATGTACAATATATAACATGGACATACACTATAATGCCAAAAGTATTGGGACGCCCCTCCAAATCCCAGAGTTCAGGTGTTCAATCCCTTCATGGCCACAGGTGTATAAATCAAGCACTAGGCATGCAGACGCTTCTACACACATTTGTGAGAGAATGGCTCGCTCTCAGGAGCTCAGTGAACTCAAGCGTGGGACCGGGATAGGTTGCCACCTGTGCAATAAGGCCATTCCTGACATTTCCTCACTACTAAATATTCCACGCTCAACTGTTAGTGGGATTATAACAAAGAGGAAGCGATTGGGAACAACAGCAACTCAGCCACGAAGTGAAATCCCAGAGCGGGGTCAGCGCATGCTGAGGGTCACAGTGAGCAGAAGTCACCAACTTTCTGCAGAGTCAATCGCTCCAGACCTCCAAACTCCTGTGGCCTTCAGATGAGCTCAGGAACAGTGCGGAGAGAGCTTCATGGAATGGGTTTCCATGGTCGAGCAGCTCATCCAAGCCTTACATCACCAAGAGCAATGCAAAGCGTGGGATGCAGTGGGGTAAAGCACGCCACCACTGGACTCTAGAGCAGTGAGACGTGTTCTCTGAGTGACCAATCACGCTTCTCTGTCTGACCATCCCATGATCGAGTCTGGGTTTGGTGGTTGCCAGGGGAACGGACTTGCCTGACTGCATTGTGCCAAGTGTAAAGTTTGGTGGAGGGGGATTATGGGGTGGGGTTGTTTTTCAGGGGTTGGCCCTTAGTTCCAGTGAAAGGAACTCTTAATGCTTCACCAAGACATTTTAGACAATTTCATGCTCCCAACTTTGTGGGATCAGTTTGGGGACGGCCCCTTCCTGTCCCAACATGACTGCGCTCCAGTGCACAAAGCGTCGCTCCATAAAGACATGGATGAGCGAGTTTGGTGTGGAGGAACTTGACTGGCCTGCACAGAGTCCTGACCTCATCCCGATAGAACACCTTTGGGATGAATTAGAGCGGAGACTGCGAGCCAGGCCTTCTCGCCCAACATCAGTGCCTGACCTCACAAATGCCCTTCTAGAAGAATTCCCATAAACACACTCCAAAACCTTGTGGAAAGCCTTCCCAGAAGAGCTGAAGCTGTTAGAGCTGCAAAGGGTGGGCCGACTCCATATTAAACCCTATGGATTAAGAATGGGGTGGCATGTTCATGTGCATGTAAAGGCAGGCATCCCAAAACTTTTGGCAATAAAAGTTATTGTCTGAATTACACACAAAGTTATGTAATGTACAAAGGCTTTGTCTTCTATGTGACTGCATGTTGCATTACTTCCTTTGATTGAAGAGTTAAAACAGAGACTTTCCTTGATCATAAAGTCCTTGTTTTATGCAACCGGGTAAATTTTTCCAAGCAAAATGAAGTGGTATGCTGCATTTATGTTTCTTTGTCAACTTGCAAACACTTCACACTTCCACCAGACACAAACAATAGTCAAACCAATTATTCAATTCCATAGGGATCCTCACACCCATGTTTTTCCGAATATTGAACCCCAGAGAGTTTTATTAGCTTTGGCTGCGTCTGTCAGTGCAGTGTGAATTGGCCTTAACATGGACACTGTAATATGTAAAGTAAGGTTCCAAAGAGAAGGTTGTGTAACTAATGACTTCCTCCTGGACTGCCTTATCCAGACCGGACCTCCTAAGGTCAGAGATCATTCTCCCCAAGATGGACGCCGGTGTGATGCAGGTGACCGTCCCGCCATGTGCTAACCGAGGATCTACCTCACCTAGTCGGGCCCGCAGGGTGAAAACCCGTCATCGGCGGGGCGGCAGGGGAAGCAGCGGAGACCTGTCAGGGCCTAAGCACCCTTCTGCCCCTGCTAGCCAGGAAAGAAAGCCCACGCTGTCCAACACGACACCACCCGCTGCGCCCCTCGTTGAAACAGCTTCGGTGGGCACCATGAGGGAGGGCCAGCTGGAGCCGCCCCCGCTGAAGCTGTCCTCGTCCAGCCCGGATCTGCTGTGCTCCACCCGCCACGTTGAAGATGGAGTCAATGGAGCCGCCACGACTGAAGCCCTGGGCAGAGAGACCAGCGGCGGGGCTGAAGCGGGTGCCGGTCTGGACGAGACTCCACCCAGAAGTGACACAGCCAGTGAGGATGCCGCTTCACTGCCCTTCTCCAGCAGCCCTGATTCACCCTGCTGTGGCCGAAGCGGAGCGGTGGGCAGAACCCATGCAGAGGAGCGAGAGGAGGGCACCGGCGCGGTGCGATTGCCTAGAGGATCCAGCGGAAGTCACCTGACTCCATCAGCCATACTCTATCGAGCTGCTATCACGCGCAAACAGGTACGCATCTCTCTATTCCTTCTACAAGTGATTCCACATAAAACTCAGATTTCAATATATGTACAAGGGAAGGTACATTGGTAGGTGCCATGACTGGTCACCATTGCTTTTCACCATTTTCCATCAACTTTTCTTTTGCCGTTTGTGCAGAAAATGCTGCAGGATTTACATTTAGGGTTTGGTCAACAATTTTAAGAGTGTAATGCCAGATTTGAAATCTATTTATCTCAGAATTGCACACGTTAACTAGAGCCGCTGTAAACTGTTTATTTAGGTAAAAAGTTTATTTAACTTGGAAAACAATCTTAAAGTTACCACACAACTGCAAGTTTGAAGCTAATAAAAAACATAGTAAAACCTAGCAAAAATTAAAAGATTGTTAAAATAGCCAAACATGTAATTTACATTTGTTATTTTTTCAGTGCTTTTCTGGGCCTCGTCATTAAGCATGTTTGCCCATTTTCCTATAAACACATGCAATGGATATTTATTTAATCATGTAAAAAAATGTTGAATGATGTGTGTTGAATTTCACCAGCGACGTGGTGTTTCCTCTGAAGAAGAAGAGGGTGAAGTGGACAGTGAGGTGGAGTTACCAAGAAGACGGTAAGAACATTGTTTATTATTTCTGGGATATTTTCTTGTGAACTAAGATATTTGGGAGTTGCTTTATTCATTAAGCTTCCTTTCCAAATCCATAATAAAATAATGTCTTCTTGTTTAGGAAAATGCATGTGCAGATAGGCTGCAATTTTTAATACAAAGACACTACTGGTGCCCATACTGGAAGCAATTCACATGGGCCAAAATGGAACCTATGGGAAGAAAACTGGGGCCCATATATTTATACAATTACAAAAGACACTACTGTGTTATACAGCAATTTCACTACAATGGGAAAATCTGATGGAAGATAACTGGTATTTGATAGGGCCGACATGGAACCTATGGACAAACACCTGTAGGGCCCATACTTTAACTAATTCACATAGGGCCGACACGGAACCTATGGAAAAAAAAATGTAGGGCCCATACTGGTGCTAATTCACATAGGGCCAACATGGAACCTATGGACAAACACATGTAGGGCCCATACTGGTGCTAATTCACATAGGGCCAACATGGAACCTATGGACAAACACATGTAGGGCCCATACTGGTGCTAATTCACATAGGGCCAACATGGAACCTATGGACAAACATATGTAGGGCCCATAGTGAGGCTAATTCACATAGGGCCAACATGGAACCTATGGACAAACATATGTAGGGCCCATACTGGTGCTAATTCACATAGGGCCAACATGGAACCTATGGACAAACACATGTAGGGCCCATACTGGTGCTAATTCACATAGGGCCAACATGGAACCTATGGACAAACACATGTAGGGCCCATAGTGAGGCTATAATTCACATAGGGCCAACATGGAACCTATGGACAAACACATGTAGGGCCCATACTGGTGCTAATTCACATAGGGCCAACATGGAACCTATGGACAAACACATGTAGGGCCCATACTGGTGCTAATTCACATAGGGCCAACATGGAACCTATGGACAAACACATGTAGGGCCCATACTGGTGCTAATTCACATAGGGCCAACATGGAACCTATGGACAAACACATGTAGGGCCCATACTGGTGCTAATTCACATAGGGCCAACATGGAACCTATGGACAAACACATGTAGGGCCCATATCGGTGCTAATTCACATAGGGCCAACATGGAACCTATGGACAAACACATGTAGGGCCCATAGTGGTGCTAATTCACATAGGGCCAACATGGAACCTATGGACAAACACATGTAGGGCCCATAGTGAGGCTAATTCACATAGGGCCAACATGGAACCTATGGACAAACACATGTAGGGCCCATACTGGTGCTAATTCACATAGGGCCAACATGGAACCTATGGACAAACACATGCAGGGCCCATATCGGTGCTAATTCACATAGGGCCAACATGGAACCTATGGACAAACATATGTAGGGCCCATACTGGTGCTAATTCACATAGGGCCAACATGGAACCTATGGACAAACACATGTAGGGCCCATACTGGTGCTAATTCACATAGGGCCAACATGGAACCTATGGACAAACACATGTAGGGCCCATACTGGTGCTAATTCACATAGGGCCAACATGGAACCTATGGACAAACACATGTAGGGCCCATAGTGAGGCTAATTCACATAGGGCCAACATGGAACCTATGGACAAACACATGTAGGGCCCATACTGGTGCTAATTCACATAGGGCCAACATGGAACCTATGGACAAACACATGTAGGGCCCATACTGGTGCTAATTCACATAGGGCCAACATGGAACCTATGGACAAACACATGTAGGGCCCATACTGGTGCTAATTCACATAGGGCCAACATGGAACCTATGGACAAACACATGTAGGGCCCATACTGGTGCTAATTCACATAGGGCCAACATGGAACCTATGGACAAACACATGTAGGGCCCATACTGGTGCTAATTCACATAGGGCCAACATGGAACCTATGGACAAACACATGTAGGGCCCATACTGGTGCTAATTCACATAGGGCCAACATGGAACCTATGGACAAACACATGTAGGGCCCATACTGGTGCTAATTCACATAGGGCCAACATGGAACCTATGGACAAACACATGTAGGGCCCATACTGGTGCTAATTCACATAGGGCCAACATGGAACCTATGGACAAACACATGTAGGGCCCATACTGGTGCTAATTCACATAGGGCCAACATGGAACCTATGGACAAACACATGTAGGGCCCATACTGGTGCTAATTCACATAGGGCCAACATGGAACCTATGGACAAACACATGTAGGGCCCATACTGGTGCTAATTCACATAGGGCCAACATGGAACCTATGGACAAACACATGTAGGGCCCATACTGGTGCTAATTCACATAGGGCCAACATGGAACCTATGGACAAACACATGTAGGGCCCATACTGGTGCTAATTCACATAGGGCCAACATGGAACCTATGGACAAACACATGTAGGGCCCATAGTATAATTCACATAGGGCCAACATGGAACCTATGGACAAACACATGTAGGGCCCATACTGGTGCTAATTCACATAGGTCCAACATGGAACCTATGGACAAACACCTGTAGGGCCCATACTTTAACTAATTCACATAGGGCCGACACGGAACCTATGGAAAAAAAAATGTAGGGCCCATACTGGTGCTAATTCACATAGGGCCAACATGGAACCTATGGACAAACACATGTAGGGCCCATAGTGATGCTAATTCACATAGGGCCAACATGGAACCTATGGACAAACACATGTAGGGCCCATAGTGAGGCTAATTCACATAGGGCCAACATGGAACCTATGGACAAACATATGTAGGGCCCACACAGGTGCTAATTCACATAGGGCCAACATGGAACCTATGGACAAACACATGTAGGGCCCACACGGGTGCTAATTCACATAGGGCCAACATGGAACCTATGGACAAACACATGTAGGGCCCATATCGATGCTAATTCACATAGGGCCAACATGGAACCTATGGACAAACACATGTAGGGCCCATACTGGTGCTAATTCACATAGGGCCAACATGGAACCTATGGACAAACACATGTAGGGCCCATATCGGTGCTAATTCACATAGGGCCAACATGGAACCTATGGACAAACATATGTAGGGCCCATACAGGTGCTTATTCACATAGGGCCAACATGGAACCTATGGACAAACACATGTAGGGCCCATACTGGTGCTAATTCACATAGGGCCAACATGGAACCTATGGACAAACACATGTAGGGCCCACACGGGTGCTAATTCACATAGGGCCAATATGGAACCTATGGACAAACATATGTAGGGCCCATACTGGTGCTAATTCACATAGGGCCAACATGGAACCTATGGACAAACATATGTAGGGCCCATACTGGTGCTAATTCACATAGGGCCAACATGGAACCCATGGACAAACACATGTAGGGCCCATACTGGTGCTAATTCACATAGGGCCAACATGGAACCTATGGACAAACATATGTAGGGCCCATAGTGAGGCTAATTCACATAGGGCCAACATGGAACCTATGGACAAACATATGTAGGGCCCATACGGGTGCTAATTCACATAGGGCCAACATGGAACCTATGGACAAACACATGTAGGGCCCATATCGATGCTAATTCACATAGGGCCAACATGGAACCTATGGACAAACACATGTAGGGCCCATACTGGTGCTAATTCACATAGGGCCAACATGGAACCTATGGACAAACACATGTAGGGCCCATACTGGTGCTAATTCACATAGGGCCAACATGGAACCTATGGACAAACACATGTAGGGCCCATACTGGTGCTAATTCACATAGGGCCAACATGGAACCTATGGACAAACAAATGTAGGGCCCATAGTGATGCTAATTCACATAGGGCCAACATGGAACCTATGGACAAACACATGTAGGGCCCATAGTGAGGCTAATTCACATAGGGCCAACATGGAACCTATGGACAAACACATGTAGGGCCCACACGGGTGCTAATTCACATAGGGCCAACATGGAACCTATGGACAAACACATGTAGGGCCCATACTGGTGCTAATTCACATAGGGCCAACATGGAACCTATGGACAAACATATGTAGGGCCCATACTGGTGCTAATTCACATAGGGCCAACATGGAACCTATGGACAAACACATGTAGGGCCCACACGGTGCTAATTCACATAGGGCCAACATGGAACCTATGGACAAACATATGTAGGGCCCATACTGGTGCTAATTCACATAGGGCCAACATGGAACCTATGGACAAACACATGTAGGGCCCATAGTGAGGCTAATTCACATAGGGCCAACATGGAACCTATGGACAAACACATGTAGGGCCCATAGTGAGGCTAATTCACATAGGGCCAACATGGAACCTATGGACACAACACATGTAGGGCCCACACGGGTGCTAATTCACATAGGGCCGACATGGAACCTATGGACAAACACCTGTAGGGCCCATACTTTAACTAATTCACATAGGGCCAACATGGAACCTATGGACAAAGACATGTAGGGCCCACACGGTGCTAATTCACATAGGGCCAACATGGAACCTATGGACAAAGACATGTAGGGCCCACACGGGTGCTAATTCACATAGGGCCAACATGGAACCTATGGACAAAGACATGTAGGGCCCACACGGGTGCTAATTCACATAGGGCCAACATGGAACCTATGGACAAACACATGTAGGGCCCACACGGGTGCTAATTCACATAGGGCCAACATGGAACCTATGGACAAACACATGTAGGGCCCACACGGGTGCTAATTCACATAGGGCCAACATGGAACCTATGGACAAACATATGTAGGGCCCATATCGGTGCTAATTCACATAGGGCCAACATGGAACCTATGGACAAACATATGTAGGGCCCACACTGGTGCTAATTCACATAGGGCCAACATGGAACCTATGGACAAACACATGTAGGGCCCATACTGGTGCTAATTCACATAGGGCCAACATGGAACCTATGGACAAACATATGTAGAGGCTAATTCACATAGGGCCAACTTGAAACCAATTGACAAGTCAAGTCACCTTTATTTATATAACACTTTTTACAATACAGATAGTTTCAAAGCAGCTTTACAGTGATAAACAGGAAAATAATAATTAAATGATGCAAATAGAATTCTGCTGCAAAGCAGTTCTCAAAAGACAACAGTCATTATTCTGTTGAAATCAGTTCAGTGTTAATTAATTTTGGTTCAATAACTGTGTAAAGTGCATAAAATAGTTCAATTCAGTTATAAAGCAACTCTGTAGAAAACAGTGATGTCATCATCCAGCTAAGTTGAGTGCTCATCCAATAGTGTCAGTGGAGTCAGTTCAGTAATATTGCTGATTATTAAGTGTCCCCAATTAAGCAAGCCAGAGGCGACAGTGGCAAGGACCCCTAAATCCATCGGTGACAGAAATGGAGAAAAAAAACAAACATGGGAGAATCCGGGCTCAGTTGGGGGGCCAGTTCTCCTCTGGCCAACAAACGAACACGGTGTGATTATGATTCAGATCATAGCATTCAACATATTTCATCCAGTTCCTTCTGCTTGAAGATCAGATTCATCACGCTGGTATGGGGATGAAGCTGGCCATAGGGTCTGTGCAGAGGACCTGTCTGGTTCTTGTGGTCTTTGCTGAGGATCTGTGCCGTGTCAACGAGGTCTTCACAGGGGATTGTCTAGTTGACACGGTCTCTGCTCATCTATGATGAGGTCGTGTCTAGGTGCAGATCCACCTTCTGATCTGGATACGGCCCGGTTCCGGCTGAATACGGTAACCTCAGGATAAGGATGAGACAGACAGACAGACAGTCTTATATTAGCGTAGATGCCATTCTTTTTATGATGTAACAAGTACATCTGGTGTTATGGGAAGTGTTCCTGGTTTACCTAATTTAAGCAGGCTAACAATCCGTTAAAGGATTTGAATAATAGAAATTGATAATGTTTTATGTGTATGCCAAGAGATGTGTGCTTCCTGAACAATGCTAGGATGTCTTCCAGAGTTTGGGTGCTAAATAGGAAAACATCTACTGCCTGGGGTTGATTTTGATATTCTAGATATTATTAACTGGAGTATAATGTGTTAAGAGCTCGCTCAAGTACTGGGGAGCTAAACCATTTAGTGCTTTGTAAGTAATAAGCAAGATTTTAAAATGTATGCGATGTTTAATAGGGAGCCAGTGCAGTGTAGACAGAACCGGGCTAATGTGATAGTAAGAACTCGAGCTGCTGTCTTTTTGACCAGCTGGAGTTTGTTTATTAATAATAATAATAATAATAATAGACTTTATTTTATAAAGCACCTTTAAAATGCATCTAAAAGCGCTTCACAAAACATAGACATGCAAAAAAATTAATAAAATTCAAAAATATAAACATTATGAAATGTAGGATTAAATAACAATAATACGGCAATTATAAACAATTTATATAAAAGCTACCCGAAACAAATACGTTTTCAGGGAAGATTTAAAAACACTTCAAGTGATTCCGCTTGCTTAATCTCCACAGGCAGGGAGTTCCAGAGTTTTGGAGCATTTGATGAAAAGGCCCTATCACCCTTGAATTTAAGTTTAGTTTTGGGAACAATTAAAAGGCCAGCTTCAGAGGAGCAAAGTTCACGTAGTGGTTTGTATGGGGTTAAAAGCTCAGTGATATAAAGAGGTGTAAGTCCATGCAAAGCCTTGTAGGTAAGCATTAGAATTTTTAAATCAACACGGAATCTAACAGGGAGCCAGTGTAAGGATTCAAGTACAGGGGACAGGAGATCCCCTGTCCGGTTTCCAGGCAGAATTCGAGGGCTGCATTCTGTACCAACTGTAGTTTGTTAAGGGTAGCTTTTGGGACCCCGGCCAACAAACCATAGCAGTAATCAATTCGTGAAAAAAACAATGTTAATTAGCTTTTCAGCCACAGGGGTGACAGCATGGGACGCATTTTGGCAATATTTCTCAGATGAAAAAAAGATGTCTTGACAGTGCTCTGAACATGAGGATCAAATGTTAGGGTACTATCAAATATTACTCCCAAATCTTTTAATTTTGTTTGAAACTGAAGTGTAGAACCCTCTACGCTTAAAGCTGGAGACCCAGCCTTACGTAGCTGGTGGGGCGAACCTACGGACATTACTTCTGTCTTGTCACTATTCAGAGATAGAAAATTACTAGACATGTGTTTTTTTTACCTCAGAGATACATGAATAAAGATAGGACACAGCCACATTAACATCAGGTTTTGAATGTATATAAACCTAAGTGTCATCTGCATAAAGGTGAAAGCTGAGACCGAGTGATCTTAAAAGTTGACTCAGAGGATAAAGGTACATGTTAAAAAGTATAGGGCCCAGGATAGAACCTTGAGGAACACCAGATTGTACTACACCAATAGCAGATCTACAACCACCCATAGCGACAAACTGCTTTCTATCAGAAAAATAGGACTTAAACTAGCTTAGTGCAGTATCAGAGACACCAAAAACAGATCCTAACCGAACAAGTAAAACATTATGATCGACAGTGTCAAAAGCGGCACTAAGATCAAGCAGAATTAAAATAGAGAGACAGACAGAATCAGAAGCCACTAACAGATCATTAGTGATTTTAACTAATGCAGTTTCAGTGCTATGAAATTTCCAAAATCCTGATTAAAGGGGCTCATAAAGATTATTTGCGACTAGATGGGCGTGTAATTGAGTAGCAACAATCCGCTCTAAAATTTTGGCGAGAAAGGGGAGATTGGAAATGGGACGAAAATTATTTAAATTGTCATGGTTTGTGTCCTTTTTTTTTGGTAGACACAAAACAAATCCTGACTGAAAATCCTCACAGATACCATTTCTTTCTAAAAAGGAACATAATTGTGAAGACACAGCCTTTTCAAGTATTTTTGACAGAAAGGGTAGATTTGAGATTGGCCTGTAATTGACTAATTCTGTAGGATCAAGTTGCGTTTTTTTTTAAAGTGGTTTGATAATAGCCAACTTAAAAGTTGTCGGTACATATCCTAATGACAAAGATGAATTAATGATATTAAGAATCCATGATCCATGACCTCTGGAAGCATCTCTTTTAATAGCCTAGTCGGTATAGGATCCATGTTGATTTTGGTGATTTAACGAGTTTAGACAAGTCTTCAGTGAATGAATGGAATTGTTGCTCAACGTCTTGATACTGTAGAAAGCAGTTGCATGGTTATAATTTTCTCTGTAATAGTATCAATATTAAAGAAATTCGTGAAGTCATTACTACTGTGCTCTTTGGAAACATCCAATGTTGAAGCTTTAGTTCTCATTCATTTAGTTTTTATTGCCTGCAGTACCACTGTCCTTCCATGAAATGCGAAAAACCTCCAGTTTTGTTTTCTTCCAGCTGCGGTCTATTTTTCTGGCTGCTCTCTTGAGGGCCCAAGTGTGCTCATTGTACCTCGACGTTGGACTATTTTCTTTCATGTTTTCTAAGCGCAGGGGAGCGACTGTGTCTAATGTGCTGGAAAAGATTCAATAGTTTCTGTTGCAACATCGAGTTCTTCTAAGCTATCTGGGATGCTGAGGAGATTAAACTGATCTGGAAGATTATTTATAAAGCTATCTAGTGGTAGGAGAGATAGTTCTACCATGTTTGTAACAGGGAGTCGGTTTTGCAGCCTTGGCTGAATGAAGTTTACACAAGACTAGATAATGTTCTGAGATGTCATTGCCATTGCTCTACTGCAGAATTTCAACAGCATCAACATCGGTTCAATGTGACAAACCAATTTAGGGCCCATACTAGGGGCTAATTCAGATGGGGCCAACATGGAACCCATGATAAGTTACTTATAGTTAGTAAAATGTCCAAAAGAAAATACAGTTATTGTTTAATTGTTTGTATGTTCTCTACTGTCCAATTTACAGACGGCCGACCAGTATAACCAAGTGCCAATCAGTATCCACTTTCAGCTCAGAGAACCTGTCCGTTTCAGAGGGAGAGGAGGGCCACACCACTGACCACTCCCACAGCGGCACGCCAGATGTGGTCAGTACCAACACCGACGAGCGTCTGGACGACCGCAGCGATGACCTCATCTCCCAAGGGTCTGAGATCCCTGTGGATATTACAGACCCCACTCTGTCTGAAAGAGAGGCCGCTGCCCTCGAACTGGAGAGGGCCAATTTTGACCTGGAACAAAATATCCTGGAGGTACTGGTATTGTGTGAAACCATACAACACGCTAGCTATGTCTACATCAACACCTTTTGCTTCAATCGGAATTCAGATTTTCTGATGAATCCGAACATAGTTTAGCTCAAGCCCTAATCAAACACAACTGAACAAGCTAATCAAGATCTTCAAGGTTAATAAATAGCTGCAGGAAGGTGAGTTTGATCAGGAATGGAGCTAAACTCTGGAAGGAGAATGTTCAACAGCCATTTCTGCATCATTGCACATGCTCAGAACTTTCACTTTTCAGTCCGATCAAGTGTTTTATGTCCTATCGGATGGATTAGAGAAGGATTGGGCTAATTCCTTCCAATTGACGTGGTTATATGTGCCTTTTTTATTCAGACTAATCTACTAGTTCCAAATATGAATGTCCATGTAGACACTGCTAATAACATCGCCATGAGAAAAACAAATGCTGCCTTATTGCAGGGTTTTTCAGATCTGGCTCTGGATGTCCCTACAGAGTTTAGCTGATTAAACACACCTGATCAAGGTCTTCAGGATGACTGGAAAACTACAGGTAGGTGAGTTTAATCAGGACGGTGGACCTCCAGGACAAGACTTGAAAAACCCTGTCTTCTTTTTACAGTCAATGGCTGTGTTCGTCCACAGCTGATGAGTTAATATATAATGTGTCCAAGAGTTTAACCATGCTCTCTGTCCTGTTCCCAGACTCGCGCATTATGTGAGGACTCCGACTGTGACAGCGCTGAACTCGACCAATCAGGGAGCGGAGAGCCCAGCCGTCCCCCGAGTGCAGGAGGCTGGGGCCAGGGTCCCCAAAACTGAAACACACACACACACACATGTAAACCCGTGCAATCAAGCACACACAGGCATCACACCAGCACACACTTTCACGTTTGGTTGCACCAAAGCGAAAAATTTAGTGAAACACGTGTGCACACACATCATCTGAGAAATGCAACAGTAAACACAAAACGACTAGCCACCTAAAGAACAAACACACTGACACACTGGTCATAACAAATTTGGGATCACAAACTGCCTCATGACCAGAACGTAGCCACGGATAATATAGGAAGACAAGTAGAGCAGCAAACTGCTGCTAGAGACGAGGATTCCAGGAACTATGAGAAAAGATCAATGCAATTAAAAACTTCAGGGCATTCCCAATAATGATGCTTTCGTTAGCTCTGTGCTATTGTAGCGCAGTAGACTTCCTCATATCCGTTAATGTGCGGAAGGCTTGTGGTTAGCAGTACGACAGCAGTCAAAGAGTCCAGAAGGAATCTGAATGTGTAGAGCCGGATGAAACTCCTAATCGCAGGAATCTTCCTCCTTCGGCCTGGATAAAGTAGTTTTGCCCATAATCCGTTCAGACATGACGTAAAGGAAGCGTGTTGCTCTCGGATTGGGACCGACTTCACTACTATGTACAGATGCTTCCTGTCCAAAGCATTTACAAGGTGCATATACAAATGTGATTACGACTATAATGTCCTGTAAATATATATTTAGTAAGCTATGTCTAAGAATACAAAAAGAAAACTATTTGTTAAGGTAATTGAACAAGAACTCTGTCCGGTTTCGACAGTTCTCTCCTGTGCTTGTGCCACCCGCCCACGGCAGCTCAAACCGGTCTGGAGATCAGCAGATCGGTGTGTAAATGTACAGTCATATAGTCAGGTGCAGGACCTTTGGATGCAAGGAGACCGAACGGCACATATAAACGTACACCATCTATGATACGGAGACCTCTGATCCAACTGTCCGCTCTCCTCTGACCTCTCGGATTATCTTTCAATACTTTTTCTTTCGTAGGGACATGCAATATGTACATTTCAACTAATCTGAAGAAAGCACTTTTATTTTCTGCACTGTAAAAATAAAGTAAAACAAATAAATGACAATAAAAATAATGTATATGAATTTAAGCTTGCCAGATGTAGGTCTGAGAAGGGTAATGTCAAAAACGAACAAAATGCATGATATACATTTTTATGTATTTTAATTTTTAAATCGATTGTTTTTATACATCTAAAGAAATGTTTGCACCTTTTTTACCTTGAATGTGTAATGTTGTGTTGCTTGTAGGCACTTTACAGTAGGATGTTTATATACATGATCACTTTCTCATGTTGCACTGAAAATGTATGTAATGATGGTTCCATGGATCCACATCTCCAGTAACGAGAGTATGTATATGTAAAGACGACCTTTTGAAAGGTTTTCCAAGATAACACCTTGAACCACATTTTCTGACGAGGAATGGAAATTGGACAATTGAACATTGGCAGCTCTATTCTGACTGAGACTCAAAAGTCCTAAAATTGGTTACATTTACATAGACAGCAATAATCTGACTATGAAGTTGCTATGTAAAGAAAAAATACATTTTTCAAGCATGAATGAACTGAGATTACTGAAGTCATGTAAACACCTCAATCCACCATCCTACAGCAAACCATCTGATGACACGTTTTATGTTTGTGAACTTGTAAAAATACAAATATATAATTATTAAATAACTGCTAAGCTTCAAAAAAAGCCTCACATATTTTGCTTTCTACTCTTGTGCAAGCTTTGGTCACTTACCAGGCTCTAGAAACAAGAATGTCAATGGTAAAGTCGTCTTGTTTTATCTTCTATATAAATGTGGCTAATGCCAGACATGAAGTCCCCAGGATAAAGAACAGGGTTGTTTTAGCCCATTGATTGGGTTGTTTAAACCCAGTGATTGGGTTGTTTTAGCCCAGTGATTGGGTTGTTTTAGCCCAGTGATTGGGTTGTTTTAGCCCAGTGATTGGGTTGTTTTAACCCAGTGATTGGGTTGTTTTAGCCCAGTGATTGGGTTGTTTTAGCCCAGTGATTGGGTTGTTTTAGCCCAGTGATTGGGTTGTTTTAGCCCATTGATTGGGTTGTTTTAGCCCAGTGATTGGGTTGTTTTAAACCAGTGATTGGTTTGTTTTAGCCCATTGATTGGGTTGTTTAAACCCAGTGATTGGTTTTTTTAGCCCAGTGATTGGGTTGTTTTAGCCCATTGATTGGGTTGTTTAAACCCAGTGATTGGGTTGTTTTAGCCCAGTGATTGGGTTGTTTTAGCCCAGTGATTGGGTTGTTTTAACCCAGTGATTGGGTTGTTTTAGCCCAGTGATTGGGTTGTTTTAACCCAGTGATTGGGTTGTTTTAACCCAGTGATTGGGTTGTTTTAGCCCAGTGATTGGGTTGTTTTAACCCAGTGATTGGGTTGTTTTAGCCCAGTGATTGTTGTTTTAGCCCAGTGATTGGGTTGTTTTAGCCCAGTGATTGGGTTGTTTTAACCCAGTGATTGGGTTGTTTTAACCCAGCGATTGGGTTGTTTTAGCCCAGTGATTGGGTTGTTTTAACCCAGTGATTGGGTTGTTTTAGCCCATTGATTGGACTGTTTAAACCCAGTGATTGGGTTGTTTATCCCAGTGAATGGGTTGTTTTAGCCCAGTGATTGGGTTGTTTTAGCCCAGTGAATGGGTTGTTTAACCCAGTGAATGGGTTGTTTTAGCCCAGTGATTGGGTTGTTTTAGCCCAGTGAATGGGTTGTTTTAGCCCAGTGGTTGGGTTGTTTTAACCCAGTGAATGGGTTGTTTTAGCCCATTGATTGGGTTGTTTAAACCCAGTGATTGGTTTGTTTTAGCCCAGTCAATGGGTTGTTTTAGCCCAGTAAATGGGTTGTTTTAACCCAGTGATTGGGTTGTTTTAGCCCAGTGATTGGGTTGTTTTAACCCAGTAATTGGGTTGTTTTAACCCAGTGAATGGGTTGTTTTAGCCCAGTGAATGGGTTGTTTTAACCCAGTGAATGGGTTGTTTTAGCCCAGTGATTGGGTTGTTTTAGCCCAGTGATTGGGTTGTTTTAGCCCAGTGATTGGGTTGTTTTAACCCAGTGATTGGGTTGTTTTAACCCAGCGATTGGGTTGTTTTAGCCCAGCGATTGGGTTGTTTTAACCCAGTGATTGGGTTGTTTTAGCCCATTGATTGGACTGTTTAAACCCAGTGAATGGGTTGTTTAACCCAGTGAATGGGTTGTTTTAGCCCAGTGAGTGGGTTGTTTTAGCCCAGTCAATGGGTTGTTTTAACCCAGTGAATGGGTTGTTTTAGCCCAGTAAATGGGTTGTTTTAGCCCAGCGATTGGGTTGTTTTAACCCAGCGATTGGGTTGTTTTAACCCAGCGATTGGGTTGTTTTAACCCAGTGATTGGGTTGTTTTAGCCCATTGATTGGGTTGTTTTAACCCAGTTGTTTTAACCCAGTGATTGGGTTGTTTTAGCCCAGTGATTGGGTTGTTTTAACCCAGTGATTGGGTTGTTTTAACCCAGTGAATGGGTTGTTTTAGCCCAGTGATTGAGTTGTTTTAGCCCAGTGATTGGGTTGTTTTAACCCAGCGATTGGGTTGTTTTAACCCAGCGATTGGGTTGTTTTAACCCAGCGATTGGGTTGTTTTAACCCAGCGATTGGGTTGTTTTAACCCAGTGATTGGGTTGTTTTAACCCAGTGATTGGGTTGTTTTAGCCCAGTGATTGGGTTGTTTTAGCCCAGCGATTGGGTTGTTTTAACCCAGCGATTGGGTTGTTTTAGCCCAGTGATTGGGTTGTTTTAACCCAGTGATTGGGTTGTTTTAGCCCATTGATTGGGTTGTTTAAACCCAGTGATTGGGTTGTTTAAACCCAGTGATTGGGTTGTTTTAGCCCAGTGATTGGGTTGTTTTAGCCCAGTGATTGGGTTGTTTTAGCCCAGTGATTGGGTTGTTTTAACCCAGTGATTGGGTTGTTTTAACCCAGTGATTGGGTTGTTTTAGCCCAGTGATTGGGTTGTTTTAGCCCAGTGATTGGGTTGTTTTAACCCAGTGATTGGGTTGTTTTAGCCCAGTGATTGGGTTGTTTTAACCCAGTGATTGGGTTGTTTTAAGCCAGTGATTGGGTTGTTTTAGCCCAGTGATTGAGTTGTTTTAACTCAGTGATTGGGTTGTTTTAACCCAGTGATAGGGTTGTTTTAACCCAGTGATTGGGTTAATTTAACCCAGTGATTAGGTTGTTTTAAGCCAGTGATTGGGTTGTTTTAGCCCAGTGATTGAGTTGTTTTAACTCAGTGATTGGGTTGTTTTAGCCCATTGATTGGGTTGTTTAAACCCAGTGATTGGGTTGTTTTAGCCCAGTGATTAGGTTGTTTTAAGCCAGTGATTGGGTTGTTTTAGCCCAGTGATTGGGTTGTTTTAGCCCAGTGATTGGGTTGTTTTAGCCCAGTGATTGGGTTGTTTTAGCCCATTGATTGGGTTGTTTAAACCCAGTGATTGGGTTGTTTTAGCCCAGTGATTAGGTTGTTTTAAGCCAGTGATTGGGTTGTTTTAGCCCAGTGATTGGCTTGTTTTAGCCCAGTGATTGGGTTGTTTTAGCCCAGTGATTGGGTTGTTTTAACCCAGCAGTTGGGTTAAATGTTTGCCCAACCTGCTGGGTAGTTTTAACTCAACTAAAGTTTAAAAATGACTATATTACTTGCTTAAAATTAACCCATAGTTTGTTGGAAATTAACAATGATTACTTTTAATAAATGACCATTATTAATAAGTTTAATGAATAATTACACAATAAACATGTATTAAACTGTTTATTAATACATTTTCACCTTCTGATTATTATTGTTGCCTCTAGTAATTATGTCTGATTTTTTAATGACCAAAAATGGGTTCATTTTAAGCCAGCCATATAGTAATTTTTAAAAAGTTGTTGGGTTAAATAAAACAACAAAAACATTCTGTCCATTTTCAACCCATAATGTTTTAGAGTGTGGAAGGCAAAAGCAAAACCATCACTGCAGTGTAGTATTTTTTATGTACATACTGTACACAGTCAAACCAATATTTATTCAGACACTTTCAACATTTATCAGTTTATTGGCTTTAGTTTACAAAATGGTAATAACATATGACAAGAACATGATAATGTGAGAACTTTGTTAAAATTAACATGATTACACATCATTTTAAAGCTTTATTTTTTTTAAATATTTAAAAAATGTAATTATTTCACAGTTAATCTCCAAATTAATGTAGAATGAATATTTTAAATACTTTAATGGCATCTTTTTATGAATGAAGGCCAGTATCACTGACACTAATACTGATGTCTCAATGAAATAACACATTAACATTTATTAGGCTTCAAAAAATATAACAACTTTTAATTTAAGTTAAAACCAATAAATGTCATATGTAGGCTAACTTTGCCCTTCCTACCGCTATAACAAGTATGAAATATACAGAAAGTGAAAAGTTATCAAACAGAATGCACTGCATAAATTATATATTAAAGCTACAACAGTTCTTTAGTCAAGAGCAGTAATTACTTTCGTTCTTTACTTTAATGTTATTAAGTGGTTACTGTCACTTTAAGACCTTCTGCTGTCGGATCTCACGTGCGTCCTCACAACTTTTTACGTTCATTTAAGACGTTATTTAATTAAATCAAGACTGCTCTTACCACCTGAGTCTTCTCCTCCCAGTTCCACCAGTGATGTTTGATTGAACTCCCGCGTGGACCGCCTGTGCAGAGATCAGCTGTAGGTTGCCAACTCACAGATGGGTTGAAATCAGTCTATGGATGTAGCGATCGTTTCACACTGGCAACTGATCAACTTTGGAATAATATATTGACGTGGTTATTCATACAACGAGATTTGGGCCATTCAAATTACGGGAGATTCCCGGGAGAAATAACAAACCCAAGCTCGAACGTTCGACCGGGAGGACTCTCTCAGGATCCGACAGGAGCTTGAAATGCTCGCAGCATCGGATGGGAAAGCCCCGCCAGCAGCTGAACGGTTAGCTCTCGCACACAGCTCGAGATTAGACGAGCGTGATTCGGAATAGAGTTCAGCCTCCGACGGGAGCCTTGGGTGAAAGTGTCCGTGGTCAGGAGTGCTCGACCAGCGCTTGGCGGGACACGGAGTAGACCTCTTGATGCCTACGAATGGGACATTTAGCGGTAATCATTTAGCCATGCTATCCTGGATATTTTTATTTTGGCACTTCAGAAGCAAGCTGGGACAGTGTAATGTCATGGATTGTGGTGAAGACTTCTGCCAGCTCTCCTGCACAATCCTTAAAGAGCACCTATCATGTAATTTTTAAATGCACCTTTCATGTAGTGTGTAACATAGATCTAAGTGAATAAAAACATCCTGCAAAGTTTGAAATATGACAGTGCACCGTATATAAAGTTATTGTCTTTCAAAAGTAAGAGTTGACTCTGAGTCATTTTATGAATCGTTAGAAGACCAAGCTTTTTCTCTGACTAGATGAGGTCAACTTGTCAAGTTATTTGAATACGATACGCCCACTTATTGAGCACGCCAGTGAAAACTAGAAAACATCATGAGACGAGACTGTGTTCTCAAGTGCGACTCAAAAGCAAACTCTTTCTGAGCATTTGAAGACTAAGAGGCTACAGTTCATAAATACAACTGAACCACAGGAGTCCGAGCCTTGAGCTTTGGTCACGCCATTTTGAAGACGATTGCTTTACCAACTTAAATGCAATCAAACTTGGATTGGCGAGCCGGCTGTTATTGAAGGAAGGTTCAGTTCCAAGTGTATTTGCATCAGCTTCCTCCTCCGTATCACAAACTGTAAGTGTTATTAATAATTGTTGCTTTTATGTTTTATGTAGCATGCTTAATAATTGTTTGGTTTGTTGTGTAAGCACCGTTTAGCTTCTAGGTCTTCAATGACAATTGTATTGAGATATGTGAATTGTTTGTTGTGGTTTTCGGAGTTTTCTTTAAGAATAGAGTCATACCTCGTGGTAACGTAACGTTACTGCATTTTTATTTATTTTTTGGTAAAATCGTCATGTTTATGCATCGAGTTAACGCTCCATTGGCCTGAAGTGACAACTAACGTTACATTGATGCTTACCATTGAGAAATATCCTGCTCCAGTCGTGGTGTTTGAGATTGAGTTTGATGATCATTCGCATCTCCAGACGTTTCCCCTTCATATTCAGGCTCGAGTTGATAGGGTAAAACTGATGACATGTTTGTTCATACACTTTATACACGTTTAAACTTGTTAAACCGAAAACCATTTATGGTGATGGGTGTTCCGTTTCCGAAAATATCAGACTATACCAATCACAACTGACCGGGTCACCGGACCAATCACAACTGACCGGGTCACCGGACCAATCACAACTGACTGGGTCATCGGACCAATCACAACTGACCGGGTCATCAGACCAATCACAACTGACTGGGTCATCGGACCAATCACAACTGACCGGTCATCGGACCAATCACAACTGACCGGTCATCGGACCAATCACAACTGACCGGTCATCGGACCAATCACAACTGACCGGTCATCGCCCAATCACAACTGACCGGGTCATCGGACCAATCACAACTGACCGGGTCATCGGACCAATCACAACTGACCGGTCACCGGACCAATCACAACTGACCGGGTCACCGGACCAATCACAACTGACCGGTCACCGGACCAATCAAAACTGACCGGTCCATCGGACCAATCAAAACTGACCGGTCATCGGACCAATCACAACTGACCGGTCATCGGACCAATCACAACTGACCGGTCATCGGACCAATCACAACTGACCGGGTCATCTGACCAATCACAACTGACCGGGTCATCGGCCCAATCACAACTGACCGGGTCATCAGACCAATCACAACTGACCGGGTCATCGGACCAATGACAACTGACCGGGTCATCTGACCAATCACAACTGACCGGTCATCGGACCAATCACAACTGACCGGTCATCGGACCAATCACAACTGACCGGGTCACCGGACTAATCACAACTGACCGGTCACCGGACCAATCACAACTGACCGGGTCACCGGACCAATCAAAACTGACCGGTCATCGGACTAATCACAACTGACCGGTCATCGGACCAATCACAACTGACCGGGTCATCGGACCAATCACAACTGACCGGGTCATCTGACCAATCACAACTGACCGGCCATCGCCCAATCACAACTGACCGGGTCATCAGACCAATCACAACTGACCGGGTCACCGGACCAATCACAACTGACCGGGTCATCGGACCAATCACAACTGACCGGTCACCGGACCAATCAAAACTGACCGGGTCACCGGACCAATCACAACTGACCGGGTCATCGGACCAATCACAACTGACCGGTCATCGGACCAATCACAACTGACCGGGTCATCGGACCAATCACAACTGACCGGTCATCGGACCAATGACAACTGACCGGTCATCTGACCAATCACAACTGACCGGTCATCGGACCAATCACAACTGACCGGTCATCAAACCAATCACAACTGACCGGGTCATCGGACCAATCAAAACTGACCGGGTCATCTGACCAATCACAACTGACCGGGTCATCGGACCAATCACAACTGACCGGGTCATCGGACCAATCACAACTGACCGGGTCATCGGACCAATCACAACTGACCGGGTCATCGGACCAATCACAACTGACCGGGTCATCGGACCAATCACCGCAGATTAGCGTCACGTAAAGGCGGGGTTTTGAAAAGTGAATCACTAATCGAATCATTTGAGAATCGCTGTCAAAACAGGTAAAAATAAATGCATATTATAAGAAAACTAAAGTCTTTTTTGTCATTGCATGCAAAACTGTTGTTGGGGACTTCTAAAACAATATTGGAACATTTTAAATGCCATAATAGGTGCTCTTTAAGCAGTACTCCATCCGGGCCAGCCGCTGTCCTGGGGTTGATGTTGCACAGACTAAAGCCGTTTCCACCAAAAATACCCGGAACAATTTGTCCCAGGAACTCTTTTCCTCACAGATCAGCTGCTATCTGTGTTTCCATGTACTGTGAGGATTAGTCTGGTGATGTAGGACTGTGTGCGACTTTCCAGAGCCCACTGGATTTCGTCCTCTGCAAATAAACGTAACAAAGCCTGGACCTCGCTGTCGGCCCATCGGTCGTATTTTTAAACTCCATTGTTGTTTCGTTTAGCAAACGACTCTCCCTGCGCGCACTGCAACACTTATAAATGCTGCGTCGAGTCGACCAATCAGCATGTTCAGCACTCAAGTCCCACCCCCAAAAGTTCCTGAACTTTGAAAAAGTACTACCTTGCAAGTAAGGACTATCGGAGGGGGACATATTTCCCCAGAACTTCATTTTGACCTGTGGTCAAAACACACCACGTACCACCTCAAAGTCCCTAGTTCCTGGAGAAAGTTCCTGCGGTTGAAACGCGGCTAGAGTCCGTTATTGCTCTGATGCCCTCCCACACCTGCCGGGGATTTGTGGAGTTATTAAAATGGACTTTAAATTTAAGCGTTCCTGTCCCCGGATCTGTATGCAGGGTTCCCAGACCTTGATTGACTTCAAATTCAAGGAAACTTTCAAGGACTTTTCAGGTTCAATGCCCTCAAATTTAAGTGAGAGTAAGGCTACTTCATGTTCCCTGGTATGAAACATAGTTACACAATATAATTTACAGCAACAGTAGTGTAGGGGGAAAAGCACATGGCATCAGCTATTGACACCAATCCATCCAAGGTTTGAATCCGCCTTTTGCTGAACTTGCTCTACTCCCTTTACCCCATCACATAATCATATCGGAAAGGCGTTTATTTTCAGTACAAATGAAGAAAATATTAGAAAAGTGGAAATTAAGCATCTAGTGTGTGTTTAATAAGAAGTGTTTATTGGTTAGTGAACAGACGTGCTGAATTAGAGATGGTAAAAGTCAGTAAAAAGTGGATGTGTCTTGTGACCAGAAGTTTTAAGATTTATGAATATGCTTTTGTTTTTCTTGCCTCATCTTAACAATCAAAGCAATTCAACATTACATGAAACACAATTTAAACCGAGTATCACAAATGTGTAATGTTAATTGGACACAATATCCAGTCATTGCCTGAACATATTTGGGCTGAAAATATTAGTAGTTGAACGTCATGGCAACAACACAAAGACCACACGCGGGACACGCTTATATAATGTGGAATGTTTTCCAGAAAACTTCTAACACAAAATAAATTCAAGCACTTTCAAAAACTTTCCAGGGCCTTGAATTTATTTATTTTTCAGATTCACAAACTCTCAAGGATTTGAAGGACCCTTGTATATGCTACATCCCTAGCCTTGATTAAACCATGGTGAGCCATGTTCTTCCCATCCTGACCACAGCCAGATATCCCACAAAACATGAAATCAATTTTAAGCAGTGCTTCGCCTGTGCTTCCCCATAATATAGTCCCAATATCTGCCTAGGAAATGGCCTAGTCTTAATCTGCATCGCTATCTGTACTCGTTGTGAATACGCAGGCCACAAGAAGTAATTAGGTGGGTTTTTTTGTTTTTTTGGGATCACTTTTACTCGGGACATGCTAGCTGGCAACATAGGATTCCATTCATTATGCTAAGCTAAGCTAGCGGTGACCCTGCCAAACTAAAACAATGCATGCACTGAGACAAAAATGCATTTGCCCACATATCTAAATGTAGGAAAGAAGATGAATAAGCCCTATTTCTAAAAACAGTGTAGTGTTCCTTTAACCGGAAGGAAAACTCATCCCGTATGGCTAGCTCTTCTGGCTATGGCACGGAGCGATCACACGTGTCAAACGGACGGGACTTTGGGGTCAGCGTGCTCAGATCGAGTGTGAGTAGGACACAACAGCTACGGACACAGCCGGAGCTCCTGAGTTCTGATGTTGGACACAGCCGGAGCTCCGGAGTTCTGATGTTGGACCCAGCCGAGCTCCTGAGTTCTGCTGATGTTGGACACAGCTGGAGCTCCTGAGTTCTGATGTTGGACACAGCCCGAGCTCCTGAGTTCTGCTGATGTTGGACACAGCCGAGCTCCTGAGTTCTGCTGATGTTGGACACAGCCGGAGCTCCTGAGTTCTGCTGATGTTGGACACAGCCGAGCTCCTGAGTTCTGCTGATGTTGGACACAGCCGAGCTCCTGAGTTCTGCTGATGTTGGACACAGCCGGAGCTCCTGAGTTCTGCTGATGTTGGACACAGCCGGAGCTCCTGAGTTCTGATGTTGGACACAGCTGGAGCTCCTGAGTTCTGCTGATGTTGGACACAGCCGGAGCTCCTGAGTTCTGCTGATGTTGGACACAGCCGGAGCTCCTGAGTTCTGATGATGTTGGACACAGCCGGAGCTCCTGAGTTCTGCTGATGTTGGACACAGCCGGAGCTCCTGAGTTCTGCTGATGTTGGACACAGCCGGAGCTCCTGAGTTCTGCTGATGTTGGACACAGCCGGAGCTCCTGAGTTCTGCTGATGTTGGACACAGCCGAGCTCCTGAGTTCTGCTGATGTTGGACACAGCCGAGCTCCTGAGTTCTGATGTTGGACACAGCCGGGCTCCTGAGTTCTGCTGATGTTGGACACAGCCGGAGCTCCTGAGTTCTGCTGATGTTGGACACAGCCGGAGCTCCTGAGTTCTGCTGATGTTGGACACAGCCGAGCTCCTGAGTTCTGCTGATGTTGGACACAGCCGGAGCTCCTGAGTTCTGCTGATGTTGGACACAGCCGGAGCTCCTGAGTTCTGCTGATGTTGGACACAGCCGGAGCTCCTGAGTTCTGATGTTGGACACAGCCGAGCTCCTGAGTTCTGCTGATGTTGGACACAGCCGGAGCTCCTGAGTTCTGCTGATGTTGGACACAGCCGGAGCTCGGAGTTCTGCTGATGTTGGACACAGCCGGAGCTCCTGAGTTCTGATGTTGGACACAGCCGGAGCTCCTGAGTTCTGATGTTGGACACAGCCGAGCTCCTGAGTTCTGCTGATGTTGGACACAGCCGAGCTCCTGAGTTCTGCTGATGTTGGACACAGCCGGAGCTCCTGAGTTCTGCTGATGTTGGACACAGCAGGAGCTCCTGAGTTCTGCTGATGTTGGACACAGCCGAGCTCCTGAGTTCTGCTGATGTTGGACACAGCCGGAGCTCCTGAGTTCTGCTGATGTTGGACACAGCAGGAGCTCCTGAGTTCTGCTGATGTTGGACACAGGAGCTCCTGAGTTCTGCTGATGTTGGACACAGCCGAGCTCCTGAGTTCTGCTGATGTTGGACACAGCCGAGCTCCTGAGTTCTGATGTTGGACACAGCCGGAGCTCCTGAGTTCTGCTGATGTTGGACACAGCCGGAGCTCCTGAGTTCTGATGTTGGACACAGCCGGAGCTCCTGAGTTCTGCTGATGTTGGACACAGCCGGAGCTCCTGAGTTCTGCTGATGTTGGACACAGCCGGAGCTCCTGAGTTCTGATGATGTTGGACACAGCCGGAGCTCCTGAGTTCTGCTGATGTTGGACACAGCCGGAGCTCCTGAGTTCTGATGATGTTGGACACAGCCGGAGCTCCTGAGTTCTGCTGATGTTGGACACAGCCGGAGCTCCTGAGTTCTGCTGATGTTGGACACAGCCGGAGCTCCTGAGTTCTGCTGATGTTGGACACAGCCGGAGCTCCTGAGTTCTGATGATGTTGGACACAGCTGGAGCTCCTGAGTTCTGATGTTGGACACAGCCGGAGCTCCTGAGTTCTGCTGATGTTGGACACAGCCGAGCTCCTGAGTTCTGCTGATGTTGGACACAGCCGGAGCTCCTGAGTTCTGCTGATGTTGGACACAGCCGGAGCTCCTGAGTTCTGCTGATGTTGGACACAGCCGAGCTCCTGAGTTCTGATGTTGGACACAGCTGGAGCTCCTGAGTTCTGATGTTGGACACAGCCGGAGCTCCTGAGTTCTGATGTTGGACACAGCTGGAGCTCCTGAGTTCTGATGTTGGACACAGCCGGAGCTCCTGAGTTCTGCTGATCTTGGACCCAGCCGAGCTCCTGAGTTCTGCTGATGTTGGACACAGCAGGAGCTCCTGAGTTCTGCTGATGTTGGACACAGCCGGAGCTCCTGAGTTCTGCTGATGTTGGACACAGCTGGAGCTCCTGAGTTCTGCTGATGTTGGACACAGCCGAGCTCCTGAGTTCTGATGTTGGACACAGCCGAGCTCCTGAGTTCTGCTGATGTTGGACACAGCCGGAGCTCCTGAGTTCTGATGTTGGACACAGCCGGAGCTCCTGAGTTCTGCTGATGTTGGACACAGCCGGAGCTCCTGAGTTCTGATGATGTTGGACACAGCCGAGCTCCTGAGTTCTGCTGATGTTGGACACAGCCGGAGCTCCTGAGTTCTGCTGATGTTGGACACAGCCGGAGCTCCTGAGTTCTGCTGATGTTGGACACAGCCGAGCTCCGGAGTTCTGCTGATGTTGGACACAGCCCGAGCTCCTGAGTTCTGATGTTGGACACAGCCGGAGCTCCTGAGTTCTGATGTTGGACACAGCCGGAGCTCCGGAGTTCTGCTGATGTTGGACACAGCCGGAGCTCCTGAGTTCTGATGTTGGACACAGCCGGAGCTCCTGAGTTCTGATGTTGGACACAGCCGGAGCTCCTGAGTTCTGCTGATGTTGGACACAGCCGAGCTCCTGAGTTCTGCTGATGTTGGACACAGCCGAGCTCCGGAGTTCTGCTGATGTTGGACACAGCCGGAGCTCCTGAGTTCTGCTGATGTTGGACACAGCCGAGCTCCGGAGTTCTGCTGATGTTGGACACAGCCCGAGCTCCTGAGTTCTGCTGATGTTGGACACAGCCGAGCTCCTGAGTTCTGCTGATGTTGGACACAGCCGGAGCTCCTGAGTTCTGATGATGTTGGACACAGCCGGAGCTCCTGAGTTCTGATGATGTTGGACACAGCCGGAGCTCCTGAGTTCTGCTGATGTTGGACACAGCCGAGCTCCTGAGTTCTGCTGATGTTGGACACAGCTGGAGCTCCTGAGTTCTGATGTTGGACACAGCCGGAGCTCCTGAGTTCTGATGTTGGACACAGCCGGAGCTCCTGAGTTCTGCTGATGTTGGACACAGCCGGAGCTCCTGAGTTCTGATGATGTTGGACACAGCCGGAGCTCCTGAGTTCTGCTGATGTTGGACACAGCCGAGCTCCTGAGTTCTGCTGATGTTGGACACAGCTGAAGCTCCTGAGTTCTGATGTTGGACACAGCCGGAGCTCCTGAGTTCTGATGTTGGACACAGCCGGAGCTCCTGAGTTCTGATGTTGGACACAGCCGAGCTCCTGAGTTCTGCTGATGTTGGACACAGCCGGAGCTCCTGAGTTCTGCTGATGTTGGACACAGCCGGAGCTCCTGAGTTCTGATGTTGGACACAGCCGGAGCTCCTGAGTTCTGATGTTGGACACAGCCGGAGCTCCTGAGTTCTGCTGATGTTGGACACAGCCGGAGCTCCTGAGTTCTGCTGATGTTGGACCCAGCCGGAGCTCCTGAGTTCTGCTGATGTTGGACACAGCCGGAGCTCCTGAGTTCTGATGATGTTGGACACAGCCGGAGCTCCTGAGTTCTGATGTTGGACACAGCCGGAGCTCCTGAGTTCTGATGTTGGACACAGCCGGAGCTCCTGAGTTCTGATGATGTTGGACACAGCCGGAGCTCCTGAGTTCTGATGATGTTGGACACAGCCCGAGCTCCTGAGTTCTGCTGATGTTGGACACAGCTGGAGCTCCTGAGTTCTGCTGATGTTGGACACAGCCGGAGCTCCTGAGTTCTGCTGATGTTGGACACAGCCGAGCTCCTGAGTTCTGATGATGTTGGACACAGCCGAGCTCCTGAGTTTTGATGATGTTGGACACAGCCGAGCTCCTGAGTTCTGCTGATGTTGGACACAGCCGGAGCTCCTGAGTTCTGCTGATGTTGGACACAGCTGGAGCTCCTGAGTTCTGATGTTGGACACAGCTGGAGCTCCTGAGTTCTGATGTTGGACACAGCCGGAGCTCCTGAGTTCTGCTGATGTTGGACACAGCCGGAGCTCCTGAGTTCTGATGATGTTGGACACAGCCGGAGCTCCTGAGTTCTGCTGATGTTGGACACAGCCGGAGCTCCTGAGTTCTGCTGATGTTGGACACAGCCGGAGCTCCTGAGTTCTGATGTTGGACACAGCCGGAGCTCCTGAGTTCTGATGTTGGACACAGCCGGAGCTCCTGAGTTCTGATGATGTTGGACACAGCCGGAGCTCCTGAGTTCTGCTGATGTTGGACACAGCCGGAGCTCCTGAGTTCTGCTGATGTTGGACCCAGCCGGAGCTCCTGAGTTCTGATGTTGGACACAGCCGGAGCTCCTGAGTTCTGCTGATGTTGGACACAGCCGAGCTCCTGAGTTCTGCTGATCTTGGACCCAGCCGAGCTCCTGAGTTCTGCTGATGTTGGACACAGCCGAGCTCCTGAGTTCTGATGATGTTGGACACAGCCGGAGCTCCTGAGTTCTGATGTTGGACACAGCCGGAGCTCCTGAGTTCTGATGTTGGACACAGCCGGAGCTCCTGAGTTCTGATGATGTTGGACACAGCCGGAGCTCCTGAGTTCTGATGATGTTGGACACAGCCCGAGCTCCTGAGTTCTGCTGATGTTGGACACAGCTGGAGCTCCTGAGTTCTGCTGATGTTGGACACAGGAGCTCCTGAGTTCTGCTGATGTTGGACACAGCCGGAGCTCCTGAGTTCTGCTGATGTTGGACACAGCCGAGCTCCTGAGTTCTGATGATGTTGGACACAGCTGGAGCTCCTGAGTTCTGCTGATGTTGGACACAGCCGAGCTCCTGAGTTCTGCTGATGTTGGACGGAGCTCCTGAGTTCTGATGATGTTGGACACAGCCGGAGCTCCTGAGTTCTGCTGATGTTGGACACAGCCGGAGCTCCTGAGTTCTGATGTTGGACACAGCTGGAGCTCCTGAGTTCTGATGATGTTGGACACAGCCGGAGCTCCTGAGTTCTGATGTTGGACACAGCCGGGCTCCTGAGTTCTGCTGATGTTGGACACAGGAGCTCCTGAGTTCTGCTGATGTTGGACACAGCCGGAGCTCCTGAGTTCTGATGTTGGACACAGCCGGAGCTCCTGAGTTCTGCTGATGTTGGACACAGCCGGAGCTCCTGAGTTCTGATGTTGGACACAGCCGGAGCTCCTGAGTTCTGATGATGTTGGACACAGCCGGAGCTCCTGAGTTCTGATGTTGGACACAGCCGGAGCTCCTGAGTTCTGATGATGTTGGACACAGCCGAGCTCCTGAGTTCTGATGTTGGACACAGCCGGAGCTCCTGAGTTCTGATGATGTTGGACACAGCCGGAGCTCCTGAGTTCTGCTGATGTTGGACACAGCCGAGCTCCTGAGTTCTGCTGATGTTGGACACAGCTGAGCTCCTGAGTTCTGATGTTGGACACAGCCGGAGCTCCTGAGTTCTGATGTTGGACACAGCCGGAGCTCCTGAGTTCT
Organism: Gobiocypris rarus; assembly: GCA_023029165.1. Classification (NCBI taxonomy): domain Eukaryota; kingdom Metazoa; phylum Chordata; class Actinopteri; order Cypriniformes; family Gobionidae; genus Gobiocypris; species Gobiocypris rarus. Next base: position 4,036,862 of record CM040910.1, on the reverse strand, counting down.
GATGATGTTGGACACAGCCGGAGCTCCTGAGTTCTGCTGATGTTGGACACAGCCGGAGCTCCTGAGTTCTGCTGATGTTGGACACAGCCGAGCTCCTGAGTTCTGCTGATGTTGGACACAGCCGAGCTCCTGAGTTCTGATGTTGGACACAGCCGGAGCTCCTGAGTTCTGCTGATGTTGGACACAGCCGGAGCTCCTGAGTTCTGCTGATCTTGGACCCAGCCGAGCTCCTGAGTTCTGCTGATGTTGGACACAGCCGAGCTCCTGAGTTCTGATGATGTTGGACACAGCCGGAGCTCCTGAGTTCTGATGATGTTGGACACAGCCGAGCTCCTGAGTTCTGATGTTGGACCCAGCCGGAGCTCCTGAGTTCTGATGTTGGACACAGCCGAGCTCCTGAGTTCTGATGATGTTGGACACAGCCGGAGCTCCTGAGTTCTGATGATGTTGGACACAGCCCGAGCTCCTGAGTTCTGCTGATGTTGGACACAGCTGGAGCTCCTGAGTTCTGCTGATGTTGGACACAGCCGGAGCTCCTGAGTTCTGCTGATGTTGGACACAGCCGGAGCTCCTGAGTTCTGCTGATGTTGGACACAGCCGGAGCTCCTGAGTTCTGATGATGTTGGACACAGCTGGAGCTCCTGAGTTCTGCTGATGTTGGACACAGCCGGAGCTCCTGAGTTCTGATGATGTTGGACACAGCCGGAGCTCCTGAGTTCTGCTGATGTTGGACACAGCCGGAGCTCCTGAGTTCTGATGTTGGACACAGCCGGAGCTCCTGAGTTCTGATGATGTTGGACACAGCCGGAGCTCCTGAGTTCTGATGTTGGACACAGCCGAGCTCCTGAGTTCTGATGTTGGACACAGCCGGAGCTCCTGAGTTCTGATGATGTTGGACACAGCTGGAGCTCCTGAGTTCTGATGATGTTGGACACAGCCGGAGCTCCTGAGTTCTGCTGATGTTGGACACAGCCGGAGCTCCTGAGTTCTGATGTTGGACCCAGCCGGAGCTCCTGAGTTCTGCTGATGTTGGACCCAGCCGGAGCTCCTGAGTTCTGCTGATGTTGGACACAGCCGGAGCTCCTGAGTTCTAATGATGTTGGCTGAGGAGTCTTCCGGTGTCCCGCTCGGGACGTCCAAAGCCTTGGACCACTTGACTCCACCATGGAGTTGATTTATTATTAACTTTCCCTTGGGAACTTGTTTAATGCAGGTGTGTTTGGGTTGTTTTAAAACAGAGATAATGATGTCATAGCAGATTGCGTTTAATTTACCCCCCACCACAAACAACTGTGACATCATGATCGTGTTGCATTGTGGTATATGGAGCTACACATGAAGACTCGCTCCCTCGGTCAAAATCAAGGGCTCGAGGGTCTGTCCATATAAACTCCCCTCGTTCCCGGTGGAGCGCACTTAGGAAAGCCGGCAGGGATTCCCCCCCGAGGGGAAGTGTGCAAGGGTGTGGACAGGAATGCAGCCCCAGTCTGTCCATTACAGATTTGCACAAAACTTCAGTGATATTTTCAAAAAATGAAATGACACTTCATCCATGCATGCTTTAACCAATGTTATCCTCTCGCGATAAGTCATTCCACATATGTTGGGTTTATGTATATCCCAGCCACCACACTAGCCATTATTGATAACGGAGGGAGATCTGTGTTATCGGCATCAATGGTAGGAAAGCCCTTATACTTGAGCGTATGAGGTGTGTGTCCCTCATTTCATGATAATGTGCGTTTGTGTTTAGAATCCAGTATTCCTGTAATTAAAGAACAGTCTTGTCTTCTGTCCAAACACACCATCATCTGTAGAGAATACCAGGTGACCTGTAAATGCGGAAAACTGTTCCCATTGCCTGAAAAACCACCTCACGCGAGCGTAAACAAATGTGTGGGATATTTAGCGAAATTGAATGGCACAATTTGAATGGTAATGGAAACGTGGCTAATGCAATTTTTTATAACCCATTAACATTATATAAAGCCTTGAAGTTCTGCATAATTAAGGGCGTGGCCACTTTGAGTGACAGGTGGATAGCCACATCTCTGTGAGTCATCACTCAGCTCCGCCCACATCCCGCCTCTTTGCCCATTATAATGAGGAATATTGAGACATGTTGATTCCCGGGAGGAAACTCAAGACTCTAATGTTTCAGAAGTTCAGGAACACTGATATAGACACACACACACACTAATTTCATAACATTAAAACCACAGGACGCCAGACCATAGTTTCAGCATTTCATGTTTTAATTTTGCATGTTTAATTCTTCATTCCAGCTGCACTCCAAAATCTACAATATTCAGAAAACGTGCACAAAAAGGTTTTAGGTTTTCCTTCCTCCTGCGAGAAAAAAATAAAATAAAATAGAAAAAAATAAAATAGAAAACATAACTATTACTCAAGCAGAGTAGAGAGGAAACTAGTGTTAAGTCTAGAAAGTTCCTTCTAGTCATGTAATTGATCAGTAACTCAGTCGCATCATCATCATCATCATATAAATGTCAATTGGGAATCCTCCAGACTGGGCTCCAAACCACAGGGTTAAAAAAAATATTCTCTCTAAAAGAAATATTTCCAACTCATTGTTATAGCAGTAATGTCACGTGTGCAGAAACTGCAGCATCTCCCAACCCCCCTCAACAAAACCTCCAACTTCAGGATAGAGAAGAGAAAAAAAAGACAAGTATTGAGGAATGACACGTGTTCAAATGTCAAAGCAAACCCTGACAGACTCGATGGATCTGATGCAGAAACAGAGCTCGTCCTCAAACGGATCTGTCACTTCCTAGAGTTAAATTAAAATAAATAAATGCTCGGGAAACCACAGGGAAAGCGCTCAATCTAGCATCTGCAGTTGCTCTCTTTTTTATTTTTTCCGTTTTTATAAGAAAAATCTGAGATAACAAAAGCACATTTTCAGATTTTTCCACCTTCGCCACTGTCGCTTCCGTATGGTAATGTTAACGGACAAAATACGTAAAGAAAAGGAGACATTAAAAACTGTACGCAAAGGGATTTTAAAAACATTCTCATGAAATAAATAAATAAAATACTTGTGTATATCCATGAAGCATAGCATGGGTGGGTGAAAGGAAAGGATGGGTTGAAAATACTTGGTTTCCTTTTGCACTTAGAGAGCGTAAATGTGATGGAGGAGGAGAAAAGGGTCGGTGTGGAGAGAGAGAGAGAGGCGGAGAGCGTCAGTTGGCGGCCATTCCTGTCGCCTCGGATGAGAGTCTGCGAGAGAAGACACAGGTCAGTCACACGTCACCTGAGGGGAGCCGTACTCTAGCGGGCGGGTGAGGAGCGTTACCGTGCGTTGATCAGGTACTCGGCCAGGCTGATGCTGGCGGGCGAGCCGGTGATGGTGACCTGCCGGTCGGTCGACCCCTCCACTGGGTTGGCGATCTTGATCTGTGCCCCTGACATCTGACGGATCTCATTGATCTTGGCACCTTGGCGGCCGATGATGCAGCCAATCAACTGTCACGATTAAACAAGACATTACACACAGTCAGAACGAGTCACTAAACAGTGCTTTCTCATTAGATCACTTGTGTCGCTGGATGGATGGATGATATATGGATATACACTCACCTAAAGGATTATTAGGAACACACACTAATACTGTGTTTGACCCTTTCACCTTCAGAACTGCCTTAATTCTACGTGGCATTGATTCAACAAGGTGCTGAAAGCATTCTTTAGAAATGTTGGCGCATATTGATAGGATAGCATCTTGCAGTTGATGGAGATTTGTGGGATGCACATCCAGGGCACGAAGCTCCCGTTCCACCACATCCCAAAGATGCTCTATTGGGTTGAGATCTGGTGACTGTGGGGGCCATTTTAGTACAGTGAACTCATTGTCATGTTCAAGAAACCAGTTTGAAATGATTGGAGCTTTGTGACGGTGCATTATCCTGCTGGAAGTAGCCATCAGAGGATGGGAACATGGTGGTCATAAAGGGATGGACATGGTCAGAAACAATGCTCAGGTAGGCCGTGGCATTTAAACCATGCCCAATTGGCACTAAGGGGCCTAAAGTGTGCCAAGAAAACATCCCCACACCATTACACCACCACCACCAGCCTGCACAGTGAAAACATCCCCCACACCATTACACCACCACCACCAGCCTGCACAGTGAAAACATCCCCACACCATTACACCACCACCACCAGCCTGCACAGTGAAAACATCCCCACACCATTACACCACCACCACCAGCCTGCACAGTGAAAACATCCCCACACCATTACACCACCACCACCAGCCTGCACAGTGAAAACATCCCCACACCATTACACCACCACCACCAGCCTGCACAGTGAAAACATCCCCACACCATTACACCACCACCACCAGCCTGCACTGTGAAAACATCCCCACACCATTACACCACCACCACCAGCCTGCACAGTGAAAACATCCCCACACCATTACACCACCACCACCAGCCTGCACAGTGAAAACATCCCCACACCATTACACCACCACCACCAGCCTGCACAGTGGTAACAAGGCATGATGGATCCATGTTCTCATTCTGTTTACGCCAAATTCTCACTCTACCATCTGAATGTCTCAACAGAAATCGAGACTCATCAGACCAGGCAACATTTTTCCAGTCTTCAACTGTCCGATTTTGGTGAGCTTGTGCAAATTGTAGCCTCTTTTTCCTATTTGTAGTGGAGATGAGTGGTACCCGGTGGGGTCTTCTGCTGTTGTAGCCCATCCGCCTCAAGGTTGTGTGTGTTGTGGCTTCACAAATGCTTTGCTGCATACCTCGGTTGTAACGAGTGGTTATTTCAGTCAAAGTTGCTCTTCTATCAGCTTGAATCAGTCGGCCCATTCTCCTCTGACCTCTAGCATCAACAAGGCATTTTCTCCCACAGGACTGCCGCATCCTTGATGTTTTTCCCTTTTCACACCATTCTTTGTAAACCCTAGAAATGGTTGTGTGTGAAAATCCCAGTAACTGAGCAGATTGTGAAATACTCAGACCGGCCCGTCTGGCACCAACAACCATGCCATGCTCAAAATAGCTTAAATCCCCTTTCTTTCCCATTCTGACATTCAGTTTGGAGTTCAGGAGATTGTCTTGACCAGGACCACACCCCTAAATGCACTGAAGCAACTGCCATGTGATTGGTTGATTAGATAATTGAATTAATGAGAAATTGAACAGGTGTTCCTAATAATCCTTTAGGTGAGTGTGTATGTACGGATGGGTCGTGTCCTCGTGGTCTTTCAGATAAACAAAAATGCTTTAATTCTCCCGTCAGTAAACTCACATCGTTTGGAATGGTCAGTTCGTGAGAGCCTGTCTGCGCACTCGCGTCCATACCAGCTGCAGAAGAGAGAGAGAGAGAGAGAGAGAGAGAGAGAGAGAGAGAGAGAGAGAGAGACACATTCAGCTCCGTCAGCGGCTCACATGCAGAGTGCGGTGTGAACAGGAAGTGTGCGCTCTCACCTGTGAACCCTTGGCTGCTGGGGGCCAGAGGGAACGGGCTCTGCTGCATCGCCAACTGGTGGAGTTTAGTGAGCTGTGAAGACAGAAAACAGCATCACAACAGGCCCAGCAGAGAATCATGGGAACACAAGAAGAACTGAGAGAGGCTCTTACATCAGGCTGAGGAATGGCATGTTGTCCCTGCACCGCGTATGCCTGCAAAACACAGATAACAGATTAAACACACACACACACACACACACACACACACACACACACACACACACACACAAACACACAAACACACAAACACACAAACACACAAACACACAAACACACACACACACACACACACACACACAAACACCTGCAGGCGGCCTCCAGACGCTTACCTGTCCTCCTGCAAAAATGACAGGCGATCCTGAGGGTTTGGGTCGGTACGGGATGGTCACACCCTTGGGAGGTGACTGGAACGGGAAGAGGAACAGAGACGATTCAAACAATCCAAGAAGATAAAGAATCAAGTAATTAATATAGCTGCAAGCAGCAATACCAATAATAATCAAGCACAACAGAAGCAAACGAGGAAGCTAGCAGCAGACCAACTGCAAAAATGAGTTAAGACATTGAGACAACTTTAAGCAAAAATGTTGAAACCCCACATGAATACATTGAGCTGTATAGAGCCAATGTAATGCTTTGTTTAATTATAGCCCCACCAAGAGGCACAATCCTACCATTTGTGTCCTGAGAGCGAGCCCATAGATGTGTGTGAATTTTGGTGAAAATCTCTTTTTGTTTTGGAGTTATAGATGTTTATATGAAAAAACAAAAAATAACTGACACCTGACTTTTATTGGATTTCACTACCCCTTATACCAACATTTGGCTATCGACCTATGTTTCTGAACTTCTGATGCTGGTTTCGTCTCGATCGGACTAGCGGTTTCAAAGATATCAGCAAATGTTTTAAAAGCGCTTAATTCCAACGCTGCACAAACCATACGCCGAAACCTGGCAAATCTGGTATCGTTGGACTCAGCAAGGATTCAGGAGCCACAAAAAAGTTACTCCCATTAAAATAAGTCAACCACACCCAAAGTTATAAGCATTTGAAAAAGAAAAAAAACCCACTAGGTGGCGCTGTTTCGAAACGTCTCCTTCAGGGGATCGTGGTGATGACCCATACTGACTTTAGTAACAATCCGCTCATAAAATACAGCATTTAAGCACATAATTCAAAATGACTGACAGCCAAAATTGCCGATATGGTAAAATTGGATATCGGTCGATTCAGCATAATGTCCTGAATCTAACAAGACCACTGTTATGATTTTTGGACAAACGGTTCAGAAGTTAAGCAAAAATAGCCATTTTTCGTATCTCCGGACCAGTAGGTGGCGCTGTGCCGAAACTCAGCATGTTACCTCAGGTCATGCTTGTGATGACATGTACCAAGTTTGGTTTGAATTCGATAAAGCGTTGCAGAGATACAGCCTTACGTTTGATTTCGCAAGTTCTACGTAAAATGTGCGTTTACCAAAAACAATTTGACGAATCAACTTGAATTCCGTAAGTTTGTTGGCTTTGGTTGATGATGATCCGGTTCAATTTTCATGCAGATTGGAGCAACGGCCTAGGAGGAGCTAAAAAAAAGTAGGTTTTTCGGAAAATTGTGTTTCTAGCCATTATGCTTCAAAAAAGTTATTAGCATAAATGAGTGAAAATTTGGACAGTTGGTGGCGCTAGAGAGTTAGAGACTCCAGATTTGGTGTGGTTACTATTACTATCACAACTTTCCAGCAAGCGGTTCTTTGGGCTGCCATAGGCGGAAAAATAATAAGAAGAAATCTAACAATTTCAGGAGGGGCTCCGCACCTTCGGTTGAGATGTGGGCGTGGCTCACACAAGCTAGTCAAATGTTTGAGGAACTCACTGGAAGAACCAGTCATGACACACTGCTTAACCATGGACTGGGCTTTACCTCCAGCATGACCACACAGATCTGTTTGACACACTCGATGATGGACAGCGGGGTCCCGGCGATAGTGATGGCTCTCTCGGTGGAGTTGGGCAGCATGTCTCCAGCCACCTGTACCTGAGCTCCTGTCGACTGCACACACACACACACACACACAGATCAGCAGGTGTTCTCATCAGCGAGGCAAGCGCTGGGCGGCGGTCTCACTCACCTCCCTGATCTCCTTGATCTTGCAGCCGCCCTTGCCGATGAGCGAGCCGCACTGGCTGGCCGGCACCACGATCCGCAGTGTGACCGGAGGCTTGGAGGTGGCCGTGCTGTTGGACATGGAGCTGCTGATGTCCTGAAACACACCACATGACTACATAAGCCTCCCATATCCACCACTTAAACATGTATACATCGGGCAGACCCGGCCTGGAGACCTAGTGTTGTACTTCACATAGTATTTACCAAACAAGAAACACACAAGGCCGTACCTCCTCTAGCTTCTCAATGATCATGGAGAAGGCTTTGAAGATGGCGGTGGTGGGGCCCGCCAGGGTGATGATGCGCTCGGGGCAGTTCCCTTCAGAGATGTTGATCCGCGCACCGCTCTGAGGAGACACCATCGCTATCACACATCAAGAAAAACATTAAAACAGCAGCCGACGGGCGGCAGACAGGCGGCACATCTCACCTCCTCTCGCATCTTCTTCACCGATTCACCTTTCTGAAACACACACACACACGAGAGCATGTCAATCAAACATGTATAATGAACACGGCTAACACTATCAGCTCAGGCTGGCCTTCAGGTGATTTACAGCTTCTGCATTGACGCTTTGTTCTGCATGTGTTTTCATAAATGAACACCTGCAACATTCACGTGTTTGCTAGGTGTAATATACGCTGCAGAACAAACCTAAAGCTCACACCAAACGAGAATAGAACATTTTGAATACATACGCCAGAAGGACTGCTCTCCCCGGGGTTAATAGATCATTTTTTTAAATAGGCGCCATCTTTATAAATAAACCACATATTTGAGCTTTAAACAACTACATTATCAACTGAAAAGCATTAAAACTACTTTATGACACAATAACTGCATTTTTAAAGTATGCAGGGTTTCTCACCACGTCACGTTACCATGTGACAGCAGCAAGCCGGCTCCTGATTGGTTACTGTGGCGCGAATTGAGCCAAAGTTCAGATTTTTCAACTCCGCATCAGACGCAAATTCACTTCAAAATGCGTGAATGCACAAAACACGCTCCATTCAAGGCCATCACGCTCTAGACACGCGTCACTGCGCCTTACCATCGACTGAAGGAACACTCCACCGTTTTTAGAAATAGGGCTTATTCAGCTTCTTTCCTACATGCATCGTTTTAGTTTGGCAGGGTCGCCGGTAGCTTAGCTTAGCATAACGAATGGAATCCTATGTTGCCAGCTAGCATGTCCCGAGTAAAAGTGATCCAAAATAAAAATAAAACCCCACCTAATTACTTCTTGTGGCCTGTGTATTCACAACGAGAACTAATAGCGATGCAGATTAAGACTAGGCGATTTCCTAGGCAGATATTGGGACTATATTATGGGGAAGCACAGGCGAAGCACTGCAGAGACATCACACAACACATGAAATCCCACAACCGGTGTGAACTGGTTCTTTTTCCAGCTTATTATTGGTCAAATACACTCAAAACATGTCTCAGTGCACATCTTGAAGAGTATTAACGTAAACAGTTGAGGAAGAATGAGTAACAGGAACCGTGTTCAGGATCCATGCGTGCGTTAGGTCTTAAAGGGACAGCAGTTATTTGTCATTCAAACTACAAAAAGACTAAAGATCCCTCACTGCTCTTGACTGATCAACTTGTGTAACTTGAATGGTTTCATCTGTAGGCTATTTATGAAGCGCAGCGTGGGACATGCCTTTCACTGAGACCGCATGCGATCGCAATTCAGATCACGGATTATTGGGTTTGAATGGTATAAATGCACGACGAGTCCTGACGAGTATTCAGGTAAACACAGAGAGTTACTTATATTATATTACCAATAAGATGTTGGTCATCCCAACCTGTTGAGAACAGTGAAGGTTGGTGAATGTCAACATGACTGATAATGTGATGTTGGTAAAAATACTGCTGTTAATGTGTGACAAAACGTAGTTTGAATACTTTTTCAGGCGATAATATAGTTGTTTAAAGCTCAAATCTGTGGTTTATTTATAAAGAGTGCCTATTTGAAGTGTTTATCTTCTGTTGTGGGAGTTGTGAGCTGCAGTGGATCAGCGGCTGCGCTCATTAACCCCGGAGAGAGAGCAGCCTTTCCTCGGCCAGTCCTTCCACATTAGCTGGCTCTGCTGTCTCTGTGGCGTCTCCAGCTGTAATTCCTCTTGTGTGTGTGTGTGTGTGTGTGTGTGACGGCCGATCTTTGGTCTCATGGATATATCATTTGTTCCCTGGCAAATCGTTAAGGCTGAGGGCAAAGTTAAGTTTCATTATTTTTAGGCTATTTAACTTTAATTTACTGTTGTAGCGTACTAGCACTGACTTTGAATGTTTGACTGAATTGTTTGCTTTATTATAGCTTATATTTTAAGATTATACTTTTGTATTATTGATTATACATAAACTGGCATTTAACAAAAAGAGACTGCTTGTGGTTCATGTCATTTAATATGATCACAGTGATAGTCATATGCACACTTGTCTGAACCAGATATGAATATATGATTAATACTCTTTTCTCCTCATTGTTATCACTACTAGAGCAAGCTCCTGATTGGTTAACGCGACGCGAATATCCGCCAAAGTTCAACATGCTGGCCAAGTGAGTTTTTTTTGTTTGTTACATATATAAAACAATGAATAGTAAGTTCTGGCATATTATTCAATTACTTTTACTGTTTGTTTGTTTGCCGCGTATCGTATCGAGGCATTTTAGTCTGGTATCGTATCGAGGCATTTTAGTCTGGTATCGTATCGAGGTATTTTAGTCTGGTATCGACGGTGTATTTTAGTCTGGTATCGTCGAGGTATTTTAGTCTGGTATCGACGGGTATTTTTTAGTCTGGTATCGTGACGAGGTATTTTAGTCTGGTATCGTATCGATTTTTTTTTTAGTCTGGTATCGTGTCGAGGTATTTTAGTCTGGCATCGACGAGGTATTTTAGTCTGGAATCGTATCGAGGCATTTTAGTCTGGTATCGTATCGAGGCATTTTAGTCTGGAATCGTATCGAGGTATTTTAGTCTGGTATCGTATCGAGGTATTTTAGTCTGGTATCGTATCGAGGTATTTTAGTCTGGATTTTAGTCTGGTATCGTATCGAGGTATTTTAGTCTGGTATCGTATCGAGGTATTTTAGTCTGTATTTTAGTCTGGTATCGTATCGAGGTATTTTAGTCTGGTATCGTATCGAGGTATTTTAGTCTGGTATCGTATTGAGGTATTTTAGTCTGGTATCGTATCAACACTAGTTTGCCATGTGCTTGCTTTACTCTGGTTCTGTTGTAGCTCTGATCTGAACATCCTGAAGAACTAAAGCTCTGTTTATTACTGTAGTCTTGTGGGTTTTTATTGAGGTTCACCATCTTTTGGAGCTTGAGGAGTTTGTGCTTAACTTAACCTAGTATTCATTTTTGCTGAAGTATTGATAATGATGAAATTTCACAGACATCACTCATGAAGACTTTGATCATATCACCCACCAATAATCGTGGTTATGATTTCTGCATTAACTGTCCACTAGCGACAGATGCGATAAATGCATGAAATGTGATTTCAGTGAGAAATGACCGATCGGTTGAAGAGCTCGCCTGAGAGGAAGACAGCAGAAGAGGACACACACACACACACACTCATGAGGGGCTTATGCTCAGTTTATAGCGGCATCAAAGCCGGTCTCTAATAAAACACCCTTAATATTAGTATTAAGTGACGCCTGAGGATACGAGAGGCCGGCGGGTTTGAGACCCAAGGGTTGGTACCGTTCCTGTACTTTAGGGCTGTTTCCCTCAGTAACCGCAGAAGCTGTAAGTCATTAGAAGTGTTACTGACATTACGCCAGAGCTGCCATCGTCTGTGATTACCATGATGTTCACCTGGAAATAGCTGCTTAACTCAATTCAAATCATTTATACATGCGTTTCATTTCTGTAAAAAGATTTCCCACACATTGTGTGTTGTGCATTTTCTGGTGATCAAATTAAGGCATTAATTTCAATGCTCAGAGCGGCTCTGGAGATGAAGTTCATGCGTTCATGTCCTTGTATGAGATGGAAACGCACGACCGGCATGTGTGTGTGTGTAACATTCGGTGTAATATCCACAGACACTGATGTGCTCTCAGGCACTGATTGGGTTAATGTGCCTCTGATAGCACTGTGTTTGGCACCTGACCCTAGCTGCGGTCAGGGCCGTGGGTGGACGCACCTTGCCGATGATGCTGCCCACTTCCTTGCCGTGCATGAGCAGTCTGATGGTGAGCGTGACGTTCAGTCCTCCTTCAATCACTCCAGAGTCCATGATGACCAGTGAGGCCAGCTCGGGATCTTTGGTCACGGATGGTCAACCTGTCACACACACACACATCAGCATAACACTATGACTGAAGCAGAAGCTCAGAGAACACCATGGTAACACCACAGTCACTTCTAGAGCTAGTACATCAGTGTAAACACACCATTAATGCGCTATTTTACACATTTGCTTCTCATATAAAGCTCATTCCGAAACACACGAACTCGAGTTACGTCAAAAACTCGAGTTACGACATGTAAACATGACGATACTCCGAGTATATAATACGGTAAATCGGCGGATTACTGCTGTAAACATGAGAAGCATCGCGTCTGGTAATGAATCGGTGAGGTTGCATTAGCTGTCGAATGTTTACTAGCTGCGTAACAGCGCGGAATAACCGACAGACTCCTCTTCGCACCGAATATACGCGATTTAGCGGTGTTTACAGCGTTTATGCGACGGTTTATACCACACAGGGCTGAGCTGGACGCGGGAATACCCGCGGACGTCGCGTGAGAGGAGCGCGGAGTGACTAGCACGAGTGCTAATGCTAGCGCGCGGCCTGCAGGGCCCTCGCGCGCACGGAACGCGGTAAAGTCTCACCTGACGCGCGCGCTCCGGGATGGGGAGAGGGTCCGAGGGTCCGGAGGGTGAGAGGGGAAGGTTCGGGAGGTTCGGGAGGGAGTTTTGAGAGGATTCGGGGAAGAGGGAAGACACGGCTGCGTGATCGAGCTCCACTCTTACAAAGACAACAAGATGTGTCCCGATCACCTCTCACCCACGACCTTTCTGACGTCAGCGCGCACTGGCCACGCCCCTCGGCGGCTGCGCACTGCACCCTGCGCGCAGTACGTACTGCGACAACACGCGCTGACTGGAGCCTTCGCTAGTCAAATACGGACACTGTATGCTAACATATTCTCCCTTTTCCTTATCCATAGCACAATGTTAATAGTTAAAGCAGTGAGAGGGAATGGACTCTGTGTTGTTTTACTGCCCTGAATAAGCGATTTCTCTATGTTTACATCGTCCACAAGACACAATAATAGCTGAATTTACACAAATAAACCACTTCTGTTCTGAATACTGTGTAAAAATCCTTCACTCAAACTATTAAACTAAATATTCCTGGGATTTGCTAATATTTCAAGTGGGATTTAAACATTAATTTTCCAAACAGCCCACATATTATTACTTCATCGAATCATATTCTCAGGCACTTTTAATGTTTTCAGTTTTAAAGATTTAAACACTTTTTATTCTCCAATCCGTAACGGAATGGGATTGGTTTAAAAGGGATTTTACACAAAACAAACCTCTAGCTAATGCACATGTGTCTCTCATAACGATTTTATATGCAAATGTAACATTTATGATTATATTTTGATGGACATGAAGTTAAAAATAGACTAATTGTGTATCTGTGGTCTCTTTGGTTGTTGTTGTTGTTGTAAAACCACAATCGTATTGTGTTAGTCCAACATGTCAGGTGGAAATCAGCAAGTAATGCGTCTTCACTATTAAATATGAATGTGATAAGGTTGAGAATAGTGTGACGGGTTGAAGGGAGACATTGCCGTATGTTTAATATCTTTAATGTTGTCTCTCTTTCAGTCTTTCTGCCATAGGATGCTAGTTTAAGAAACATTGCATCAAATGTTCTATTCATAACACTATTATGAGTATATCTTTACTAATGACTATTGTGTTTTTTTATTAAAATTATTCAAGAATGAAGTGAAAAGCTCAAGTTTTCAACCCCTTTATATAGAAATATGAGCTGTTAAGCATGACCCGCTGTGACTATAATACGCCTCAAAAAAGTATAAAAACAACTCAATTTGCACTGATGTTAAAGAGACCTGAATGATGTCACATACGGTAAATGATGTCACATGTGGGCGGAGCCTGAATTATTATGGGTGGAGAATGGTTGGCGTGACGGGGTTGAGTTCATAACTTCATTATTTTTGTAAAATATCTTACATTTTTTCAGAAAATCATTTTATGTCTGTGTTTGAGTGTTATCACAGATCTAACGGGTTTATTGCAGGTGTTAACAATGATCAGCAACCAAACAACTAAAGATTAGAGAGAACGCTTAATATTCTACACTCGAACTGATGTTCATAAACCAGTCAGAAGGTGCAGGATGGAGTAACAGGAATGAGATGGCAAGATGAAGCACGGATAAAGCGCTTATTGCAAATACATACAGTATCTTCCTCTCTCACATCAAACACAAACATACTGGGCTAGTGTACACCGATCAGGCATATCATTATAACCACTGACCGGTGAAGTGAGTAACACTGATGATCTCTTCCTCCCGGCTCCTGTTAGTGGGTGGGATATATTAGGGAGCAAGTGAACATTTTGTCCTCAAAGTTGATGTGTTAGAAGCAGGAAAAATGGGCAAGCGTAAGGATTTGAGCGAGTTTGACAAGGGCCAGATTGTGATGGCTAGACGACTGGGTCAGAGCATCTCCAAAACTGCAGCTCTTGTGGGGTGTTCCCGGTCTGCAGTGGTCAGGATCTATCAAAAGTGCTCCAAGGAAGGAACAGTGGAGAACCGGCCACAGGGTCATGGGCGGCCCAGGCTCATTGATGCACGTGGGGAGCGCGGTCGCTCTTTCATTAGGAGCGGTGTCACTTTGCTGAATTATTTGTCAATCTCTGCCCCTGAAAGGAAGGTGTTTTCAGAGAGTGATGCAGTCCCACATCCAGGCTGTTCAGTTGTACCAGTCTAGTCTTGAATCTGTAATCACTTCAATAATGAGATTTCTATTTATTTTTAATAGCATATTGTTGTTATTGTTATTTTTTTCATATTATTTAAACATATTTATTCTTCCAAATTTCAGGACCAAAGGCAAATTGCAAAGGTCGACCCCAGTGTCCCAGTACTGCACATTTACTGCAGAAATCATGGACACAAAGACAGACTTCAGGCTCTCTGGAGATGCCATATCCACCCTGGGTCCGTGACTTTTGTGCCCTTTTTCCTTTTTTTAAGCCGGAAATGAAATTTAGAAGACGTGGTTTCATCTTTTTTTTATTTTAACATTGATTAATAGAATGAGCAGAGACAAGCTCATTTTGCTTTTTTTCCATTTTCCTCATGCTCATTTACAATATTATTATTTTATAAAAAATAATATAAAGTATATTTTTTATTAAAAAAAATTAAAAAATTATATATTAATATGCTAAATTTAACCTAGTGTTTTTGCGTCAATACACAATAGAATACCTCAAAAAGATGACACTGATTAATTTACATTCTAATTCATTATTATTATTATAAAATGTTTTACCGTTATATTTCAACCGAAACGCGACCCTTTCTAGCCTCTTAAGCTCCAACACATTATCGGTCGATCCCGTCCTTTTTCCTTTCACTCTGTTTTATTTGAATAAAGGCTTTAAATTACTGTAACTTTTCTGTTGTTTGTTGTATATCGAGACATTGTAAAGGTTTATATATATACGCAGCCGTCTTACCTCCTTTTTGCTCCTTTTTCGTTGTAAACCACTTGAATACGGGGGGTACTCTGGGTTCGGGCCAAAGTCGAGCCCCGGACAGCATGCCAAATACGCATTTAAATTTACTCTCTATAAATTATATGTCATTGCGGACTTGTGAAATAGACTATAGGCTACGCTAGATGTTGAAATTGAAAATACCCAACACAAAGGCCTATCAAGAAGACAAAATGACACCCCAATAAATATAATCTTCATGAAGATAATTCCCATGCCCCTCTTGTTGCTTTGATTGCTTGTGCACGTCTGCTTATGTTTATTACAGTAATACAATGTGTACTGTATTTGGTCCTCCAATAGCACTGTCTGGTACAACAACTGGTCTTTTTTTGCTTTTCTTTCCGTGGTTAAAAAACTAAAAATGATTGGACGCAAAAGTACACGGACCCTGATGGTTGGCCGGATTACAGAGGCATGTGTGTAATCCTGTAGTTGTTGTGTTTCTCTGTGGGCTTCCTGTAGTGTTGAGTCTCGTGTGTTCTCCAGTCTTTCCGATCCTCCGTTCAACTGCCTTGAAAGATGTAGCTCTACGAACCAAGTGTATTCAGTTTCCCAGACCTCAGGACTTTGATTAAGTTGGATTTGCCAGACTGGCCCGAAGGCCATTTCTTCAAAAAGAGTGTGGGTGTTAGATATAAAAAACCTGTTGGACCAGACGCACAGGATTACTTCAGAGCTCCTGTATTCTGTTCAGTTACAGGCAATGGATGTGCTCTGGACACTTTTGCTGGTCTCCAGGATCAGTCTATGACACAAGAGTACAGAAACAGCCCAGGACACACACATCCTCCAGCTGGATATTTGACTCGAGGTGATGGTGCATTGAACATCCCATATGCATTATTACACCATTTGAAGAACCTCGGAGGACATTCAAGCGATTCTTTAATGGATGTAATATTACAGAGATGGAGCAGAAGAATGAATGCTCATTTAGTCTCTCATAATACCATAATACTCAACTCATAACTCAATACTCGTCAGTGAGGCGACTCTAAAGTGATGTTTCTGAATCTTGAGATGTGATGTGAACAGACACTCGAAGCCTTAAAGGCTGATGAAAGTTAAACTAGACAACAATAGCACCTATGCCACATTACAGCCTAAACTATTTTTCAAACTAAATATCCAAATAAATCAAATTATTGAACTAAATTAACCTTATAAACTAAATTACTGATCTAAAGCATGCTTCTTCTTTTTTTTTTTTGCATTATTTTACTGTTTAACACTGTGGAGCTGCTTTGAAACAATCTGCATGGTTAAAAGCGCTATATGAATAAAGTTGAATTGACTAAACACAAATAGCAAGAGTAATTGCATCTAACATTCATGCACAAACTATTCATTGAGAACTAGATAAAGAGTTTGTTTTCCAGTAGATGGCAGCAATCCTCCACTAAACTATGCACAGTCATGTTTTCACCATGAATTAAACATGAACATGAAATGTAGATATTTAATGTGAATTTTACACAAATGTTTGCTATTTTATATAAACCTGTATATAAATATCATGACCAATTTCTGTAAATACAAAACAATTTCCATATATCCCCTTAAAACAGCACAACTGTAGAGACATTAGGCTGTTAAAAAAGAGATGTGTTTATAAAAAACTGGAGCACCCAGAACAGAAAGATTAAGGTCAAAATAACTGGAATGAATTAGCCAACGTTAGGATTTTACGACTATGCAATTAGATGAACTGTTGACTCATTACATCACTTTTCCTCTGTCTTTATCCTTTATCCCTTATCTTCCCTGCATCAGAGGGAATTCGGCCATCCGTCATTAATAATCAGGCACGTTTCACTGTCTGTCACGGTTCACGGATTCACCGTCTCCTTTTCCGTGTTTGTGAAGTGGTTACTGATTACGGGACTCATTCCCCACACCTGCCACACTCATTACTCCTCTTTTACCGCTCTCTCTCTGACATTCCTTGTCAGTTTGTTCCAGGCCTGCTGGTGGAAGGATCGTGCGTCTGTTCCTGGATATTCCCCGCTCCGGATTCCTTTTTCTCTTCGGCTTCTGGTTGTCTGCTGCATCCCTGCTTCGTCTCCCTGTCTGTCTTCTCCGCCTGCATCATCCTTCCTGGTGTGGCAAGCCCATCTTCCTGCTGGGAACTTTCTGGAGCCTGAACTGTGCCTGAGCCTTGTTTATGCTGTTAAACAATCTTCATCTTGTTTGTGACTTTTTGTCTTCATTTACATCTAATAAACAAGTTGTTTTTCGCAATTGGATTCACCTGTTTTCCTTTGGAAACCCTGACACTGTCTGACTCTGGAGTAGACATGTAGACACCAAGCGGCTCCTCCCGCGGTCTCTCTTGAAGCCGATACGGAAGTGGATTAAACTGCAGTTCCTCGACTGGCCACTAGAGACCGGCTGAGCAGAATCTCATTGAGCTCATGTTAAAATGCCCAACTTTACAGCAGAATAAATCATGTTTACAGTCTGGCACAAATTCTAGTTTTGGTCTAAACGGCTAGTTTTGCCCTTCATGACAACCCTGAGGGGGGTGAATATTTTTATAACTCATTTTTTTACATTATATAAAGCCTTAAAGTTCTGCATAATTAAGGGCGTGGCCACTTTGAGTGGCAGGTGGGCATTTATCTGCTGTCTGTTAGTCATCACCTCAGCTCCGCCCACATCCCGCCTCTTTCCCCATTTTCTGTTATCCGGGAGTGACGGTTGATGATGCGCTGCTAAGATGGCGAAGGCCAGCTCATCCCGACTTTACGCTCCAAAACTGCTCTGCAGAATCCTATGGGTGACGTCACGGACACTACATCCATATTTTTATACAGTCTATGGTAGACGCGCTGAATGAAGTTCAGTTCTCTGACAGCAGAGGGCGCTGAATGAAGAGTGTTTACCATAGTGACGTTTTTTAAATGCTCCAAACAAACATTCTTTTTTTCTGTAATCTCAATGCTGTTCATTACAGCACCAAATTCTTAATATTTTAAGACTTAATAGGCTATTTATTTTCAAACTTAAACATTTTTATATTTTAATCTGGACTACAGCATGCGGAGCCGGCCCGTTATATAGGCAGTATAGGCAAATGCTAAGGGCACAATCTCGCTAGGGGGCGCCAAAGAGGCCAAGGGATAATAAAAAAATAATAAATGTTTTTTTTTTTTAAACATAACCAAACTGCTGATATTTTTAGCAAACTAAACTTCGAATTAGCATTAATAATTTGTATTATATAAAAATCCAAAATAAGGGCATTACTGCACCCGCCCACAATTGATTGACTCCTGAAGGAATTAATTAATTAATTGTGCGTTCACTAAGATAACACGTTAACTTTACAGATGAATATCTACATAAACAGACTGATATCCAATCCTTCAAAAACATGCATTGCCATGGCTTGAAAAGCAGCATTTTTAAGGCCAACAACATTGTCGTTTTTTATGCTATGCCCATTGGTTTGAAATGTCTGTAATTAGTTAGAGAGGCACATTAAACGCAGTTAGCAAAGGCCTAATAATACTAGACAATATTAGCAGGCAAGAGATGATTTATCACCTTGGCATAATAGCAGAATCATTTAGTTGTTCAGAATCATCATCTAAGACTACAAGATGGATATTTCTAGGTGGAAACCTTCCAGTGATATCTTTGATTATAGACTGTTAAAATAAGTAAGTCTAGAGGTGTAGACAGGTCATATTTATGTTGGATTATTTCAAATATCTCTTTGTACTTCTTATAATATTTGTTAATGTGTATTATCTGTTCATTTATTTAACCCTCCGTGGTCCACAATATGATTTCAAAGAGTAAAAAAAAATGATGTTTTTCCTAGACACTATAACAATAAACATTTTCATAATTCTTTTTATTTTTAATTTTTTTTAAAGTTTGTTGCCTCAAGGCAACATTGTACCACAACGGAAAATTGAAACATTTGACATTTGCATGTAGAAAAAAGAAATATATGTATTGACAAAAATGCATTTCTTTAACCATGCTTTACAGAGTTTGGCATGCATTTCTAATGCATTTTGCCAGAAGCGTTGCACTTTCTTTCACACTTTTTAAACATGTGAATTTGAAACCCTTTTTTTTTACAAAATAAATGAAAACGTCAATGGCAAAATAATTTAGGCTCATGTTTTCTCATAAAGCGACTTTGGGTATCTAGAAAAGTGCTATACAAGTGTTATTTTTTATTTTTTATTATTTTGTCTAAATACTGGTGATATAAATCACAATATAAGGGGGCGCCAAAGAGGCTAGGGCCGGCACTGACAGCATGCCCTAATGATTAGACATTTTTTGATTATTTGTTATTGTTCAGTAAAACTTTGAGACACACTGTTAATTCATTATTACCAAACAGTTGTATTTCTTAACTAACATTAACACACAAAAACAACTTTCTGTAACAAATGTAGCTATTGCTCAATCTTAGCATTAAATAATGAGACCTCATGTGTTACCTGTTGTTCTTTATAGCCTAATTCTTTTGCACTTTAATCTGTTGGAAGATTTAACTTTTATATGATTTTGGTGCATTGTATTATTGTATTTAAACGTTCAGAGTTCTTAAACCTGTTATACTATGACAACACTTTTTTAGCAATTTATTTAAATATCGTTATAATACCGTATACCGTGATAAAAGCTTCAGCAATTAATCGCAACATGAAAACTTGATCCCGGCACATGCCAAGTCTGGAGCGAGTGGCCGAGCACACTATCCGTACACTGAAACAAATTTGGAGTGACATTTACTTAAAAAAAGCTAGGCAACTTTTTCCACACAGAAAGTGCTTGTAATTTTTACTCTGGCTATTTCTAAGTAATATTTACCTGCTAGAACCACTTATTTTTTTATGTAAAATACACAAGTAAATTGCATGGCAATACTCATCTATAGATTGTAACTTTCACTCAGATCACCATTGCATCCAATTACAAAACCCAAGTGAACATTGCTGATATTTATTTGTGTTTCTTACTCATCTTTTCTTTGTAATTATTAAGTAATATTTATTATGAATGTACTAGTTAATATTAATCGAATTAAGTAAATATTTGTATTATTTTATTAAATAATAATTCAATATTTTCCAAAACAAATATTTGCAGCTTAAGGGACACTTTTATTTCACAGTCGAAATGGCATAGATATATTTAGAATATCTACATAACATTATAACCACAAAAACATGGCCATAGAACCTGACACTGCCGCTGGTTTCTCCTCTCTGTTTACGTCAGTGCAAGCTCAAATTAGCCCTTCTTTAGACACGGAACAACTTATGGAAGTTTTTATTTCTACCTGTACTGATGTCTTGGACATTTCAGCCCCTCTGAAGGCTATGCGCCCTAAAACCAATGAAGAGCTGTGGCTTAATGATACAACACGTGAAGCAAGGCGTGAGTGCAGAAGGGCGGAACGTAAGTGGAAAATAGACGGACTTCATGTGTCATACCAAATCCTTAAAAATAGTTGGAAAACCTATCAGAATACTGTTAAAGCTGAAAAAACAAAATATCTTTCAAATATCATATCAAATAATATAAATAAGCCACGGGTGCTGTTTAAAACTATTGATTCTGTTTTAAACACCAGGCCTACCACTGTTCTGGAAGTGTCATGCGAAACATGCGAACATTTTTTGCAATTTTTCAATAACAAGATTGTTTCTATTAGAGCTAATATATCGCCCTCTCTGTCTCATCATTTTATAATGACACAGTGCACTGATATTTTTAATCAGTTTAAGCCCATTTCGTTGTCATTTCTTACTGAAATTGTCAATACATTAAAACCTTCTTCTTCTCCCACTGACACAGTTCCTCCTAGCTTTTTTAAAGAGGTTTGGGTGACTATTGGTTCCTCTGTCAGGGACATCATCAATAGCAGTCTGTCCTCTGGTATCGTGCCCTCTTTCTGTAAAAAGGCTGTTGTTGAACCTTTAATTAAAAAGCCGGGTCTTGATCCTACAATATTATTAAATTATCGGCCAATTTCAAAACTTCCGTTCCTGTCAAAGATTTTAGAGAAATGTGTATTGTCACAGTTACAGCCATTTTTAGATGCAAATTGCATTTTCGATACTTTCCAGTCAGGTTATAGAGCATTTCATAGCACGGAGTCTGCACTCTTAAAGGTTTTTAACGATATATTTTTAATGACTGATACTGGTGAATCAGTTATTTTAGTGCTTTTAGACTTAACTGCTGCTTTTGACACAGTTGACCACACAATTCTTTTATCTCGTCTGGAAAACTGTGTGGGTGTCAGGGGACAGCGTTACAGTGGTTCAGGTCGTACCTGACTAGGAGATGTTTTGCTGTCAGACTGGGGGACTCCACTTCTTCCATCATCCCTTTGAACTGTGGAGTCCCCCAAGGATCAATTCTTGGCCCCATTCTCTTTGCTCTGTACCTCCTCCCACTCAGTGAGATTTTTAAAAAGCATGGTATTTCCTATCATTTTTATGCAGATGATTGCCAAATATACCTGCCTTTGAAAAAAAACGAACATGCCCCTTTGACACCCTTACTCGAGTGTTTAACTGACATCAAGTCCTGGTTGGCTCAAAATTTTTTAATCTTAAATGAGGGGAAGACAGAAATAATGTTGTTTGGTCCTATTGGACATTTGGTTGACTTAGATCCCCTCAAAAGCCATGTATATCCTACAGCCACCAGCCTTGGTGTAACTATAGACAGTGATTTTAAAATGGATAAACAAATTAACACTGTCGTAAAATCGAGTTTTTTTCATCTTCGTCTTTTAGCTAAAATTAAACCTTTTTTATCTTTTAAACATTTTGAGCAAGTCATGCATGCCTTTATTTCGTCACGTCTTGACTACTGTAATGCACTTTACACTGGAATATCTCAAAATGCACTATCGCGCTTACAGTTAGTCCAGAATTCTGCTGCACGACTTTTAACAGGAACCAAAAAACACGAACACATTACCCCCATCCTTGCTTCACTGCACTGGCTTCCTGTTCGATTTAGAATAGATTTTAAGATTTTATTGTTTGTTTTAAAGCTTTGAATGGATTGGCCCCACAGTATATAACGGACCTCATTAAAATGTATACGCTGCATGCTCACTGAGGTCTGAGGGCCAATTACAGCTTTAGTTCCTAAGACCAGACTTAAAACTAGGGGACCGGGCTGCAGTGATTGGCCCAAGATTGTGGAATGCACTGCCTCACATTGTCAGAAAGGCACCCACAATTGAATGTTTTAAGTCTCGTCTTAAGGCCCACTATTATTCTTTGGCTTTTAACTCCACGTGAGATAGGTGGTCCTGTGTCTTATTTGTTTTTCTTTGTGTATTTTTGTTTTTCCTTGTATTGTTAATAATTGTATGTGCAGCACTTTGGAAACTGATTGTTGTTTGTTAAATGTGCTATATAAATAAAGTGGATTGGATTGGATTAGAACTCCTTGCTCACAAATTTCAGTGCATATATACATACATATACATAGTCCATACATCAGAGACTTTAGAGACCGTTATAAAGCTCAAAAGTAAAGCAGTATAGAATTTGAAAAAATTAAATGTGGAATAACAAAGCACCAACTGACTTTAGGACTGATATTCCAGCATACAAAGGAATACAAGAGTTGACTTTTCCCTTCCAATTCTGTAATTCCATCAATTGGGCTCTATTACAAACAAGTTTCAACCAATCAGATAGCTGGCCTAAAAAAACTCAGCGTGCACTGTCCCCTTTCTTCACATCAACCATTAACAGTTGCAATCACTACCTTTGCAGACATTCTCAGAGCGTTCAGGACAGAAAGAACTTATATAAAACAGACACAAAATGCAAACAAATGGTTTGTGCTGGACAAATGCACAAATAACACTGGCAAGTTACTTGTGGAGAGACTGGACATTTGCTGACTTTCTCAGGTGATCAGAACAAACAGAGCTTATATAAAACTGACCAACACTTGAAATCACTGACAAAATAGAAAGGGACTGTTTGTGCTGGACAAAAGCACAAATAACAATGGCACACTCACGC
Organism: Gobiocypris rarus; assembly: GCA_023029165.1. Taxonomy (NCBI): domain Eukaryota; kingdom Metazoa; phylum Chordata; class Actinopteri; order Cypriniformes; family Gobionidae; genus Gobiocypris; species Gobiocypris rarus. Next base: position 4,013,321 of record CM040910.1, on the reverse strand, counting down.
TAAAAGTTTCTTGTGGAGAGACTGGACCTTTGGTGACATTTTAAGGATGTCAAGCTGAAGAAACAGCTTCAAACGTATATTTCCGTTTCAGTGGGTAACTTAAGTTGACGGCATAGATGACACCCATGAGCAGGAGGCAAGCGTTTGTCACACTCCCGCAGTCCTCCAGAACTTCTGTCCCCTTTATGATGACTGACACGTTCACGGGATGGTTTTCCTGTGCCACATTGGGATGGGATGGATGATGATGATCTTCATCATGTGATTACTGCAGTCCTCTTTCAATGCTTCTTGGCTGACGTCCTGTGAAAACAAACAAACCACAATTAGAAATAACTAAGAATAGATTCCAAGTAAAAGAAAAGGTTAAGAGAAAAACATTTGAAAATAAAAACAAAGAGGTATACTCAATTTAGTATCCTCAAATCAAACAATACTGCAGGGATTAAACTGCGGGATTAAATCAGTAAGATAGGTTATAAAGGTATAATCAAATTAAATACTCTTTTGCTCATAAAATAAAGTTAATAAGTCATCGTTAAATAGTCCGAAAAAAAGGCAAGTCAAGGCAAATTAAAGTTTAAGGCAGATAAGATAAAGATTAAATATGATTTAAAAAATAAAGGGTAAGAGCATAAAGATTTAAGAGATCAGTTAAAAGCCTGATAAAAATACGCATCTTGAGTCTTTTTTAAAAAACATCACAAGTGTAGAGAATCTTTGACCTTCAATATAATATCACAAGTGAAGACCAGATCATAAGGCTAGACAATCATTTTAATACAGTCATGATGATCATCAGATACCTGATGGTCTTTAATCAGCTCCTCTCCACTCTCTCCAAGATACTCAACTAAGCAACGGATGATAATGTCCCTTCTGCCATCGACATGATGCTATTAAACACAAAAAGAAAATTTATTGCAGAAAATACATAACATATGTAACATACATACATAACAGCACATACAGATGTAAACAGAAAGTTACCCATGGAGAATGTAAGCCTGCAACTGCATCCTAACGTTGTGAAGTGTGCAACTTGAAGGACAACTCCGGTGAAAAATGAACCTAGGGGTGATTAACACATGGTTACCGAGTAGATCGTTCTCTGGGATGCGTTTTTATGATAATCGAATATAAAGAGTGTTATCTCTAAAAACAGATTAGCTTATAACGCTAGTATATGGGGCACAAAGTACGTTAAAGTAAATCGCTAGTTAATACCACTAACAAGGCTCACAATAGCCTCACACTAACACTGTAGCATAATGAGGGTCCTTACATGCAAACCGAAGCAATGAGAACTTTGTAAGTGTCCAAACAGTTTAATAAGAAGATACTTCTTACATATAGGCCATTAAAAGACCCTGGCTCTTTGAGGCATGGGTATTTTTCTACCAAGGCTTCAGCAACAGCTAAAATCTGGAGACCAGTTGGATATGCTGTGAAGCCAAATATAGTCTCTGCAAGCTTCTCAAGAATGCTACTAGTTACGCTTGGGTTGTTCAAAAGTGTGCCATCATTTTCATAAGCTTGCTTTCCTGCTTCCAGTGCAAGGTCTATATCATAAGAAAAGTCTGGTATTTCAAACTTAAATGGCCATGGCTTAGACCTGTAGGATGGTCCACTCTCATCTGGGGAGGACAACAGGATTGTGTCACATCCAGATGCGGAGGAGCTTGCTTCTGTAGATAGCGGAACTGGAGATTCGACTTTTGACATGTCCACAGTAGTGAGACTCAAGATCACTGATTCAGTTATTACTACTTTGAGGTTAGCTTTATCTTGTACTTCCTCAATCGAGGTCAAAGTGAAAAACTGACCGTTGAAATCCATGTCCTGGTACATAACAGTGAATGGTCCTGTAATATCAAATGTCTCTCGAAGAACATCATTGAGGTCCTGAAGTGTGCTTGGGATGCCTGCAGGTAAAAGTAGTTTGCGGACATCATCCTCCCCAAAAATTATCCGCAGTTTCGCTGAGGGTGCCATATCAACAGGAAGAAGCTGCAACAACAGAGAAGAGAAATACACAGACATTTATTCACAAGCTTCAGGCGTCTTCCTGCAAGGGTGTATGAAGCCAAAGGATACAAATCTTTAAGCTCTCTTTGCTCAAGTAACTGCACACTCGCTGTGTTCTCCAGCTCATAACTCCTCAGGTGTTCATTGTGTATGTCTCACGAAAAAAGTCAGTTTGTTACAAATCACCATTATCTGTAACACTTCAGAAAAGTCAGGCAGTCCTGCAGTGGAACCACAACACAACAACATTCCCACTGCATAGTTAGTGCCTAAACTGCACACATTATTGGCAACATGCACAGCCCTAACAGCAGGGAATCTGCATTTCACCAGGTCTTTAAGATCACCCTTAAGCACATCTAAAGAGACCTCTGTTGTTTTTGTGACTGCAAGTGATGGTTTGACAGAATGTGATTGATGGTATGCAACCATGAGCTGTTGCTTATTTGCAATGGACAGCAAAATATTCCTGAAACAACCAGTGTGTCTGACCACCTTCTTGAAAAAGCTGTGTTTGGCCTCAAATCTCATTGTCCAGAGGGCAGCTAGGGGGCCAAATTCCCGAATGAGCTGTGGATAGTGCTCAAGGAAATGGTGCTTGGGAATGAGCTTATGTTGGGGGAAAACATCAAGGAATCTGCTTCGGTGTTCTGATGCTGTCAAGATAGCAAATGCTTTCTTCAGTATGGGTTGGAGACATGACAAGGTCCACAATGTCTTTCAATGTCATCAGCATCTGCCATACAGGCTCTTGTTCTGGTACTTTTAAACCTATAATCAGAGGCAAAAGACGTAATAAGCACCAATTTTCATGTGCGTTGCCCCCTACTGATTTTCGAGTCGAAAGGTTAGCAGGAACAAGATGAGGGCGATTTGTTTTATCACTCCACTTGTATGGGAAATTGCAAATGGCATCATTCAGTTCCATGAGAGAAAAATATTTTTTCTTGATCAAGTTATCAAATGCCAAAGCCAGTTCCACTGGAACAATGCCCTCCAGCAGATCATGTAAAACATCTGGAGGATAACCAGATGTAACATGAAAATGCTCAAGTTTTTCTGACAATGCACAATACACCATAACAATGTGGGTGATCTGGACTAGACACAGCTGTCTGTACATGCAGTGTATGTTGATCTTTTGGTTCTGATGAAAAGACCCAGATCTCACTTCATTGGACTGAAACTTGGATCGCTCCCCAACACAAAACCGGCAGACGTATGACCCTGAAAAGCTTTCGACAAATCCTGCCACAGAGTGCGCCCCCAAATTATCTGCCACCACACTGACCACAGTCCCTTTAATGGCTTTCCCTAACTCTGGAACAAAAAGACCATCGTTCTCCAAGCTTTGGATATCTGTTAACAGTGGCTCTAAAACTCGCTGGAATCCAAACTGCTTGCTGTCTTCAGCCTTACACAGAATTGCAAGGTAGATTGATGTCAATGTGGAACGTAACTGCACTGGAATGTTTCCCAACACCCAATAGACAGCTGTGACTTTGTGCTTTTTTTCGAGATGTCCCAAGAGGATGACATACCTCAAAGTCATCAATGTACAAGATGAGACTCACTCTGTTGTCCTTTACAGAGAAAAACTCATTTTTTTGATAGTGAGATCCATCACGAAATGTCTGGTACTTAAAGTCATTTTCAGATTTGTTTTCACCTTCAAATGTATTTTCTTGAAAAGACTTACTTAGGACCTGCACCAAGGAGGGCAATATTGGGACATACTGGAAGGTTTTGCCCTTTTTTTATCAAGTATGTGTTCTTCTGGTTCAACAACTGAAAAAGCTTCTTCATAAATTCTCTTCTCTTGTATGAAGTTGTGAAAGGGCCATCTGTCCCCAAGGCAGTACTTATAGGGTTTGTCTCACAAATATTTTTCACTAAATCTGAGATAATGGCTGGATCCAGATCACAATTATGGCTTTTCAAGGTGGACACCACCACATGTCTTAAAAGTGCACCAGAGGTGGATATAAACTGAAGCTCATCTACTATTTCATCAATGCATTTGTTTGGGACATTGAACATGCTTTCCAACTTTAAAAATAGATGGCCAAATTTCTCTTTTATATCTTGAGACAACTCCTGTGGTTCCCCATCCCAAAGCTCTAAGCTCTCTTCCACACAGGTCTCATCCTCAGCACACATGGGCTCATTAGGTTGGCTTTTTAATACTTCAGTTTTAAAATCCTCAAGGGTGTGTGACTGGTGTTTTCTGTGTCTATGTGTAGCAAAGGTGGAATAAATATTTGTATTGAAGTTGCAGTTTTTGAAGACACATGCAACTGCTTCAGTGGCTGTTAAGATGCTCAAAATACTGCTTCTCTGAATCAAAAAACAGAGCAGCAAAGTAGACAAGTAAATGAAAGAGGTCCACTTTGTGTGACCATCTCCACATGGTGTCGAGACAAATGGGTCTTAAGGGCATTAAATGTTTTAAACGAGCAAGGGCAATCAGTGTGAAGACAAGGGACTGACTGGCTGCGACCAGCATTTCCATGCTTTAGTCTGTAGTGTTTTAACAATCCCAACCTCTTCTCTGACTCAAAGCTACATATCTTACACATCCATCTCATGATGTGGCACCTGACACAGACAAATTAACCATGTCAAAATTAAACCAAACTGCCACACATAAAGAAATTATGTGAAAAGTTAAACCTAATCATTACTAATGTGATCTTACCTTGTGTCAGTCGTGGAGTCCAAATTAGCAGTCAGAAGGTCCTATGTTCTGTAAAAAAAAAAAAAAAAAAAAAAGGTTATCTATATGCTTTTCAACTCATTTCTACTCATTTGTCCACATCGAGTACTTTTTTTTTCCTTCAAAATACACCTCATGGCAGCGGTGCAGCAATTATTTCAAACTGGACCGTGGTAATTTTATTCAAAAATATACAATCATAAATTGCGTGCTGAAGTTCAGGCCCTGCATATTATATATATGTATTAGTGGTGGGCATAGATTAATTTTTTTAATCTAGATTAATCTCACTGTGATCTTGTAATTAATCTAGATTAAAATGGCTCATTTGAATTGGCATTCAGAAAGTGTGTGCTACCCAAATAATGACTGGTGCTTTCACACTTGGTTCGATTGCTTGGACCGTGTTCATATGATATTATGATATTATTTGGGTCCGAAACCGGGTGCGTTTGCGTCCTCAAAGCAGAAGCTGTTTACCCCGTTACTTGGTAACGACGTCGAGCGAGAAGGTGGCAAAATGAATAGCTGTTCACCTAACATTTATATTTTTATTTTTGAACCTTTAGTTTTGTTACTAAAGCTTCAATACGTAACGTCACTTGCGTCTGCCTGCCGCGGAAGTATGGCAAATGCTCTAAAGAACGCAGACGACGAGCAGAAATGAGATTTACAGCTCTCTGCTTGCAGTTTGTCACGCTCATCAGGACTCGAGGACGGTTCGCGGGTGCACACCTGAGTTCAGAAGACAGCGTTCAGGCTTGATGTGGTAATTTCACAGCATACACGCAGGTTCGAAGACTCGTTCTCGCTCCCTACAGTGCAATTCGGCTAGGTAGCTATACATCCGCGCAAAAATATCACGGTGAAAGTCATCATAGCTTGCGTAGTATAGACCCAGCTCCCAACCCAACTTTGAGAATAGATTAGCGGCGATTTTTTTTTTTTTTTATCGCCCGATAAGAGTCTCACGCAGCACGTTAACGCCGATAACGGCCCACCACTAATATATATATATATATTAAGACGTTAGTTAAGGCAGCAGGCATGTGTTGTTTAGGCGGCCGTCTAAGCTGTAAAGTGCTGTGGGAAATTCTGGACAGAAACTGACTTAAGTAGGTGAGCCAACAGGGGTACAAAGTTTGTTTCGCTTAAAACTTACCTTCATGGTTCCATATTCACTTCTTCCCGTCTCCGTCAACAAGTCTGTCTGAGAAAGACCGCTCAAATGTGGGGAGGGGATTTGACGTCATGCTCCGAATGCAGAGAAGGATGCCGGATTCACTGATGTCACTGCATTACATTTTACTTGGAAATATCAACTAATTAAGCCAATGAACTGGTTTAGTGAATATTACTTGGATCGAATGATTCAATTTACATACAAAACTGAGGACACATAATTACAAACAATCACCAAGTAATGCACTACATGAAAAACTGCTATTTTAAAGTAATAGCACTGAATTGGTATTTTTTTGTAGAATTTATATAGATCATTGAAATAATAATTACAGGGCCAAAAAATCATTTTTTTTAGAGTAGATAGTATGGTGCATGGTGTAGCGATGCTTCCCTTCATGTGTGCGTTGATGGGCGTTCCTCAAGTTTACCACTGTGGGTGGGCTTTTGAGCCAGCGGGGAATGAAAAACAAGGACCCGCGAGAGACTGCCCCCAGTGTCCATGTGCTCTGCTTCTATTGGATAGCCACATCGTGTTCAACTGATTCATTTGCATAGAGATGGGAATCAACCAGCTTTTTTGATGCGCAGCCATAGACTGTATAAAAATATGGATGTAGTGTCCGTGACGTCACCTATAGGATTCTGCAGAGCAGTTTTGGAGCGTAAAGTCGGGACGAGCTGGCCTTCGCCATCTTAGCAGCGCGTCATCAACCGTCACTCCCGGATAACTGACAATGGGGAAAGAGGCGGGACGTGGGCGGAGCTGAGGTGATGACTAACAGACAGCAGATAAATGCCCACCTACCACTCAAAGTGGCCACGCCCTTAATTATGCAGAACTTTAAGGCTTTATATAATGTAAACAAATGCGCTATAAAAACACCCCCCCCCCTCACAGTCGTCATGAAGGGCAAAATTAGCCGTTTAGACCAAAACTAGAGTTTGTCCAAGGCTGTCAACATGATTTATTCTGCTGTAAAGCTCAATGAGATTCTGCTCAGCCGGTCTCTAGTGGCCAGTCGAGGAACTGCAGTTTAATCCACTTCCCTATGGCTTCAGGAGAGACCGCGGGAGGAGCCGCTTGAGCACAGCATAGCGGTAATCTTGAGGAACGGTCATCAACGCACACATGAGGGGAAGCGTCACTACACTACGCATCAGTCGTGGATCCGTACCGTCACACGTTCTGTTTCTGTAGCACCTCGAGCACTCGCTGGGCGGGGCAGATGATGCGGCCGGGAAGAGTTGAGGGAGTTGAGGCACTGTTGTTGTAATATTTCAAATTAATATTAAAGGTCCCGTTTTTCTTTGATTGTGTTTACAGGGAGGAAGTCCTCCTTCAGAAACACGTAATGAGTTCTGATTGGGCCAGCGCTTCCGTGTTGTGATTGGACAGCAGCTTAGCGCACGCTGCCGGAGAGGTCCCGCCTCTTACCGTAACGGGAGATACGGCGTGCTCAATGTTATTATAGACATGGCCACAAACATACTCTACAAAAACAACACTTCCTCTTCTCCACGTGGGAGAGCAACAAGACCACGCCCCTTTATGCATATTCTTGTGGGCGGAGCTTAGTCAACAGACTGTTCTAGTGACATCATTAAAGCAGGAAGTGCAGGGTGTAGTCCAAACCGGCCGTCGCTGTAGGCTTTGAAAGGGAACTTCTGTTCAATAAAAGATCTCGCTCTGCATTGAACTTTGAGCTTTATAATTTTACAGGTGTTATTTATGCTCTAACAGCAACATTACACACTAACTAAAGTTTGAAAAATGGGATCACGAAGAACGGGACCTTTGGCTACAGCCGAATCACAGCCATGCTGATATAAAGCCATATTATTTATGATATTGCTCATATATTTAACAACTGTGCAGAATGTGACAATTGGTGTGTCATGCCGAATCAGTTCTTTGCACGCTTTAATGACCATACCGAGTGGAAATTAAGACTATCCCCATCTAGAGAGGAGCCTGTACTCTCCTTTGAGGGTCATCAGCTGAGATCCATCCTGAAGGAGATGCCAAAGCAGCAGGACCAGACATCGAAGTCATCTTCAACCTGTCTCTGGGGCAGGCTGTAGTCCCCATGTGTCTTAAATCCACCACTATTGTCCCTGTTCCTAAAAAGAAAGCAGTTAGGTGTAGCGTTAGACTTTAATATTTAAAATACAGTCTAAACACATTAAATTATAAGATTAAATCGCTCTGAATGAAATAAATTCCAGATGGGCCTACATTTTGGAGTTACTACAGAGTCTGTGATCAGGGCCGGCCCAAGCCCTTATGGGGCCCTGAGCAGAATTTTATTTGGGGGCCCCTCTGTGCCACCAATACTATTGACTATTGTCAATTCTTGATAATTGTAGCTGTGTTGCTTACATCATGTCTGGCTGTCATGTTTTTACTCCTATACGGTTTTTAATTGTAACAGTAGCAAACCCACAAGAGTGGTCCGGTTTTAATATTTAAAGCCATACAGTACTACAGTTCAGACTGGGAAGTGGGAAATGTACTTTTTTAAAGTAGTCTCTTATGCTGAATATGCTCACTTTTCTCAGGATTCTTTGATGAATAGAAGGTTCAAAAGAACAGCATTTCTCTCAAATTGAAAGCTTTCAAAAAATCCTAAAAACATGGTACACAACTGTTTTCAACACTGATAATGATCATAAATGTGTGCTGATCTTCAGATCCTCATATGGGAATGATTAGTGAAGGGTCATGTGACACTGAAGACTGGAGTAATGAGGATAAATTCAGCTTTGATCACAGGAGTAAATCACACTGCACTATATATTCACACAGAAGACAGTTATTTTAAATTATAATCATATTTCACAATATTTTACTGTTTTTACTGTCTTATTGATCAAATAAATGAAGCCTTGGTGAGCAGAAGAGACTTCTTCTAAAAACAAGAAATGCTGATTTCTTTCGAATATTAGACAGAGCTCTTTTTTTTGTTGCGGAAATACACTTTTTTTTTAGCATCCCATTCGACTGTTTAGAAAGAACCTTTTATTTTAACAGGCTTTTCAAGATGATATGAGAGAACTACTGTGGGAAGGGCTCGTGTCTCCTGTGTTCAGAAGTGTGTTCCCATATGGAAATGTAATATATGTCCATATATGTCCCTATATCCGAGTAGTGATGTCATACATGTTTCATATAAGGCAATACATTATTAACACATCCTCACGATATATGAAGATAGAGGTTTATACCATGTATGTAATACCCATAGAAGAATTATTATATATACATATATTAAATTATTTATATGATGACTTTTATATGGTACTGTATGTTAATGCCATATATGTAAACAATACAAGTCTAATTTATATATGTAAATTTATTTAAACAACATATATGCTAACTATCAATATAGGATTTTATATGGCTTTATATAGTTGTGTTTGAATCCTGGCATTTCATTCCAGTGTGGTTTTGGTTCAGGCTCCGGACATTAATGCTCCATGAGTTTTTCCCCGTTGTGAGCGTACAGTTTGAGCATTCGCTCGGTCTTGTGTAGTCGAGCAAGTCGTTTTGCTTGGGCAGTATACACTCTTTTGTCTGTGTTGTGTGTTTGTTAGGCACGCGGTCCGTGCTCTTTCATGTTGTTTTTATGGATTCAGTTAATTAAGTAGCTATAGCCTATATTTACTGGTAAATATTAAAGTGAACAAACATCACAGACAATGGCAGACCAAGGCAGCTCTGGCATAATGTCTATAACACTTATATTTACCGTTTCTTTACAGTTAGTGATGTATCTCTTTAGTACCGAAAAAAGGTACCGTTGGGAACCGGAACTGATTAAAATATGAACGGTACCCATCCCGACTGTTTACACAATAGCTGATGCAAGAGTCAGTGTAACATAAAGCAAATTGGTAACGGTGTTAATCTCTTGTTGCATGGGATGCATTTCTAACAACATAGGGCTATTTAGATCTGGTGAGCGTGTTGCTTCAGCATTTGAATATTAAAATCGAATATCACGGGTCACGCCCCCCCCACCCCCTGTAACACTGTGACCTTTTTTACTCTGAGGAGTTTGCAGGTCTGCTTATGAATTTTGTTTGTATCTTCATTTTAATCAATGTTTTATCAACCAATTGCCTGGATTTAATAAATAATAATCAAATATAGCAGACAATGACATGTCTTTCAGGTAGCCTGTAATCTAACCAGCATATGAGGGCGTTCTGGATTAAGCGCGCGGCGCAGAGCGGACTTTAGAAATGAACGGAATCTCTGGAAAGGAGGAAATATTACCGCTCTTTCTACGCACACCGCAGCGGTCACAATATGACCTCAGGTTTGTTTTAAAAACATAATCAACATATTCATAAATAATACTTTTAATGGGCGGTTAAAGTGTTTATAACAAATAAATTACTAAATGCTAAAAATAAATAAATGTAAAATGAACAGAAATTTGCCTAGCATTTGGAATCCTGTGAAACCACAGTATGGTGATATAACCACCACAAAGAGTTGTGTAAGCGCAAACAGCTGAATTTTGTGTAGGCTAAACGAGCAGTGCTTGCATGCTCCTCGCCTCTACCAAAACGCCTGCGATTTGCTGCTTTAGCTACGTGTGTCTCTCGTTGAAAATGACCCAGACACTTGCGCTTTCCACATCCCTTGTGAAACTGCCTTTATATCAAAGTGCTGCCGGCTCAATTGACCAGCCCATCAAGAATTTTCCTGATGGCTACTCCCTGTCTGACTGGATTCTGGATACGGCTCTAAAATTATTTTTATATCTTCGGGTCTGCGGACCCCACTTTGACAACCACTGCACTAGACCACCTGAACGCTGTATTGGTGGAGGTCAAGGCTGTCAGAGGCGAGGCTAGTTGGCAAAAATGCGAATGAAGCACCGGTAAAAGATCACTGCAGGGCCTTAGAATCTGGGATTGGCCAATCAACCACAGCCTTCACCTTGTAGGGATCCATGCGCACTCCCTCGGATGAGATGATGTAACCCAAGAATGGAACTGACTGTGCATGAAACACGCATTTCTCCGCCTGGATTAAAAAGCCCATTCTCGAGTAGACATAAATAAACTGATCAACCATGTCTGTCAGCACGTCATTGACTAGTGCTTGGAAGACCGCCGGGGAGTTGGACAGGCCGAAAGGTATAACCAAATATTCAAAGTGCCCCCTGGGGGTATTAAACGCTTCCACTCATCCCCTTCCCTAATGCGAACCAAATAATAGGCATCATGTAAATCCAATTTTGTGAAGAGAGATGCTCCCTGCAACCGCTCGAAGGCAGAAGACATCTATGGCAAAGGATAGGTATTCTTTATCGTGATGTTGTTCAGCCATCACACAGTGATCCATCCTTCTCCACAAAAAAAAGGTTACACAGAGCAATGCTGCCGTCAATGGGCAACCAGGTGAGACACAGATCTAAAGTATCCAGAAAGAAATTTCTTGGGAAATGGGAAAGTGTCCAAGCTACATTGCTCAAAACAGCTGCCCCATGTATCATTGCCTTGAGAGTGAGTGATACCTGAGACACACAGCGGTGTGTGATTTCTGAGTGCACAGCACTGCGCTGGGGCTTTCCTGCTGGCAGGATCCCAATGATTGCTTTACCACTTTCCTTAAATACCCAGAACAGAATATAGAAAAACGTGCTGATACATTTAAAATGATACCAAACCTGAGAGAGTAAAGCAATAGATGAACACAATACATCATATGTGGTATATTGCCATTCTTTGTTCATTTTCTACCAGGGTCACAGGAATTTATTGGGGGGAATTTATCAGGAATTTGTCTTACATTTCCTTGTCACCTCAGGTTTGCTTAGTTAATATTCAACAATGTTATCGATCTGACTGCACTTATACTACTGTGAGAACTGAACTGAGCTCATGATGTGTTTAACTGTTTTATAGATTAAATAAACTAAATTAATCATTTATGATCTTTACAATTTAACTGACTTCAGCTGAACAATGACACGGTTTATATTTTTAAGCTGCTGTTCAGCCGAAATGAACTTTGTTTGCATCGCTGAATCATTTTCCTGTTATCACTGTAAAGCTGCTTGAAACAATCTGTATTGTATAAAGCGCTATAGAAATAAAGCTGACTATATGACTGAAACACTGGCAGCGTGCGAAACAGCATACTTCCCTACTATATAGTATGTGAAAAGCTGTAGGCGAATGAATAATATGTTTGAATCCTTAGTATTCATAAAAGAGTAGGCAGGAAGTTCCCGGATGGCCTTCTGCTTCTGCCAGATTCTTGAGTGCTCCTCCGATGGATACCTTTCTATCCCAGGAGCCCACAGGAGAGGATACGTCATAATCAAACATCATGGAAAACAGCGGTGTTTTCAAATGTGAGCAAACACTGCCTCTTGTGTTAAAATCGCATCAGATTGTCCATAACTTCCGGTGATTAGAGATGTCATCAGGCATCCACAGGGACACAAATATGGCTTGTTTCCAAATGCAATGACTTCAGTTTTGTCTTTGTTTAACTGTTAACTTCATCAATGCATTTGCACAGGGAGTCAGTGGGGCTGTAGTCGTAAGAATACTCACCTTATGCACTTCACATCCCAGAATCCTCCCTACTTACCATCTGCAGCGTTTCATCCAGATGGATCCGGCATTTTGGGAGCATGAAACAGATATTTTTTGAAACCGGGTATCAGAGTAAATCTGAAAAAACACCCTTGCGTTAACGTGTGTACAGCCAATCCGTATATTTTGTGAAACGGGGATGTCATCACACCACGTCCCGCACCCAAGTGTTCTCACTGCAGAGTCAAATTACATTCAGCTCCTCCTCTTTGGAGCTCCAATGTGGTGGAGGGATAGAGTTGTGGGTAGGGTTAGGGTGTGGTTGGATATTCTAGCTAAAAGTATAGGAGCCCAAGAGGCGAAACTCAATAGAACGCTTCATAGCAACAGTTGCCCCCATGACTTGCCGCCATTATGGACTGAAAACTGAAGGTAAACGCGAAAAATAATGGAAGTTAATGGCACTCAACCAACTTAACATAACAAAAACTTAACATAACTTAATTTTTTTTTACATCATATCTAAATATGAAAACAATTTAAAATACAATATTGAGGATGACCGACGTTAAATGACAGAAAATATTATGTCTATGTGTTGGTTATATATGGCCTAATTACCCTTAGGAAAATAGTATTTTGGGACAAAATATTACTATAGTACTATAAGACTACTATAGAAATACTATAGCGGCTCTAGGATATTAGCGGTATTACAGAACATAACATACTTCTGTGTAATACCTCTATAATATTTTAAAGCTGCTATAGTAGTCTTATCGTACTTCTATAGTATGTCCCAAATTACTATAGTATTCCTATAATATTACTATAATATTTTGTCACAAAATACTATAAGATTCCTATAGTACTTTTTAGTAAGGGTTCATTAGCCTTCCACTTACGGTTTGCAAAGATACAATTATAAAATTACTGCAAACCTTTAATCTATCAATATTTATGTTTTATTATGCATTCTCCTTGTTATATGAATAACAGAAATTCATAAATTAATATATAGGCAGACACACAGTAATAAGATATTTATTCAAAGGTTAAACCACGACATTAAAATACCTTTGTGCATCCTTTGGAAATCGATGAAATGCCAAATCGCTTCTGGTGGACTGATGATTTATTGCAGAACACTGCTTGCGTTTTGACCACTGGCTCATCTTCACAGGTGTGAGGCGCGCTCACGATTCCAGCAGCTTTCAGTCCATAACGGCGGCCGCGCCTCCGCAGCGCCATCTACAGACTGTTACCCATAACACAACAGAGTTTCGCCTCTTGGGCTTCTATACTCTTTGTTCTATTTCCACTCATTAGGCTCAAATTACATTCGCCCCTCCTCTCTGGAGTTCGAGTGGAGAGGAGCTACATGCACGCTCCACCCATTTTCCCGCAGTGAGCAGGCTCTCCTGCACGGGAAGACTAGAAAGGAATACAACTACGGGCACTGGGTATGCCCACATCATTATTGTGTCATTTATTTACTGTACTTGCATTATTGTAAAGGATAGGTTTAGGGTTGGGGTAGGTGTAGGCGTTAATATAACACAATCTGGTAAGTAGCAAATAAATTTATTGTTATTTTATTGTGTGATTTTGCCTCACTTTCTACCGTTGCTGAACCCCTTCTAGCCCATAGACAGTAAAATAAATGGACACAGCGATCCCATTGACTTCAACGGAGAGAATTGAAGTCAATTAGAAGCACTCACGTCCTGATGGCTGAGCGTACTGCGCAGACTCAGGCTGAGCTTGACCATGAGGCGTGGCGTCCGCAACCTGTCTGACAGTTGTCCTCTAGTAGTTGTGGAAAGTGAATTCTGAATCACGTTGTTGAAATATCTTGTCCCGTTGCTTTTCACTCTCTATGGGCTTCTCCCCATGCTTCTCCCTTGTCTTTATTGGAATGTATGCCTCCACGTCCCCCCAATTGCCTCATAGACAGTAAAACATTGCCCGCGAGCTTCTACTTCTGCCTATACGGTAATTTCTCTACTATGCGACAGAGTCGCGTGGGTTATGACGCAATCTTTAGCCTATTTTTTACAAAAACGGCTTCTACGGGACGATAAGTTACAAGGTAATGGAGCCTATTATACATTGTCGTGTTTCTGTAGAAATAAACAATGGACAAATGGACTCTTTAAACGCCTCAGATTTAAAGTTATTCACTGTCAAAGTGACGCCAAAATGAATGGGAGTCAATGGGATGCTAACAGCAGGAGATGGCTTGTTAGCAATGGCCAACCCCTATGGAAGTGCGCTTTCGGGGCTGGATTACTCCCTTGTTCTAGCCACAACTCTTCTTCTCCATTTTTTGTGTATTTCTGTGGCAGAACTACAGCACCACATACTGGCCTGGCGTGTGTACTACATCGTTTTGAGTCGGTCTCAGTGTTCGTGTGTGTACGCAGATATTTCTTGAAACAAGGGGAAAAAATATTGGATAGGGAAAGCACTGGCTTCATGTAGACGGGGCCTTAATGTTGTTCACAACCAATCTACTTACATGACTCCTGTTGAGGAAAAATTTGATCATAGAAGAAGTTTTATGTCTGAGTTCATACAGAAAAAATATCTGTATTCAAAATACAAAATACCTTTTTCAGCTCAACAGACACAGCGTCTGTTGAAACCCAGGGGGCTAACAGTGGGACATCTAAAGTGAGAGAACCAAGGGTGTCGGATCATTTAAATTTTTCTAAGACAGAAGGGGAGCCATTGTGTTTCTTGCCTTTTTACATTTATATTAGCTCCAAGACAGGAAAGGGACCGTTTGCATATTGTGTTTCTCCCCTTTACTCTGTGGAAAATTACTGGAGGGTTGCTAAAACATTGAAGGGTATAAGAGCTTGGGCTTTCTTTTGTTCTAGCAGTTCACACTTGGGGCAAACATTGCATGGTTGTTCCAACTGTGGACTCTTTCCTGCAAGAAATTAAATCTTTATAAAGACCATTGATAATATTTGTCTCTTATTCTATGAAGCAATTGTAGTACGTTTTTCTGCCATAACAATTGGTGTCAGTTTAAGTGGGATTCCTTGGACGAGTTTCCTGGACCTGGAGAGCGCCGGTGACCCGAAATCCTGACTCAAGTCAGCCCTACCTTGTTAGTTTCAGAGAGAGGGACCGACGCCTTAGGAAGCCGACCACTGGAATCAGAGAAAAGAATCCGAAAAGGCAGACACGCTTCTGGTAAGAGACAAATCCAAAATTCTGGGAATTTTAATTAGAAATTTGGCTAAAAAGATTAATTGATTGTAAAGGATAAACCGTAGGGGAAGTCTGACTCTGTGGCGATTGCAGCGTGGTTGATTTGTTTGTGTTGAGTAACTGAAATCACGTTGGCGACTAAAAAGGGCTGAGTAGTCCTCAATAGGGCGTTTGAGTAAGCGTCTGTCCCATCTGTCCCATCTGTCCTGGGTGAAGGATCAGATCTGTACGGAGACGTCCGACAGATTATTAACGTGCGCGCGAACAGCCACAGAAAGACTGCCACCATGGGGAAATCCCAAAGCAAGCTAGCGGAATATGATACACCTGTATTTTGTCAAATGAAAAAATTATATGGCCAGAGATGCATGGGGGATATAGAAAAGTTAGTACAATATCATAATTTCCTAAAGGAGGGAACACTTAGTAACACAAGGTTGAAAATGGTCAAATTGTCAATTGAAGAAGGGAGTGACATAACAAAGGGTTGTGCTAAAAAACATATATGTGGGAAATGTGAGAAAACAATTAATTGCTGGGTGGAAGAGGCAGATAATAGGGAAAGAAGAATGTTGAAAAAGAAAAGAAAAGTGAAGAAAAGGTGACTGCGCCTCCACAGAATGAGATTACTATTACTAACACGAAACACAGCCGAGTTACACAATCTATCCCAATGCGGAGCTCCAAGGCCTAAAAGTGGACTCCGATCTCGACTGCTCTCCGTTCCCACCGAACCAACCAATTCTACCAGCCAGACCAACTCCAGCTCCCAAACAGAGAGACGGGGGAGCATGCGCCGCTGAGCTGAGAGAAGAGGGAGCGCGCACAGCTGAACAGTCAACAGAAGGAGAAGCATGCGCAGCTGAGCCAACAGCCAACCGACCGGAAGGAGAAAGAGACTAGCGATCCGGAAGACGAAGCACAGAAAGAAAGGTGCGCGATCATATGTTTTACGTTCCAACACACATGCACGAGCCAGAGCGCGGGAGTCAGAGGGGGTCATATTTCAACAATTACACATCAGAAAATGTTGTAATGTATAATTTTTTTTGAGAATGAATTTACCTCTATGTGCTCGATTTTATTTAGAACTTGTGAAAAAAAAATAAAAAAATATATATATATATATATATATATATATATGTATATATAAAAACCTGTTAGAATGAAGTACATTATGACATAACATTAAATCTCAGTTTCAGACATTATGTTCCTTAATACTTTTAAAAAGACAAGACATTTAGTAAGAAATAGAGATTAAATACAAAAGTACTGGTTGAAGTAGAATTTTAATTTTACTGTTTAATGAAAATGCTGCCCAATTCAAAAAAGACAACTTCTAATGTCAAACTCATATTTCTGGTACTACTGTTCCTTTAAAAAAACAGAGCCAAAAGCAATGGGGGCGGGGTTAACAACCATTCAACATTTTTAAGGTGGAACGGATAGTTTTTTGCAAATAAGGAGCTGGCACGCTATCTGTCAGACCACATGGTCCCCATTGAACTACATGACTATCTCAAACTAATCAAAAGGAAATCTGGAACAAACTTTTATACTTTTTAAACATGAGATATTTATAACTTTAAACAACATCATATACATTTTCCATGACTCTCAAGTGTTAAGAACATATTCTCACTGTTTATAACTCATACCTGATGAATGTATATTAAATCACACACACGGAGCTGCTGCTTCACCATCAGTCTGTGTATTATTTGAGCAGCCTCCCCCCTCGCTTTCAAGGCAATAGTGATGGGAAGTTTGGTTCTTTTGTGCGCTCAAGTAGAGTCAGCGTAGCTCGCAGCGCCATCTGATGGTGAAAATAATCACTACACGATTGCTCCTGTAACCTGCAGCTGCTGTATGCTGGTCAGGCTTTTTGTTCAATGGATTTGCGGGTTGTTCTGAACAAGCTTTAAAACAGGGACATTTCTGGGGACAGCTCCAGTCGGGGACAGAACAACAAAAATGCGACTGTCCCCGGAAAATGGGGACTTCTGGTCACCTTATTATAAGGTGTTGTGTAAAGTAAAAACAGTGTCATTGTTTACATCCGTTTTTCAGTCTCTTTCAAACACTTTTCAAACCAACACAATGCAAGTGCTGTGACCAGTGCCAGTTACTCCAGAAAGCTTTTTTTTTAATAGATATAGAATAGTAAGTTATTAATGATACATGTTTGAATTATTCTCATAGACAGTCCTGACATTGTGCTAGTCAAATTGATGTGTGGAGACAGAGAGTTTACCTTTAAATCATTTTTTTTTTTGCTTTTTACAAACAAAAGAGCAAAGAATAGACACACATTCTCTCATATACACATATACATCTACACACACACACACACACAAACACAACTCACACATCAGAGATAACGAGACAGAACAATATTGTTATTGAGTAGGCCTGTATTATATCAGCTTCAAGCTCATCTCTTAACCATACCGGCTCTAACAGAAGCTCAGCTATAGTATTAATGTAATGAAGAGAAAGACTCGATAACATCTCAGTGTTTATGATTCATCATGAGCTCAAAGCATTATGGGTAGAATCTCTCTACAGTCTATTCTGATTCATCAACACAGTTTCACTGATGATCCAGGATAATAAAGCCTAAACCCAGGATAGAGTGTGTGAGTGAATGTGGTCTGGACTGTGTGGATGAGGCTCATTGTGTCAGAGACGCTGTAGAAGGACAGAGTTCCTGCACTGGGATCCACATACACTCCTATTCTACGACCGATGGGCTTTACAGGGAGTTCAGTCTCTATGTTATTGTGTCTGAATGAGTATCTGGAGGAAGAGCAGATCAAACTCCAGGACTGATCATTATATCCAAACACACACTCATCACCCAATCCCTTCCTACTGATGCTCTTATATGACACTGATATACACACACCTTTACCACTCCACTCAATCTCCCAGTAACAGCGTCCACACACACTCTCTCTACACAACACCTGATGATACACATCAAATCTGTCTGGATGATCAGGATACGGCTGAGTCTCTGGGTAAGTGTCAGTAATCTCTCTGTTGCTCTCAGACAGACGGAGGTATTTATTCATTGTGTTCATATCCAGAGTCAGCGGACGGGAATCTGATGGAGATAAAACACATCAGAATCAGGAATTATGAATCTGTCTGATCTTTTAAAGCTGAACTCTTCATGTTCAATATATCAGCAGTGTCTCAGTACAGTTTACCAGAGATCCTGTGCAAATCATCATTCACATGATCAACTCTAAAACTCTTCTGTCATGTTTGCTTTCTCCTTCTCCAGGAAGAACATGAACACACTCAGTGAGTTTTTCTGCTTGTTTTCTCAGGGACTTACATTGTAGGAAGTCGTTCCTGGTCCTGGGAACAATGACTGTGGAAATCAACAGACATGAAGAGTGTGATTATCATGTCAAGAGAAGATGATCCCTGCATCCGTTCCTAAGACATTTCTAATATGATCTTCTACATGATATGAGATGATGGAGGATGATTTCTGA
Source organism: Gobiocypris rarus (assembly GCA_023029165.1). Taxonomy (NCBI): domain Eukaryota; kingdom Metazoa; phylum Chordata; class Actinopteri; order Cypriniformes; family Gobionidae; genus Gobiocypris; species Gobiocypris rarus. Next base: position 3,994,091 of record CM040910.1, on the reverse strand, counting down.
GAGCAGATGAATCTCCAGGACTTTACCTCTGTCTGAGATCTTCTTCAGCTCCTCTTTGAGGAAATCCTCCAGTTTGTCTCTCAGCTGACGGACAGATCCTCTCACGTCATTAAAAGAGGAGAGAGAACTGAAGGGATCGTCATTGACGTCTGTAGATTCAGGAGGAGCTGAGAGAGACTGGAAACTCTACAGTAAACAGAAATCAAAGCTCATCACCTCCACACTTCAGCCAATAACCTGCACTACTGTCAGATCTGAGCGGCTCTTGATGATCTTTAGTGACTCTCCTATTCGCTCAAATAGCAAAATAAAAACTCCACAATAGTGATTTCACAACTTTCAGAAAGAGGGAAAAAAGAGTGAGATTTATAATGGCATCCAAAATAATCAGAAATATGTTAATTATCACCATCACTCCCATAGACGCTGCATTAGAGACTTGTTTTTTTTTTTTTGTAATTTGATGCAAAAGTAATAAAATACAAGGGATTAGTGTTATATATGTACATACGTTTAAAAAAAATGAATATACACATAACTTTGCAGGATGTACACTATTGATGGCCATTACAATAAGTCATCACAGTCTGTGAAAGGGTCTATTATTCACTCCTTTCTGGCTAACTAGAAATCACACAATCACTTTCTTTTACACACGGCTAAACTCTCTGGTCACGTCTGGCCCTGCTTCTTCTAAGATTAGATTCGGTCTTGTTTTCTCTACTGTAACTAACATACAGTATTTACTTTAAAAGTTTCTAATTACGTTCATGTGCGATGTAGTCACTAACATTTCTTAATGTTTTCTCTTTCGACCTTGGGCGTATTGACCAGTTTCATCATTCCAGATCTATCCAAAGTTTTTGTAGTTTGGTCACACACTAGTTCCTCTTTTTTTAAAATATACGTTTCTCTTTATGTATTATGTAATGTAGTATTTTTTATATTGTAGAACTATATCTGTAACCTTTGCTGTAACTACAATGTAAAACGGTAGTGAAATCTAGCGTCTGACACTTACAATTTCTGGGAAATCACTCGGCTGATCACACATCTGCCAATAACATAAATGTGACAGATCAAGTTTGACATTCATACTGGGAAACCAGAAGGTAAGATGTGAAGTTTTGAACTGTTGGTGGCGCTAGTGGAGTTTGGCAGCTAAATATATCAGATGAGCGTCTGACTGCTGATTATATAATAACCCAACACACAGATCAACGGCTCATTCTGCTCTCATGAAATGTTTCTCTGTGAGTCTCTTGTTCTTCTAGATCTCTGTTACCTGAAGGAAATGGATGTGATCCTGTGTGTGTGAAAGCTGCTCCAGCTCAGCGTCTCTCCTCCTCAGATCATTGATCTCCTGCTCCAGTCGCTCCAGTCGTCCTTCAGCTCGACTCACTGCAGTCTTTTCCTGATCTCTGATCCGCTGTGTGGCCTCAGAGCGGCTTCTCTCAATGGAGCGGATGAGCTCAGTGAAGATCCTCTCACTGTCCTCCACTGCTGTCTGTGCAGAGCGCTGTTAGGACACACATCACAATCACACAGTGGCTTCAGTGAGTCCTGACTGAGACTTCTCAAACTTCTCTTCTTCTCCAGACTCACCTTATGAGCCTCCACAGCCTCTCTCAGCTGCTGAAGATCTTTCTCTCTCTGCTGGATTCTCTGCTGGAACGACCTCTGCGTCTCCTTCAGCCGCTTCTGCAGCACAAACCAATGACAGAGACGCCACTTTATACTGCACACTAGAGCATCATGGGAGCTTTGGGGAAAGCTTTGCTAACACTTTTATGAAGCCTGTATTTATAATCCATTATAAGAATATTCTGAGTGCATTATAATACATGCATAATGCCTTATAAACAACCTTATAATGTGTTGTCATCTTATTATAAAGTATTGTAACTATTGATATGATTATTTTTCTGATCTTTCACTGCTTAAAGTGACACAAAGTCTTATCTTAACATCTGTACTCTCAGCGGTGAAAGTCCTCTTCCAGCTGCTGTTGACTTCTGCTGGCGTCTGCAGTGTGAATGATGTTTCCTGATCATATGGTGCCAGTATAAATAGTGTCAGCATTATTTGATCAGTGTGTGATTTCATACCTGTTTCTCTGTCCTCTGTGCTGCGGCTGATACAGTGTCGTGGTTTTTATGTTCGTCCGTCATACACAGCACACATATAAACTTCTGGTCAGTGCGGCAGAAAACCTCAAGGAGTTTATCATGTGTTTGGCAGATCATCTCCTGCAGTCGTCCAGTGGCATCGGTCACTTTATGTGGCTTACGGGAGTGATAGTCCTCATGACGGTCAAAATGAGTTTGACAGTAAGACTCCAGACACACCAGACAGGACTTGACGGCTTTGTGTTTTCTTCCAGTACAGACGTCACACTGCACATCTCCAGCTCCAGCGTAACAGTCAATAGGAAGCTTAGTCTTCTCCAGTTTCTCCACCAGTTCAGAGATCATGGTGTTTTTAGCTAAAGCAGGTCTTGGACTGAAGGTCTGTCTGCACTGAGGGCAGCTGTAGACTCTCATCTGATCCTCCTGATCCCAGCAGCCTGTAATACAGATCCTACAGTAACTGTGTCCACACGGGATGGTCACTGGATCCTTCAGGAGATCCAGACACACTGAACACATCAACTCATCCTCAGCAAATCTGGCTTCTGCCATTTTACTGCATGAACACAGAGACACAAACACACACCAGCTCGACTACACTTCAGTTTCTCTTTCCCTGAAGTCATGTGATTCCTGCTTCCTGGTTCTGTGTTAGAGTGACGTGTGCAAAACCGGTTTATCTGCAAGTCTATAAAGTGTCATAAAGCCTAATTCCTGCTGAGTTCAGATTCTACAATAGCAAATGTAAAACCTTTATTAGTTGATTTAGGTGTGTTCGGTTAAATACAAAATAAATACAAAACTAATTAATGTATGCAAGACAAATTAATGAAGGAAAAACAAATAAATGAGGGCACAACAAAATAAATCAATGCCAAACAAATTAATAAACTCAAACCAAGGTATTAAACAAAATGAAATTAAAGCAAAACAGCAGTGTTGAAGCTGCAAGCCATGAAAAGCTGGAAGCAAAACAGGCAAACAACCCAACAAAAAGAGTTATAACAACTAAGATACCTTTATGAGGGCCAAAGGGAAAGGAGTGGGTTGTACATACCAAATAATGCGGCCCACACCATGTTAGTGATGGGAAGTTCGGTTCTTTTTCGCAAACCGGTTCTTTCGGACAGTTCGTTTCAAAGAACCGGATTAAAAAAACGGTTCACCGGTTCTTTTACGCTCAAACGTAATGACGTCAAGTCTATCGCGGGCTGGATAAACAAACACTTTACACATTAAAATATATAAAGTCAGTAATCATAATATCAATCAGATAAAATATCATCATAATCTGTTGAGTTTATCTTTACAATCAAGTTTTACATCTAAAGCATCCAAACACTAACAGGCAGTGATGTGCAAACGAGGATGTTTTACAGTTATAAAATCAATAAATTAGTCTTCATCAGTGCAGAAACCATGATCCACTTACTATGTTTTGTAATTAAATAAATACGGTTCGCCAGATTTCCCCCACATTCATGTCCTCAGAGTCGTTTCACAGACGCGCGCTCATATCAGTTGAGGTTCGTTCGGTTCAGAGAGACGCGTGCCGTCAGTCGTTTGACGCATGCTCAGTCAGTATCAGCTCATCGGTTCTCCAGTCGGACATGTCCGAAATAAACAGGGTTCAGTGTTCTGATTCTGATGATCCGATAATCCGTTGCAACGGTTCTTGACTCGAGAACAAGAACGAAACTGAGATTCGAGAACCGCGAGAGCGATTCAAAAGGAGTCGCAATTGCTTAGCTGTAGTTTGAGTTAAAAATCATTTTATATTTATATCACCTCGTTTAGAAATTAAATACACTGATCCTGAAAATAACATGGCTTTATGAAACAAATGTTTAGTTTGGTAGTTGTACAAACTAATGCTTGTTTCAATGTGTTAAAATAATTAAGTAACAAGCACAACTGCACATTTTTACTGTAATGGTTTTTAGAAAACATTCATATAGAAAAATATATTTGTACAACAACAATTTCTGAACATTAGATTGTTTGATCTATGTACACATACAGTGTGTGTAAGTGCACTTTTTGTGTGTATTGTAAACACTTTAATATATTTTTATTAAAACATTGTTTATTTATTACAAACCCAATTTGTGAATGTGTCATCATTAACTATAATTACTGTAGGCCTACAGGTATTTCATAAATTGTTATGATCCCTATAACACATCCCGATGCGCAACAAAACTTAACATGCTTTTCGTTCTCTCTTGAAAAATTAAACGCATGCTCAGTCAGTATCAGCTCATCGGTTCTCCAGTCGGACATGTCCGAAATAAACAGTTCTCGGGATGAGTGTACTGGTGAGCCGATAACCGTTGAAACCGATTCTTGACTCGAGAACGAGAACTGTGACAGGCCGTGCACGTGCTCATCATCAGTTCTCTCTCTTACAGTAGTGTCAGTTAAGTCAGTGTATTGTTGGAGTTACTGAATAACTCTGGGATGTTGGTTTATTTCAAGTCAGAGGGACAGTCAGACAGGTCAAAAAGTGAGTGACTTTATACATTTTTGGATTAGTGCTGCGAACTGTTTCGAACGATTCAGTTCGATTTGGTGAACTGGTTCGACCGGTTCACTAAAAAGAACCGGTTCAAAAGAACGATTCGTTCGCGAACCGGACATCACTACAGGGCAAAAGTAATCAAATGATCAGGGATTCCTCGTCACAGAGGTGGGAGTAAGGTACACATGTGCAAGTCACAAGCAAGTCTAAAGTCTTAACCTTCAAGTCTCAAGCAAGTCTAAAGTCTTAACCTTCAAGTCTCAAGCAAGTCTAAAGTCTTAACCTTCAAGTCTCAAGCAAGTCTAAAGTCTTAACCTTCAAGTCTCAAGCAAGTCTAAAGTCTTAACCTTCAAGTCTCAAGCAAGTCTAAAGTCTTAACCTTCAAGTCACAAGCAAGTCTAAAGTCTTAACCTTCAAGTCTCAAGCAAGTCTAAAGTCTTAACCTTCAAGTCACAAGCAAGTCTAAAGTCTTAACCTTCAAGTCACAAGCAAGTCTAAAGTCTTAACCTTCAAGTCTCAAGCAAGTCTAAAGTCTTAACCTTCAAGTCTCAAGCAAGTCTAAAGTCTTAACCTTCAAGTCTCAAGCAAGTCCAAGTCAATTTTTGTGAGAATCAAGTCAAGTCACTGCTTTATGTCAAGCAAGTCACTGGCAAGTCATACAAATGTTTGATGATTTAACTGAATTTTATATTAAAATAAGCTAAAACTACAGTAGTATTTGCAACAAAAATTGCAATATGCATTTCTACTCAAAAGGAGTCCACATACAGCTGAGTTGTTAATACAATACAAATCTTAAAAATAAATAATAATTAAAATGATATTATATTAGGTGAGATATGTTTGTATTATTTGAACATTCTCTCTCCTGCTTGTCCTGTACAGCATGACCAGGTGATTGTTACATGACTAATAAACTTAAGAGAACTCAGATTGTGTTTGATGCTCACACCCTGACGAAGGCTCATTAGCCGCAATGTGTATGTGTCCAGTACTTGTCACCTGTATACTAAATATTAAAGCCATGATGAAATTAAGGCTTTTTATATTTCTTCGGACGTGAACGGATGTGAGATGTGACAACATGCCCCGAAGGTGGGGTATACTGTAACATGAGCAAAAAATGACAGCTTAAAATGTTACCTGATCTAATAAAAATACACAAATGTTGTATTTGACAACAAACACATGGCTAAATACAGCTATACAGCATAGTTCAAAGCATAATAATAATGAATAATTTATGAACATTGACTCTGAGTCATTATTCACCCTTTTCTCATGGTTTCTCAAAATAATTCATGAAAGTACAGAATAATAGTATATTTCTAATAGGGGCTCATTGTAATGCACAAGCTCAACTGGGCTTTAAACCCTGGCTCATGTCTTCTGCTGTTAGATCGTTAAAGAACGATCTCAACTGTTAAATAACAGATATAAGATTTAAATAATATCAGAGTTGTCCAGTTTTTAAAAAACATAAAAACAGATATGTAAAAAAATATAAACTTGAGTAAGAAATGTCCTTTTGCTATGGTTAAATAAATGTTCAGTGATATCTTCCAAAGATTTTTTAATTGTGGCACAAGTTTTCTCTAAATAACTTTGATATGGCAACGAGTAAATACACAAAGTTTTGTCATCCTGACATGTGTGGAAAGCTTTAAACCAGGCCTGTTTCAACTGACCCGCGTTAGGTTGTGCCCCGCGCTCCCCTTTATCAGTGGTTCTCAAACCTGTCTTGGGGACCCTCACTACTGCACATTTTGTATGTCTCCCTCATCAGACACACCCAATTCAAGTCTTGCAGGCTCTGCCAATGAGCTGATGAGTAGAATCAGGTGTGTTAGATGAGGGAGGCATGCAAAATGTGCAATGGTGCGGGGTCCCCAGGACAGGTTGGAAACCACTGCCCTATTTCATCAGTTAGCGTTCATGTTTCCTCCCTCATATATAAATCTGTTTTGGTCATCATGAGCTCAATCTATAGAAGGACTAGAATAACAGCATTCTTTCGGTGGGGAGATTGAATGATTGTCTTATTGTGTGTTGCAGGTTCAGACACGATGACAGCCATTATTCCCAAGAGCAAAGCAAAAGGCACAGACTTCTGTGGAGTGGACAAATACTATTATATAATCCGCTCTGATCTCGGCTGCTATATGAAGACAAGTAATTTCAATAAAGGTTTAGACATCTCTATTTTCAGTCTGCACCCTTCCTGCAAAAACGGAGACCATTACCTTGGAAGTGGAGATGGCTACTTCTACATCATCAAGGGAATTCCTACCAAGAGTCACCAACCTGACGACAGACAGCGATGCTAAAGTTTACAGTCTTCATCCCAACTGCCAGGGTGGAGATCATTATCTTTCAGCCTTTGGCCATTTCTACATCATCTTCCAAGGAAAGGGCACTTATCGAAAAACAACTAACATGAATAAAGACGCGGATGCAGTAGAATATAACCTGCATCCCAACTGCAGAAACGGTCTCTATTACTGGGGCCTGCCAGACCACTACTACTTCCTCAAGCCAGCCTCAAAGTGGGGAGTTGAGTACTACAAAGGTACGAACTTCAATAAAGATGAGTGCACTGCTGTCTATTCCGTTCATCCTGATGTTCTTAACTTCCTTCCTGGTGGGCTGTCAGTAACTACAGGCCCAACCTTTGGCAGATGGGACATTATTAAAACTATAACTAATGACAGCAATACACCAGTGTCATGGACAAAGAGAATCAATAAAAAGGTTGGATACCATAAGGAGAAGATGACCGAGATCACACACAACTGGAAGATAGCCGCGTCAGTCACATTTGAAACTGGAGACCTTGCCAAGTTAATTGCGAAGGTTCAGTTCTCCTTTTCTACAGAATATGGAGGTTCACATGTCAACACTGATAAAGAAAGCTGGGACGAAGCGACTGAAGTGGAAGAGCAACTCTCATTTGAGCTGAAGCCAAAAGAGTCTGTGTATCTGTGGCAGTTCAAACTGGGGATTGGCAAGGATCCAGTGTTGTTCTGCCGTGATTTAAAGATTGACGATCAGCCAAACCCTCCGACTGAAGTCCCGCTGCCACCCGCACAATCATGAAAACATATCAGGATGGTTTAACTCCACGGATAATCAAGTGCTTCAGTTCAATACCATAATTATAACTTCTCAAGCAATTATTTAGAAATCTGCATGCATTGCTTAAATGAGTCTGGAATTGTTTAATATAGCAAAGAGATTATTCAATTACGGTTGATTTAACTACAAATTACAACACTATTCATGATTGTATAATTGAAAATGAATTCTACTTTAAATCTCACAAAATATCTTCTTAAACTCTCACACATATACTCTAACTGCAAATCTTTCAATATGGTGCTAAATCAGGCTTTGGGAAAGTGTAACAAGAATAAAATGGGTGCTTAGTCTATATTAGTGTAGATGTAGTTATAGTGTATGAAGTGTTTGATTCACAAGTCATAATAATCAATGCATTCTGTACTCATGCATTTGCCGAATACATGAAATTAAAAGCTTTCAGTTTTTCTAAATTTCTTCACATTTTTACTTTATAGTATCATTTAGATTTTGCTTTTAATAAAGCTGGATACCGCATTTAAAGTCTTGGAGTTTTCATTGCCTGTTTCTTTACCAAAAAACATTGATGTGGTGTATTTTTGACAAATCTCCACACACACACACACACACACACACACACACACACACACACACACACACACACACACGTTGTGTTTGCATGTTTTATGGGGACATTCCATAGGCGTAATGCATTTTATACCGTACAAACCGTATTTTCTATCCCCCTACACTGCCCCTGCCCCTAAACCTACCCATCACAGGAGACATGCTGCATTTTTATTTTTTCAAAAAACATCACTTAGTGTGATTTATAAGATGTTTTCCTCATGGGGACCAAAAAATGTCCGCACAAGGACAAGGATTTTGGATATTGCCATCTTTGTGGGGACATTTTGTCCCCATACCGTAGGGATTACTAGTCCACACACACACACACACACACACACACACACACACACACACACACACACACACACACACACACACACACCTGTCTGTTTGAATTGTGATGGTTTTTAGAAATATGCAGAAGATGCTGGTAAACCAGAGTTGCAGGACCTGCAGGATTCTTCTGGAGAACGATGGGCAGTTCAACTGCTCAGGACAAACTAAGGACATTTTTGTAAATTGAGTTATTTTGTCTTGTGGACTGCATATAAACAGTGAAGTAAAGTGAAGTGGCTTAGTTGAGGCGGCTGTCACAGGGTCATTCTTCATTTGTGGTGGCAAATGGAGTCCCTCTACTTTACAACAGTTGAAATAAACTTTAAATACCAATAAATTATTAAATGTTTCCATTTTTGTATTCAGTAGTATAAACACAATTTGCGCACTATTAATATAAACATTTTTGTTTTAAAATACATATTTTATTGAGTTTGAGAGATTGCATTTGTAACAAAATATGCATGTCCTCGCCATACCTCAGAGAGGTATCATGGAATTTAATTACAACAATATACATTTTTTAACACAAATACAGTGGTTATATTGTGAATACATGTTTTATTCAACGTACAATTTCATTAAATTATAAAAAAAAAAAAAAAAGTATATATAAGAAAAAAGTAGTGTCCCCCAAATTCCTGTCTGTGTTGTAACATCAATGGATGTCGCCTCTTTAAGAAAAGGGGGACATTTATTTGGACTACTTCCTGTGTATAAAGGTCATTGCAGGTTCTGGTTGATCTGAGGGGTGCGTGGTGAGGACCTTCTTTCTTATTAATTTCTTAAAGTTATCTAAATTTCTGACAATTTCATGTGTCGCACTTTATTAGTGTCTGTGGTGTTATGTTGATAACTTGTTGGGTTTGTATTTAATCAGCATATCTGCAATGTATTGAGGTCCTAGGTCCGCCAATTGGATGGCCTGGTTCAGCGACGTCGGGCAGTGTTACCGGATTCCCACTGGATTCTGGGGAAGCCATGCAATGAACTGTTCCAGTACCACTCGATCGATGACTTCCTCGACGTCGCTCGGCCATCAGCCACTTGCGGCACGAGTCCCGGAGCTGTTGCGCGAAGACGAAGTGCCGGCCGGACTCTTCGAGGGCCAGTGTCTGGAACTGCTGGCGATGTTGCTCCGGTGTCCGGCCGACCAGCTGGAGAATGATGCGCCTCAGGTCGTCATAGACCAGGAGATTCTGGACTGGCAGTTGCTGGGCGGCTACCTGAGCCTCTCTGGTTCGTTTTTTTTCATTTGGGGTGGGGAAGGAAGAAGGCGGGGTTGGTGTGACTGGGACTAGCGATTCTTTATTTCTCAAACACAATGGTAAACTCAAGCACGCACGTGGGCGTATAACTTCATAACTCAGACTTAGACTCAAACTCAGTAACTGGCAAAACTCGATCTCTCCGTTGATCACTCTCCATTCGGGTGGCCCTCTTAGTCCCAGTCCAACTCTCTCCTCTCTCTCTCCGCAGTGGCTGTTTATGCTGTCTCTCCACACCAATTTACTGCAATCAGACACAGGTGTTATTCATCTGCACTTGACCTACTTACTCCCCGCTCGGCTCCGCTCTCTCTCTCCTGCTACAGACCTCGCAAAACCACGCCCCCTCCATCACAGTAAGGTAATGAAGTATTTGTACTTCGTTACTTGACAGCTCTGATCTAGGGTGTGTTTACAAATGGAACCAATGGAAAAGCAGCACAGTCTCTATCTTTGTTTTTTCCCTCTTTTGTAAATTCATGTAAATGCAATAATAGTTCCCTTTTGAGGGAACTCACACTATGTCAGATCATGGGGATCACGGTTGGATCTCGTCGCGGGTCTCAGGACTGCTGAGGCATCTTCCTGGTCCTCGTCAGACGATCCGAATGCTCTCCCGTCCCGTGTGGAAGTCCGCAAAGCCGCTTCTTCCCGCCGGGCAGACAAGCCGATGCTGGAGTTAACAGATTCTGAGGATTCTGATGTTCTCTGTGTCGAGGCGGGGGAAGTGCAGGCTCGTTTGCCTCTTCACTCTCCTGCTCAGGAAGAGCTGGTGGATCTTTTGACTCGTGCTGTGGCCAAGCTGAATTTAGAGTGGCTACAAGATGAGCAGGAAGTCCGGCCACCGGCCAGCAGGAAGCTGGACAACCGCTTTTTGATAGCATATTGCTCAAGCTCCACAGCGGGGCCTCCCATTTTTCCCAGACTTGCACAATGAGTTGCTGGCCATCGTTGGTTAATACCGTCGTCGAAAGGTTTCAGGAGATGAAGAAACAGTTGGCGGCTTTTCGACAGTATCTCCCTTGTCGGCCCTCAGGGAAGGCTGTCTCTGAGGAGCAGCCTCGGCCGCCTCCCATAGGCAGGCGCAAAAAGAGAGTGTTGCTTCCCACGCCCCTCCTGGGGGAGCTTGGCAAAGGATGCGGCGTTCTCTTCAGCAGGCTACCCCCCGCGTTCGCACGCTGCTCCAGCACCCTCTAGAAAGACCTGTGGCTGGTAACGAACACGCATGCACACTGAAAATCTTTTTCGCCCACTCCCTGCCGGTCAGCCGCTTCAGGGGCACGGGAAAGAGGCTTGGTTGATACCAGAGACCAGCCTTTAACTCCTCACCTCCGGATTTCAACAGGGTGGTCTGGACTGTGGTGGTCCCAGAGCAGGTGCGGGTAATGGAACAGGCAGTACAATCCCTGTTAGCAAAGGAGGCCATAGACCGCATTCCTCCTGCAAACAGGGAGTTTGGGTTCTACAGCCAGTACTTCATAGTTCCCAAGAAGGATGGAGGTTTGCGTCTGATAATAGATCTGAGGGTTTTGAACCAGTCTCTGAGGAGATTCAGGTTCAGAATGCTTACAATCATAGCCATTGTGAGACAGATCCAGTCCGAGGACTGGTTCGTCAAGATAGATCTAAATACTTCCACATCGCCATCCTTCTATGTCACAGGAAGTTTCTGAAGTTGGCTTTTGGGGGCAAAGCATACCAATATCAGGTTCTTCCCTTTGGCCTCTTTCCCCTTGCACCTTTTCGAAGTGCATGGTTGAAGCGATGGCTCCACTGAGACTCCAGGGCATCCGCGTACTCAATTGCATCGACGACTGGCTCATTCTGGCCAAGTTGCGCAAGATGGCAGTTCGGCATCGAGATGTCGCTGTGGCCCATATAAGGTGCTTAGGGTTGAGACTCAACACGAAGAAGGGCGTGTTGACGCCCTCCCAGCGGACTACCTACCTGGGAGTAGTATGGGACTCGAGTACGATGCGGGCACAGCTGTCTCCCGCACGTATCAAGTTCATACTGGCGTTGGTCTCCAGAGTAAAGATAGGCCGCAGCCTCACTGTGAAGCAGTTCCGGATATTGCTGGGTCTTATGGCAGCAGTGTCCAACATTATACCATTCGGCCTGCTCCACGAGACCCCTCCAGTGGTGGCTGAGAGCCAAGGAGTTTTCCCCGAGGGTAAATCCGTTCCGTATGATCACAGTAATGCGCAAATGCCTTCGTTCTCTCGACATGTGGAAGAAAACTTGGTTCCTGTCCCAGGGGCCAGTGCTCGGAGCATCATGTTGCCAGAAGACCGTTTCAACAGATGCCTCCCTCACTGGTCGCACCACACCCTCTGCCCCCCTGGCTGTCTGATGTTCTCCGCAAACATCGCTCTGGACTCAGGGTGGCAGAGAGAAAGTGGTGCAAATCTAAGAACTCTACTGATCTTACCTTGTATCAGTCTCTTCTTGTTTTCTTCTCTGCACATGTCTCCACTGCTAAAACTACATACTATCACAACAAAATCAACAACTGCTCTGACTCTCGTGCACTTTTCAGAACATTCTCCTCTCTTCTCCCCCCCCCCCCCCCCAACCCTCCGTCATCAACTCTTACAGCTGACGACTTTGCATCTTTCTTCACAAACAAAACCTCCTCCATTAGCAGCCAATTCTCTGCACCACAAACTGACATGCACATCTCATCAACCGTCACACACACGCTACCCTCTTTCTCTCTGCTCTTTGAAGCAGAAGTCTCCAAACTCATCCTTTCCAAACACCCCACTACTTGTCCGCTTGATCCTATCCCCATTCACCTGCTTCAGGCCATTACTTCGTCAAATACTCCTGCACTCACCCACATCGTCAACACCTCTCTTCACACCGGGACTTTTCCCACAGCATTTAAGCAGGCTCGGGTAACCCCACTGCTTAAGAAACCCTCTCTGAACCCAGCACTTTTAGAAAACTACCGACCTGTGTCCCTTCTGCCTTTTATTGCTAAGACACTTGAGAGAGTAGTGTTCAACCAACTCTCTATGTTTCTTGCACAGAACAACCTCCTGGACAACAACCAATCTGGATTCAAAAGTGGCCACTCAACTGAGACTGCCCTGCTCTCGGTTACTGAAGCACTGAGACAGGCAAAAGCAGCTTCCAAATCCTCAGTACTCATCCTGCTGGATCTGTCTGCTGCTTTTGACACAGTTAACCACCAAATCCTCCTGTCAACTCTCATGAAGATGGGCATCTCAGGAACTGCTCTTCAGTGGTTCAAGTCTTACCTCTCAGGTAGGTCCTTCAGGGTGTCATGGAGAGGTGAAGTGTCTAAGTTACATCATATAGCTACTGGAGTTCCTCAGGGCTCAGTGCTTGGACCACTTCTCTTCTCCATCTACATGTCATCTCTAGGACCTGTCATCCAGAAACATGGCTTTTCCTATCACTGCTATGCTGATGAGACTCAACTCTACTTCTCATTGCAACCAGATGATCCCACAGTTGGGGTTCGGATCGCTGCCTGCCTGACAGACATTTCTGCCTGGATGAAGGAACAACACCTTCAACTCAATCTGGCAAAGACAGAACTGCTTGTGGTCTCAGCCAACACAGCACTTCAACATACTCTCTCCATTCAGCTCGGTTCATCAACCATTACTCTGTCCAGGATAGCCAGGAACCTTGGAGTTGTGATTGATGATCAGCTAAAATTCACTGACCACATTACTGCAACAACCCGGTCCTGCAGATTTGCGCTATACAACATTAGGAAGATTAGACCCTTCCTATCAGAGCAGGCCACTCAACTCCTGGTCCAAGCTCTTGTACTCTCCAGACTGGACTACTGTAATTCTCTTCTAGCGGGCCTTCCAGCATCCACTGTTAAACCCTTGCAGCTGATCCAGAATGCAGCGGCAAGAGTGGTCTTCACCGAGCCAAAGAGAGCTCACGTCTCGGCTCTGGTGCTCGCCTAAAAAGCAACTACAGGCTCTGCACCGGTATACCTAAACTCGCTTATTCAGACTTACACACCCTCCAGAAACTTGCATTCTGCAAGTGAACAACGCTTAGTGGTGCCATCTCAAAGAGGCATGAAATCCCTCACTAGGACCTTTTCCTGGACCGCTCCCACCTAGTGGAATGACCTGCCTGTCTCAGTTCGAGCAGCCGAGTCTGTAGCCATTTTAAAAAAACATCTCAAGACACTTCTTTTCCAGCAGCACTTGACCAATAAAGAATAGCACTTATCATTAATCACTAACTATTCGTTTCTGTTTATTTATTAAAAAAAAAAAACTGTCCTACGTGTTCTGTTCTAGAGTACGTGAGACTTACAGCGCTTGCATATTGTTGCCCCTGACTGTTCTTGGTTGCTTCTATTACTCTCATTTTTAAGTCGCTTTGGATAAAAGCGTCTGCTAAATGACTAAATGTAAATGATGCACAAAGTCCTTTGCTCTCCCGCAGTCCAGCTTGTGCTTCGAGAAAATGTATTCATACTTCTAGACTAAACACAATAACTGGCTTTTCCATTGAGATGACACTTCGCAAGAATCAATGTCCAAATCACTCAATCCGTTCTTCTGCAAGATGTCATGGAAGTTTGAGTAGGATGGTTCATCATGCACAATTTGACTCCAGCTTTAACAGTCTCGAATGGTTGCTCTGCATCCACTTCCAGGTCTTCCAAAGCCACACAAGGAAAAACGCTGACTTCCTTTGAATTCTTCTTCAAGGTGATGGGCTTGTCATACGGGTTAATCATCCCGGCACCCACCTATCAGCGGTCATGGAAACCACCACACGTCCCACAATGACATCCTTCTCATGAGTTGGCGACTTAACTGGTTCAATCAACACCGCACTACACTCTGAAATAGGTGCTTTAGGAGGGAGCTTGGCCCACACCAAGTGCTCCTGCTTTGGCAGCAACGTGACAGCTTGATCTAATCTGGCAACTCCGATGATGTCAGGCGTTTCATCATCTCTCCATCTGTTAAGACCAGAAAGTATGTTAAGGAACTGTTCAGCTTCAGCATCATCCGTCGATTCAGGCCTATTTACGACACGCCAGTATGAGTGGTTCTGCTTCAATTGACTCGCAATGAATTTAAGGACTTTGGTACCCAATATCAACTCGTCCCGTTGTCCTGCAACAACCAGCGTGGGTACACTGACTTCATTCTCATACACTCTCAACTTAAGCTGGTAAGTACACTTTGATGCTACCTGCACTCCACCACATCTAACCAGCATAATATTGGCCTGTATTCCGCAATGGTCTAGAGACAATCCAGCATCTAATAACCGGGATTCTGCAACTTCGCTGATGGTGCAAGCCATAGAGCCACTGTCCAACAAGGCTTTTAGAGGAACACTGTCATTGGCTAAAACGTCAGTATAGAAAAGGCTGTCTGCATGTGTCAGCTGGGTCACGTTCTGAAACAGAACCACATCACTTGTCGTTGACTTGCAAGTTGACTTGTATATGCTTGATGCATCATCTTGGAGGGTTTGAACACTGTCCCCTCCCAAGTGCAGGTGTGTTAGTTTCCCTGAAGCTGATAGTGGCCCTCGGGCTCTGCACTTTTCCTAGGGCAGTCTCTGCGCTGGTGACCAATTTCCAAGCAAAACAAGCATCTTTTTTCAGACATGCAGTGTGACCATGTGGAATGTGTTCTATCACCACAAACTCGACATTTGGATGGTCGAGACCATGAAGATGATCGTGGTCTGTTAGGAGTGACCTGTGCATTGGTGCGGTCGAGTACCCTTTCTAACATGCTGAGCACTCGCTCTAACGTACCCATGTCAGTCAAGGTCGTGGGTGGAGGAGCTGTGGTAATCTCAGGCTTTGTGGTCTGGGTTCTAGGGATGCATGCTGCTTGCGTTCACTGTAGTGCTGTCCACATCAGAGGTGCCTGTGTGGTTGACGGTGGCAGTTGCAACTTGGAGTGAACGGGCAGGAAGAGAGTAACAGTATGGTTTCTTTGTTCTCAGCTCCCTTTGCTTCTCTTCAAAGGCTTCTTGCACTTCTGCCGATGAACACTTGGTGATATGCTTGTACCTGAACACACTAGAAAGTTCAACATTAGGGCAGTCCCTAATAAACATCATCACAACTTCTTGTGAAATGTTCTTCATTCGACTACCCTGTTTTTGCAGGTGATCATCAGCTATTTTGGCCGCGTAATAGTTGACAGGGCTTTCTTTTTCACATGGCAGTGTAGACTAGAAATCTGCCAGTGGAAGACAAGACTCTGGGCTTTCACTGAAATAACGTAGGAGGATTTTGTAAATGGTCTCTGGAGTAATAACCATGTCAGTTGATGAATTACTTTTTAGCCGGTGGTTCAGGACCTCATTGGCATGCTCTGCTTTCGGGCAATCACATTTCTGTAAGTACACCTCCATTAACTCCATCCACTCATGAACAGTAAGTTTATCCATACCATCACCACGGAAAATAGGAGGTTCTCTATTGTCAGATAGTACAATCAGATTCAATCTCGATAGATCAAGAGTGGTGCTAGCCAGCTCACTTTTAACTGTCTCAGAGCTAACTTGGTTTCCCAGAGCCGAAGGACTACGATCAGCTAAGAGTCTGTCCAGAATGCTATCGCCATTTTGGCTACCAAGCTCCTCAAGTAGCTCAGTTTTCTGCAACCGAGAATCATCACTGACTGAGGCATGTGCAAAAAATGAAGCACCAGAGTTTACTTTCCCCCCCATTTGTGAAAGGCTCAATTTGACATCTCTAATTTTCTTTATGTCCCACAACACCATCAGGACTGACAAAACCTCTACCCCTCCCCAAGACTGGTGTTGAAATGTACATTTCACTGTCCATAATGATCACTTGTATATCGAAACAAATTGGTTCAAAGAACAGATTGAAAAGTCAATGTCTTAAGAGTGTAGAAGAAACTAATTGTGACTGAATTGAGTAAAGTTCATTAGCATGCACTGGAAGCTAGGACGTGATCCATAACTTGACACTTGACACCTGCAGCTGTCTCGTTGAATCCAAGGAACAGCTCCACGTAAGCGAACAACACCCCGTGATCGGCTGCGGCTGATCGAATGTGTCCAGGAAGGTCACAGCACCGGTTTTATTTAGCAGACTTGGTTCTGTACATAACAATGATCACGCCAGGAACTGCAGGATGTCATCATTCAACACCATTTATTGGCTTTGTAACATATATGGGACATTTGATCAGAGACAATATCTGCTGCTTTAGCGTCTTCCCACGTGGTACACTGTGCACAAACCACTAGTTAGTTAGCTCCACGTACGTCAGATAAAAGTCACATAAAACCCTCACAAAAGCAATGTTGTGGATGAGCATGGGGTTGCGATGGATCCCGACAAAATTGCAGCCATTACCGCTGTCACTGAAAAGGACCTAATGATGGATGATGGGGTCTCACCCTCCTAAAGGAACAATATATGAAATACATATGTATAACCGATTCAAAACACATTCAGCCCAGTATTCAATCAACCTTAACCGAGTACCCACATTTCAAACGTACCGATATTGACCGGGAAGAAAAAAGTTTTTCTCGTTTCTCCATTCTCGGTCTGAAAGACTGACGTAACTCACGCACACTCGCAAGCATAGTGCGCAAAACAGATAATCGTCCCACTCAACAAATACCTTAACTGATAGTTCCTATACAAATATAATTACATGAATTCAATTCATATAAAGGGATCAGCAGAAAATTATTTATACTCCACGGAACAAATATAGTTTTGGGAAGTCCATTATATAAAATACAATAACATTATTTATTTTCCCAACTTGCTACACATGCAATCCAAAACTGATGTGGAGAGGTATTTGGCCCTGTTCCAGTTTTCTATATTAGTTTTATGTAGTATAAGCAGAGTTCATACTCCACTTTCAAGCAGTGTCCACCAGTGCCTTTCAAGAATATAACAATTATAAATGCACTTAATAAACATCATTTTTCGTTATTTGTCACTGTGGTTAGGTTCGTTTGCAGAGTGTGGGTGGGTGGGAATGAAGAAGTCGGGGTCGGCGTGACTGGGACTGACACTTTATTTCGGATAAACACAAATGGTGCTCGAGGGCGCATCAACAGCATAAACTCAATACTCGGTATATATACACACAGTCTCTCAGGTTCCCCTCGGGTTTCTCCTTCTTTATGTTTCTCAGGTTCTCAGTTCTTGGCTCTCTCCGTGGCGTGTTGTGCAGTCCCAGTCCCGTTGCTCTCTCTCTCGCTCTCTCTGCCGTCTCGGCTTAAATGCCGTCTCTCCCCGCCAATTACTGCAATCAGACACAGGTGTTACTCGTCTGCACTTGACCTACTTACTCACCGCTCCGCTCTTCAGCTTCTCTCCCGCTACAGACCTCGCAGAACCACGCCCCCTCCGCCACAGTCACATGTTGCAAACTGCGCTACAAATATCAGATCATGACAAATATGTTTGTTTCCATTTGTTCCAACAGCAAAACAAAAACCTATTATTGCATATACTATGCGGCTGAATCAGGTAGCCTAGGCCCTAGTGTATCCCAAATTGTTCAACATTAACATTTTAACGTTACAGTCATTATGGCCTTTAGAATAGGCCTTTTTTTGAGGAGGAGGAGGTGGGGTATTGCACTATAGGCCCCTGTAGCACGGCCTAAGCTTTTGTACTTAATGGCATTTTTTCCCATATATTACTTTTACTTTTACACTTTAAGTAAAAGTAAATGGTTGTTGTAACGTCCAGGAGGAGGTTACACTCCTGGCAAGGCACGTCTTGGGACTAGTAAGCCAAGACGATAGCATCCACTATCCAGTGGGCCAACCTCTGCTTGGAGAAAGCCTTTCCCTTCTGCTGGCCTCCATAACAGACAAAGACCTGCTCTGAGGTTTTAAAGCTCTGAGTCCGGTCAACGTAAGCGTGAAGACCGCAGACGGGACACAATAAAGCCAGGGCTGGGTCTGCCTCCTCTGAAGGCAGCGCTTGCAGGCTCACCGCCTGGTCACGGAAGGTAGTGGTGGGAACCTTGGGCACATATCCAGGCCGGGGTCTCAGGACAATGTGAGAGTTGGCCGGCCCGAATTCTAGGCACGATTCGTTGACTGAAAGTGCATGCAGTTCCTCTATCCTCTTGATTGAGGCCAATGCAGTCAGGAGAACTGTCTTCATGGACAGGATTTTTAACTCTGCAGACTGAATTGAACTTCCTGTACTCATAGAGGGCAGACGTGTTTTCTCTCTGCTCCCGCTCTTGCTCTTGCGCTTTGTCCTTTGGTCTTTTTTTTCCAAACTCCTGCTTGGCTGGGCTCCTGAGAATACTGAAATGGAATTGATTAACTGGTCCCTCAGCGCGATTGACAAGATTTTTTCACTAAGAAAGGGTGCTCCGGGAGAACCCACCTGCCCGGACGGGACCTTCGCTGCGGGCTACACGATGGACGCCTGGAACACCTGGCAAACCGTGTGTCTAGAAGCTCTGTCCGTGGAGGACGTGGAAGATTTATTTATTCATAATTGGAATTGTGATAGTGGGGTCCCTATTCCTCGGCCTTGGGATTGCCCTGACCTATCGGAAGATTGGTAAGACAGCTGCCAGTAAATTCACCCAGCCGCTGTCTGCGGAAATTAACGGGCACTTCGGGATGTGTGACCGACTGAAGGTATTAGATCAGAGAGTGATAATGATTGATGAACTGAACCGTAACATCTCAGTCAGGACTGCGGATGCGCAGGCAAGAGTGGGCTCCATCGGGGGTCAGGCTGGTGAACTTTACGGACTCTGACCGGTCTGACTGCGCTGGATGAAATGTCTAAGTCACTGCATGAACCGGTTCGCCAAGAACGCTGAGGATCAGAATGGTTTGATTAATTATGATCCGGACAAATTACCGAAGATCAGAAAAATGGATTAATACAAATTAAAAGTAACTTCTCCCTTCTAGCTCTCTCGGTTGGGAGGTCAGCCTGTCAGACGGTTTCTTGCTATCACTCCTGTGCACTGCCTTATCTCTCCTCAAGGACAAGCCATTGAACTGAACTCTGAAAACATCTGAAGTTTTGGCTGACATTCTCACACTCACACCACACATCACTGACTCCTCACACCATACATAACCCTCCCCATCCCAGCCCCCCTCCATCCGTCTGCCTCTCACAATCTCTCTCTCTTCTCTCCTTGCCTTCATACTCCCACACAAAATCCCAGCACGTGACCACGTGTACTGTTTCATGCTATGTTATGTTTTGTTGCATATGTATGCTTGTGAATCTGCTTTCTATATTCTGGTTCAAAGATGGCGCCGCAATTGAAGGCTGCCTTGGTGTGAACCCCTTAGCTGATTATGTTGTCTTGGTCATCGTATGTCCCATGTCTTGTCACTTTGCTGTTGGAACGGAGTAAGAATACCTACTGTTGCACTTGTGTATACAGTTGTGTTTTTGTTGTCATATGTCTTGTGTCATGTTACTATGTTGCTTGGAATAGCACCTAAGAAAGCATTGCACCTACTGTTGCACTTGTGTATCTGGTTGTGTGCCAAATAAAGTAAATCTGAATCTGAATCTGAATCTGCAAATGCTCAAAGGGAGGACCCTGAAGTGCTCTGAGCACCAGGGCTAAGTCCCAAGAGGGTACCGAGGTAGAATGAGACGGATTTGGTCTCCTCACCCCTCTAAGGAACCTGACGATTAAGTCGTGCCTTCCTAAGGTTTTACCTTCAACTGCATCGTGATAAGCCACTTTTGCGGTGACGTACACTTTGAGGGGGGAGGGAAACAGCCTTCTCTCCAGCCCATCCTGCAGGAAGGAAAGCACGACATTAACCAAACACCTTCGGGGGTCTTCTTGGCGAGAAGTACACCATTCAACAAACAAGTTCCACTTAAAAGTGTAGAGGGGCACCTCGTAGAGGGGGCTGTAGCAGAAAATAAGGTATCTACCACAGCTTGTGGAAAGCCACCTAGAACCTCTGCGTCCCGTCCAGGGACCAGACATGGAGTTTCTAGAGGTCTGGACGCGGCTGCCATAGAGTGCCCCATCCCTGAGAAAGAAGGTTCCTCAGGGGAATCGGCCAAGGAGGAGCTGTCGCGAGGAGTGTGAGTTCGGGGAACCAGGTCCGGTTGGGTTAGAAGGACGACCTGCTCCTCGTCCTCCCTGACCTTGCACAGTGGCTTTACGAGAAGGCTCACTGGGGAAAACGCATATTTGCGTAGGTCCCGTGGCCAGCTGTGTGCCAGCGCATCCGTGCCGAGGGTGCCCCCGTCAGGGAATAATACAACTGGCAATGGGTCGATTCCGGAGCAGTGTTAATTTTGACACCAAATTTTGATTTAGTTTTAGTCAAAGTCTTTTGACTAAAATGCCATTTAGTTTTAGTCATATTTTAGTCACTGAATTGTTTTTAGTTTTAGTCGTCTAAATATCAAAAGATTTTAGTCAACTAAATCCACAGTAGATTTAGACAAATAAAATCTAATGAGTTTAGTTAAATTGTAATGCATTAATTGAGCATTTAAGCATTACATAACCGACTGCTACTTGAACTGACATTTTGACATGTTTTTGACATTAAAAATACACGAAAGAGAGCTCAGTTCACTTTTTTTTTTTTAAATCTATATAGTTTTTATAACTTTGTTTCCCTTTCAGACGGTCACGTTAGACGTATGTCGGAACTGACCTGCGATTTGGGATCTGTTTTCAGAGACCGACCTACTTAGAGTGATTAAAAACGAGCCAATAAATACGGAAGTGGATTACCGCATCTTTGCTTTTTACTTCGGAGCTGAATGGTTTGCTGTATCAAGCTGTTTCTACGAAGAGTGTTTAGACGAGTCTTGAGGAGGATCGCTCTCTTACCTGTGTGCTGGTGTGACGGGGCGAGTCAGCAAATGGCCGCTGCAACATACACTTGTTCCTGTGTTGGTTGGCTGGGCTTTTCCGTTCTTGAGTGCTCACACGCAGGCTTGCCATCAGACTGCAGTGAGCCACGGTCATCTTGCTGAGTGCTTCAGCACTTCTAAAAGAGCATTTCCTTCTAAAAGAGCAACACGGTTTGACCCTGTGTCTTTTTCAAGATGTCATTCAGCGCGTCAGTTGGCACTCTAGATGCACGGTCTAGACTATGAAACCTCAAACGGGGTTGAGGTCCTTTGCTTATTCCCCGACCTAGTTTATTTTCTGTTGCACCAGAAAAGGGCTACTTTGGCTAATAAGCCTGGGCCCCCACTCCTCTTTCGCAATATGAGCATGCTGAGACTTTGTTCGTGGTTGGTTCATGTTCTCTCATGAGAACATGCCCACGTCGGCACGTTGTTCGCCCTGCCCCTTTAGTAGGGGCTTTTAACGTTCAACGCGCCGTGTGCCGTAGAGTCTGGCGGCCATGCCCACTGTCTCTCATGCCTGCTGGTAGCTCAGATGGGACTGCTGGTCCTTTTTTTGAGAAAAGGGGGGACCTAATGTTTCATTTGTGGCTCTGGCAGAGGACAGATGTCAACTGCTGCATCGGAGAGAGGGCTGTTATGCGCTGGAGATGATCATGCTGAGTTTCCCACTATAATAGTGTGTGCTCATGCTGAATAAGATTCAGAGTTGACATGCTTTCCTGGGTGGCTGCCTAGATGTGCATCGGAAAATTTTTGTGTCAAAATATCGAACACCAAAGAGGCTATAATCTGTATAGGTTTTTCCCTCTCTCACTACCCTCTGTCCTGCATGCACGAGGGTAGTCCCGACTCAGGGGTTATGCAGGAACTGCGTGCGGTGATGGACCTCGCTCTACGAGTGATGGAAGTCACTGCGCGCACCCTGGGTCAGGCGATGTCCACATTAGTGGTCCAGGAACCTAAAGGCTAACTTGGCAGATACAAAGTTTGGTTCCTCAACGCCCCTGTCTGTCAGGCTGGCCTCTTTGGCGACACCGTCGAGAACGCACCCAGCCGTTCTCGGTGGCCTAGAAGCAGATGGAGGTTGGTCAAGAACAAAAACATCCTGCCCCGACGACTAGCTGCTGCCTCCACCCAGTCGTCGGCTGCAGCGCCTCCGTCTGCTTGTCGCCGAGGGTGTCCCCCTGCGTCCGCCTCCGCCCCTGCTAAGCCAAGCAGCAGCCTCCACCCGTACAGCAGGTGGCAGGGCGCAGGGGATGTGCCCAACCTGTCCAGGGTACCGCAAGTCCGCTAGCAAGCACAAGGGCAAGTGGCTCTGGAACGGGTAACCCCGGGGCAGGAACAGGGGGAGAATATTTTTCAGTTTCGGTCCTGCCGCTGGCTCTACGGAGTCCAGTGGTACCCACATTCTCAGAGCAGTTTCCTCCCTCCCTGGGCCCTGAGAGGGTCAGGTTGGCAGTGTGCGACGCCCCCAGGCCTTGCCACTCCTTTCCTCCCCTCTCCCCCTCGCCAGGGGGCAGCAGTGTGGGCACCGAGGACGCCCCCGAGCCTTCTCACCCATACTCTGCCCCACCTGGAGTACTCAGGCAACACTCTGGGCCGCCTCCTCATTCTGAATCAGGCCCTGCACAAGCTCCCGTTCAGAATGGTAACTCAGAAACGCATTCCCGAATGTATCCGTCCCCGAGATTGGTTTGCAGCGATCGACCGGAAGCCCTTCAGGCTGTTCCTGTCGCCTCACGGCTTTACAAAGTTGTGTGAACACAGGGACATGGTGCTCCGTCACCTCAGCCAGTTGGGCCTTCGGGTCAACTGAGAGAAGAGCAAACTCTGCCCCGTGTAGAGGATCTCTTATCTCGGTATGGAGCTGGATTTGGTCAACCGGACTCCGCGCCTCACACCTAAGCGAGTCCGGTCAGTGTTGAACTGCTTGAATACGTTCAAGGGCAGGAAAGCGGTCCCGCTGAAATTCTTCAGAGGCTGCTGGGGCATATGGCATCTGCAGCCGTTTTAACACCGCTCAGATTGCTTCATATGAGACCGCTTCAACGCTGGTTACACGACTGAGTCCCGAGATGGGCGTGACAGAGTGGCAAGTATCAGGTCCAAACCTTCAACCCGTGTGCGGACCCCTCTTTTCTCTGGGCCAGAGTGTCCTTAGAACAGGTGTCCAGGCATGCTGTGGTCTCCATGGATGCCTCACCTACAGGCTGGGGGGCCACGTACAACGGGCACGCAGTTTCGAGTCTGTGGACGGGGCCCCAACTGCGTTGGCATATCAATTGCCTGGAGTTACTGGCGGTACGTCTTGCCCTGGCCCGGTTCAAGAAGCCGCTTCGGGGTAAACACATACTGGTCCATTCGGACAGCACTGCGTACACCAACCAACAGCCAGGTGCGCTGAACCAGACAGCAACAAGCGTTCACTAGATTTTGTAGCCTCCGTGTAGAGCCGGTATCTTCCCGCATTCTCACCCCCAGTGGCCAGTAGCGCTAAGTACCCGTTCTAGTGTACGTGCGTGGAATGCATGAACCGCATGCCAATGTCCATTGGCTCGTTTTTAATCACTCGGAGTAGGTCGGTTTCTGAAAACAGATCCCAATTCGTCGGTCAGTTCCAATGTATGTCTCCGTTCCCTCCGTTCCCTCCGTTCGAGGGTTACATACATAACCGAGACGATTTCTGTTTTAGTTAGTATATCAGGTTCAGCTAAAGCTTCAAGTTTATTTATTTAAGTAATGGAGATTTTTAATGGTTTTATGTAACTATTATAACCCTGATACTGAATATGTGTCAAATACTGGTCTTTCCTCCTGACTATGAATTAAATGGGAATGAAATTAAATACAGTTTATTATGTAACCAAAAACGAATATATAATGCAGGACTTTTAATTATAAAACTTATATTTATAGAGATGCTGCCAGGTAGAATTAATTCACACACAATGGCTCTTA
The DNA here is from genome assembly GCA_023029165.1 of Gobiocypris rarus. Taxonomy (NCBI): domain Eukaryota; kingdom Metazoa; phylum Chordata; class Actinopteri; order Cypriniformes; family Gobionidae; genus Gobiocypris; species Gobiocypris rarus. The sequence goes on along the minus strand of CM040910.1, from coordinate 3,969,296 downwards.
CTAATGCATTCGTATAAATGTAGCCTACTCATTAATTACTAATTTTATCTTTATCTGATTAAGAACAAGCAGACATTTGTGAGAAATATAAAGACCCGAAGACAAAAGAACTGATAAACAAAAGCTGTTATGTAGGAGAAATAACCTTATGGGCAGCGCTGTGTCATATGCAGCTGTGCAAAAAAATAAAGTTCAGTCTCAGCTAGAGGTTCAGGCTTATTTGTACATTAATGACTTCATCATCGACTAGTCGACGTCGAACGCGACTTTCATCACATAAACGTCGACTTTAAAAAATCTGAAGTCGTTCAACCCCTACTCTCCATATGGACCAATAAGTGCTTGCCCTGTAGCTGCTTTTTGAGGCGACCTTTTCGAGGTATACGTCCACCGTACTCATCACTAAGCTGAATACAGTCAGTAGGCATGTGGTTACCTTCATGTCACACGTTCCTGGCATTCAAATCCGGTGCCACGGGCTCACTTGCTTCATTCTTTACAGTTGGCTAAACGGACCCCACAGTTGTACTTCCAGAACGTGTGAGGAAGGTTAGTCTTTGATGTGTTTTCCTTTGAGAACTGGTTGGCTCAGCACCATGTTGTGCCAGTGTCTCTGCTCTTGAGATGATAACAGCAAATTATGCTTATATTTGATCTCTGCCTGCACAGACGTGTGCCTCCTGCTCCTGTCCTCTTGGCACCTCCTCCCTGATCACTGCTGGGACCTTTCTGCAATGGCTCGCATGCACCCAAGTCGCTCTCTCAGCAACCTTCACCGCGGTGTGTGTCGTCAGCAGCACGACAAAAGGTCCGAGCCACCTTTTCGCCTTCCAGCTTTTCCTTCTCAGGTCTCGTATCACCACTAAATCGCCTGGTTTGATGTTGTGCTGAGCCCTTTCTGCTGGCCTTCCTTGAGTCGCCTTTACCTGCACACAAATATTAGATAGAGACGACATTACCTTGCAGTAATTCAACATGTCATGCTCACACAGGTTCTGTGGACGGAAGCTGTTGTTTAACCCCCCTCCATGCCCATAAAAGGCGGTCTTCCAAAGACAATTTCAAATGGGCTTAAATTTGCTTTGTGTCTTTTTTCATCCTCATGTACATTAGAACAATTGGTAGGGCTTTCACCCATGTGAGTCCCGTTTCCCCACAACATTTTGCCAATTTGTTTTTTATTGTTGCATTCTCATGTTGCATTGCGGCGTGGTAACTGCAATGTGTTCTCATGTCTATTCCTAAAAATTGACCCACTTGTTTGATTGCCTTGTTCACAAAATGTGTTCCATTGTCTGAACTGATTTTTCTTGGAATTCCCCATCTGGGAATTATTTCAGTCAGCAGGGCTTTGGCCACTGATGCTGCATCCTGCTTGGTGGTTGGGAAAATTGCTGTCCACTTTGACCACATGCCAACCATCATCAGGCAGTGTTTCTTTCCCTCACTTGGACTCAACTCAATGAAATCTATCATAAGGTACTCAAAAGGCTGTACTGATGATCGCGGGTGAGATGCTAGGGGCATCTTAACTCCCCTTGCCACGTTGTGTGTGTTACAAATGATGCATCATTTGCAAATTCCGCAAACACTGTGAAATCCTTTGTGAACCATTTTTCTTTCAACTCTGCTATCATTCCCCCTTTGGACACATGGTCTCTCCTGTGTGTCGACTTAGCATAATGTCTGAAAAAATGTTGAGGTAAACAAGGTTGTCCATCTTCACTAACAAAAGACATTCTGGTTCTTTTGTCTGCTTTGCAGCTCTCGCATTTCATGTTGCACTGCACATTTACAGATTGCAAGTTGTTTCGGCAGAAGAATTGCGTCTAGAAGAGAAGAGAAGCATTCAGAATTGGACGTCCATCAAATTTGAAAAATGTTCTGTTTTCATAATGCCCCAAAATCATGCGCAACTCCGAACGCCTATCGTGAATCTGTATTATTCGTTAAACTTTCACCCTCCATAAGCTTGCATGCTTCTGCCAGGGCTACGAGCTCCGCCGCTTGAGCTGAATAATTGTGTGGCAATGTGCCAGAAGGCAAAGAGTCAAATTCAGTGGTCACCGAATAACTCACTTTGTTCAAACCTGTTGGTGCATCCCTGTAAGCAGAGCCATCCACAAAGAGGACATTGTCACAGTTCTCAAGAGGTGTGTCTAAAAGGTCAGGACGCGGGGTACACACCTGCTCAAGTGCAGTCAAGCAACAGTGATGTTCCTCGCCATCCTCCTCCGTCGGAAGAAGGGTGGCCGGGTTTAACACTGTGCAACGTTTTACCGTGTTATTTGGCATATCTAACAAAATTGTGTTTTACCTCAGCCATCGTGCTGTTGACAAATGAGATGTCTTCTGTTCTGTGGAATTATTGATACAGAATGCGGGACCATTAATGTCACATCTGAATACCTCACAAATTCCTTAGAGGCCATCACAGCCAGGTCAGCAGCCGCTACTGCCCTCAAACAACGCGGTAAACCTGCTGCCAATGGATCTAATTTACTGGAAAAATATCCGACCGGACGTAGTCTATCGCTGTGTTTCTGCAAAAGAACAGAAGACATAAACCCATTCTTTTCATCTATCATCTGAACAAACGGTTTTGTTGGTGCAGGCAGACCCAAAGTGGGGGCGGCAGCTAGCTGAGCTTTCATGTTTAGGAAAGCCTGCTGCCCCTCCTCCGTCCAATCAATCTTGTCACATGATCTCAAACCCTTCCCTAATGTAAGGGCTCTTAGGGGTTGTTCAAGAAGTGCATAATTAGGAATAAATGTTCTCCTATAAGAGCACATTCCTAAAAATGACAACATTTGTTTTTTCGTTATTGGTTTTGGTACCTCAGTTATTGCCTGCACCCGTTTTTCAGATAGTGATTTAGTGTTAGCAGATATCACATGACCCCAAAATGTGATTTGTTCTTTCACAAACTGTAGCTTGCTTTTACTGACCTTATGACCTTCCTGCGCCAAGTGCTGCAGCAAGGCCACAGTGTCTTTCACACGTTGTTTCGTCTTTTGCACAAAATCAAAATATCATCAACATATTGAACCAAGGCTGATCCAGCTGTCATAGTCACATTTTCAAGGCTTCATCTGAGCGCTTCGTTGTAAATTGTTGGTGATTCACAATATCCCTGACACAATCTTGTAAAAGTGTACCCTTTTCCTTTAAAATTGAATGCAAACCAATATGCACTGTCTTTGTCCACTGGTACGCTAAAGAAGGCATTTGCCAAATCTACCACAGAGAAATATGTGGCGCTCTGTGGAATTTGAGACAAGATTGTGTAGGGATTTGGAACTGTCGCTGCTTTCGCTCTGAAAGCTGAATTCACAGCTTGCAAATCTTGGACGAAACGCCATTCAGTGGACTGACCCTTGTCTCTTATCTTTTTGAGAGGGAAGATAGGAGTACGCACCGGTGAGGTGGCACATGGCACAATTATGCCTTCTTTTAACAATGATTCAAAAACTGGTTCAATACCCAAAAATTGCCTTCGTTTTCAACGGATATTGTGGTTGGCAAGGTCTATAATCTGATTTTGGAACAATTATCACCGGTTCGCATTCCTTAATCAGTCCCACATCATACTTGTGCTTTGCCCAAGTATTTTTTTTTATTTTTATATTTATATTTTTTTAATTTTGTGATATTGTACATATGTATAATGTTGTGTTGTGGATTATGTGTCGATATGTCTGTACTGCAAAACAAATTGCCTCTCTGAGGACATTAAAGTTTTCTAAGTCTAAGTCTAACTGCCCATAACGCATCGGGCACTTCCGCCAACACAGGGTGTATGTCCAAAACACAAACAGGGCCGGCCCAAGCCCTTATGGGGCCCTGAGCAGAATTTTATTTGGGGGTCCCTCTGTGCCTCCAATAATATTAACTATTGCCAATTCTTGATAATTCGCACACCCAGTATGAATGTTAGCTGTAGCAGTGTTGCTTACATCATGTCTGGCTGTCATGTTTTTACTCCTATACGGTTTTTAATTGTAACAGTAGCAAACCCACAAGAGTGGTCCGGTTTTAATATTTAAAGCCATACAGTACTACAGTTCAGACTGGGAAGTGGGAAATGTACTTTTTTAAGTAGTCTCTTATGCTGAATATGCTCACTTTTTCTCAGGATTCTTTGATGAATAGAAGGTTCAAAAGAACAGCATTTCTCTCAAATAGAAAGCTTTCAAAAAATCCTAAAAACATGGTACACAACTGTTTTCAACACTGATAATGATCATAAATGTGTGCTGATCTTCAGATCCTCATATGGGAATGATTAGTGAAGGGTCATGTGACACTGAAGACTGGAGTAATGATGATAAATTCAGCTTTGATCACAGGAGTAAATCACACTGCACTATATATTCACACAGAAGACAGTTATTTTAAATTATAATAATATTTCACAATATTTTACTGTCTTATTGATCAAATAAATGAAGCCTCGGTGAGCAGAAGAGACTTCTTCTAAAAACAAGAAATGCTGATTTCTTTCGAATATTAAACAGAGCTCTTTTTTGTTGTTGCGGAAATACACTTTTTTTTGCATTCCATTCGACTGTTTAGAAAGAACCTTTTATTTTCTTTTTTTTTTTAAACTTCTAAAATGTAGGCTACGCGACTTATAATTCCAAGGGGACGATATAGCACTTGCAGAAAAACATTTAACGTTACTGAGAAACTGGAAGCTGTGCTGTACTCAGACGTCAGACAGGATATTCACACTAAACCATAGCGCATTCTCAAATCCATCCATTCATAAAAAGGTTACCGGGCAACTGACAAGTACGTTTTAGCACCGATTTTTCACGCATTTTTGACTTTGAACCCTGGCTAACAAGCATCTCCGGCAGAATCAATCCGTGCATATATTAGTTATAACATTTAAGACATTTTCACATTTTGCAGTTTATTTAGTAATTGTTTAAGCCAGGCCATTTCAATCATAAAATATGCAACAAAAAGTAATTTCATGTGCTCTTGGGGGCCCTAAGCAGCCGCTTAGTTCGCTTATGCCTTGGGCCGGCTCTGAGCACAAATATTACTCAATTTCTCATTTTCATGTTTGTGTTTGTCAATGGCGGTTACAATCCGCTCCATCTCAATTTCATGCTTATAATCAGTTTTAAAAGCCCTCAATTTCTTACGGTACATTAAAGTCTCTTCGACCTCCCTCCAGTCATCTCCCTCAACACAGTTTTTAACAAACACCCCCACCTCTTCTGTGTGTTTTCTTTTGAAATTGATATGTGCGGTACACACTCTCCTGCTATCAAATAGAGAGAAAGCTGTTTTTCTTATAAGCTTTCTGAAATTGCACACATCTTCTCAGTCCAAAACATTTGATCACGTTTCAAAGTGTCTTTCTCTTTTTCAACTCATTCTTTCTCATAGAATTGATCTCTTTCTGCTGCGACATGTGACGTGCAATGTAAGTTGTCAGGCATCATAAAATCTGTCCCTAATGACAGTGTTCTATTTTTCCCCAATTCACAAATCGCTTTTGCCCCCATAGGTTCGGTTATGTGCCGTTTGTAAGCCCATTTTGGTTCTGATTTCAAATACATTTGTTCACCCTCTCTCACCTCCACACCAGAGGGGTTTTCTACCATTATCAAATTTAATTTGCACATTGAATCTCGGCCCAACAGGGGCACTGGACACGTGGCTGAAGTCAAAAATGCATGTTTCAGCTCACGGCCCCCCTCCGTCTCACACTTCAAGGGCACAGTGAACCGTTCAGTTATTAGATGCCCTGAGACTGACAGAGACCCATGTGTCTTATTAGTCAGTGCTGGTTCACATGGCAAGTCACATTTTCGCAAAACAGATCTTGTAGCGCCTGAGTCTACTAAAAATGAAATCATTGTCCCTTCAACTAGCATGGGATATTCAGGCATGTTTAAAAATCCCTTACTGCTATACATAATCAAACATTTATCAAAATCATCTTTGTTTGTTTCAGAATCACACAAAGAGGTGCAATCTTTTCTTTTTTTGCAGAGAGCATTATCAGTGCATGTGTATATGTGTGGGTGCGTGTGTGTGTGTGATATTAGTAAATGTGCACTTCCCTTTGCGGCGATCGTTGCATCCTCGGCCGTGGTCCACCCGATCTCCTCCTGCTCTCCGCTTCCCTTTTCTCAGTTAGCCTTCCGATTTTCAGGGCAATTTACTGCCCAATGTCCATCTTTTCTGCAGGTTCGGCATTTCGTGCACTCACGCATGGTATGATTCTCATATCCACACAGGAAGCAGCCTTTCTTGTTTGGTTGCTGTCACCCTTTGTTCCAGCCGGATCGTCCCTTTGAGCGCGCACCCCGCGCTGAGTTAAATCTTTGCGGTGTCTGCACAGCAACAAGCTGCAATTCCTTTTGTCTTGTTCTTTCTTTCTTTGTTCTCAGCTTGTCTTCCTCGTGCAGGGCATGTTTTATGATGGTGCTCACTCGCTCCCTTCAGTCCATTCAACATAGCTGTGTTTCACTGCTTGGGAAATCTCAGTCCATTCAAAAGGCTATTCACCAAATGACTTTCCCACGTGGTTGGTCTGTTACCACGATCTGCTGGCTCATCTAGCCCGCTATGCTTGCAAAGCACTACATAGAGTCACTCATAATAAGTTTGAACTCTCTCACCTGGTTCTTGACGGCAGTGGCTCACTCTGGACATGTCAATGCGCGCTGGGAATGCTTTTCTCACAGCCTCAGTCAGTCCCGTTACAGCTGCTCGATATCCATCGTTCGAAGCATATTGCCAGGTGACGTGACTTCGTCTGTGATCTGCCGCTGATCTTCTGCCAGTTAATTTCTTCCAGCTTGGCCATCATGAGTCTTTTCAGTTCATTTAGCGTCGGGCTGAACTCTTGGCAGAATGTCATCAGTTCGGTGGGTTCGATCCCCTGCATCGTCGGGATTCTGCAGGTGAGCCATCGCCTCTTTCATGTCGGTTAGATTCCAAGGGTGGTATACTAATTCTATTGTTATCAGGATTCAGATCGAGTCCCCTCTGACTCCAGCGCTCTGGCTCGTGCATGTGTAGGAACGTAAAACATATGATCGCGCACCTTTCTTTCTTTCTTCGACTTCCTTATCGCTAGTCTCTTTCTCCTTCCGGTCGGTTGGCTGTTGGCTCAGCTGCGCATGCTTCTCCTTCTGTTGACTGTTCAGCTGTGCGCGCTCCCTCTTCTCTCAGCTCAGCGGCGCATGCTCCCCGTCTCTGCTGGGGAGCTGGAGTTGGTCTGGCTGGTAGAATTGGTTGGTTCGGTGGGAACGGAGAGCAGTCGAGATCGGAGTCCACTTTTAGGCCTTGGAGCTCCGCATTGGGATAGATTGTGTAACTCGGCTGTGTTTCGTGTTAGTAATAGTAATCTCATTCTGTGGAGGCAGTCACCTTTTCTTCACTTTTCTTTTCTTTTTCAACATTCTTCTTTCCCTATTATCTGCCTCTTCCACCCAGAAATTAATTGTTTTCTCACATTTCCCACATATATGTTTTTTAGCACAACCCTTTGTTATGTCACTCCCTTCTTCAATTGACAATTTGACCATTTTCAACCTTGTGTTACTAAGTGTTCCCTCCTTTAGGAAATTATGATATTGTACTAACTTTTCTATATCCCCCATGCATCTCTGGCCATATAATTTTTTCATTTGACAAAATACAGGTGTATCATATTCCGCTAGCTTGCTTTGGGACAACAAAGCAAGTGTTTTTCTCAACACAAACAAATCAACCACGCTGCAATCGCCACAGAGTCAGACTTCCCCTACGGTTTATCCTTTACAATCAATTAATCTTTTTAGCCAAATTTCTAATTAAAATTCCCAGAATTTTGGATTTGTCTCTTACCAGAAGCGTGTCTGCCTTTTCGGATTCTTTTCTCTGATTCCAGTGGTCGGCTTCCTAAGGCGTCGGTCCCTCTCTCTGAAACTAACAAGGTAGGGCTGACTTGAGTCAGGATTTCGGGTCACCGGCGCTCTCCAGGTCCAGGAAACTCGTCCAAGGAATCCCACTTAAACTGACACCAATTGTTATGGCAGAAAAACGTACTACAATTGCTTCATAGAATAAGAGACAAATATTATCAATGGTCTTTATAAAGATTTAATTTCTTGCAGGAAAGAGTCCACAGTTGGAACAACCATGCAATGTTTGCCCCAAGTGTGAACTGCTAGAACAAAAGAAAGCCCAAGCTCTTATACCCTTCAATGTTTTAGCAACCCTCCAGTAATTTTCCACAGAGTAAAGGGGAGAAACACAATATGCAAACGGTCCCTTTCCTGTCTTGGAGCTAATATAAATGTAAAAAGGCAAGAAACACAATGGCTCCCCTTCTGTCTTAGAAAAATTTAAATGATCCGACACCGTTGGTTCGCTCTCACTTTAGATGTCCCACTGTTACCCCCCTGGGTTTCAACAGACGCTGTGTCTGTTGAGCTGAAAAAGGTATTTTGTATTTTGAATACAGATATTTTTTCTGTATGAACTCAGACATAAAACTTCTTCTATGATCAAATTTTTCCTCAACAGGAGTCATGTAAGTAGATTGGTTGTGAACAACATTAAGGCCCCGTCTACATGAAGCCAGTGCTTTCCCTATCCAATATTTTTTCCCCTTGTTTCAAGAAATATCTGCGTACACACACGAACACTGAGACCGACTCAAAACGATGTAGTACACACGCCAGGCCAGTATGTGGTGCTGTAGTTCTGCCACAGAAATACACAAAAAATGGAGAAGAAGAGTTGTGGCTAGAACAAGGGAGTAATCCAGCCCCCGGAAAGCGTACCTTCCATAGGGGTGGCCATTGCTAACCAAGCCATCTCCTGCTGTTAGCATCCCATTGACTCCCATTCATTTTGGCGTCACTTTGACAGTGAATAACTTTAAATCTGAGGCGTTTAAAGAGTCCATTTGTCCATTGTTTATTTCTACAGAAACACGACAATGTATAATAGGCTCCATTACCTTGTAACTTATCGTCCCGTAGAAGCCGTTTTTGTAAAAAATAGGCTAAAGATTGCGTCATAACCCACGCGACTCTGTCGCATAGTAGAGAAATTACCGTATAGGCAGAAGTAGAAGCTCGCGGGCAATGTTTTACTGTCTATGAGGCAATTGGGGGGACGTGGAGGCATACATTCCAATAAAGACAAGGGAGAAGCATGGGGAGAAGCCCATAGAGAGTGAAAAGCAACGGGACAAGATATTTCAACAACGTGATTCAGAATTCACTTTCCACAACTACTAGAGGACAACTGTCAGACAGGTTGCGGACGTCACGCCTACGTGGTCAAGCTCAGCCTGAGTCTGCGCAGTACGCTCAGCCATCAGGACGTGAGTGCTTCTAATTGACTTCAATTCTCTCCGTTGAAGTCAATGGGATCGCTGTGTCCATTTATTTTACTGTCTATGGGCTAGAAGGGGTTCAGCAACGGTAGAAAGTGAGGCAAAATCACACAATAAAATAACAATAAATTTATTTGCTACTTACCAGATTGTGTTATATTAACGCCTACACCTACCCCAACCCTAAACCTATCCTTTACAATAATGCAAGTACAGTAAATAAATGACACAATAATGATGTGGGCATACCCAGTGCCCGTAGTTGTATTCCTTTCTAGTCTTCCCCGTGCGGGGAGAGGCTGCTCACTGCGGGGAAAATGGGTGGAGCATACATGTAGCTCCTCTCCACTCGAACTCCAGAGAGGAGGGGCGAATGTAATTTGAGCCTAATGAGTGGAAATAGAACAAAGAGTATAGAAGCCCAAGAGGCGAAACTCTGTTGTGTTATGGGTAACAGTCTGTAGATGGCGCTGCGGAGGCGCGGCCGCCGTTATGGACTGAAAGCTGCTGGAATCGTGAGCGCGCCTCACACCTGTGAAGATGAGCCAGTGGTCAAAACGCAAGCAGTGTTCTGCAATAAATCATCAGTCCACCAGAAGCGATTTGGCATTTCATCGATTTCCAAAGGATGCACAAAGGTATTTTAATGTCGTGGTTTAACCTTTGAATAAATATCTTATTACTGTGTGTCCTCCTTATATATTAATTTATGAATTTCTGTTATTCATATAACAAGGAGAATGCATAATAAAACATAAATATTGATAGATTAAAGGTTTGCAGTAATTTTATAATTGTATCTTTGCAAACCGTAAGTGGAAGGCTAATGAACCCTTACTAAAAAGTACTATAGGAATCTTATAGTATTTTGTGACAAAATATTATAGTAATATTATAGGAATACTATAGTAATTTGGGACATACTATAGAAATCGATAAGACTACTATAGCAGCTTTAAAATATTATAGAGGTAGAACATCACAGAAGTATGTTCTGTAATACCGCTAATATCCTAGAGCCGCTATAGTATTTCTATAGTAGTCTTATAGTACTATAGTAATATTTTGTCCCAAAATACTATTTTCCTAAGGGTAATTAGGCCATATATAACCAACACATAGACATAATATTTTCTGTCATTTAACGTCGGTCATCCTCAATATTGTATTTTAAATTGTTTTCATATTTAGATATGACGCCAGAAAAAATAAGTTATGTTAAGTTTTTGTTATGTTAAGTTGGTTGAGTGCCATTAACTTCCATTATTTTTCGCGTTTACCTTCAGTTTTCAGTCCATAATGGCGGCCGCACCGTCAAGTCATGGGGGCAACTGTTGCTATGAAGCGTTCTATTGAGTTTCGCCTCTTGGGCTCCTATACTTTTAGCTAGAATATCCAACCACACCCTAACCCTACCCACAACTCTATCCCTCCACCACATTGGAGCTCCAAAGAGGAGGAGCTGAATGTAATTTGACTCTGCAGTGAGAACACTTGGGTGCGGGACGTGGTGTGATGACATCCCGTTCACAAAATATACGGATTGGCTGTACACACGTTAACGCAAGGGTGTTTTTTCAGATTTACTCTGATACCCGGTTTCAAAAAATATCTGTTTCATGCTCCCAAAATGCCGGATCCATCTGGATGAAACGCTGCAGATGGTAAGTAGGGAGGATTCTGGGATGTGAAGTGCATAAGGTGAGTATTCTTACGACTACAGCCCCACTGACTCCTGTGCAAATGCATTGATGAAGTTAACAGTTAAACAAAGACAAAACTGAAGTCATTGCATTTGGAAACAAGCCATATTTGTGTCCCTGTGGATGCCTGATGACATCTCTAATCACCGGAAGTTATGGACAATCTGATGCGATTTTAACACAAGAGGCAGTGTTTGCTCACATTTGAAAACACCGCTGTTTTCCATGATGTTTGATTATGACGTATCCTCTCCTGTGGGCTCCTGGGATAGAAAGGTATCCATCGGAAGAGCACTCGAGAATCTGGCAGAAGCAGAAGGCCATCCTTCTTGCCTACTCTTTTATGAATACTAAGGATTCAAACATATTATTCATTCGCCTACAGCTTTTCACATACTATATAGTAGGGAAGTATGCTGTTTCGCACGCTGCCAGTGTTTCAGTCATATAGTCAGCTTTATTTCTATAGCGCTTTATACAATACAGATTGTTTCAAGCAGCTTTACAGTGATAACAGGAAAATGATTCAGCGATGCAAACAAAGTTCATTTCGGCTGAACAGCAGCTTAAAAATATAAACCGTGTCATTGTTCAGCTGAAGTCAGTTAAATTGTAAAGATCATAAATGATTAATTTAGTTTATTTAATCTATAAAACAGTTAAACACATCATGAGCTCAGTTCAGTTCTCACAGTAGTATAAGTGCAGTCAGATCGATAACATTGTTGAATATTAACTAAGCAAACCTGAGGTGACAAGGAAATGTAAGACAAATTCCTGATAAGACTTTTCTGAAAAATTCCTGATAAATTCCCCCCAATAAATTCCTGTGACCCTGGTAGAAAATGAACAAAGAATGGCAATATACCACATATGATGTATTGTGTTCATCTATTGCTTTTACTCTCTCAGGTTTGGTATCATTTTAAATGTATCAGCACGTTTTTCTATATTCTGTTCTGGGTATTTAAGGGAAAGTGGTAAAGCAATCATTGGGATCCTGCCAGCAGGAAAGCCCCAGCGCAGTGCTGTGCACTCAGAAATCACACACCGCTGTGTGTCTCAGGTATCACTCACTCTCAAGGCAATGATACATGGGGCAGCTGTTTTGAGCAATGTAGCTTGGACACTTTCCCATTTCCCAAGAAATTTCTTTCTGGATACTTTAGATCTGTGTCTCACCTGGTTGCCCATTGACGGCAGCATTGCTCTGTGTAACCTTTTTTTTGTGGAGAAGGATGGATCACTGTGTGATGGCTGAACAACATCACGATAAAGAATACCTATCCTTTGCCATAGATGTCTTCTGCCTTCGAGCGGTTGCAGGGAGCATCTCTCTTCACAAAATTGGATTTACATGATGCCTATTATTTGGTTCGCATTAGGGAAGGGGATGAGTGGAAGCGTTTAATACCCCCAGGGGGCACTTTGAATATTTGGTTATACCTTTCGGCCTGTCCAACTCCCCGGCGGTCTTCCAAGCACTAGTCAATGACGTGCTGACAGACATGGTTGATCAGTTTATTTATGTCTACTCGAGAATGGGCTTTTAATCCAGGCGGAGAAATGCGTGTTTCATGCACAGTCAGTTCCATTCTTGGGTTACATCATCTCATCCGAGGGAGTGCGCATGGATCCCTACAAGGTGAAGGCTGTGGTTGATTGGCCAATCCCAGATTCTAAGGCCCTGCAGTGATCTTTTACCGGTGCTTCATTCGCATTTTTGCCAACTAGCCTCGCCTCTGACAGCCTTGACCTCCACCAATACAGCGTTCAGGTGGTCTAGTGCAGTGGTTGTCAAAGTGGGGTCCGCAGACCCGAAGATATAAAAATAATTTTAGAGCCGTATCCAGAATCCAGTCAGACAGGGAGTAGCCATCAGGAAAATTCTTGATGGGCTGGTCAATTGAGCCGGCAGCACTTTGATATAAAGGCAGTTTCACAAGGGATGTGGAAAGCGCAAGTGTCTGGGTCATTTTCAACGAGAGACACGTAGCTAAAGCAGCAAATCACACGTGTTTTTGGTAGAGGCGAAGAGCGTGCAAGCACTGCTCGTTTTGCCCACACAAAATTCCGCTGCTTGCGCTTACACAACTCTTTGTGGTGGTTATATCACCATACTGTGGTTTCACAGGATTCCAAATGCTAGGCAAATTTCTGTTCATTTTACATTTATTTATTTTTAGCATTTAGTAATTTATTTGTTATAAACACTTTAACCGGCCCATTAAAAGTATTATTTATGAATATGTTGATTATGTTTTAAAACAAACCTGAGGTCATATTGTGACCGCTGCGTGTGCGTAGAAAGAAAGCGGTAATATTTCCTCCTTTCTGGAGATTCCGTTCATTTCTAAAGTCCGCTCTGCGCCAGCTCAATCCAGAACGCCTCATATGCTGGTTAGATTACAGGCTACCTGAAAGACATGTCATTGTCTGCTATATTTGATTATTATTTATTAAATCCAGGCAATTGGTTGATAAAACATTGATTAAAATTAAGATACAAACAAAATTCATAAGCAGACCTGCAAACTCCTCAGAGTAAAAAGGTCACAGTGTTACAGGGGGTGGGTGGGGCGTGACCCGTGATATTCGATTTTAATATTCAAATGCTGAAGCAACACGCTCACCAGATCTAAATAGCCCTATGTTGTTAGAAATGCATCCCATGCAACAAGAGATTAACACCGTTACCAATTTGCTTTATGTTACACTGACTCTTGCATCAGCTATTGTGTAAACAGTCGGGATGGGTACCGTTCATATTTTAATCAGTTCCGGTTCCCAACGGTACCTTTTTTCGGTACTAAAGAGATACATCACTAACTGTAAAGAAACGGTAAATATAAGTGTTATAGACATTATGCCAGAGCTGCCTTGGTCTGCCATTGTCTGTGATGTTTGTTCACTTTAATATTTACCAGTAAATATAGGCTATAGCTACTTAATTAACTGAATCCATAAAAACAACATGAAAGAGCACGGACCGCGTGCCTAACAAACACACAACACAGACAAAAGAGTGTATACTGCCCAAGCAAAACGACTTGCTCGACTACACAAGACCGAGCGAATGCTCAAACTGTACGCTCACAACGGGGAAAAACTCATGGAGCATTAATGTCCGGAGCCTGAACCAAAACCACACTGGAATGAAATGCCAGGATTCAAACACAACTATATAAAGCCATATAAAATCCTATATTGATAGTTAGCATATATGTTGTTTAAATAAATTTACATATATAAATTAGACTTGTATTGTTTACATATATGGCATTAACATACGATACCATATAAAAGTCATCATATAAATAATTTAATATATGTATATATAATAATTCTTCTATGGGTATTACATACATGGTATAAACCTCTATCTTCATATATCGTGAGGATGTGTTAATAATGTATTGCCTTATATGAAACATGTATGACATCACTATTCGGATATAGGGACATATATGGACATATATTACATTATGGGAACACACTTCTGAACACAGGAGACACGAGCCCTTCCACAGTAGTTCTCTCATATCATCTTGAAAAGCCTGTTAAAATAAAAGGTTCTTTCTAAACAGTCGAATGGGATGCTAAAAAAAAAGTGTATTTCCGCAACAAAAAAGAGCTCTGTTTAATGTTCATAAGAAATCAGCATTTCTTGTTTTTAGAAGAAGTCTCTTCTGCTCACCAAGGCTTCATTTATTTGATCAATAAGACAGTAAAAACAGTAAAATATTGTGAAATATGATTATAATTTAAAATAACTGTCTTCTGTGTGAATATATAGTGCAGTGTGATTTACTCCTGTGATCAAAGCTGAATTTATCCTCATTACTCCAGTCTTCAGTGTCACATGACCCTTCACTAATCATTCCCATATGAGGATCTGAAGATCAGCACACATTTATGATCATTATCAGTGTTGAAAACAGTTGTGTACCATGTTTTTAGGATTTTTTGAAAGCTTTCTATTTGAGAGAAATGCTGTTCTTTTGAACCTTCTATTCATCAAAGAATCCTGAGAAAAAGTGAGCATATTCAGCATAAGAGACTACTTAAAAAAGTACATTTCCCACTTCCCAGTCTGAACTGTAGTACTGTATGGCTTTAAATATTAAAACCGGACCACTCTTGTGGGTTTGCTACTGTTACAATTAAAAACCGTATAGGAGTAAAAACATGACAGCCAGACATGATGTGAGCAACACTGCTACAGCTAACATTCATACTGGGTGTGCGAAGTATCAAGAATTGACAATAGTTAATATTATTGGAGGCACAGAGGGACCCCCAAATAAAATTCTGCTCAGGGCCCCATAAGGGCTTGGGCCGGCCCTGTTTGTGTTTTGGACATACACCCTGTGTTGGCGGAAGTGCCCGATGCGTTATGGGCAGTTAGACTTAGACTTAGAAAACTTTAATGTCCTCAGAGAGGCAATTTGTTTTGCAGTACAGACATATCGACACATAATCCACAACACAACATTATACATATGTACAATATCACAAAATTAAAAAAATATAAATATAAAAATAAAAAAAAATACTTGGGCAAAGCACAAGTATGATGTGAGACTGATTAAGGAATGCGAACCGGTGATAATTGTTCCAAAATCAGATTATAGACCTTGCCAACCACAATATCCGTTGAAAACGAAGGCAATTTTTGGGTATTGAACCAGTTTTGAATCATTGTTAAAAGAAGGCGTAATTGTGCCATGTGCCACCTCACGGTCGTACTCCTATCTTCCCTGTAAAAAGATAAGAGACAAGGGTCAGTCCACTGAATGGCGTTTCGTCCAAGATTTGCAAGCTGTGAATTCAGCTTTCAGAGCGAAAGCAGCGACAGTTCCAAATCCCTACACAATCTTGTCTCAAATTCCACAGAGCGCCACATATTTCTCTGTGGTAGATTTGGCAAATGCCTTCTTTAGCGTACCAGTGGACAAAGACAGTGCATATTGGTTTGCATTCAATTTTAAAGGAAAAGGGTACACTTTTACAAGATTGTGTCAGGGATATTGTGAATCACCAACAATTTACAACGAAGCGCTCAGATGAAGCCTTGAAAATGTGACTATGACAGCTGGATCAGCCTTGGTTCAATATGTTGATGATATTTTGATTTTGTGCAAAAGACGAAACAACGTGTGAAAGACACTGTGGCCTTGCTGCAGCACTTGGCGCAGGAAGGTCATAAGGTCAGTAAAAGCAAGCTACAGTTTGTGAAAGAACAAATCACATTTTGGGGTTATGTGATATCTGCTAACACTAAATCACTATCTGAAAAACGGGTGCAGGCAATAACTGAGGTACCAAAACCAATAACGAAAAAACAAATGTTGTCATTTTTAGGAATGTGCTCTTATAGGAGAACATTTATTCCTAATTATGCACTTCTTGAGCAACCCCTAAGAGCCCTTACATTAGGGAAAGAGTGGAGATCTTGTGACAAGATTGATTGGACGGAGGAGGGCAGCAGGCTTTCCTAAACATGAAAGCTCAGCTAGCTGCCGCCCCCACTTTGGGTCTGCCTGCACCAACAAAACCGTTTGTTCAGATGATAGATGAAAAGAATGGGTTTATGTCTTCTGTTCTTTTGCAGAAACACAGCGATAGACTACGTCCGACCGGATATTTTTCCAGTAAATTAGATCCATTGGCAGCAGGTTTACGCGCTGTCTGAGGGCAGTACCGGCTGCTGACCTGGCTGTGATGGCCTCTAAGGAATTTGTGAGGTATTCAGATGTGACATTAATGGTCCCGCATTCTGTATCAATAATTCCACAGAACAGAAGACATCTCATTTGTCAACAGCACGATGGCTGAGGTAAAACACAATTTTGTTAGATATGCCAAATATCACAGTAAACGTTGCACAGTACTGAACCCGCCACACTCCTTCTGACGGAGGAGGATGGCGAGAACATCACTGTTGCTTGACTGCACTTGAGCAGGTGTGTACCCCGCGTCCTGACCTTTTAGACACACCTCTTGAGAACTGTGACAATGTCCTCTTTGTGGATGGCTCTGCTTACAGGATGCACCAACTGCTCGTAGCCCTGGCAGAAGCATGCAAGCTTATGGGGGTGAAAGTTTAACGAATAATACAGATTCACGATAGGCGTTCGGAGTTATAGCAGATTTTGAAAGAAAAATGGTTCACAAAGGATTTCACAGTGTTTTGGGAATTTGCAAAAGATGCATCATTTGTAACACACACAACGTGGCAAGGGGAGTTAAGATGCCCCTAGCATCTCACCCGCGATCATCAGTACAGCCTTTTGAGTACCTTATGATAGATTTCATTGAGTTGAGTCCAAGTGAGGGAAAGAAACACTGCCTGATGATGGTTGGCATGTGGTCAAAGTGGACAGCAATTTTCCCAACCACCAAGCAGGATGCAGCATCAGTGGCCAAAGCCCTGCTGACTGAAATAATTCCCAGATGGGGAATTCCAAGAAAAATCAGTTCAGACAATGGAACACATTTTGTGAACAAGGCAATCAAACAAGTGGGTCAATTTTTAGGAATAGACATGAGAACACATTGCAGTTACCACGCCGCAATGCAACATGAGAATGCAACAATAAAAAACAAATTGGCAAAATGTTGTGAGGAAACTGGACTCACATGGGTAAAAGCCCTACCAATTGTTCTAATGTACATGAGAATGAAAAAGACCCAAAGCAAATTTAAGCCCATTTGAAATTGTCTTTGGAAGACCGCCTTTTATGGGCATGGAGGGGGGTTAAACAACAGCTTCCGTCCACAGAACCTGTGTGAGCATGACATGTTGAATTACTGCAAGGTAATGTCGTCTCTATCTAATATTTGTGTGCAGGTAAAGGCGACTCAAGGAAGGCCAGCAGAAAGGGCTCAGCACAACATCAAACCAGGCGATTTAGTGGTGATACGAGACCTGAGAAGGAAAAGCTGGAAGGCGAAAAGGTGGCTCGGACCTTTTGTCGTGCTGCTGACGACACACACCGCGGTGAAGGTTGCTGAGAGAGCGACTTGGGTGCATGCGAGCCATTGCAGAAAGGTCCCAGCAGTGATCAGGGAGGAGGTGCCAAGAGGACAGGAGCAGGAGGCACACGTCTGTGCAGGCAGAGATCAAATATAAGCATAATTTGCTGTTATCATCTCAAGAGCAGAGACACTGGCACAACATGGTGCTGAGCCAACCAGTTCTCAAAGGAAAACACATCAAAGACTAACCTTCCTCACACGTTCTGGAAGTACAACTGTGCGATCCGTTTAGCCAACTGTAAAGAATGAAGCAAGTGAGCCCGTGGCACCGGATTTGAATGCCAGGAACGTGTGACATGAAGGTAACCACATGCCTACTGACTGTATTCAGCTTAGTGATGAGTACGGTGGGCGTATACCTCGAAAGGTCGACTCAAAAAGCAGCTACAGGGCAAGCACTTATTGGTCCATATGGAGAGTAGGGGTTGAACGACTTCAGATTTTTTAAAGTCGACGTTTATGTGATGAAAGTCGCGTTCGACGTCGACTAGTCGATGATGAAGTCATTAATGTACAAATAAGCCTGAACCTCGAGCTGAGACTGAACTTTATTTTTGCACAGCTGCATATGACACAGCGCTGCCCATAAGGTTATTTACATAACGTACATAAGGTATAACAGCTTTTGTTTATCAGTTCTTTTGTCTTTGGGTCTTTAAATTTCTCACAAATGTCTGCTTGTTCTTAATCAGATAAAGATAAAATTAGTAAGTAATGATTAGGCGGGTTGAAGCGTTAAAAGCCCCTACTAAAGGGGCAGGGCGAACAACGCGCCGGCGTGGCCATGTTCTAATGAGAGAACATGAACCACCCACGAACAAAGTCTCAGCATGCTCATGATGCGATAGAGGAGTGGGGCCCGTGGGGATGAACCGGCGGGGCCCCACTGTCATCCTCAGGTCGCCCAGGCTTATTAGCCAAAGTAGCCCTTTTCTGGTCGGCGCGTTGTTCGCCCTGCCACTTTTGTAGGGGCTTTTAACGTTCAACGCGCCGTGTGCCGTAGAGTCTGGCGGCCATGCCCACTGTCTCTCATGCCTGCTGGTAGCTCAGATGGGACTGCTGGTCCTTTTTGAGAAAAGGGGGACCTAATGTTTCATTTGTGGCTCTGGCAGAGGACAGATGTCAACTGCTGCATCGAGAGAGGGCTGTTATGCGCTGGAGATGATCATGCTGAGTTTCCCACTATAATAGTGTGTGCTCATGCTGAATCAGATTCAGGGTTGACAGCCATGCTTTCCCGGGTGGCTGCCTGGACGTGCATTGGAAAAATTTAGTGTCAAAATTTGGTGTCAAAATATGGAACACCAAAGAGGCTATAATCTGTATAGGTTTTTATAGGGTGAGGTGCACCAGAAAATAAACTAGATCGGGAATAAGCAAAGGGACTCAACCCCGTTTGAGGTTTCATAGTCAAGACCGTGCATCTATAGTGCCGACTGATGCGCTGAATGACATCTTGAAAAGACACAGGGTCAATGTCCATTGCCTCGTTTTTAATCACTCAGTAGGTCGGTCTCTGAACACAGATCCCAAATCGTAGGTCAGTTCCGACATACGTCTAACGTGACCGTCTGAAAGGGAAACAAAGTTATACAAATTATATAGATGTTTAAAAAAAGTGAACTGAGCTCTCTTTCGTGTATTTTTAATGTCAAAAACATGTCAAAATGTCAGTTCAAGTAGCAGTCGGTTATGTAATGCTTAAATGCTCAATTAATGCATTACAATTTAACTAAACTAGATTTTATTAGATTTTATTTGTCTAAATCTACTGTATTTAAAACTAAAAACAATTCAGTGACTAAAATATGACTAAAACTAAATGGCATTTTAGTCAAAAGACTTTGACTAAAACTAAATCAAAATTTGCTGTCAAAATTAACATCGAGTTGTATTATTCCCTGGCCAGGGGCACCCTCAGCACGGATGCGCTGGCACACAGCTGGCCACGGGACCTACGCAAATATGCGTTTTACTTCTCGCCAAGAAGACCCCGAAGGTGTTTGGTTAATGTCTTGCTTTCCTTCCTGCAGGATGGGCTGAGAGAAGGCTGTTTCCCTCCCCTCAAAGTACGTCACCGCAAAAGTGGCTTATCACGATGCAGTTGAAGGTAAAACCTTAGGAAGGCACGACTTTATCGTCAGGTTCCTTAGAGGTGATGAGACCAAAATCCCCTCATTCTACCTCGGTACCCTCTTGGGACTTAGCCCTGGTGCTCAGAGCACTTCAGGGTCCTCCGTTGAGCATTTGCAGTCTGCAGAGTTAAAAATCCTGTCCATGAAGACAGTAGTCCTGACTGCATTGGCCTCAATCAAGAGGATAGAGGAACTGCATGCACTTTCGGTCAATGAATCGTGCCTAGAATTCGGGCCGCCAACTCTCACATTGTCCTGAGACCCGGCCTGGATATGTGCCCAAGGTTCCCACCACTCCCTTCCGTGACCAGGCGGTGAGCCTGCAAGCGCTGCCTTCAGAGGAGGCAGACCCAGCCCTGGCTTTGTTGTGTCCCGTCTGCGGTCTTCACACTTACGTTGACCGGACTCAGAGCTTTAAAACCTCAGAGCAGGTCTTTGTCTGTTATGGAGGCCAGCAGAAGGAAAGGCTTTCTCCAAGCAGAGGTTGGCCCACTGGATAGTGGATGCTATCGTCTTGGCTTACTAGTCCCAAGGCGTGCCTTGCCTGTTCGGGTACATGCACACTCCACAAGGAGTGTAGCCTCCTCCTGGACGTTGGCTCAAGGCACCTCACTGACAGACATTTGTAGAGCAGCGAGCTGGGCGACACCTAACACGTTAAGCTATATGTTTTAGCTTCCATGTAGAGCTGATATCTTCCCGCATCCTCGCCCCAGTGGCCAGTAGTGCTAAGTACCCGTTCTTGTGTCGGCTTGCATACGGCACTCCCGCCCTCTGGACCGGATATGTGCGTCTATTTCCTCCAGTTGAGTTCCCGGAGCAGCTAACCCTGTGAGGTCGTCTCTGGGCGTGTTCTTTCAACCCGGGATCAGGTTGGACCAACCCCAGAGCCATATGTAGCACTACCCTGTTAGGTTAGTCCTTATGTGTCATCCGCCACATCTCCTTCCATTGAAGGACGTGGCTCTTCAGCATACCATCTCTCTGAGACGGGCATGCTTTCCCAGCGTTATCCCATGCTGAGTGAATCTTGCAGGAACAGCTGTGACTGACCTTCCCTGCCGAGAGCCCTGACTCCTACTCCAACATAGGCGTGACCCAGTGAGGTCAGGCAGGGCGCTAGAAGGGCCAGCATCCCTGTCGTGTTGGTAGGGATCCCAATTTGTCGGTCAGTTCGGATGTACTTGGACATGCCTGACTGAAAAGGAATGTCTCGGTTACATATATAACCCTCGTTCCCTGAAGGAGGGAACAGAGACGTACATCCCGTCGCCAGGTGGTGTGCTTCAGCTGAAGGCCGAGTCATGGTCTCGGCTCCTCAGTTGAAAACGGTATGCAGCACTTTAACTTCCGTATTTATACCTGTGCTGCAAGGTGGACTGTGGAATGCATGAACCCCATGCCAATTTTCATTGGCTCCTTTTTATACACTCGAAGTAGATTGGTCTCTGAAAATAGATCCAAGTTTGTCAGTCAGTTCCGACGGATGTTTCTATTTCTTCCTTCAGGGCGAGGGTTACATATGTAACCGAGGCGTCTTATTTGTGTGCATAAAATGTGTGTATATACAGTTGTATCTTAAAATCAAAATAGAACAACCATTCTTTTGTTTTTACTTTCCATGGTTAAAAAAATTTAAAAGGTAATTGATGCAAAAGTACACCAACAAAATCAGACCAGCATCGCTGGTGACCTTCAATTATTTATCTATACAAATCTCAGCAAATTGACTTTACTGCAGTTAAATGTCACATCTTTCTCCATTTAATTTGATCGAAATTTAGAGCATGGATGTACATTTACTCATTCATAATAAGAACTAGAACATTTTTTAGAACACCGTCGAAAAAACCTGAGACACGAGCGCACCGGTCACACACGTTCATCTAAGGAGGAGGTGTCAAAAGTAATCACATTCAATAGTCGGACAGAAGTATAGATAGAGTTTAAAAGACTTCTGTTGAAGTATCAACTCAAAGCATTTTACTCAAGTAAAAGTGTAAAAGAACTGGTTTCAAAACTACTTAAAGTGTAAAAGTAAAAGTAATATATGGGAAAAAATGCCATTAAGTACAAAAGCTTAGGCCGTGCTACAGGGGCCTATAGTGCAATACCCCACCTCCTCCTCCTCAAAAATAGGCCTATTCTAAAGGCCATAATGACTGTAACGTTAAAATGTTAATGTTGAACAATTTGGGATACACTAGGGCCTAGGCTACCTGATTCAGCCGCATAGTATATGCAATAATAGGTTTTGTTTTGCTGTTGTAACAAATGGAAACAAACATATTTGTCATGATCTGATATTTGTAGCGCAGTTTGCAACATGTGACCAATAACGAATAATGATTTTTATTAAGTGCATTTATAATTGTTATATTCTTGAAAGGCACTGGTGGACACTGCTTGAAAGTGGAGTATGAACTCTGCTTATACTACATAAAACTAATATAGAAAACTGGAACAGGGCCAAATACCTCTCCACATCAGTTTTGGATTGCATGTGTAGCAAGTTGGGAAAATAAATAATGTTATTGTATTTTATATAATGGACTTCCCAAAACTATATTTGTTTTGTGTGGAGTATAAATAATTTTCTGCTGATCCCTTTATATTAATTGAATTAATGTAATTATATTTGTATAGGAACTATCAGTTAAGGTATTTGTTGAGTGGGACGATTATCTGTGTTGCAAGCTATGCTTGCGGGTGTGCGTGAGTTAAATCAGCCTTTCAGACCGAGAATGGAGAAACGAAAAACTTTAAAACCATCATTAGGTCCTTTTCAGTGACAGCGGTAATGGCTGCAATTTTGTCGGGATCAGTCGCAACCCCATGCTCATCCACAACATTGCTTTTGTGAGGGTTTTATGTGACTTTTATCTGACGTACGTGGAGCTAACTAACTAGTGGTTTGTGCACAGTGTACCACGTGGGAAGACGCTAAAGCAGCAGATATTGTCTCTGATCAAATGTCCCATATATGTTACAGAGCCAATAAATGGTGTTGAATGATGACATCCTTCAGTTCCTGGCGTGATCATTGTTATGTACAGAACCAAGTCTGCTAAATAAAACCGGTGCTGTGACCTTCCTGGACACATTCGATCAGCCGCAGCCGATCACGGGGTGTTGTTCGCTTACGTGGAGCTGTTCCTTGGATTCAACGAGACAGCTGCAGGTGTCAAGTGTCAAGTTATGGATCACGTCCTAGCTTCCAGTGCATGCTAATGAACTTTACTCAATTCAGACACAATTAGTTTCTTCTACACTCTTAAGACATTGACTTTTCAATCTGTTCTTTGAACCAATTTGTTTTGATATACAACCCAGATAGCAGACAAACACTGAATCAACGTTGAATCAATGTTAATGTATCAACTAAAATATCATTGAATCAATGTTGAAATTTAACATTGATTTTTCATCAGGTTTGCACCCTGAAATAATGTTATTTCAATGATGAAAAATAGATCAAGATGGGCATAAAATCTATATTTTTTCAACTTAAATTAAATCACTTATTTAACATTGAATCAACATAGAAACACTTTCAAATCAATCTTGCTTTATGTACAGCACGATTCTATGCCAGTTAATTGTCTCTTTATTTTATTCCTTTCAATCAGAGACCATGTATGGCTGCAAATGATATGATTTTGTATCAAAAAGTCACTCAAAGCAACATCCTTCAGTTCACATGCAAATCTAAACTCTAAACTCTGGGGTTTCCACCATGAGCAATGCCCCAAGCCTTTCAGGGGTGTAATGGAGCCATTTCTGCACCATCCCAGCAAAGAGAAACTCAGAGGCCTCCTTTAATCAGCATTCACTTGTCATTCACTTGGCAGGCATCTAAAACAACAAGAAGTTAGTACATATTTGGAAGTGTGATTAATTAAACATTATAAATGTACTACAAAATTAAGTGAAACTTGAAATTGTATCATAATCTTTACATCCCAGTTAAAACTCACTGAATTTAAATTCAAAACTATTTCATGAATTTTAGTATATACTTTTCCCTTTAAAGCACCTGCAGACTCACAGGAGGAATGAATGGAAAAACAAAGTGAAATGATGTTTTATCTTATATTATTGTTATATTTAATAGTAAATAATAGTAAAGAAATAAATAAAAGTGTGAAAGTGAAACAAGTAAATGAATGATTAAGTAGCTAAATTAATAAAAGAGAAGCTGGATAAGCTACACTGTGGTTTGGAAGAGATTATCCATTTACAACACGAACTGGAAGTGCAACAGTTTGCTACATTTCTGCAGTTTGATATAGCTGCCTACAGTACTAAAGATCTCACTCTTGCTGCATTAAAGATGAAATTGGAATTATGTAATTGTGGTGGCCCTCGTGAGGTATGGCACAGCTGAAGCAGAGCTATGAACTGATTGTCCTGTTTCCCCTCACCGTGCCGATAGGTCAATCAGTCCGTAGCTCTGCTTCAGCTGTGCGATACCCTCACGAGTGGTGACCAGAATTACTGCCATGACAGAAATTCATCTAGCCGTCCGATCGCCTCTCGTTTCTACACTGGGCCGAATATGGGATGAACAAGTAAGATGTGCATTTGTGGAAATGGTGCTGCGCATGCATTCATTGACTCATTTGTGAGTCGATATTGTCTCAAAATCCAAATGAATCAAATAGAATCGACTCACAAGTCAATGAATGCATGCGTGACACCGTTTCCACAAATACACATCTTGATGTTTTATAAACAAATTTCGGAGAAGCACATTCAGGAAATTAAAACTGTTAAGTGGAAGCAGACCCAGATAATTAAACCTAATCGAACACAAGAGGAGCTCATTAAAAATCAATGATAGGAGGTGTATATAGACAGCCGATTTACCTTCTTGTCGTTGACTGTTTTCTTAGCATCCCTCCACCACCCCTTCTCCTCACTTAATTAAACTCACATAAGACATCAAATTAATATATGTAGTCTAATTCTAGACTATTTCCATCACGGGGTACTCTGGGTTCGGGCAAAATTCGAGCCCGGAGCCCTCCCGGACAACACGCCAAATCGCATAATATTTACTCTATTTAATTTGATGTAAGTGTGAACTCGTGAATTCCTAGTTGCACGCACAAATCATTTTGATTCTAAAATCGTCTCAGAGACGAACACCTCAAACACCTCAAAAAGCGATGCATGACAAAGTTAAAAATCGTACGACCCAAAAAGAGTTGCACGAGTCTAAATTCGGTTCAAAATCGCGAAAATCACAGTATATGCCAATCTTAAGAAATAAAGATGAATAAAAATTTGATACGGTTTGGTGTATTATAACTCAATGTATTAAAATTATCCTGGCCACTATTAACATCGCAGCTCACTCTGACTCGCCCAGGAGAAGCACAAAAGTTGTAAGACATAAAGATAAATAAAAACACAAATGAAAATTGAGATGCATTTTATTAATATTTTTGTACTTACCTCTAAAAAACACTGTCGCTGTCCTGTGTCTGTCTTTTTCACGCTTGAAGTCTGTTAAACTGTGCTTTGATCTGATTGGTGGTTGGCAGATTGAAGCTGCATTACCGCCACCTGCTGGATTGGATTGTGGCGCATTCGATAAGGAGGAAAAGTATTCTAAATTCTTTATTAACCCTGTATTCTTTAGATAAATATTTAAATGTATGTAAACTCTACATGATTTAAATAATAATACTAATGGCTACATTTTTTTAAATTTCCAACAGATAGGCTATGATGTATTTATATAACTGGGCGACCACAATAATTAAGGACTCTGTTACAGTCATTATATATCTACTGCTTGCTTGCGCTATATAACTAGCAGAAAAAATAGGATTGGAGATGTTTTACATGATGGAGGAGATTTTAAAACAATAATCAAAACATTAATATTGATAATACTTATGATAATCAACTGGTGTATCTCATTGAGTTCAATTTATGGTAGGAGTTTTTGAAAATCCATACACTCGTTGGAGGAGATTCATCCTTTGAGGATAATGAATGTGTTCACATTTCACAGAAATGTACCCAATTGATTTGGATTTGCTTTAACATTTTGAATGATGGGACAGATAGATTGATAGTAATTAAGTCTCACCAGTGGAGAATTAAGCTGACCAAAAATCAACATTGATTCAATGTTTGTCTTTTCAACACTGAAAATCATGGAATTTTCAACATTGATCCAATATTATTTAGCATTGAATTTTCAACATTGGTCCAATATGTTTTCAGCATCGGATTTTCAACATTGATCCAATATTACTTAGCATTGAAATTTCAACCTCAACTAAAATGATGATTCTGATGGAATTTCAACATTGACTCAATGTCACAATGCTATCTGGGAAGTGATCATTATGGACAGTGAAATGTCCATTTCAACACCAGTCTTGGGAGGGTAGAGGTTTTGTCAGTCCTGATGGTGTTGTGGGACATAAAGAAAATGATCAAATTAGAGATGTCAAATTGAGCCTTTCACAAATGGGGAGTAAACTCTGGTGCTTCATTTTTCGCACATGCCTCAGTCAGTGATGATTCTCGGTTGCAGAAAACTGAGCTACTTGAGGAGCTTGGTAGCCAAATTGGCGATAGCATTCTGGACAGACTCTTTGCTGATCGTAGTCCTTCGGCTCTGGGAAACCAAGTTAGCTCTGAGACAGTTAAAAGTGAGCTGGCTAGCACCACTCTTGATCTATCGAGATTGAATCTGATTGTACTATCTGACAATAGAGAACCTCCTATTTTCCGTGGTGATGGTATGGATAAACTTACTGTTCATGAGTGGATGGAGTTAATGGAGGTGTACTTACAGAAATGTGATTGCCCGAAAGCAGAGCATGCCAATGAGGTCCTGAACCACTGGCTAAAAAGTAATTCATCAACTGACATGGTCATTACTCCAGAGACCATTTAAAAATCCTCCTACGTTATTTCAGTGAAAGCCCAGAGTCTTGTCTTCCACTGGCAGATTTCTATTCTACACTGACATGTGACAAAGAAAGCCCTGTCGACTATTGGGTTCGTCTCAACAATGCGGCCAAAATAGCTGATAATCACCTGCAAAAACAGGGTAGTCGAATGAAGAACATTTCACAAGAAGTTGAGATGATGTTTATTAGGGACTGCCCTAATGTTGAACTTTCTAGTGTGTTCAGGTACAAGCCTATCACCAAGTGTTCATCTGCAGAAGTGCAAGAAGCCATTGAAGAGAAACAAAGGGAGCTGAGAACAAAGAAACCATACTGTTACTCTCTTCCTGCCCGTTCACTCCAAGTTGCAACTGCGCGTCAACCACACAGGCACCTCTGATGTGGACAGCACTACAGTGAACGCAAGCAGCATGCATCCCTAGAACCCAGACCACAAAGCCTGAGATTACCACAGCTCCTCCACCCACGGCCTTGACTGACATGGGTGCGTTAGAGCGAGTGCTCAGCATGTTAGAAAGGGTACTCGACCGCACCAATGCACAGGTCACTCCTAACAGACCACGATCATCTTCATGGTCTCGACCATCCAAATGTCGAGTTTGTGGTGATAGAACACATTCCACATGGTCACACTGCATGTCTGAAAAAGATGCTTGATTTGCTTGGAAATTGGTCACCAGCGCAGAGACTGCCCTAGGAAAAGTGCAGAGCCCGAGGGCCACTATCAGCTTCAGGGAAACACACCTGCACTTGGGAGGGGACAGTGTTCAAACCCTCCAAGATGATGCATCAAGCATATACGAGTCGACTTGCAAGTCAACGACAAGTGATGTGGTTCTGTTTCAGAACGTGACCCAGTTGACACATGCAGACAGCCTTTTCTATACTGACATTTTAGTCAATGACAGTGTTCCTCTAAAAGCCTTGTTGGACAGTGGCTCTATGGCTTGCACCATCAGCTAAGTTGCAGAATCCCGGTTATTAGATGCTGGATTGTCTCTAGACCTGTGTGAAATGCAGGCCAATATTATGTTGGTTGGATGTGGTGGAGTGCAGGTAGCGACAAAGTGTACTTACCAGCTTAAGTTGAGAGTGTATGAGTATGAAGTCAGGGTACCCACGCTGGTTGTTGCAGGACAACTGGGCGAGTTGATATTGTGTACCAACGTCCTTAAATTCATTGTGAGTCAATTGAAGCAGAAGCCCTCATACTGGTGTGTTGTGAATAGACCTGAATCCACGGATGATGCTGAAGCTGAACAGTTCCTTAACATACTTTCTGGTCTTAACAGATGGAGAGATGATGAAACGCCTGACATCATCGGAGTTGCCAGATTAGATCAAGCTGTCACGTTGCTGCCAAAGCAGGAGCATTTGGTGTGGGCCAAGCTCCCTCCTAAAGCACCCATTTCAGAGGGTAGTGCGGTGTTGATCAGACCATCTAAGTCGCCAACTCATAAGAAGGATGTCATTGTGGGAACTGTGGTGGTTTCCATGACTGCTGATAGGTGGGTGCCAGTTGGGATTATTAACCCATATGAAAAGCCCATCACCTTGAAGAAGAATTCAAAGGTAGTCAGTTTTTTTCCTTGTGTGGCTTTGGAAGACCTGGAAGTGGATGCAGAGCAACCATTCGAGACTGTTAAAGCTGGATGTCAAATTGTGCCTGATGAACCATCCTACTCAAACTTCCATGACATCTTGCAGAAGATCGGATTGAGTGATTTGGACATCGATTCTTGCGACGTGTCACCTCAATGGAAAAGCCAGTTATTGTGTTTAGTCCAGAAGTATGAGCACATTTTCTCGAAGCACAAACTGGACTGCGGGAGAGCAAAGGACTTTGTGCATCATTTACATTTAGTCATTTAGCAGACGCTTTTATCCAAAGCGACTTAAAAATGAGAGTAATAGAAGCAATCAAGAACAGTCAAGGGCAACAATATGCAAGCGCTGTAAAAAGTCTCACGGAATCTAGCACAAAACACATAGGACACATAGTTTTTTTTTTTAAATAAATAAACAGAAACGAATAGAGTGATAAGTGCTATTCTTTATTGGTCAAGGGCTGCTGGAAAAGAAGTGTCTTGAGATGTTTTTGAAAATGGCTACAGACTCGGCTGCTCGAACTGAGACAGGCAGGTCATTCCACCAGATGGGAACGGGTCCTAGAGAAAAGGTCCTAGTGAGGGATTTCATGCCTCTTTGAGATGGCACCACTAAGCGTCGTTCACTTGCAGAACGCAAGCTTCTGGAGGTGTGTAAGTCTGAACAAGCGAGTTTAGGTATACCGGTGCAGATCCTGCAGTTGCTTTTAGGCGAGCACCAGAGCCTTGAATTTGATTCGCGTGGCTATCGGCAGCCAGTGAAGACTGATGAAGAGAGGCGTGGCGTGTGCTCTCTTCGGCTCGTTGAAGACCACTCTCACCGCTGCATTCTGGATCAGCTGCAAGGGTTTAACAGTGGATGCTGGAAGGCCCGCTAGAAGAGAATTACAGTAGTCCAGTCTGGAGAGTACAAGAGCTTGGACCAGGAGTTGAGTGGCCTGCTCTTATAGGAAGGGTCGAATCTTCCTAATGTTGTATAGCGCAAATCTGCAGGACCGGGTTGTTGCAGTAATGTGGTCAGTCATTTTTAGCTGATCATCAATCACAACTCCAAGGTTCCTGGCAGTCCCGGACGGAGTTATGGTTGATGAACCGAGCTGAATGGAGAGAGTATGTTGAAGTGCTGCGTTGGCTGAGACCACAAGCAGTTCTGTCTTTGCCAGATTGAGTTGAAGGTGTTGTTCTTCATCCAGGCAGAAATGTCTGTCAGGCAGGCAGCGATCCGAACCCCAACTGTGGGATCATCTGGTTGAAATGAGAAGAGCCCTGAGGAACTCCAGTAGCTATATGATGTGACTTAGACACTTCACCTCTCCATGACAGTCTGAAGGACCTATCTGAGAGGTAAGACTTGAACCACTGAAGAGCAGTTCCTGAGATGCCCATCTTCATGAGAGTTGACAGGAGGATTTGGTGGTTAACTGTGTCAAAAGCAGCAGACAGATCCAGCAGGATGAGTACTGAGGATTTGGAAGCTGCTTTTGCCTGTCTCAGTGCTTCAGTAACCGAGAGCAGGGCAGTCTCAGTTGAGTGGCCGCTTTTGAATCCGGATTGGTTGTTGTCCAGGAGGTTGTTCTGTGCAAGAAACATAGAGAGTTGGTTGAACACTACTCTCTCAAGTGTCTTAGCAATAAAAGGCAGAAGGGACACCGGTCGGTAGTTTTCTAAAAGTGCTGGGTTCAGAGAGGGTTTCTTAAGCAGTGGGGTTACCCGAGCCTGCTTAAATGCTGTGGGAAAAGTCCCGGTGTGAAGAGAGGTGTTGATGATGTGGGTGAGTGCAGTAATTAAAGAAGTAATGGCCTGAAGCAGGTGAGTGGGGATAAGATCAAGCGGACAAGTAGTGGGGTGTTTGGAAAGGATGAGTTTGGAGACTTCTGCTTCAGAGAGCAGAGAGAAAGAGGGTAGCATGTGTGTGACGGTTGATGAGATGTGCATGTCAGTTTGTGGTGCGGAGAATTAGCTGCTAATGGAGGAGGTTTTGTTTGTGAAGAATGATGCAAAGTCGTCAGCTTTGCATCGCATCCGTCTGTCTGATAGCTGACCTTTCCGGTTACCTTACCGGCGTGTGCCACCGGGGCACTATCAGAAGTTACAGCAAGCACTATCAGAGATGGAGGAACATGACATCATTCGTAAATCCAGCAGCGAATGGGCCAGCGAAAGACCTCCGTATCTGTGTTGATAACCGATGGCTAAATTTTACGCACTATAAAGGATGATCCTCTTCCACACCAAGCCGATTGTCTTGCTGCTGTGGGAGGGAATATGTTTTTCAGCGCAATGGACCTCACGTCTGGGTTCTACAACATCTCCATGTCTGAGGAAGACAAAAAATGTACTGCCTTTACCACACCTCTAGGTCTCTACAAGTTCAATCTTCTTCCACAAGGACTATGTAACAGTCCAGCAAGTTTCATGCGGCTTATGATGAGTATATTCGGCGACCAAAATGTCCTTACCCTGCTGTGTTACCTGGATGACGTCCTGGTGGTAGCTCCCAATGAAGAAAAGGCCCTGGAGAGGTTGGAGATGGTCTTCAAGAGACTGAGTGCTCACGGGTTGAAGTTGGCGCCAAAGAAACGACACTTGCTTAGACGGAGTGTCAGGTTCCTTGGCCATGTTGTGGATGAGCATGGGGTTGTGACTGATCCCGACAAAATTGCAGCCATTACCGCTGTCACTGAAAAGGACCTTATGATGGATGATGGGGTCTCACCCTCCCAAAGGAAGATCAAGTCCTTTTTGGGTATGGTCATGTATTACCAGCGATTCATCCCTAAATGTTTCAGCATTGCCAAACCACTCTTCACACTAACTGCTGCGGCCAAAGGGAAAAAGGTTTTCTCAAAGGGTGGTGCTGTTTTCAAGAAACTCAGCACGTCAGATTGGACCAAGGAATGTGTTCTATCCTTTTAAAAGCTTAAGATGGCCCTTGTGAGCTCTGTAGAGTTGGCACATCCTGATTTTACCTGGCCATTTGTCCTCTCTACTGATGCCTCCTTGGATGGTATAGGAGCAGTACTATCACAAGTCCCTGCAGGAGAGTCCAAGGCACAACCTGTCGCCTTTGCAAGTAAGGCACTTACGAGAGCTCAGTCTAACTACCCCGCACACCGCCTTGAGTTGGCATTGAAATGGTCTGTCTGCAATAAATTTAGCCATTGGCTAAAGGGACACTCTTTCACGGTCTGGACAGACAATAATCCATTGACCTACATTCTAACAAAGCCGAAACTAGACACGTGTGAACAGATGTGGGTAGCTAAGTTAGCCCCGTACAACTTCGACATCCAGCACATACCTGGTACCAAGAATGTGGTTGCAGATGCTCTAAGCCGTCTGCTGTTTGTTCCCAGTCATGTGAGTCAGAAACTAGTGGCAGAGCCTTATGACCTTCTGCTTGAACATTCTGAAAGGATAAAAGAAAATGCAGTACAGGATTCCTTTAGACTCAGTACAAATTCCCAGTGTGTTGGGCATTCGTTAGAGAGATGTTCCTTGTCTTCCGATCAGGTCTCTGCTGTCTTCGAAGCTCATGATAATTGGGAAGCGGAAGCAGAAGGGAGAGTCATTTCCTGGCTTGCGCAAGGAATACAACAGATGACGCCTGCTGGTCAGAACCCCTTACCTGTATACTCACTGAAAGAGCTCCAAAAGAAGCAGGCAGACGACCATGTGCTTTCCAGAGTTCTCTTCTTTGTGTGCAGAGGTAGGAGACCATCTCGACGGAAAGAGCCAAAGAACCTTAAAAGGCCTTACAACTGTTGAAACAATGGGATAGATTGAAGATGCTGGATGGCATACTGTACCGTGTTTGCAAAGATCCAGTAACTTAGTTTACACGTTACCAGTTCATAGTTCCTAGTTCGCTGATCAGTGAAGTCTTGTGTGGCATCCATGATGAGGCAGGCCATCAAGGTCAAGGCAGAACGTTGTCTTTGGCTAGACAGATTTTGCTAGAGAGATTTTCATGGGTTGGTCTGGAAAGTGACAACCGAGAGTATGTGAGATGCTGTCAACGTTGCGTGGTCAGCAAAACCCCTGAACCTGAGGGAAGAGCCCCTTTAGAAAGCATCAGAACTGTCTGTCCTTTGGAACTAGTCTGTATAGACTTCTGGTTAGCTGAGGATTCTTCTGGAAAGAGCATTGATGTATTAGTGGTCACGGACCACTTCACTAAAATGGCGAATGCCTTCCCGTGGAAGAACCAGTCAGCATCTCAAATTGCTCGTCACTTATGGGATAAGTTATTTTGTGTCTACGGATTTCTGCAAAGAATCCACTCAGACCAAGAAAGGAGCAAACTTTGAAAGCAGGCTGATCAAGAAAGTATTGCAGATTGCTGGCATACAGAAGTCATGGACCACGGCATATCACCCGATGGGCAACGGCCAAGTCGAAAGGTTTAATCGCACCTTAGGTAAAATGATCAGGGCATTACCTCCTAGAGCAAAACACGACTGGCCGCAAATGCTGCAAACTCTGACGTTCACTTACAACTGTACTGCCCATGAGTCGACCGGCTTTGCTCCATTTTTCCTCAAGTATGGTCGGATTCCCAGATTGCCTGTTGATTTAATGTTAAAGACCTGGGTGTTATATTAGACCACAACTTGTCTTTCGAAAATCATATTTCATATGTTACAAGAACAGCATTTTTCCACCTTAGAAACATTGCTAAGCTACGTAACATGCTATCTATTTCTGATGCAGAAAAGTTAGTTCATGCATTCATGACCTCAAGACTAGATTACTGTAATGCTTTATTAGCTGGTTGTCCTGCATCCTCAATAAACAAGCTACAGTTAGTCCAAAACGCAGCTGCTAGAGTTCTTACTAGGTCAAGAAAATATGATCATATAACACCAATTTTATCATCTCTACACTGGTTACCTATTAAGTTCCGTATCAATTACAAAGTATTGCTACTGACCTATAAAGCCCTAAATGGTTTAGCTCCAGTGTATTTAACGGATCTTCTATCGCCCTATAATCCATCGCGCTCTTTAAGATCACTAAACTCGAGGCTTCTGGTCGTTCCTAGGATATCTAAGTCCACTAAAGGAGGGAGGGCATTTTCACATTTAGCTCCTAAACTCTGGAATAGTCTTCCTGATATTGTTCGAGGTTCAGACTCGCTGTCCCAGTTTAAAACTAGATTAAAGACGCATCTCTTTAGCCAAGCATTCACATTATAATTACCTTTTATACTACAGTTAAATCGGATCAAAAGAATTAATATTCTGAACAGCAGCTATGCTAATTATTTCCCATCTGCTTTTCTGTTATTATCTCGGGACACTAGTCCCGAGGTAAATAGTTGGTCAGCTCCAGTTTGTATCCAGCCTCTCATGGAGACTTCAGATGCCCCAACACCTGTGATGAGACGACTGACGCCTGTGAAGAGACGACTCAACGCCAGCGCTATTATAGCGGCCTAAAATAATACATGATTGATTAACTTTTTCTAACATTTTTCAATGTACATTTATAAAATGCACTTTCTGTAAAGCTGCTTTGAAACAATGTGTATTGTGAAAAGCGCTATACAAATAAATTTGAATTGAATTGAATTGAATTAATGTTCCAAAGTGTGGATCGGGATAACAGCATCACAGACTATGACCAGTATGTTAGGAAAATGAAGGACGATCTCAAGGAGTAATGTCAGTCGCTCAGGCTAACAACACATCGAGTCAACAACGGCAAACTGAGCATTATAACAAAGATGTCAAAGGCCGGGAGATTGAGGAAGGAGATTTTGTGCTGCTTGCAAACAAAGGGGAGCGTGGACGCCACAAGCTAGCCGACAAATGGGACTCAACCTTGCATGTTGTGGTATCTGTGAATGCAAGATATCATATTTACCGTGTAAGGAACACCAGGACTGATCAGGAGAGCAAATTTCTTAAGAGCAAATTTCTTACCTGTTAAGGAGAGGGAGGATTGTGTAGAGCCAGCCTTAAATGACTCAGAGTCAGACTGTGAAACTGATGATTCCACAATCAACATTACTTTTAACAAGGTTGTGGATGCTGGTGATGAGATTAAAGGAGTGGTTAATTCTCCAGTTTGTCCAACAAGTCCATTAATGGAAGAGGAAACCAGAGATCCCAGTATTGGACCAGACTCAGAGTGTGCCCTTGATTGAACTGTTGCTGGAAGTGAGAATCACGAAGGAGTCATAAATTCCGAACCTGACCCTTCTGATATGAACATTGAGGAAGTTGACCATGACGGAGAAGAGTCAATGCCACCTGATAGAGTTCCTGAGAACATGATTCCTGAGCCTTCGTCTGAAATAGTAAACCCAGTGATAACAAGGGCTGGAAGATTTGTGAAACCGGTTAATAGGCTGATTCAAGTCTTCTAAGGTTAAATGCTTCATGAGCGGGTTGTAAATTCCTTGTTGGTATCATTTATCTGGGGTACAATATAAGTGTTGATAATTTTATAGTGTCTTCTAAAGTAGTGTTTATGGCACTTCTTTTTGCGGGCAGACACTTGAGAGTCTGGCCAACTTTCTTTTGTCGCTCTCCCAGTGATTTGGGTAACATATGTTGCGTGCTGTGATCTTTTTCAGTGTGATCATATCCCCAGTGTCATTTAGTCACCTAGTGTTGGACTAGTTTTGTGAAGTTCAGAGTGATGAATGTAGCAAGTTGGGAAAATAAATAATGTTATTGTATTTTATATAATGAACTTCCCAAAACTATATTTGTTTCGTGGAGTATAAATAATTTTCTGCTGATCCCTTTATATTAATTTAATTAATGTAATGATATTTGTATAGGAACTATCAGTTATGGTATTTGTTGAGTGGGACGATTATCTGTTTTGCTCACTATGCTTGCGAGTGTGCGTGAGTTACGTCAGCCTTTCAGACCGAGAATGGAGAAACGAGAAAAACTTTTTTCTTCCCGGTTAATATCGGTACGTTTGAAATGTGGTTACTTGGTTAAGGTTGATTCAATACTGGGCTGAATGTGTTCTGAATCGGTTATACATATGTATTTCATATATTGTGAGTTTTGTGAGGGTTTTATGTGACTTTTATCTGACGTACGTGGAGCTAACTAACTAGCGGTTTGTGCACAGTGTACCACGTGGGAAGACGCTAAAGCAGCAGATATTGTCTCTGATCAAATGTCCCATATATATTACAGGTATGTTCAATTTTTCAGTTCAAATTCATTCATTTTATTTCTTCCTCTTACTGTTATACGCTTATATCCCTAAACCTCCAACATTTACACTGATTTTGTGATTACAGTGAGTTATATTGAGTATAAAACGAACATGTACGATTGCTTTGAGAATGTTTGTTTATTAGTTACATGAACATTAATTTTCATATTGTTATTAATGATATAAGTAGAAATTGTAATGTGAGAATGTGAATAATTTTATTTGATTTCTTTATTGATTCATTTAAAGCCAATGTATTTGTTCATTTATATACTTTTGTTCACTTTATATACTTATATACCAATTCATTAAATACATGTATTTGTGTATTACTGAGACCGCGAATGGACGCTGATGAGTCAAGACGCAAAACTTTTCTCTTATCTTTCCAGTCAATATCGTGTACGACTTGGGAAGACGCTAAAGCAGCAGATATTGTCTCTTATCAAATGTCCCATATATGTTACAGAGCCAATAAATGGAGTTGAATGATGACATCCTGCAGTTCCTGGCGTGATCATTGTTATGTACAGAACCAAGTCTGGAACGTTGGTAACGCCTGTACTGAGTGGGAGTGTGTCCAGCCCTCTGAGGAGCTATATATAAGACAGAAACCTGTCAGACAAACATCTCTCAGACTCGATCGAGGTGAAGCTGCTCTTCTGACTCCGGCTACAGACGCACAGGTAATTATATTTCTAATACTAAAATAGTAAAATACTTAATTTGAACACCTGTATTCTGTAGTTAAGATTATTTTGTATTACAGACTTATTTAATATACTAACTAGCAATTAATCACATAGATTAGAAATTAAAGATTGGAAATTAAATATTTCACAAGAAGATATTGGATATAAAATATAGGGTTAAGGAGTAACCTCGACTAATTGCAGTGTTAAATATTGGATAAAAAAAACTTACTTGTGTATTTGTGAAACATGTCAGAAAGTTTATATAAAGTTCATTAGAAAAGCTATTTAACATATGATTTCCTTTATTTACATTTAGAATATGAAAAGCTATGTTATTTGTATTAAAATTCTTGTGCTAACTTTTTGTCTTGTGTATCTCTTGATGATATATGCTAAATTGCATGCAAGTCAACTCTAAATGGCTATCAGACTCAGCAAACACAGAATGTTCCTCTAATGCTAGTGTATGGTTGTCATTTGGTTATTATTTAATTTTCTGCCTTAAATGCCAAAGAGGTAAATCCTAGAAAGGCTTAGAAAGTTGTCCTAAATTCTCAAACACACTCCCATTTGAGCCTAGGTGGTGTTTTTATTGACTGGTTCTTTACCAAAACTGCCAACATAGGAAACAGATCAGGAAACACTGATAAACCAACTCAAAGTCCAGATTAAACAAAGACCAAACGAGACAGTTTTCTGTAAACCCTCAAGTTCAAGAAGTGTATTGTGACATAAAAGTGTTTCTTCTGCTAGATGATTAAACACATTGAAACAAAAGCTCAGGATTAGGGGAGAGCGGGGCACATGTATCACCCTCACTGGCTGATGATGGGAGAAATAAATGTATATTAAAGAGCACCTATCATGGAATTTTTAAATGCACCTTTCATGTAGTGTGTAACATAGATCTAAGTGAATAAAAACATCCTGCAAAGTTTGAAATATGACAGTGCACCGTATATAAAGTTATTTATATACTTTGAAAGACATATAATTGTATATGTCTTTCAAAAGTAAGAGTTGACTCTGAGTCATTTTTATGAATCGTTAGAAGACCGAAGCTTTTTCTCTGACTAGATGATGTCAACTTGTCAAGATATTTGAATACGATACGCCCACTTATTGAGCATGCCAGTGAAAACTAGAAAACATCATGAGACGAGACTGTGTTCTCAAGTGCGACTCAAAAGAAAACTCTGTAACGCTTTAGATTACGGCCCGGAAAGTACCACGTAATTAAAGTGAATTTACAGGGTAATTTTCGGTAATTATAGTGTAACTATAAAGTAAGTAGGTGTAGGTATAAGGGAACAATATGTAATATTGGGAGAATAAAGGGGTAACTAGCCCGGAAAGTACTCCGTAATGAAATCGAATTTACAGGGTAATTTTCGGTAATTATGCTGTAATGTTGTATGTGTTTAGGCAAAAAAACATGTCAAGTTTGGGGAATAAAGGGGTAACAACATGGAAAATTACAAATAAGTATACTATAAGTATTTTATAACTAAGGGCTAACTATTCTAATATTACATGGTACTTATGGCATACTATACCTAACAACATGGAAAATTACAAATAACTATACTGTAAGTATTGCATAATTGTAAAAGTATTGACACTTCCAGATGAGAACACAAAAACATTACATCTGACACAACCCTGTGCCTAACCCATACATCTGACACAACCCTGAAAATTATCCTTTGAGAAACATTTCAGTACAAATGCATTTTATCAAGCAAAACTGTTGCATCATTCATTAAAAAAAACAAAAAAAAAACACACAAACAACATTAACAACTGTTCGTCATGCACGAGGCTGACTTTAGTTCCTTTTTTGCCAGCTCCTTATTTGCCAAACTATCCATTCCACCTTAAAAATGTTGAATGGTTGTTAACCCCGCCCCCATTGCTTTTGGCTCTGTTTTTTTAAAAGGAACAGAAGTACCAGAAATATTTTTTGAATTGGGCAGCATTTTCATTAAACAGTCAAATTCAAATTCTAGTTCAACCTGTACTTTTGTATTTAATCTCTATTTCTTACTAAATGTCTTGTCTTTTTAAAAGTATTAAGGAACATAATGTCTGAAACTGAGATTTAATGTTATGTCATAATGTACTTCATTCTAACAGGTTTATACAGGTCCTTATAAAAAAATGAGCATATTGTGATAAAAGTTAATTCTTTTCCATAATGTAATGATAAAAAATAAACTTTCATATATTTTAGATTCATTGCACACCAACTGAAATATTTCAGGTCTTTTATTGTTTTAATACTGATGATTTTGGCATACAGCTCATGAAAACCCCAAATTATCTAAAACAATTAGCATATTTCATCCGACCAATAAAAGAAAAGTGTTTTTAATACAAAAAAAGTCAACCTTCAAATAATTATGTTGAGTTATGCACACAATACTTGGTGGGGAATCCTTTTGCAGAAATGACCTCTTCAATGCGGCGTGGCATGGAGGCGATCAGCCTGTGGCACTGCTGAGGTGTTATGGAGGCCCAGGATGCTTCGATAGCGGCCTTAAGCTCATCCAGAGTGTTGGGTCTTGCATCTCTCAACTTTCTCTTCACAATATCCCACAGATTCTCTATGGGGTTCAGGTCAGGAGAGTTGGCTGGCCAATTGAGCACAGTAATACCATGGTCAGTAAACCATTTACCAGTGGTTTTGGCACTGTGAGCAGGTGCCAGGTCGTGCTGAAAAACTAAATCTTCATCTCCATAAAGCTTTTCAGCAGATAGAACCATGAAGTGCTCCAAAATCTCCTGATAGCTAGCTGCATTGACCCTGCCCTTGATAAAACACAGTGGACCAACACCAGCAGCTGACATGGCACCCCAGACCATCACTGACTGTGGGTACTTGACACTGGACTTCAGGCATTTTGACATTTCCTTCTCCCCAGTCTTCCTCCAGACTCTGGCACCTTGATTTCCCAATGACTTGCAAAATTTGAGCGACAGTCCAGTGCTGCTTCTCTGTAGCCCAGGTCAGGCGCTTCTGCCGCTGTTTCTGGTTCAAAAGTGGCTTGACCTGGGGAATGCGGCACCTGTAGCCCATTTCCTGCACGCGCCTGTGCACGGTGGCTCTGGATGTTTCTGCTCCAGACTCAGTCCACTGCTTCCGCAGGTCCCCCAAGGTCTGGAATCGGTCCTTCTCCACAATCTTCCTCAGGGTCCGGTCACCTCTTCTCGTTGTGCAGCGTTTTTTGCCACATTTTTCCCTTCCCACAGACTTCCCACTGAGGTGCCTTGATACAGCACTCTGGGAACAGCCTATTGGTTCAGAAATGTCTTTCTGTGTCTTACCCTCTCGCTTGAGGGTGTCAATGATGGCCTTCTGGACAGCAGTCAGGTCGGCAGTCTTACCCATGATTGCGGTTTTGAGTAATGAACCAGGCTGGGAGTTTTTAAAAGCCTCAGGAATCTTTTGCAGGTGTTTAGAGTTAATTAGTTGATTCAGATGATTAGGTTAATAGCTCGTTTAGAGAGCTCTATCTACCTGCACCTGTTAGTCATCGCATTCAGCGGTCGCTGCATTGCGATGACACCTGTTTCCACTCTTGTTTGACTGCTTACCCTTTATCTAGTGTTTGTTCATGCTTCCTCTTGTTGGATCATTGTCTCTTGTCATGCGTTATGGTTGCTGCTCTATTCATGTCTGATTAGTTTTGGAAGTTCTCACATTGTCTTGTTTGGTCCGATACAGCCTTGCGCCTAAGTTTTGTCTGGTTTCTGCATTTGCTGCAAGAGTATCTTTTCGGTCCTCTTTACCTGGCTGTTATTAACTTTCAAGAACTGCCTCTACCTCGACGGGTGTCCCGAGCCTTCACCTTTTCAAGACAGGATAATCTCGGCTGCTTTCTGAGTTTGCTTTTCCAGTTCTATGTGCCTTAACGACAGACTGCTTATTTATTTTTTCATTAAAGACTTTTGTTATCCTGTCAACCTCTGCTCTTGGATCCATTCTTTATAAACCTGACAGAATGATCCAACCACCAACCATGGATCCAGCAGAGGAGGAGCCCGTCCGATCGGCTGTCGAGTTCCAAGGGGCTATGCTCGGTAGACACAAGGAGGAGTTGGCTGGTCTTTATGCTCAAGTTTCAGATCTGTCAGCCCGTTTTCTCCACTTTCACCAGGAACCAGCGGGGACGCTCAACCGACAGCTGCCCTCTGAACCGCGAGTCAACAATCCGTCCTGTTATGCCGGTGAGCCCACTGAGTGCAGAGCCTTTCTCATACAATGTGAGGTTGTCTTTTCTCTGCAGCCTCAGACGTATGCGGAGGATCAGGCTTGCATTGTGTTCGTTCTCTCGCTTCTCACGGGAAGTGCACGAGAGTGGGGTGTGCTGCAGCCGGTACGGGCTATTTAAGGACGAGATGATCAAGGTCTTTGATAGATCTGTCTTCGGCTGTGAGGCTTCACGTCTTCTTGCTGTTCTACGTCAGGGCAGAAGGTCTGTGGCCGATTTCGCTATAGAGTTCAGGACTCTGGCAACAACTAGCGAATGGAAGGAGCCTGCACTTATCGCTCGCTTTCTGGAGGGGTTGAACATGGACCTTAAGGAGGAGATTTATGCGCGGGGGTCGCCGACTCAGCTGGATCAGCTCATCGATCTGGCCATTCGCTTGGACAGATGTTTCGAGCAGAGTTGACGGCTTCGTTCTTCTTATTCGAAGCCATGCAATGTTTCATCCCCCGCTGCATTTCCCATTCGTGACCAGTCTCGCACTACGATCTCTGCTGTTCTCCGTTGGGCAGGTTCTTCAGCGACCGGACCGGACC
Source organism: Gobiocypris rarus (assembly GCA_023029165.1). Taxonomy (NCBI): domain Eukaryota; kingdom Metazoa; phylum Chordata; class Actinopteri; order Cypriniformes; family Gobionidae; genus Gobiocypris; species Gobiocypris rarus. The sequence continues at coordinate 3,927,824 of CM040910.1, read as the reverse complement.
TGCCCTCATCGACTCGGGGGCCGAGGGCAACTTTATCGATGAAGGATGGGCTTGTGAGCACAAGATTCCTTTGGTCAACTTAACTGACTCTACTACTGTATTTGCCCTGGACGGCAGAGAGCTCTCTTCAGTTCGCCGCGTCACCGTCCCGGTGAGACTCACCGTCTCCAGCAACCACCAAGAGACTTTTAATGTTTTTTAGTCTCCCTATACTCCCATTGTTTTAGGGCATCCCTGGCTTATCCAGCATAATCCTCAGATTGACTGGGTTAAGGGGTCTATTCATAGTTGGAATTTGTCCTGTCATGTGGACATGGGATTTGCCAATTTTTATAGGCGCTTTATACAAGGTTTTAGCCAGGTTGCCGCCCCGCTGACCGCTCTCACCTCCTCCAAGGCCAGGTTCGCTTGGTCGGAGGCTGCTGAGCGTGCGTTTAACCGACTTAAGAACCTTTTTACCTCCGCGCCTGTTTTTATCACTCCTGACCCAAGGCGTCAGTTCATCGTCGAGGTCGATGCCTCCGACATTGGGGTGGGAGCTATCTTGTCGCAAAGCTCTTCCCAGGATGACAGGGTACATCCGTGCGCGTTCTACTCTCATCGCCTCTCACCTCCGGAGCAGAATTACGACGTTGGCAACCGAGAACTCTTGGTGATCCATCTAGCGCTGGGTGAGTGGCGACACTGGCTGGAAGGAGCCAGTGTACCATTCATAGTCTGGACGGATCATCGGAATCTAGAGTATATCCGCTCTGCGAAACGTCTTAACGCCCTTCAAGCCCGCTGGGCATTGTTTTTCGATCGCTTTGATTTTTCTATTTCTTTTAGACCTGGTTCTAAGAACCTAAACCCTGACGCTCTTTCTCGGCAGTTGGACTCGTCAAAAGTTGCCACGACAATAGAGGGGATTTTGCCTCAGCGATGTGTGGTCGGGGCAGCTGTCTGGGGAGTGGAACTGATGGTTAAGCGTTCTCTCTCGCAGATTCCTAGACCACCTCGCGCTCCAGAGGGAACATTATTTGTACCTGAGGTCGCTCGTCCTACGATTCTTCACTGGGGGCACTCGTCTAAGTTGGTTGTGCATCCCGGGGTTAGAGGAACGTTAGCGGCCATTCGTCAGAGATTTTGGTGGCCAACTCGTGAGCGCGATATCCGGCAGTTTGTTGCTGCTTGTTCTATCTGCCCCCAGACTAAGTCTAGCAATAGTCCTCCGGCGGGTCTTCTTAGACCTCTTCCTATTCCTTCACGTCCCTGGTCTCACATCGCGTTGGATTTTGTGACCGGGTTGCCTTCTTCGGCTGGTAATACGGTCATTCTCACCGTCGTGGATCGTTTTTCTAAGGCTGCGCACTTTATCCCGTTCCCTAAACTACCATCTGCGTTTGAATCCGCCCAGATTATGGTTAATCACATGTTCAAGATCCATGGTCTTCCTTCGGACGTAGTGTCTGACAGGGGCCCCCAATTTACCTCCCAGTTCTGGAGGGAATTCTGTCGTCAGATAGGGGTCTGTCATCAGGATTCCATCCGCTGACTAATGGGCAGGCCGAGAGGACCAATCAGATTCTTGGTCGCATGCTGCGTAGTCTTACGTCACAGAACCCTGCTTCATGGAGCGACCAGCTGCCGTGGGCCGAGTATGCTCACAATTCCCTTCCGTCGTCCGCTACTGGGTTGTCTCCGTTTGAGAGTTGTCTCGGTTACCAACCTCACGTTTTTTCAGCGCAGGAGTCTCCCACCCGTCCCTCCCTTCCTCCTCCTCCGATTGACGAGGAGGCCTCTATCTATATAGTTCGCAAGCTCCTTGACGTCCGTCCTCGGGGGCGTGGCCACCAGTTTTTGGTGGATTGGGAGGGGTACGGTCCTGAGAAGAGGCGGTGGATTCCGGCCCGGGACGTCCTGGATTGCTCATTGATTGATGACTTCTACCGGTCTCGTCAGGCTCCCCCCGCCTGGGGGGCGCTCGTTGAGTGAGGGGTACTGTCATGTGTCAGGTTCTTTCTCTATTGCTTCACACTATCCTTCCTGATTGTTTCAGGCGCACGCACGCGCACACACACACACTCTCACTCATTCACTCTCTCGCTCGTTACGCTCATCTCTCTCTATCTACCTGCACCTGTTAGTCATCACAATCAGCGGTCGCTGCCTTGCGATGACACCTGTTTCCACACTTGTTTGACTGCTTACCCTTTATCTAGTGTTTGTTCATGCTTCCTCTTGTTGGATCATTGTCTCTTGTCATGCGTTATGGTTGCTGCTCTATTCATGTCTGATTAGTTTTGGAAGTACTCACATTGTCTTGTTTGGTCCGATACAGCCTTGCCCCTAAGTTTTGTCTGGTTTCTGCATTTGCTGCAAGAGTATCTTTTCGGTCCTCTTTACCTGGCTGTTATTAACTTTCAAGAACTTCCTCTACCTCGACGGGTGTCCCGAGCCTTCACCTTTTCAAGACAGGATCATCTCGGCTGCTTTCTGAGTTAGCTTTTCCAGTTCTATGTGCCTTAACGACAGACTGCCTTATTTATATTCTCATTAAAGACTTTTGTTATCCTGTCAACCTCTGCTCTTGGATCCATTCTTTATAAACCTGACATATATATTTATTATTTTATTTTTTTCACAAGTTCTAAATAAAATCGAGCACATAGAGGTAAATTCATTCTCAAAAAAAAATCCTACAATACAACATTTTCTGATGTGTAATTGTTGAACTATGACCGCCAGAACATGCACCTCCATGCAACTATATGAGCCGACAAAGCATAATGGGGGTGTCATTATTCAATTATTATACAAGTTCTCAAGAAATTGAGCACGTAGAGGTATAGAGAAGTGTATTATCTAAAAAAATTCAGCATTACAAATGTCACATGCCTGTCCTGTCTTGTGTGCACATGTAGGTTTTGTTAGTGTGGCCATGTGCCTCTGTCTTTGTTAGATCCCACCCCCTTGTTATCTCGTTATTGATTTCATTTGCCCCACCTGTGTTCCCTCATTCCCAGCTTGATTTCTCCCCTTTATATACTCCTTGTGTTTGTCAGTCTTGGTCGGATCCTTGTAATGTCTATGTCTCCTGTTTCCCCGTGACCCGTTTGGTATGTGTTAAGTTCTTTTGATTATGTGTTTTGCCCCCTTGTGGGTTTTTGGTTTGTGTTTATGTTTTATTTAGCTCTATGTATATCATTTTCTTGCACTTGAGTCCTCGCACCAGTTTTCTTTGTGTTTAACGTGACAACAACATTTTCTGATGTGTAATTGTTGAAATATGACCCCCAGAACATGCATCTCCATGCAACTATATGATAAATTAATGACCCCCATTATGCTGTCGGCTCATATAGTTGCATGGAGATGCATGTTCTGGGGGTCATATATCAACAGTTACACATCAGAAAATGTTGTAATGCATAATATTATATTTTTCATATTTCAACAATTACACATCAGAAAATGTTGTAATGCAGAATTTCTTTATAGAATACACTTCTCTATACCTCTACATTACGCTTTATAGAATACACTTCTATATAAGTCTTTCTTGAGAACTTTTATAAAAATAAATAATGACACCTCTATTATGCTTTGTCGGCTCATATAGTTGCATGGAGGTGCATGTTCTGGGGTCATAGTTCAACAATTACACATCAGAAAATGTTGTAATGTAGGATTTTTTTTGAGAATGAAAACCTCTATGTGCTCGATTTTATTTAGAACTTGTGAAAAAATAAAGTAATGCCACCTATATATATATATATATATATATATATATATATATATATATATATATATATATATATATATATATATATATATATATACATATATAAACCTGTTAGAATGAAGTAGATTATGACATAACATTAAATCTCAGATTCAGACATTATGTTCCTTAATACTTTTAAAAAGACAAGACATTTAGTAAGAAATAGAGATTAAATACAAAAGTACTGGTTGAAGTAGAATTTTAATTATACTGTTTAATGAAAATGCTGCCCAATTCAAAAAAGACAACTTCTAATGTCAAACTCATATTTCTGGTACTACTGTTCCTTTAAAAAAACAGAGCCAAAAGCAATGGGGGCGGGGTTAACAACCATTCAACATTTTTAAGGTGGAACGGATAGTTTTTTGCAAATAAGGAGCTGGCACGCTATCTGTCTGAACTACATGACTAGCTCAAACTAATCAAAAGAAAATCTGGAACAAACTTTTATACTTTTTAAACATGAGATATTTATAACTTTAAACAACATCATATACATTTTCCATGACTCTCACGTGTTAAGAACATATTCTCACTGTTTTATATAAGTCATACCTGATGAATGTTTATTAAATCACACACACGGAGCTGCTGCTGCTGCTTCACCATCAGTCTGTGTATTATTTGAGCAGCCTCCCCCCTCGCTTTCAAGGCAAAAGTAATCAAATGATCAGTGATTCATCGTCTCACAGGTGGGAGTAAGGCACACACAAGCAAGTCTCAAGTCTTAACCTTCAAGTCTCAAGCAAGTCCAAGTAAATTTTTGTGAGAATCAGGTCAAGTCAAGTCAAGTCACTGCTTTATGTCAAGCAAGTCAAGTCAAGTCAATAGGTTACTGTCGTAACCCCGGTTCTCTGAAACATCGAGTGGAGAGATCCACCTATGGGAAGGGCATCCGTACCTGACCTCTGCAGAAGCATCCAATTGCACCAAGTCTGACAAGACAGGCAGGAGCGCGCAGCCAATGCCCAGTAAGGCCCCATCCCTTACCTGCGGGCATAAATAGGCTGCATACGCTACTGTACATCAGTAAGTATATTCGCTTCTCGTGCGGCAAGCAGGGCAAGGCTGGTGGATCTCTCCACTCAATGTTTTAGAGAACCAGGGTCTGACAGTAACCTGTGTTCTCTTTCATCATCTCGTTTTGAGATCCACCTATGGGAGAGACATGGACAGCTCCCCGATTGCCCAATACACTCACAGTGAGGTCCTGTTAGCCAGAAAAAGACGGTCACCCTGAGGGGCGGTGCACGACACGTCTCATAATCATGATCTCGCCACACCGACGCAACCGCGTAACTGCGGTGTGAAGCAGGACATGAAACATAGGCTATGTGTGGCACACGTAATAGAAGGCAGGGTTAGGAAGACCCCACCTTCAAGACCGAATGTGCTACTGAGTTTCTGGTGACGTCCACCCTGTAGTAACGCACAAACGTAAGGGGAGAAGCCCGACCGGCAGCAGAACAGATATCCTGCAGTGATACTCCCCTGAACAGAGCCCAAGAGGCGGCCAAGCCCCTCGTGGAATGAGCTCTGATGTTCCCTGGAGTTTGCACTCCCTTTGATTCATATGCCAAGATTATAGCGTCCACAAGCCAATTTGAGAGGCGTTGTTTAGACAGGGGATCCCCTTTGCGGGGAGGAGCCCATGAAACAAAGAGTTGGTCACTCTTCCGGAACGAGCTGGTATAGACACATACGTTTGTAGCGCACGGACTGGACACAGGGCATTTAGCCTCTGATCCTCCGCGGAGGAAAGGCGGAGGGTGAAAAGCGGATAGCTCCAACACCTCCGATGTGAACGCAGGGAAACATTTCGGCATGAAGGCTGGATTAGGTTTGAGAAAAACCTTACCTCCACCCAGAAAAAAATAGATGCACGAGGGGTGGACCGAGAGTGCATGTAGCTCACCGACACGTCTGGCTGACGCCAAGGCCAAGAGAACGGCTGTTATGAAGGACAGCAACTTACGGGGATTATTCCCCAGAGGCTGAGACAGAGCTTCCAGCACCATGGAGAGGACCCATTCAGGGATTGTTCTCCTAATGAAAGGCAACGAGCGGTGGGCGCCCTTCATAAATCTGTGGATTAGAGAATGCTGCCCAACCGTAGAGCCCTCAAACCCACATGACACGCCGAGATAGCTGCCAGATAGACCTTAATAGTGGAAAAAGGACCTGTCCTTATCCATAAGGTCTTGGAGAAAACACAAAATATCAGAGACTGAGCACTGATATGAAGTGAGACCCCGCCCATCACTCCACTCATCGAACACCCGCTACTTACAACCATACAAGGACCGCGTAGAAAACGGCCCTGGCATTCTGTATAGTAGCCACCACGCGCGTGGGAAGCCCTAACGCGCTTAGGTTCGTCCTCTCACGGGCCAAGCCCAGAGAGCTACCCTGTCCGGGTGTGGGTGATAAATCTCCCGTTAAGGAGACAATAGGTCTGTGCGGAGGGGGAGGCACCACGGCTGGGCATATAACAGAGGGATTATCTCTGCCAGCCACGGCACTTTGGGCCACCTGGGTGCTATCAGGACGAGAGAAAAGCTCCACTTTCTCACCCTGGCCAGTGTGGGAATTATCAGGCACAGGGGAGGAAAGGCATACAGCAACACCCTGGGCTACGGGTGGGCCAGTGCGTCTACCCCGAGGGGCGCGTCCAAGTCCTTCACCGAGAAGAACATAGGACAATGGCTGTCTTCTAGCGAAGCGAACAGATCTACGGACGCACGTCCGAATCTCATCCATATCATGTCTACTATCTGAGGATGGAGGCGCCAATCTCCGAAGAGCGGGTTCCCCCTCGATAGAAGATCCGCGCCTCTGTTCAGAATCCCTGGAACATGAGTCGCACGTAATGACAGGAAAACTCGCCCGCTGCATACCAAAAGCTTGTAAGCTAGGGCATGAAGCTTCGGCGAGCGCACGCCACCTTGACGGTTGATATAAGCCACTGCCGTGGTATTATCTTAGTGTACGAGAACATGATGTCCCTGCAGATGAGGCAGAAAATAATTTAGAGCCTTCCAAATGGTAAGAAGCTCTAAAAAATGTATGTGCTCTGAACGTAGTTTGCTCGGCCACAAACTGTTCACAGTTCTGCCCTCCTGGGTGGCACCCCAGCCTGTTAGGGACGCGTCCGTCGTCACGACTTTCCGCAACATGACACTCCCCAGAGGGGTACCCTGTGCGTAAAAGTCTGCGCTCTTCCATTGGCGCAAAGCTGCAGCGCAGGTGCGCGTCACTGTTACAGAGCGGCAAAGATCGTGTAACGGGCTGAAATGTAGTGACAAAACCCATTTCATGAATGCCCTCATTCTCATGGGAAGTGTCCTGCAACACCTTTTCCCTAGAATCAGCTATGATCAGCCAATCGTCTATGTATGTCAAGATCCGTAGACCAGACATTCTTAGGGGGGCTAAGCCCGCTTCCGCGCCCAAACTGAAGCATCGAGGGCTTAGACTCATCCCAAACGGCAAGACCGTAAATTCGTAACAAATGCCCAGATAGGCGAAACGAAGAAACTTCCTGTGTGGTGGGTAAATGCTTATGTGGAAAAAAGCATCTTTCAGATCGACCGATGTGAACCAGTCGTTCCGTTTAATAGCACGGGCGAACGAACCATAGGTTAACATTCTGAAATTGTATTTCCTCAAATGTTTGTTCAACACCCTAAGGTCCAGAATTGGACGAAGAGAACCGTCCTTCTTAGGGACCAGGAAATAACGAGAATAAAAACCCTGGTTTATCAGATTGTGGGGTACCACATGAATCGCACCTTTGCTCAGCAGAGAGATTTCCTCCTTTAGAATGTGCGCCGTGCTTTCCTCAGTATGAGAAAAACGAACGCTGCTGAAGCGTGGGGGTTTCACGGCAAACTGCAGGCGATAACCCTGCGATATTGTACGCAGCACCCATTCGGGTGGTTCTGCAGTTCGCCAAGCCGGCACACGTCTCGCGAGCGAGACCACTCGCGCCGTACCGGCTTCGTTGCCCAGCTGGCTTATTTGTGATGCAATGGTGCCCTCCAGTGGAGAAACTGGGGACGGCATGCGTGAGTTCAGAGAGCTATCCACTCCTTGCAGAGAAAACATTCCCTGCAGAGAGAGGGTATCTCTCTGTAACAACTTCATATGATTCGTTAGATTTTTTGTGATTTGTTTGTGTGTTTTGTTTTTGGGAAAAAACTGGGGCCGAAGCCTTTATTAACTGGGTGAGGGGAACACAATGAGTGCGGTGTGGTGACACTGCTTGGGCACATTTCCTCACAACAGACCCCCGGAACGGGGGGAACACATCGTCCACTGAACACATGGGCTGGGCAGCCACGGGAGGGGGGCACCCCTCAGAAGAGACCCTCTTGTCTTTTGGACAGGGGTTCTGGGCAGGAAGAGGGTCCAAAGAGCTTGTCGCTCGAGAACGTAGACCGCAATCCCCCATCGGCCAAACATCAGGCCGGCCGCTTGCGTTTGGAGTCGGTGGGGGTAGAGCTCTGGGTTTTTCCCACAGCGGCAGGAGGAGGTTTCCCCCAGGGCTTAGCAGAGGGTGGATTGCTCTGCCGGGGCGCACGCTTGTTGTGGGGCCTTCCTTTGCCTTGCTGAAAACCCCGTCCCGGGGCCAGGGGGTTAGGCAAACGCGCAGGGGGAGCCTGGCGTGGGGCGGCCTTCCTAGTAAGGCACAGCTTGAAGGCCTCGTCCTCCTTCTTGTCGTCACACCGTTGTTGCATCAGTGCGACGGTGGGGCCAAAGAGAGCCCGGCCAGGCTCTACCGGGATGCCCACAACGCGTCTCTTCTCACTATCCGGGAGGCCCGAGAGGTTGAGCCAGAGTGCGCGTTCTCCCACTACAGAGAGCCCCATGGGCGTCCGCAGGCCGGAGCGGCCTGGCGGGCGTTACGGAGGACGAGATCGTTAACGGTGACAATCTCCTTCCATAGCGCCAGCGAAGGAGATCCCTTGTCCAGCTGCTGGCCCAGGTCGTCCAAAATCTCCGCCTGGTAGGCGGAGAGGAGTGAAGAGACGTTCAGGGCCCTCACAGCCAAGGCCGAGGATTTATAAGCGGCCTGGTGCACCGGCGAAAAAGCGGTCCATCTTGTTAGGAAGGGCCGGCTTAGGAGGGGCGACGAGCCCTCCTTGGACTGGGTTGAGGTGCTTGGCGATGGAGGGTTCGATAGCAGGCGGTTCGCCAATACCGATAGCCGCCATATCCTTAACCTCCAGACCCGCGAGACCTTGTTTGAAGTCAAGCGGGTTGCTCCAGTAGTGCCTCATGTGCTTTGCGCACGCTGGGAGAACGGGAAAAAGTTGTTTCCTAGGGCCAGGGGGGGCTCCCAGTACTTTCCCGTCATAAATATCCCTCTCCTGGTCGGTGGCACTCTGTGGCGCCGGCCACTCGATGTTGAGACGAGCGGCCGCTCGCTCACACGCGTCCAGGAGGATGGACTGAGGCAAGGCCGCAGGGGTGCTGGCCTGGGGAAAACCAGAGGGCGGGATGGCCTCCTCGTCCTCTGAGACCCCCGAGAAGGCCCGCATCGTCATCGTCACCCGGACCCGGCCGGATCGTCAGAGAGCGGGAGGTTGCCCGCGAAGATGTCCTCTTCGGGGAACTCAGGATTGGGCTGGTCAGCCCAGACAAGAGCAGTCGCGTCCCAGGGGGTCCCGGGTAGCACGCTGTCATCACCGTGTCCCACATCCGAGTCTGAGCAGTCAAGCTCGCCGCACTGGGTAGCGGCAACTTTAAGACGGCGTCGCAGGAGTTTTTATGGCAGCACTAGGCAGTGACTGCAGTTCTCCGGATTCTCTAAAGCCTCCTGCGCGTGCTTGAGGCCCAAGAAAACCACGCAGAATTGGTGAAGGTCCTTAGCGGTGATAAGAGCGCCACACGCGGCCAGGCAGGCCCGTGATGAGCTACCGCCAGAAGAAGCAGAAATAGAGAGTGACATACCGGTGTGAAACTCTGTGCGAGCGTTGGCGGCTCCAATAGCAGACACAGTGAACTGGTAGAAATACAACTGTCACGCCTGGGGGAGGCTGATCCGAGGATATGTCCTACTGTAGACAAGAGGTGAACAGCGCAAATCCAACCGAACTGTGTCTGTGCAGAGATCACGAGAAGCGAATGTCAACTGATGTACCCTAGCGTATGCAGCCTATTTATGCCCGCAGGTAAGGGATGGGGCCTTACTGGGCATTGGCTGCACGCTCCTGCCTGTCTTGTCAGACTTGGTGCAATTGGATGCTTCTGCATAGGTCAGGTACGGATGCCCTTCCCATAGGTGGATCTCGAAACGAGATGATGAAAGAGAACATAGCTTGGGTCAAGCAAGTCACTGGCAAGTCATACAAATGTTTGATGATTTAACTGAATTTTTATATTAAAATAAGCTAAACAAAAATTGCAATATGCATTTCTACTCAAAAGGAGTCCACATACAGCTGAGTTGTTAATACAATAAATAACAATTAAAATTACATAGCCAATATATTAGGTGAGATATGTTTGTATTATTTGAACATTCTCTCTCCTGCTTGTCCTGTACAGCATGACCAGGTGATTGTTACATGACTAATAAACTTAAGAGAACTCAGATTGTGTTTGATGCTCACACCCTGACGAAGGCTCATTAGCCGCAATGTGTATGTGTCCAGTACTTGTCACCTGTATACTAAATATTAAAGCCATGATGAAATTAAGGCTTTTTATATTTCTTCGGACGTGAACGGATGTGAGATGTGACAACATGCCCCGAAGGTGGGGTATACTGTAACATGAGCAAAAAATGACAGCTTAAAATGTTACCTGATCTAATAAAAATACACAAATGTTGTATTTGACAACAAACACATGGCTAAATACAGCTATACAGCATAGTTCAAAACATAATAATAATGAATAATTTCTGAACATTGACTCTGAGTCATTATTCACCCTTTTCTCATGGTTTCTCAAAATAATTCATGAAAGTACAGAATAATAGTATATTTCTAATAGGGGCTCATTGTAATGCACAAGCTCAACTGGGCTTTAAACCCTGGCTCATGTCTTCTGCTGTTAGATCGTTAAAGAACGATCTCAACTGTTAAATAACAGATATAAGATTTAAATAATATCAGAGTTGTCCAGTCTTTAAAAAACATAAAAACAGATATGTAAAAAAATATAAACTTGAGTAAGAAATGTCCTTTTGCTATGGTTAAATAAATGTTTAGTGATATCTTCCAAAGATTTTTTAATTGTGGCACAAGTTTTCTCTAAATAACTTTGATATGGCAACGAGTAAATACACAAAGTTTTGTCATCCTGACATGTGTGGAAAGCTTTAAACCAGGCCTGTTTCAACTGACCCGCGTTAGGTTGTGCCCCGCGCTCCCCTTTATCAGTGGTTCTCAAACCTGTCTTGGGGACCCTCACCACTGCACATTTTGTATGTCTCCCTCATCAGACACACCCAATTCAAGTCTTGCAGGCTCTGCCAATGAGCTGATGAGTAGATTCAGGTGTGTTAGATGAGGGAGGCATGCAAAATGTGCAATGGTGCGGGGTCCCCAGGACAGGTTGGAGAACCACTGCCCTATTTCATCAGTTAGCGTTTCCTCCCTCATATATAAATCTGTTTTGGTCATCATGAGCTCAATCTATAGAAGGACTAGAATAACAGCATTCTTTCGGTGGGGAGATTGAATGATTGTCTTATTGTGTGTTGCAGGTTCAGACACGATGACAGCCATTATTCCCAAGAGCAAAGCAAAAGGCACAGACTTCTGTGGAGTGGACAAATACTATTATATAATCCGCTCTGATCTCGGCTGCTATATGCAGTCAAGTAATTTCAATAAAGGTTTAGACATCTCTATTTGGAGTCTGCACCCTTCCTGCAACAACGGAGACCATTACCTTGGAAGTGGAGATGGCTACTTCTACATCATCAAGGGGAATTCCTACCGCAGAGTCACCAACCTGACGACAGACAGCGGTGCTAAAGTTTACAGTCTTCATCCCAACTGCCAGGGTGGAGATCATTATCTTTCAGCCTTTGGCCATTTCTACATCATCTTCCAAGGAAAGGGCACTTATCGAAAAACAACTAACATGAATAAAGACGCGGATGCAGTAGAATATAACCTGCATCCCAACTGCAGAAAGCAGTCTCTATTACTGGGGCCTGCCAGACCACTACTACTTCCTCAAGCCAGCCTCAAAGTGGGGAGTTGAGTACTACAAAGGTACGAACTTCAATAAAGATGAGTGCACTGCTGTCTATTCTGTTCATCCTGATGTTCTTAACTTCCTTCCTGGTGGGCTGTCAGTAACTACAGGCCCAACCTTTGGCAGATGGGACATTATTAAAACTATAACTAATGACAGCAATACACCAGTGTCATGGACAAAGAGAATCAATAAAAAGGTTGGATACCATAAGGAGAAGATGACCGAGATCACACACAACTGGAAGATAGCCGCGTCAGTCACATCTGAAACTGGAGACCTTGCCAAGTTAATTGCGAAGGTTCAGTTCTCCTTTTCTGCAGAATATGGAGGTTTACATGTCAACACTGATAAAGAAAGCTGGGACGAAGCGACTGAAGAGGAAGAACAACTCTCATTTGAGCTGAAGCCAAACGAGTCTGTATATATGTGGCAGTTCAAACTGGGGATTGGTGGAGAACCAGTGTTGTTCTGCCGTGATTTAAAGATTGCTAGTGATCCAAACCCTCCGACTGAAGTCCCGCTGCCACTCGCTCGATCATGAAAACATATCAGGATGATTTAACTCCACGGACAATCAAGTGCTTCAGTTAAATACCATAATTATAACTTCTCAAGCAATTATTTAGAAATCTGCATGCATTGCTTAAATGAGTCTGGAATGGTTTAATATAGCAAAGAGATTATTCAATTACAGTTGATGTAACTACAAATTACAACACTATTCATGACGGTATTATTGAAACTGAATTCTACTTTAAATCTCACAAAATATCTTCTTAAACTCTCACACATATACTCTAACTGCAAATCTTTCAATATGGTGCTAAATCAGTGTGGCGAGGTGGGCGAGCAGCGACATGGGAGGAGCGAGTGGAGACCGGTGTGTGAGTGTTAATGAACGTCACCTGTAGCGAGGCACACGGTCTCGAAGTCCTCTCATGAGGAGCTCGGACACATAAAAGGGCGGGCGAGTTCAGGAGAGGAGGAGAAGGACCAGGCCTGGAGTTTATGTTGAGTTTTGTTTATGTTTTGGTATGTGTGTGCGGGCAGTCGTCCGTGAGGGCTGCGCGGTTTACTTTTGTTTTGTTTATTTATTTTTATTAAAATATTTTTGAATGAACGCCGGTTCCGCCTTCTTCCTTCCACGAGCTTTACTACACTGGTGCGAAACCCGGGAGGAAGGAGGGACATGCTGTCGGAGAGCCCTCGCTGCTGAGGGGATCGCGGTGCTGAGGAGGTCGGGCAGCGCGGGTGAAGAGAGACCGCGAGTGGCTGCCCGAGGCGATGGTGCTGGAGCGGCGGAAGATTGATGGGGACGGAGACCTCGCTGCCGTGCCCTGGGTCGAGTGGGGTGGCGGCCGTCCTGGAGGGCGGAGGAGTCGCCGGCGTTCGCCGTGGGCGAGCCTGCTGCCATCCGTCATAATGGGGAGGAGCAGGAGCGCGGGACTCGCTGCCGGCTGCCCTCAGCGGAGGAGCCACCGCCCGGCCGCCAGGGGCGGAGGAGGATCGAGCCGTCCATCGGCGTCAGTACCATCGCATGGCACCGCGAGAAGAGCCTCTCAGCTGGCTGAGGACCGGCGGCAGTGTGTCAGGAGCCGGACCAAGATTTTTTTTTCCTCTCTCCACTCTCTCGTCCTGTCGCTTCCTGTGTCTCCGGCTCCCGTTTCTCTCGTCTCGTCTGCCCATACCCCTGACGCAGAAGGCGCGGAGGTGGGCCCCGGGGAGTAGGCGCCGTCTCGGTGGTACCCCGGCCTGCGAGGCGATGGGGGTATGTGGCGAGTGGGCGAGCAGCGACATGGGAGGAGCGAGTGGAGACCGGTGTGTGAGTGTTAATGAAGCGTCACCTGTGCGAGGCACACGGTCTCAAGTCCTCTCATGAGGAGCTCGGAGACATAAAAGGGCAGGCGAGTTCAGGAGAGGAGGAGAGAGGACCAGGCCTGGAGTTTATGTTGAGTTTTGTTTATGTTTTGGTATGTGTGTGCGGGCAGTCGTCCGTGAGGGCTGCACGCGGTTTACTTTTGTTTTGTTTATTTATTTTTATTAAAATATTTTTGAATGAGCAGCCGGTTCCGCCTTCTTCCTTCCACGAGCTTTACTACAATCAGGCTTTGGGAAGTGTAACAAGAATAAAATGGGTGCTTAGTCTATATTAGTGTAGATGTTGTTATAGTGTTTGAAGTGTTTGATTCACAAGTCATAATAATCACTGCATTCTGTACTCATGCATTTGCCGAATACATGAAATTAAAAGCTTTCAGTTTTCCTAAATTTCTTTACATATTTTACTTTATAGTATCATTTAGATTTTGCTTTTAATAAAGCTGGATACCGCGTTTAAAGTCCTGGTGTTTTCATTGCCTGTTTCTTTACCAAAATAACATTGATGTGGTGTATTTTTGACAAATCTCACACACACACACACACACACACACACACACACACACACACCTAACTGTCTGTTTGATTTGTGATGGTTTTTAGAAATATGCAGAAGATGCTGGTAAACCAGAGTTGCAGGACCTGCAGGATTCTTCTGGAGAACGATGGGCAGTTCAACTGCTCAGGACAAACTAAGGACATTTTTGTAAATTGAGTTATTTTGTCTTGTGGACTGCATATAAACAGTGAAGTAAAGTGAAGTGGCTTAGTTGAGGCAGCTGTCACAGGGTCATTCTTCATTTGTGGTGGCAAGTGAAGTCCCTCTACTCTAAAACAGTTTAAATGAACTTTAAATACCAATAAATTATTAAATGTTTGCATTTATGTATTCAGTAGTATAAACACAATTTGTGCACTATTAATAGAAACATTTTTGTTTTAAAATACATATTTTATTGAGTTTGAGAGATTGCATTTGTAACAAAATATGCATGTCCTCGCCATACCTCAGAGAGGTATCATGGAATGTAATTACAATATAAATTTTTTAACACAAATAAAGTGGTTATATTGTGGATACAATATATTGAATGTTTTATTCAACGTACAATTTCATTAAATTATTTTAAAAAATAAAAAAAAATTAATATATAAGAAAAAAGTAGTGTCCCCCAAATTCATGTCTTTGGTGTTACATCAATGGATGTCGCCTCTTTAAGAAAAGGGGGACATTTATTTGGACTACTTCCTGTGTATAAAGGTCATTGCAGGTTGTGGTTGATCTGAGAGGTGCGTGGTGAGGACCTTCTTTCTTATTAATTTCTTAAAGTTATCTAAATTCCTGACAATTTCATGTGTCGCACTTTATTAATGTCTGTGGTGTTATGTTGATAACTTGTATATTTTACATATTTTAATAAAAATGTTGATAAATAGGCAAGGCAAGTTTATTTATATAGCACATTTCATACACAGTTGCAATTCAGGGTGCTTTACAGTTATAATTAGATACAGGTATAAAATTATTAAAAGAGTAAAAATATGGGCCCCACTTTATATTAGGTGGCCTTAACTACTATGTACTTACATAAAAAAACAAGTACAATGTACTTACTGTGTTCATATTGTGTTGCAAAACACCTTTGCTGATATTGAGGTGGGATACGGGTAGGGTTAGGGACAGGTGTGGTGGGATGGGTAAGTTTAAGGGTAGGGTTAGGGACAGGTGTGGTGGTGTGGGTAAGTTTAAGGGTAGGGTTAGGGACAGGTGTGGTGGGATGGGTAAGTTTAAGGGTAAAGTTAGGGACAGGTGTGGTGGGATGGGTAAGTTTAAGGGTAAAGTTAGGGACAGGTGTGGTGGGATGGGTAAGTTTAAGGGTAGGGTTAGGGACAGGTGTGGTGGGATGGGTAAGTTTAAGGGTAAAGTTAGGGACAGGTGTGGTGGTATGGGTAAGTTTAAGGGTAGGGTTAGGGTCAGGTGTGGTGGGATGGGTAAGTTTAAGGGTAAAGTTAGGGTCAGGTGTGGTGGTTTGGGTAAGTTTAAGGGTAGGGTTAGGGACAGGTGTGGTGGTATGGGTAAGTTTAAGGGTAAAGTTAGGGACAGGTGTGGTGGTATGGGTAAGTTTAAGGGTAGGGTTAGGGACAGGTGTGGTGGGATGGGTAAGTTTAAGGGTAAAGTTAGGTACAGGTGTGGTGGTATGGATAAGTTTAAGGGTAAAGTTAGGTACAGGTGTGGTGGTATGGGTAAGTTTAAGGGTAGGGTTAGGGTCAGGTGTGGTGGGATGGGTAAGTTTAAGGGTAGGGTTAGGGTCAGGTGTGGTGGGATGGGTAAGTTTAAGGGTAGGGTTAGGTGTAAGGGAAGGGTCAACTGTGTAACTACAAATGCAACTACAGAAATTAATTACAGATGTAATTACATGCAGGTATTTTTTAAAATGTAAGTACAATGTAAAAACATGTATTTACACAATAAGTGCAATGTATCAAATAAGGACACCTAATATAAAGTGGGTCCAAAATATGTAACAAAAATAAAAACAGGAAAACAACAATGAACAAAAGTAAACTAAAACAGTTAATAAAAGAAAAAATACAAAGATGATGCATAGATAAGATAAGGTGCAATCAGTGGGACGTACAGTGGCACAGTGCTCATTCAGTAAAGGCACAGCTGGACAGATGTGTTTTGAGTCTGGACGTACAGTGGCACAGTGCTCATTCAGTAAATGCACAGCTGGACAGATGTGTTTTGAGTCTGGACGTACAGTGGCACAGTGCTCATTCAGTAAAGGCACAGCTGGACAGATGTGTTTTGAGTCTGGACGTACAGTGGCACAGTGCTCATTCAGTAAATGCACAGCTGGGCAGATGTGTTTTGAGTCTGGACGTACAGTGGCACAGTGCTCATTCAGTAAAGGCACAGCTGGACAGATGTGTTTTGAGTCTGGACGTACAGTGGCACAGTGCTCATTCAGTAAAGGCACATCTGGACAGATGTGTTTTGAGTCTGGACGTACAGTGGCACAGTGCTCATTCAGTAAAGGCACATCTGGACAGATGTGTTTTGAGTCTGGATGTACAGTGGCACAGTGCTCATTCAGTAAAGGCACATCTGGACAGATGTGTTTTGAGTCTGGGCGTACAGTGGCACAGTGCTCATTCAGTAAATGCACAGCTGGACAGATGTGTTTTGAGTCTGGACGTACAGTGGCACAGTGCTCATTCAGTAAATGCACAGCTGGACAGATGTGTTTTGAGTCTGGACGTACAGTGGCACAGTGCTCATTCAGTAAAGGCACAGCTGGACAGATGTGTTTTGAGTCTGGACGTACAGTGGCACAGTGATCATTCAGTAAAGGCACATCTGGACAGATGTGTTTTGAGTCTGGACGTACAGTGGCACAGTGCTCATTCAGTAAATGGACAGCTGGACAGATGTGTTTTGAGTCTGGACGTACAGTGGCACAGTGATCATTCAGTAAAGGCACATCTGGACAGATGTGTTTTGAGTCTGGACGTACAGTGGCACAGTGCTCATTCAGTAAATGCACAGCTGGACAGATGTGTTTTGAGTCTGGACGTACAGTGGCACAGAGCTCATTCAGTAAATGCACAGCTGGACAGATGTGTTTTGAGTCTGGACGTACAGTGGCACAGTGCTCATTCAGTAAAGGCACAGCTGGACAGATGTGTTTTGAGTCTGGACGTACAGTGGCACAGTGCTCATTCAGTAAATGCACAGCTGGACAGATGTGTTTTGAGTCTGGATTTGAATGTGGCTACTGTTGGAGCACATCTGATCTCTTCTGGAAGCTGGTTCAGGTGTGGCTGGCATAATAGCTAAACGCAGACTCTCCTTGCTTTGAGTGAACTCTTGGTGTTTCTAACTGACTTGATCCTGATGATCTGAGTGATCTGTTGGATTTGTATTTAATCAGCATATCTGCAATGTATTGAGGTCTTAGGCTATTAAGTGATTTATATACCAGTATTAATACTTTAAAATTGATACTAAATGTAACTGGAAGCCAGTGTAAATACCTGAGGACTGGTGTGATATGGTCATATGTTCTGGTTCTGCTCGGCGTATGAGCTGCAGCTGTCTAATGGTCTTTTTGGGAAGGCCTGTGAGAATACCATTACAGTAGTCCACCCTGCTGGTGATGAAAGCATGAACGAGTTTCTCTAAGTCCTACCTGGAAACAAAGCATCTGATTCTTGGAATATTTTTCAGATGACTATAGAAACTCAGGTCTGACACCAAAATCACACCAAGATTCCTGACTTGATTTTCTGTTATTAGACCTTTAGCCTCAAGATATGTGTTCACCTTGAGAATTTCATCTTTGTTTCCAAATGTAGTGATTTCAGTTTTGACTTTGTTTAACTGAAAATAGTTTAGGCACATCCAGTTGTTAACTTCATCACTGCATTTGCACAGGGAGTCAATGGGGCTATAGTCATTAGATGATAGTGCTAAGTAGATCTGGGTGTTGTCAGCATAGCTGTGGGAAGCCATTTGGTTCTCTCTCATTATTTTGCTCAGTGGGAGCATGTACAGGTTGAATAGGAGTGGTGCAAGAATTTACCCTTGTGGGACTCCGCAAGTCATGGATGTCCAATCAGACTTATGTTCACCTATACTCACATAATAACCTCTCCCTTCTAAGTACGACCTGAACCATTTAAGGATCCTCCCAAAAAGCCAGACCCAATTTTCTAGCCTGTCAACAGGTATGTTGTGATCAACAGTGTCGAATGCGGCACTGAGGTCGAGTAGCACCAGAATTGATGTTTTGCCTGTATCCGTTGTGACGAGTCTCTCTGGGCATATCAGCGTCGCCCTGGTAACCAACGCACGGCACCTGCACGTCCTCATCACGGGCTGATCGGTCACAGCTGGAGACAATCAGGAAGAGGCTGTAAAAGCCGCTGCCGCTCGCACTTGGACAGAGAACCCTCTCATGCTGAACGTGCTGGAACTAATCCTCTTTCTCTTATCTCACAGAAGGCAGCGAGTGACCGACAGCCCGATTGAGCACGCCAGGACACCCACCTTCACGAGCACGAGGACCGCACAGGATCACCAGCCACGACGACAGCACACACCTTTGTCTCACCATTTGCACAACTTCCCCCAAAGTATTCTCATTAAATCCACCCTCCGGGGTTCACTTGTACAAGCAGCCTTGTTGTGTGATTTCTCACCCGTGACATCTGGTGGAGAATGCGGGCAACTGCATGAGAAATCACACACAAGGGTTTGCAGTCTTCACCGCACTAATATCTTTGTTGTTTTTTTTTTTTGTTTGGTTCTCTTTCGGTGCACCACCCCAGCACTGATCGGCGCTCTCTCTTCCGTTGGAGATGGAGGAAATACTGCAGCGCCTCACCGAAGTCAGCATCCGCCAGCAGCAGATCGTGGAACATCTGGCCACTCGGCAGGGCATAGTTGAAGAGGACGTCGCCGCCCTTCATGCCCGGGCAGCCCAGTCGGTTCCACTACCTGACCCTCGCATGCGAGCGACTCGGCTGCTGCCTAAGATGACGGATCACGACGATGTTGAAGCCTATCTCCAAATTTTTGAAACAACGGCCAATCAGGAAGGATGGCCCGCCGAGGACTGGGCTACCGCGCTGGCTCCTCTCCTAACAGGTGAAGCCCAGCGAGCTTATTTCTTCCTTCCATCTGCGATCACGACCGACTACAAGGAAGTGAAACGAGAGATCCTGGCCCGGCTGGGGCTTTCCCCATCTCTGCAGCGCAACAATTCCATGAGTGGGAGTGTAAAGGGCGGATGCCAGCGCGGCCCAGGCCGCGGATCTCGTCGGTTGGCTCAACATTGGCTGCTGGACAGGAAGCCTACCGCGGATCAGGTAGTGGAACGAGTGGTCATCGATCGCCTCCTCCGCGCTCTGCCTTGGTCCCATCGTCAGGCTGTGGGTATGAGGAACCCCACCACTGTCCTCGGTCTGGTGGAGGCGATCGAGCTGGCGGATGCAGTCCACCAGCGAGAGGCCGGAGAGAGAGCGCCGCCCGTTTCCCGGAGGGTGGTCCAGGAAGCGGCGCACGCCGGAGGGCACCTCGCGCGCAGTTAGCAGACCGGCGTTCCGTTTCCGATGGGCGAGCCCATGCCCACCGCCAGAACCAACGGCGGCCCGCGAGTCTGGCTGGCGGGCTGCATCGTACATCAGCACGTCCACGGCGGCTCCAGAGGCGGACGTCCAGCTGAATGGTCACCCCATCCGGGTGCTTCTGGACTCGGGCAGTGCAGTCACCCTCATCCAGGCTCGTCTGTGTCCGCCTCACCCTGGCCAAAAGAGGTACCTCCCGATCACGTGTGTGCATGGAGACACCCAACAAGTACCCGCTCGCCGCGTGAACATCGCTGCCGCCCCTGGCACCTGGTCCGTCGAAGCCGGATTGGTGAAGAACCTACCGGTCCCACTGTTGCTTGGAAGAGATTGGCCAGGGTTTGGCGCGCGTTGAGCAACCCGCCAGCCCGGAGCAGGCGGCGCCCGTCGTCGCCGGGCCCAAAGACGTCGTCACCGGCCGGCGCTGCTAGCTTCAGACAGCGGGAGAGATGGTGAGTCCCCCTCGTCACAGTCTAACCTGTTCTATGATGTGTTCCAGCAGGTCAGCGAGGGGGCTCTTTTGCCAAGGAACAGCGGGAGGACGATCGCCTAAAGCACTGCTGGAGTCAGGTCAGGACGGTGGATGGAAAAGACGTCCTCCCACGGCCCCATCCTCTCCCGCGCCGTGGTCGGCGGTCTGCTATACTGCGTGGCTCAGCGAAGGGGAGGAGAAGGAGCTTCTGGTCGTCCCGCGGGCGAAGCGGAGACCATCCTCGACCTGGCCCATTCCCATCCGATGGCGGTCACCTCGGGCGGCGAACACCATCCAGCGGATCCGAGATCGCTTTCACTGGCGGGTCTGGGCGGATGTGAAGGGGTTCTGTAAGGCCTGTCCGACCTGCCAGCGCCACGGCGCCCAGGACTCCTCCCCAGCCCGCTGATTCCCTTACCCATCATCGAGGTGCCCTTGAGCGCATCGGAATGGATCTGGTGGGGCCGTTGCCTAAGTCTGCCCGAGGCATGAACACATCCTCGTCATCGTGGACTACGCCACCCGGTATCGAAGCAGTCCCCCTGCGGAAAGCCACAGCGAAAGCCATCGCCCAGGAGCTGTTTCTGTTGGCCAGCCGGGTGGCCTCCCGGACCGAGATACTGTCTGACCAGGGAACACCGTTCATGTCCGGCTAATGGCAGACCTCTGCAGGCTGCTGGGGTGAAACAGTTGAGGACCACGGTGTACCACCCGCAAACCGAGCGGACTCGTGGAGCTTTCAACCAGACTCTAAAACAGATGCTTCAAGAGTAGCGGCGGAGGACAAGCGGGACTGGGACCTGATGATCCCCTCGTCCTCTTCGGCATCCGTGAGGTCCCGCAAGCCTCAACTGGTTTCACCCCCGAGCTCCTCTTCGTCGCCAGCCCCTGGGTCTGCTGGATGTGGCTCGGGAGGCCTGGGAACAGCAGCCTGCCCCTCATTGCACGGTCATCGAGCACGTCACCCAGATGAGGAGAGGATCGATCGTGTCATGCCATTAGTCCGGGAGCATCTCAGCAAGGCCCAACAGGCCCAACAACGCCATTACAACCGGGCCGCCCAACCACGGGAGTTCCAGCCGGGAGACAGAGTGATGGTCTTGGTCCCTACGTCCGCCTGCAAATTCCTGGCGTCGTGGCAAGGGCCATACACCGTGGTGGAGAAGGTCGGTCCGTGGCGTGTCGATGCGCCAACCGGGAAGAAGACGGACGGAGCAGTTATACCACATCAACCTACTGAAGAAGTGGCAAGGGACCCGAGACCAGCTCGCCGCCCTGAGTCTCACCGATCCCGTGGTTGTGGACATGGACCCCCACCTGGCGGCTGCCCAGAAGGCCGAGCTGCAGAACCTGGTCAGACAGTTCACGGATGTGTTCTCCTCTAGGCCCGGGCAGACCAGCGTCATCCACCATGACATCAGGACCGCCCCTGGAGTCATCGTCAGGCAACGGCCCTACCGAGTCCCAGAAGCTCGTCGGCAGGCTATTGAGGAGGAAATCCAAGAAATGCTGAAGTTGGGGGTGATAGAACCATCTCGCAGCCCGTGGTCCAGCCCCATCGTGATGGTACCCAAGCCGGATGGCACCCTCCGCTTCTGCAACGACTTCCGCCGGCTCAACGAAGTCTCCGAGTTCGACGGCTATCCCATGCCTCGGGTCGACGAACTGCTAGACCGACTGGGGAGGGCCCGGTACATCACGACCCTGGACCTCACCAAGGGATACTGGCAGGTACCACTCACTCCCTCCGCTAAAGCAAAGACTGCCTTTTCTACCCCTAGTGGACACTGGCAGTGCGGACCCTCCTTCGGCCTACATGGGGCCCCTGCGGCGTTCCAACGCATGATGGACATCCTCTTACGGCCCCACCAGCGTGCGCGGCGCGTGCGGGATGGCGTCGTGGTGCACTCCGAGGCATGGGAGGAACACCTGGAACGTCTGCGGAGGGTGCTCTCGGAGCTCCGGCGGGCTGGACTGACCGCCAACCCCGCAAATGCCACCTCGCTCTCTGAGGCGAAGTACCTGGGATTCCAGGTTGGCCGGGCCTGATCAGGCCCCAGGAGAAGAAGGTGGAGGCCATCCGCCGCGCACCCAGACCACAAGCGAAGTCCCAGGTGCAGCGCCTTTTTGGGGTTGGCGGGTACTATCGCTGTTTCATCCCCAACTTCTCCTCTTTAGCCGCCCCCCTGACAGATCTGACCAGGAAGGGGCAGCCCGAGAAGACCTGTTGGACGTCGGCCGCCGAAGAGGCCTTCGCCCAACTCAAGGCGGCCCTGACAGCGTCTCGGTACTCCAGCGCTCCGACCGGCTGCCCCTTCCTGCTGCAAAGCGGATGCTTCCGACACGGACTGGGACCCGTCCTATCCCAAGTCCAGGAGGGTGAGGAACATCCCATACTATACATCAGCAGAAAGCTGTCCCGGCAGAGAAGAACTACGCCGCCGTCGAAGGAGGCCCTGGCCATCAAGTGGGCAGTCCTGGAGCTGCGGTACTACCTCCTCGGCCGTAAGTTCACCCTGCTGACCGACCATGCCCCTCTCCAATGGATGGCCCGGGCGAAGGATACCAACGCCAGGGTGACCGCTGGTTCCTCGCGCTCCAGGACTTCCACGCCAATGCTGGCATCGGGCGGGCATAACGCCAACGCCGATGGACTCGCGGATGTGGGCAGATTTTTCAGGTCTGTCAGGGTCATTCCCCACCCACCCCTTGTTTCACCCCTACTGTCTCCTTTCGTTCCCAGGGCCAGAACGGCGCAGGGGATGTGTGGAGTCTCTGGGCATATCAGCGTCGCCCTGGTAACCAACGCATGGCACCTGCACGTCTTCATCACGGGCTGATCGGTCACAGCTGGAGACAATCAGGAAGAGGCTGTAAAAGCCGCTGCCGCTCGCACTTGGACAGAGAACCCTCTCATGCTGAACGTGCTGGAACTAATCCTCTTTCTCTTATCTCACAGAAGGCAGCGAGTGACCGACAGCCCGATTGAGCACGCCAGGACACCCACCTTCACGAGCACGAGGACCGCACAGGATCACCAGCCACGACGACAGCACACACCTTTGTCTCACCATTTGCACAACTTCCCCCAAAGTACTCTCATTAAATCCACCCTCCGGGGTTCACTTGTACAAGCAGCCTTGTTGTGTGATTTCTCACCCGTGACACCGTATTGAGGCGAATATCATTTATAATCTTTATGAGCGCTGTTTCTGTGCTGTGATGTGGTCGGAAACCAGGATGAAAATTGTCAAAGCATTTGTTTGAGCTTAAGAATTTGTTCAGCTGACTGAAGACAACTTTTTCAATGATCTTGCCTATGAAGGGGAGATTGGTCGGTAGTTGCTCAATATGGAGTTATCCAGATTTCTCTTTTTCAGAAGAGGCTTAACTACTGCGGTTTTAACAGAGTTTGGAAAAGTCCCATTGAGAAGTGAGGAGTTTACCACTTCTAGCAGATCTGCTTCTAAACAGTTAAACACACTTTTGAAAAAAGAAGTGGGGATTCTGTCAAGGGCGCAGGTTGATGTTTTAAGGTACTGTACTGTTTCTTCTAAACTTTTACCATTAATTGCTTAGAAATCAGACGTAGTAACTTTCTGAAGTTGTGGTCTGATCTGACTGACCCCAGACTGTTGTTTCTGTTTATAATTTTTGAGAAGAAGGTCTGTCTAGCTTTGCCTAGTTCCACTTTGAAAGCATGAAGGCCGTCTTTATAGATGTTTCTCTGAGAAGCGCAGAAGCGGGGATGCTATAGAGAGGAATAACATGTCTGGTGAGGGGGGCTGTTGCTTTGGTGTTATCGTCTGGTTCATGGAGTGACTTATACATTTCATCTGACCCCTCATGGTGCCCACTCTTTCCTGCGCCTCCACAGTCCGGGCTTAGATGTTACGGTTCAGTGTCTCGATCTGTATCACTGAATCGTGGAGCAGTTCTAATCCGTCACAGTCTGTCTGTGGTGAGCTCTGTGGGCGGGACTCAGCTGGGAGTGTGTCCGTGAGCAGTGGTTGTTGTGGCTGTGGTGTTATCAATGTCCTTGTGGAGTGTGTCAGCTGCATGTCCATTCAGATGCTGAAATGAAGTCCTGTAGTCGTCCATAGTCTGTACAGGTGTGTATGTGCCATCCAGGTTGATAATAAATGTTGTCCTTTAGCACTCTTGCACCAAGTTTGTTTCGGTGGAGGCCATTTGATGTAAACAGTTGTCTCTGACTCCAGAAAAGATTGAAGTTGTCGATGAAGTTCAGTCCCTTCATGTTGCAGGTTTTTTGCAGGCATGTTTTAAGCCCAAGTAACCGTGAGAACTTATTTGTTCCTCTTGCTGGAAGTGGTCCACTGATGAACGACTGTATTTTCAGTTTTCTAAGTGTTTCAAAAGTTCATTGAAATCCCTCTAAATGAGTTCTGACTGCTCTCTCTGAATAACGTTCTTCCCCACATGAATGACAAGTCGATTTGCAGTCTTGTGTTTCATCAGAATGTTCTAAATTTCCCTGTTTACATCAGAAACTGTTGCTTGTGGAAGGCAGCATGTAGTTGTATCCCTGCTGCTAATGTTTCTGACTGTGGAGTCCCCCACTCTCAGAGTCCTGGGCTCGGCTGCGCTCTGAGCTGAGTGCCGCTGTCTGCTCGACCTTGAGCGCCTGTTAGCATCAGTGTTAGCTGCGGGCTGATACAATCTGTGTCCGATCACATTCATCACGTTTGGAGATTCCTCACCCACATTCATTAATACTTCAAATCTGTTTTCAAGTTGTATAGTTGGTGGTAGGAAATCAGTGTTTGCCATCCTTGTGTCTGGGGTAGAGCATGCTACTGTGGCAGTATGTGACGCTCGTGACAATCTGATGTCTCGAGTGCCTTTGGGTCTCCCTGTTTGTGCCATCGATTAGTGTGTTGATCTTGTTTCTCCTGTTAAGTAGCACTACATTTATGGGACTCACCGGCAGTGTGCTGAGGGCGTTCATGATGAAGTTATGTTGTGTGATTCGTCTGGTTCAGTGGTTTCGCAAGCAATTTTGTTTCAAGAACTGCAATCCTCTGTAAAAGTCTGTGGCAGTTTGTGCAGCAAGTAGATTCTAGAGGAGGCATTTTCTTATCCTTTTGAATGTGGGCAGCTGTGTTTTCCCTTCTGCGGAATGTAAGCTGATGGCAGTGGGAGGCAGGTTTGATGAAATATTCCACTTTTTTGTAGTAATGCAGTCACTAGAGTTTCTAATTTTATCATTGAAGTCAAGCTTTGTTGTTTGAGCACTGTGCTGATTTAATGAAGTTGAAATTATGAGATAAAACATAGAAGCGATAGAGCAAAGCGCGGAGCAGTAAGCAAGAGCGTCCGAACAGTAGCTAAGCAGGAAGTAGATATAGTAGATACAAAGATACAAAGCCTAATATAAATGCCCTTTACCAAAAATAAAAAGATAAATAATAAACAATGATGTTGGACATTTTTTAAAGTAAATGAGAAAATGAGATAAAGCTTTTCGCACTTCCCTAACTTTTTGAACCGGCTTACGTCTTTGTCCCGCGTACCTTTCCAACATCATGACGTAATGAGTGGCGCATCTTGAGATTCTACCACACGTGCAATTGTGGTTAAAAAGTATATACTTTTACATTTTTTATTTTGTTTCACTATAAGCACCGTATTTCTCTGCTGGGATCATGTCGAGATTTTGAAGCTGCATTGAGACAGACTTTGAACCCTCAAACCGTTGGATACCAATGAAGTCCATTATATGGAGAAAAATCCCTGAATGTTTTCCTCAAAAACCTTAATTTCTTTTCGACTGAAGAAAGAAAGACATGGACCTCTTGGATGACATGGGGGTTAGTAAATAATCAGCAAATTTTAATCAGCAAAATTTATGATTAAACTAATCCTTTAAGCATACCTTTTGAAATCTGATGAGCTGATGTACAGCTTGAAATGCAGTAAGCTTTCCTGGCCTCTTCCTACCTTGTGCAGATGGTGGTTGCAAATGTAACAGCAGCAAGATGGCAGACATGTAACTGTCCCAGCCTACAAAAAAAGTAAATAAAAACCTGGTTAACATTATGCAATAGCATAGCATTCAAATTTACAACTTGCACCGTTACGAAAATGTACACTACATCCCTACATAACCCACAATAAAAAGTAAAACAGTTCCATACATACCTGTCACCGTTCATGAACTCACTGGTTCATTCTGTCTGTGTGTGTGTGTGTGTGGAGTGTGATTGGGAGGCGTGGTTTCTGATTACCAGTCATCAGATCATCAGACCACCACCTGCTACACCTGATTACACAGTCTACATATTGGCTTGCTAACCACCCTGTGTTTGTCAGATCGTTGGTGTTGTTCCGTGGTCCTGTCCTGTTTCTCCTGCCGGTCCGATGGTGTTTGCTGTTCGTGTGGATTCTGTTCGTGCCTGTGGATGTTCTCACCGTGGTGGACCAGCTCCAGGATCTGGTTTCCCATTGAGTCCCTGCGTCACCCGGATCAAGCCTGCCTACTTCATCTGACCCATCTGATATCGACTATACCGTCAAGAGAAGGAGCTTGCCTATACGTCTGACCTCCATTGTATCTACTACTGTGTTCTGAGAAATAAATTCTATTTGACTTCACTCGCGTTTGAATAAGTTTCTGTTTCATGACAATACCATTCTCAACTTCAGCAGCTGACTCAGCATTGCGCATCAAATCCAAGAGTTCTGCGGTAGGTACAAGTCCATGGCCTTCCTTTATTACTTTTTCTTTGAAAGTGGTTGGCCATTTTTCCAAGAATTTGTTAGCCGTGGCCTCACCAAACAGAAGTCTGAAATCTTGTTCTATCTGCAATGTAGCACATAGACAGAAGTGATGAGTGATACCTAATGCTAAATTGGATATTTTGGTGATGCAGTGAATTAAGATGTCATACCAGTCCTGGTGTGTCCAGAAATCGTGGGAAGACCAAGAAGACATCTGATGATTTTGCTTCACCGCTGACCATTGCTTGCTGATATATGAAGGTCATTTTCATCTTCTCACGGAATGTATTTTCATCAGCATGTCTCAAAGCATGTCTCAAAACAGCAATAGCTGCTTCCACATCCCCATCAGACGGCTCTCTGTCATAGGTGAAGGGCTGACGACCACAGCCTGGCCCACCAACTTACAATTGTACAATTCACAGGTCCCCATTATAATCACATGTCACTGACCAGTAAACATACCTTTAGGAGATTTGCTAACTGAGGCACCATTGGTCTCAACTTCACTGTAGTCACTAGTAGGATGAGATATGAGAATTTGGATGTACTTTTTGTGTGGTCTCTGAAAGATATCTAAAACCCCGAAACCAGGTGTTGTGTTACAAATATTTACCAGCCTTTGTTCTGTTCTGGGTATTTAAAGGGATAGTTCACCCAAAAATGAAAATGTGATGTTTATCTGCTAACCCCCAGGGCATCCCAGATGTAGGTGTGTTTGTTTCTTCAGTAGAACACAAATGAAGATTATGAACTCCAACAGTTGCTCGTATAATGCATGTCAATGGGTTGTATTTCTATGTGAGTAAAAAACAGACATATTAATCCATATTAAACCCTGCGGCTGCTTGCGACACATTGATGTCTTAAGACACGAAACGATCGGTTTCTGCGAGAAATCCAACGGTATTTGAGTTATTTTTTACCTTATATCAGACGAACCTCGTCTAGGAATTCCGAATGCATTCTTCTGCCGGAGAAGGTCAAAACAACTGTTTCTGAATGGTCAAACACCTTAATGTCTGGCTGCCTGCTTTCTGGTATGCTGAATTTTAGAGACGCTGTTTAAAAAAAAAATTCCCTTCTCACAAGAAACAATGGTCATATTTAAGTTTGCCTCATGTATTCACAAAATGATGAAAGACAAGTATCGATTTCATGTAGGCCTAACTGAAAATATAAAGTACAACAGAAATGATTATTGACCTAACTAGATATCATATAATAGGTTAATGCTGTATTATTTTGTCATTGGGTGATGTATGTTGCTTTAACCTAATCTACCCACCTTCTTTCAAGAAAGCATCGAATGTCAGCTCAGACAGCTTGACATATTCTGCTCTTTCTCGAATTGAACCCGCAACAGCATTTTGCCCCTGTTAACATGTTACAACCCTGTCTCTAGGGATGCAACATAAAGGACACAAAGACAGAATTCTGCCAATCAAAAGTAAATTTATTAAAAAGGGACTGTAGAGACAAAACAGTGCCACTGCTACTGCAGTGCTGGCTGCAAGACGAGAGAGAGTGAGAGAGCATGGGTCCTAGATTGAAAAAGGCTCCCTTCAGGTGACACCAATTAGCCGGTTGATTGCAGGTGAGCTACCAGGGAAACTGCAATGAAACACAGGTTAAAACACTCCCACATAACACTCCCACCCTTAAAATGTTGCTATAGGAAAACCTATGGCAAAATCTACAAGTGCATGCACTTGACAAACAAGCAAGCACTTACGACCTTGACAGAGCATCCGCCAAAACATTTTCCTTCCCACGAATGTGGCTGACTGCATTAAGCGATGGTTAGAGTTTCTCATGCTGTGGAGGAACACTAGGGGGTTATGATCAGTGTACACAATAAGCAGAACACCGGATGAAACATACACCTCAAAATGAGTCAGAGCAAGAACAAGGGCCAAAGATTTCTTTCCGATTGTAGAATAGTGCTTTTGATGGATATCAAATTTCTTTGAAAAATAGCACACAGGATGCTCAACTCCCACTGAATCATCTTGGAGAAGAACGGCACCCACACCGAAATCACTAGCATCCACAGCTAGCTTGAAAGGTCTATTAAACAGGAGCAGCAAGAATAGGAGAACTGCTCAACAATGCCTTCAGATTGTCAAAGGCCGCTTGACATGACTCAGTCCAAACAAAAAGAACCTTGGGACTAAGCAGATTAGTTAAAGGTGTAGCAACAGTGGCAAAGTTCCTGCAAAAACTCCTATAGTATCCTGCCATACCCAGGAAACGTTTTAATTCCCGTCGAGATGATGGTACTGCAAAATTTACAATGGCCTCCACTTTTGCTCCTACTGGAGACACATGACCATGGCCAACAACTTTGCCCAAGTAAGTTACTGTGGCCTGCCCAAACTCACACTTGGAAAGGTTCAGGGTCAAATTTGCAGCCTTTAACCGCTTGAACACATCCTCAAGCTGGACCAAGTGCTGAGACCAGGTAGAACTATAGATGACCAAGTCATCAAGATAAGCCTCACACCCTGCAACTCCTTCCAACACCTTTTTTACTAGACGCTGGAAAGAGGCAGGTGCATTTCGCATTCCAAAGGCCATGACGTTATAATGGCAGAAGTTATCCGGTGTCACGAAAGCAGAGATCTCACAGGCTCACTGGCTTAGTGGAACATGCCAGTAGCCTTTCAAAAGATCTAACTTGAAAACAAAGGATGCAGAACCAACTTGATCAATGCAATCATCTATAAGTGGAAGAGGATAGGAGTCAGGCTTAGTGATGGCATTTACCTTAAAAAAATCAGTACAAAACCAAAACGAACCATCATGCTTCTCAACTAATAAACATGGCGGACTCCAAGCACTAGAAGTTGTTTCAGCGATGTTATGTTCTCACATATACTCTACCTCTTTACGCAAGAGTTGGTGTTTAACAGGGTTTACCCTGTATGGCTGTTGCTTAATAGGGTTACCTTGACCTACATCAATATCATGCTCAAGCACATTGGTGCAAGATGGAACATCAGAAAACAAGGCCAAATATTGACCAATTAACTGAACAACATCAAGGTGCTCCGAAAGATTTAGATACGACAAGTGAAAGTCTAAATCAGCCAGTATTTCGGAATTTGGCAATCTGCTCTGAGAAATCTCAGAAACAGCAACACTTCCTTCTCCGGTCGCAGTAGATGGAACATTTAGCACAGCCAAGGCCTTGACCTCTGTTAACGCTGTTTGATTACGGTCAAAGTAAGGCTTGAGTAAATTCACATGGCACATGCAGGTTTTCCTTTTACGATCTGGAGTCTTAACCAATTAGTTACACTCACCAACTTTCCGATCAATGGTATATGGACCACTATATTGAGCCTGCAATGCAGAACCCAGTATTGGTAAGAGTACAAGCAAGAGTACAAGCCTTTCGATCATACCAAGTCTTCATTTTCTCCTGAGCCGCTCTCAAATTCTCTTTGGCCAGTTCACAGGCTCTACTAAGTATGAAACGAAAGTTAGACACATAGTCCAAGAGGTTAGTAGGAGTAGAATGCTCAACATCTAACCATTTCTCTTTTACCAATTTCAAGGGCCCCCTCACAGTATGGCCAAACACAAGCTCAGCAGGACTGAAACCAAGGGATTCCTCAACCCCCTCTCTAACTGCGAAGAGTAGTAATGGAATGCCGTCATCCCAGTCTCTTTCAAACTCTTTGCAGTAGGTCTTCAACATAGTCTTGAGAGTTTGATGGAATCTCTCAAGTACCCCTTGAGACTCTGGATGATACGCAGATGAAATGTTATACTGAATAGACAACTGCTTCATCACCTGGGAGAACAGGCGAGACATAAAATTAGACCCTTGATCAAACTGAACAACTCTCGGTAATCCAAACAGTGTAAAAAACTTAATAAGGGCCTTGGAAATGGCAGAGGCTGTGACCTTCCGCAAAGGGACAGCTTTCATAAATCTTGTGGCACACATAATTGTGAGAAGATACTGATTACCTGACTTGGTACGGGAAAGAGGTCCAACACAATCAATCACAACATGCTCAAACGGCTCTCCAATGGCAGGAATAGGATGTAGTGGAGCTGCAGGAATAGACTGGTTAGGTTTACCTACAACCTGAAAAATATGACATGACCTACAATACTGAGCCACATCAGACCTCACCCCAGGCCAGAAAAAATGCTTTAACACATGATCCAAAGTCTTCCTGACCCCCAAGTGTCCAGACAGGCAATGATCATGGGCAAGATACAATATGTCAGATCGATAAACTTCTGGAACCACTACTTGATTTTTGGATCTGTCCACTTCCTCATCAAAACCCCATCACTAACAAAATAGCCTGAAGCAACATTCAATAATACTTCATCGGACACTACATCTTCCAACATCGGTGACAATGTGGGATCTTGTTGCTCAAGGATTAACTCTTCCCGAGATGGAAACATCTTTCCACCACCGACAAGTTAAGGTCACCATGGGCCATGAAGGTATCATAAAGTGATATCACAAATTTACTGTTGGAAGATTTATCATCAACGTGCTTCTTAGCCGACATTGCACGAGTAATTGCACAAACAGGAAAAGATTCTGGAAATGCCAACTCAAGTTCATCTGGACCATCTGACTTGAGTACAGTAGAGGTTACTTCAGGAACAGTTAGCACTTTCCCACCAGCTAAATCATTCCCTAGAATAAAGGACACATCATCTATGGGAAAATGGGAACAAAGTAGCCTGGATGCCAGCCGAATTTAGCCCTGCCCACAAAATTTTTTGCTATGGCAATTCGGCCTGGCCTCGCTCCATAGAGGAGTTATTATGCCCGAACAGAAACTGTTGGGACCAATGAAATTGTCAGGGCGGGCTTTAGACGATGATGGACAGATGATCAACAGTAACGTAATCATCCACGTCATCAAAGGCGCTTTGGGTTGAATTTGCTCTTATCCTAAATGGAGAACTTGTTCGTATATGCATTCACCATCACTATTTCTCTCAGAAACGACGATCGTGTTGGTAAGTACTCTGTGTATCCTTAAATTCTTTTTTTACAACACTTGTAACTCTTGTAACGTTACTTAATCCAGCGCGCGTGCAGACAGGGTTTTTGCAATGCCGCACACAATTGCTACTCAAAACTATAGCCCAAAACAATGACTTTCCAGGGGGATCTCCGGAAAAAAATGGCGTTTGGTTGGCAAAATATGTTATTTTGGCAAGGTTGCCTGCTAAAATTCGCATTCCTAGGTTTATATAATCACATAATTGGGGTCGCTTCAACCCGCAGACATGGAGAAAAACACGGACTTGGCAACACAGTGCAGTTGAGTTCTGTTGACACTTGACAACTAACGTTATGCGTCCGTTGCTCTTATTTGTTGTGGGTCTATCCAATTGAGGTCTTTTCTGGCTCGGTTGAAACACGCCCCATAATCAAAGCTCAATGGAGCGGTACCAGACTCATATTCTGACTAGAATTGAGTATGACCACGCCAGGCTAGGAACAAAGTGCAACAACAACATTCCCAGAGATTAAATCTGACTGGAAATTAAAGCTGTGTAAAGGCATAGACAAAAAAACTCCACCAAACCCTTTCACAATTACCCCTGAACCTTGATCTGACTTTCCATTGAAGGACAGACGGTAGCATCACAGACTGAAAAGCTCCAGTATCTCTCCAGATCTTGATAGCTTGCCTGTTTTCAGGCCAAAAGACAAACACACAAAACCATCCATCAAGAATGATGATGAGCCAGCCAACTCATCTTTCTTGCATGAAACATTAGCAACTGAAGATGCTAGAGGAAGACTTGGCACAGGACTTAAAAATGCTAAAGTCTTTGCGGATTTCTGTTTCTTACTTAGAACAGGACAATCTGCGATAAGATGACCTGTTCTCTTACAATAAAACCAAGCCCTCTCTGTAATCAAACCATCAGTATTCATTTTATTGGCAGGTGATGAGGCAAAGGGCACAGACTTTACAAACGAGACCTATTATGCCTACTCTGGACCTGAACCTCAGCTTGTCTGTCACCAAACTTTACCTTATGGGTTAAGACAAACTCATCTGCAAAGATTGCAGCTTGTTCTAAAGTCACTGTCTTCTGCTCATTCAAATAAACACACACTACATCAGGCAAACAGTTTTTAAATTCTTCAAGCAAAATGAGCTAAGATGTTCCTTACTTTCCACCTTCTGAGATGTACACCATCGATCAAACAGATGATCTTTCTGTTTTGCAAACTCAACATAAGTGTCATGAGGAGATTTGGTACAACTTCGAAAGCGCTGGCGGTAAGCTTCAGGAACCAGCTCATATGCCCTCAATATAGCGGATTTCACCTCATCATAATTAGCACTCTTCTCAATGCTTAGAGCAGAATAAGCTTCTTGAGCTTTACCTACCAGGATACTTTGTAAAAGCAAAGTCCACACAGTCCTAGGCCACTCTGATGTGGTTGCCACCCGTTCGAAATGAGAAAAATATCTCTCCACATCTTTCTCAGAAAAGGGAGGAACTAACTTAATATATCTGCCAACATCAAATAGAGAAATGTCACCTCTTGGAGTAATAGCAGCAGCTTTCAAGAGACCGTTCATGTTCAAGATCCATTTGTTTCTCTCTTAATTTTCTATTAACCTCAAGCTGTTTCTCCTGGAAAGCTAGCTCTTTGAGCCTAAGCTCAATTGCAGCTTCAGACAAAGTTGATCCTTTGTGAAACCCTCAAGTAACTCTTCTGAAGGTTCCTCTAAGAAATAATCGAAAGAAGCCATTACTAAACTCAACACTAACTACACTTCCTACACAGAAGTTCAGCCAAACAACAGACCCAAAAGCACAAATACCAAAAATGACAAAATAGCAGCAAAAATACTCTCAAACGAAGTCTTTATACACAGAAGTAGAACTAACCCAAACACAGAAGACTACTCACCGTAGACAATTCTGGCAATTCTTGGCATTTCTTTATTCTTTCAAACAAAGAAAATATAAATTCAAAATCATTATTTAGGGCTGGTTCAACTAAGAGTTACCTATCCATTTCTCTCAGTAGTGGCAATGCACTATGCATTAGATGTTACACTGCAATTACAAAGGGTGGCGAAGATGACTGTTTGTGCTGTTTGAATATAACGTTAGGATATTTTCTGCAGGAAATGGGTTAGGTTTGTTAAAGTTTAGAAGCATTCCATAAAGTTCCATTAGCTACCAAATAACTGTGCCAAAGTTAGCTAGCTCATTAGCTATTGCAACAAAGTCGACCTGAAAATTGCACATTTCCTGTTGACCCCAAATAATTCAAGAGAACGCAGGCATCTTCCACATGGAAGAACAGGACATCGAAGAGTTGTCTGTTAAAGTGCGGAGCTTCTAATGTCAAAATATCTACTTCCTTCTACTTCCTGTTCTCATACGGGGCAGACGTGCCTTCTATCTGCTCTAGCGCTTGCTGTCTTTTTTTGTCTTTTTTTCCTGACCCCCTGCTTGCTGGACTCCTGAAAATCTGGAAATGGAAATGATTACCTGGCGAATGACAAGGTTTTCTCACTAAGAAAGGGTGCCCCGGGAGAACCCTCCTGCCCGGATGGGACCTTCGCTGCGGGCTGCATGCGGGAAGCCTGGAACAAATGGTCCTGTGCCTGGAGGCCCTATCCGTGGAGGATGTGTAAGACTTATTCATATTTGACATTTTGATAGCGGGGTCCCCATTCCTCAGCCTTGGGATTGCCCTGACCTATCTGAAGATTTGAAAGACAGCTGCCAGCAAATTCACCCAGCCGCTGTCTGTGGAAATGAAATAGTGTATCAGAGAGTTTCAGAACTGATTGATTGATTATGATCCGAAAATACTAAATGGATTAAAATATTGACAAACTTGTCAAACTTTTGGACGCTGATGCTAATGGGATTGTGGATGCCATCATTGGCTTTCTGCATAGCAACAGATGGAGCAAGCGTAATGGTGGGGAGACATCATCCGGTGAATACGCTGCTCAAACAGAAACAGCCTAATGTACAATAAATAGAATATGTATGCCATTCCCTGGACATTGTAGCTCAAAAGGCAATGCAGCAGCTCCCTAGCAATATTGACTACATGATCAGGAAGACTTACAACTGGTTTGAACATTCATCTAAGCATCAGAATGACCACTGAACTCTTTATGAGATGGTTAACAGCGGAGGATGTCCTTTGAAAATGCTTTCTCCAAGTTCCAACCGCTGGTTAGTGACAGCATCGCATTGACTGAATCCTCGATCAAGAAGATGCACTTACTTCACATTTCAGTGTGGCAGCAAGCTCTGAACACTGGCTAACAACAGCATTTGACAAGACCAACAGCATTTACCTGCATTTTTCAGTCCTTTTCATGTTTCTTAAGCCTCTGAACTTGAAGAACGCGTTTTGCTGGATTTTTCCTAATGACAGTGTAAAACACCTTAAAATACTCCGTCATTTTTAGCCTCACAGACATGAACGATATGTCTTTACAAAGCTTAAAGTGTCTTCTTTTATTTGTGTAAACTCAAAATAAAAACCAAATGTTGTGCTTTTCACTAAATAAAGAAAACAAACGTATTAGCCTGGTCGTCCCGTATATTAGGCATAAAGGTCCCGTTTGGACCTCCCTTGTCCCATTTTTTGACTGCGACACTCATCTAACCAAACATCTAGCCGACAAGCATGCACAAAATGGAGAGCAACGGTGTCGTGATGCTCATGTGGTGCGGCACACTCATTTTTCCCAGGCACTATGCCTCAGCGAGATGAAAACGCTTAACGTCAGACACCACGGGAGCGTTTAGTTTGGTAGGTGTGTTCAAATAAAACGTTTTTTCCTGTTGCATCGAGATATACTATGATGTCTTTACATCTTTGGGGGAATATGTCAATGCTTTTGTTTGACCAAAGCATCACACCCTTTGGATGAAGGATCACTTTCTGGATAACCTCATCCGGTTCATCTCTTTTCTCTTCTACCATCATCTGGAGACTTCTGGAGAGTTTCCAGTCATCCAGGAAATGGATTTCAGCCAGACTCTACCACAGATTCTGTAAGGTTTTCCATTTCCTGAAGATAGAATGCCTTAGTATTCTATAAAAAATACTATAGCATACTATATTATATATTATAGTAAAATTACAGTAAAATTACTCTAGTAAATACTATAGTGTTTTTGAACCATATTATAGTAAAGATACTATAGTAAATGGTAGTATATTATAGTATTTACTACACCTTGTTAATTTATTGTAGCATATTTACTATAGTACGGTTCAAAAACACTATAGTATTTACTAGAGTAATTTTACTATAATATACTATAGTATTTTTTCATGTGGGTAATATTACTGATTTTCTTAATTTTTCATTTTAAATAATTTAACTTGTGTTTCAACATCTATTGTAGTTTATACATAGTGGTAAATGTGTAGAAGTTTAAATGTAAATAAAATCATCTCACCCTTACATCTTCCTCCAGCTGGCCATTTTTAATTTCCTGTGCAGTGTCAGTGAGGGGAGTCCTTTCCCCTCGTATGTTCTTTTTCAGATTCCCTTTTTGCTGCCCTGCTCAGCCCTGACCCGTCGAGGCATGGACTCCACTAGACCCCTGAAGGTGTGCTGTGGTATCTGGCACCAAGCAGCAGATCCTTTAAGTCCTGTAAGTTGCGAGGTGGGGTCTCCATGGATCGGACTTGTTTGTTCAGCACATCCCAGTAGGTGGTACGTGTCAAAGTAACATCCACATGGATGGCAGGACCCAAGTAGCGACTCCACCCAGAGGAGGTGGAGGCCATGTGCGAGAGGTTTGGCCCAGTGGATCTGCTGGACGGCCTCCCATGGCAGGTCTCTCTGAGAAGGGGTATGCTGTCTCTGGCAGGGGGAACGATATTTCACCCCCGGCCAGAGCTGTGAAACCTCTGGGTCTGGCCCCTGAGGGGGCTCAGTACCTAGGAGAGGGCCTATCAGCGGTTGTTGTCGAGACCTTACTCAGCTCCAGGGCTCCCTCTATGAGGAGACTGTACACCCTGAAGTGGAATGTGTTCTCCACTTGGTGTAGAGAGAGTGAGGTGGACCCAGTTAACTGCCCAATGGCTTCAGTACTGGAGTTCCTCCAAGATCGGTCTTTAAGGTGTATGTGGTGGCCATAGGGGCCTTCCGCTCGTCTATAGCTGATGGGCATTTGGGGAAGCACCATCTGGTTGTATGGTTCCTCCGTGGGGCTCGGAGGATGAGACCTGTGACTCCGTCTAGAGTACCAACCTGGCAGGGCTGGACTGGGGCTAAAATTCGGCCCTGGCAAACCCAGCCCATCCGGCCCATGAGTTCCACGTTAATGTTTTTGCTGGGATTAGGGCCTTAAATTGGAGTAAATACATAAAACTAGGACAGGGACAAATAATGATATATATTATTGAATTTACTGCAAATGCAGATAAACTTAATTTTGCACTTTTTTCACACAGAAATGCACCTGACAGTAAAGCATTGATTTAGAGCTAGGATGCAGTAAAGTAAATTTGTAAATTTTAAATGCTGTCATTTTTTACTCACTCTCATGTCATTTCAAACCTGTATGACTTTCTCTCTTCCGTGAAACACAAAAGAAGATATGTTGAAGAATGTTGGCAACCAAGCCCTTTTAGGCTACCATCGAATATTGTTTGAACATAAAAACAGACTCAAATTACACAGAAATAAATTAATTTAGGTTTGGAATGACATTGGGATGAGTAAACTATCACATTTTTGGGTTTAACTACCCCTTTAAAAACAATAAAAATGTCAAGAGTTGACACCTAATTTATGCAAGACACTGAGATCTATCTTTCATGAGGTTCTCAATGAAATAACATTTAGTTAAATTTAATTAGTTCTATTACAAAGTTGATAAAACATTTAAAGAGAAAAAAGCTTTTTCCTTAATTCATAGGATCCAAGTTTTAAAGCTCTTTTGCTGAATTATAATGGCATTTTTAACAGGTAAAACCATGCTCCTTATTACCATGGGTATGGTTTTAAAATATATAAACCATATATAATAAACTTTTGAATTTGTAATAAAAAAAAATATTGTAAACATGTAGAAAATACGAAAATCACATACGAAAATGTGATTTATACTTCGAAATATTTAATGTAAGTAATAATAGCAACGTTTTTAATAAATATGTTTCTTCCAAAACACCAATATTTCTTCACTTTTAGTAGCTGCCAGGTGAATTGTGGTTGTGCTAAAGTGACAAGTGTGTATTTGTGTGTTTTGCCGTTTTCCACTTAACCTCGTCATGTATTTACATGCTCGTGTCTGTTTTCAGCTGATTCACCACAGAACCTGTAATGTTCCCATATAGCACACGACTGCATAAAACACAATCGGAGCCAAAGTGCCGCCCATCCCTTCATAGAGCAGCAGGAACGCAGCGTACGTTTGTCATCGGCAGCTCTGTCCGGATATTCGCCTTTTGCGGTTCCATGCGCTCAAATAATTTTTTATAAAAAGCGCCTAATATGGAGGGGAGGTCTCTCTCGCTTTGGCCAGTCAATTCAGAAGACAAACCAATGGGCTGCTGTCCCTGCATGATGGGCCAGTCAGTGGCAAAAAAATTAAATAAATAAATAACCTTGTATCGGCCCCAAAGAGCGCCGCCCACCGGGAAAATGCCCGGTATGCCAGATTACCAGTCCAGCCCTGCAACCTGGGACCTGGCAGTGGAGCTCGAAGGGCTGGTTGAGGCCCCCTTCGAACCGCTGGAGTCGGCCGAGGCTAAGAACTTGACCCTTAAGTTGGCCTTTCTGCTTGCCATAACCTCTCTGAGAAGAGTGGGAGATCTTCAGGCCCGGGCAGTTCTGCCAGATTGCCTGGAGTTTGCCCCTGGCAGAGTGAAGGCCATCCTGCATCCTAGGCTGGACTACATACCCAAGGTGCCATTAATTTGGCGCGGTCAGTGGTTCTTCAGGCTTTTCATCCTCCACCTCACAGGACAGCGGAAGAAGGCAGGCTTCACCTGCTCTGTCTGGTCAGGGCATTGACCATCTACTTGGAGAAGTCTGCGCAGTGGAGAAGGTTAGACCAGTTGTTGGTGTGTTTTGACTCGCCCAAGAAAGGGCTGCCTGCTTCAAAGCAGCCAATCAGTAATTGGATTGTCCAGGCTATAGTCATGGCTTATGATAGCCGTGAGAGCTACCCATAGCCATGAGGGCTCATTCCACCAGGGGCATGGCCTCGCACACCTTAATAAGATTATACAGTCTGCATCTCCCTGCGACGCCTGGTGCCAGGGTGCTCGCACCTTGAGTGTGCCTGGAGGCCAGCTCACACCTTGGCGTTGGTGATTCGGTGTGGCATAGTGGGTATTCATCGCGAGAGAGCGGTGTTTGCTATGTGCCGGCGTCCATTTGTAGCTTCAGGGTATGCCGTCACCTATTACGTTATCACGTAGCACCAATCAGGTATGGACAGATTTAATTCATGCTTCAGATGCACAACGCTGTGGGCGTTCCCCATCGTGTCATCACGACAACGACACAGTGTCTGGTTCCCTTCTCAGGGAACATAGGTTACAGTCGTAACCCGAGACGGTTTTTGTTTTGCTGTTGTAACAAATGGAAACAAACTTATATTTGTCATGATCTGATATTTGTAGTGCAGTTTGCAACATGTGACCAATAAACAATAAGGATTTTTATCAAGTACATTTGTAATTGTTATATTCTTGAAAAGCACTTTGTGGCCACTGTTTGAAAGTGGCGTATGAACTCTGCTTACACTACAGAAAACTAATAGAGAAAACTGGAACAGGGCCGAATACCTCTCCACATCAGTGTTGGATTACATGGACCTGGTAACGCCTGTACTGACAGGTCTCTCTGTGAGAGTGTGTGTCCAGCCCTCTGAGGAGCTATATATAAGACAGAAATCTCTCAGACAAACATCTCTCAGACTCGATCGAGGTGAAGCTGCTCTACTGACTCCGGCTACAGTCGCACAGGTAATTATATTTCTAATACTGAAATAGTAAAATAGTTATTTTGAACACTTGTATTCTGTAGTCAAGATTATTTTTTATTACAGACTTATTAATATACTAACTAGTAATTGATCAAATAGATTAGAAATTGAAGATTAGAAATTAAATATTTCACAAGAAGATATTGGATATAAAATATAGGGTTAAGGAGTAACCTCGACTAATTGCAGTGTTAAATATTGGATTAAAAAAACGCACTTGTGTGTTTGTGAAACATGTCAGAAAGTTTATATAAAGTTCCTTTGAAAAGCTATTTAAGATATGATTTCCTTTATTTATAATTAGAATATGAAAAGCTGTTATTTGTATTAAACTTCTTGTGCTAACTTTTTGTCTTGTGTATCTCTTGATGATATATGCTAAATTGCATGCAAGTCAACTCTAAATGGCTATCAGACTCAGCAAACACAGAATGTTCCTCTAATGCTAGTGTATGGTTGTCATTTGGTTATTATTTAATTTTCTGCCTTAAATGCCTAAGAGGTAAATCCTAGAAACACCACATTTGGCAGAGTTGTCCTAAATTCCTCACACTGCTCTTGTGCACTCAAACACACTCACATTTGAGTCTAGGTGGTGTTTTTATTGGCTGATTCTTTACCAAAGAAACAAATGCCAACACAGGAAACAGGTCAGGAAACAAAGACCAAACGAGACAGTTTTCTGAAAAAAAATTTAATCCTCAAGTTCAAGAAGTGTACTGTGACATAAAAGTGTTTCTTCTGCTAGATGATTAAACACATTGAAACAAAAGCTCAGGATTAGGGGAGAGCGGGGCACAACATGACGTCTCAGTTTGTGTAAATACACTTGGGGTTCAGAGTATTCATTTTTTCTACATTCATTTCACACATTAGTCTAGTACAATTATGTGGTTTTGTTTCATTAATACAGTGTATACTTTTTTCTTGATTTACCCCGAAAGAACGGAAGTGAAATGTGACAACAAGCTCCGAAGGTGGGGTACAGTAACATGAGCAAATGACAGATTAACATGTTACCTGATATAATCAAAAACATATCCAAAACGAACTAAAATATTTTGTAAAAAAAAACAAAAAAAAAAAGATAAATTTTGTATTTGACAACAAACTCATGGCTAAATACAGTTAAACAGCATAGTTCAAAACATAATAATAATGAATAATTTCTGAACATTGACTCTCAGTCATTATTCACCCTTTTCTCATGGTTTCTCAAAATAATTCCTTAAAGTATAGAATATAAAAGTGTATTTCTAATAGGGGCTCATTGTAACGCAGTGTTAGAACACACCCCGTCTGCGCAACTGAGATTAAACCGCGGCTTGTTTCTTCTGCTGGTTAGATCAGAATTAAAGAACGATCTCAATTGTTAAATAACAGATATAAGATTAAAATAATATCAGATTTGTTTTAAATAAACACAAAAAAATAAACGTGAGTAAGAAATCTACTTTTGCTATGGTTAAATAAATGTTCAGTGATATCTTCCAAAGATTTTTTAATTGTGGCACAATTTTTTCTCTAAATAACTTTGAAATGACAACTAGTAAATACACAAAGTTTTGACATCCTGACATGTGTGGAAAGCTTTAAACCATGGGCGTTACAACTGACCCCGCATTAGGTTGTGCCCCGCGCTCCCCTATATCATCAGTTAGCGTTCATGTTTCCTCCCTCATATATAAAGCTGTTTTGGTCATCATGAGCTCAATCTATAGAAGGACTAGAATAACAGCATTCTTTCGGTGGGGAGATTGAATGATTGTCTTATTGTGTGTTGCAGGTTCAGACACGATGACAGCCATTATTCCCAAGAGCAAAGCAAAAGGCACAGACATCTGTGGAGTGGACAAATACTATTATATAATCCGCTCTGATCTCGGCTGCTATATGCAGTCAAGTAATTTCAATAAAGGTTTAGACATCTCTATTTTCAGTCTGCACCCTTCCTGCAAAAACGGAGACCATTACCTTGGAAGTGGAGATGGCTACTTCTACATCATCAAGGGGAATTCCTACCGCAGAGTCACCAACCTGACGACAGACAGCGGTGCTAAAGTTTACAGTCTTCATCCCAACTGCCAGGGTGGAGATCATTATCTTTCAGCCTTTGGCCATTTCTACATCATCTTCCAAGGAAAGGGCACTTATCGAAAAACAACTAACATGAATAAAGACGCGGATGCAGTAGAATATGACCTGCATCCCAACTGCAGAAACGGTCTCTATTACTGGGGCCTGCCAGACCACTACTACTTCCTCAAGCCAGCCTCAAAGTGGGGAGTTGAGTACTACAAAGGTACGAACTTCAATAAAGATGAGTGCACTGCTGTCTATTCCGTTCATCCTGATGTTCTTAACTTCCTTCCTGGTGGGCTGTCAGTAACTACAGGCCCAACCTTTGGCAGATGGGACATTATTAAAACTATAACTAATGACAGCAATACACCAGTGTCATGGACAAAGAGAATCAATAAAAAGGTTGGATACCATAAGGAGAAGATGACCGAGATCACACACAACTGGAAGATAGCCGCGTCAGTCACATCTGAAACTGGAGACCTTGCCAAGTTAATTGCGAAGGTTCAGTTCTCCTTTTCTACAGAATATGGAGGTTCACATGTCAACACTGATAAAGAAAGCTGGGACGAAGCGACTGAAGTGGAAGAGCAACTCTCATTTGAGCTGAAGCCAAAAGAGTCTGTGTATCTGTGGCAGTTCAAACTGGGGATTGGCAAGGATCCAGTGTTGTTCTGCCGTGATTTAAAGATTGACGATCAGCCAAACCCTCCGACTGAAGTCCCGCTGCCACCCGCACAATCATGAAAACATATCAGGATGGTTTAACTCCATGGATAATCAAGTGCTTCAGTTCAATACCATAATTATAACTTCTCAAGCAATTATTTAGAAATCTGCATGCATTGCTTAAATGAGTCTGGAATTGTTTAATATAGCAAAGAGATTATTCAATTACAGTTGATGTAACT
The DNA here is from genome assembly GCA_023029165.1 of Gobiocypris rarus. Lineage (NCBI taxonomy): Eukaryota > Metazoa > Chordata > Actinopteri > Cypriniformes > Gobionidae > Gobiocypris > Gobiocypris rarus. The sequence goes on along the minus strand of CM040910.1, from coordinate 3,884,608 downwards.
ACAAATTACAACACTATTCATGATTGTATAATTGAAAATGAATTCTACTTTAAATCTCACAAAATATCTTCTTAAACTCTCACACATACTCTAACTGCAAATCTTTCAATATGGTGCTAAATCAGGCTTTGGGGAAGTGTAACAAGAATAAAATGGGTGCTTAGTCTATATTAGTGTAGATGTTGTTATAGTGTATGAAGTGTTTGATTCACAAGTCATAATAATCACTGCATTCTGTACTCATGCATTTGCCGAATACATGAAATTAAAAGCTTTCAGTTTTTCTAAATTTCTTCACATTTTTACTTTATAGTATCATTTAGATTTTGCTTTTAATAAAGCTGGATACCGCTTTTAAAGTCTTGGAGTTTTCATTGCCTGTTTCTTTACCAAAAAACATTGATGTTGTATATGTTTGACAAATCTACACACACACACACACACACACACACACACACACACACACCTAACTGTCTGTTTGATTTGTGATGGTTTTTAGAAATATGCAGAAGATGCTGGTAAACCAGAGTTGCAGGACCTGCAGGATTCTTCTGGAGAACGATGGGCAGTTCAACTGCTCAGGACAAACTAAGGACATTTTTGTAAATTGAGTTATTTTGACTTGTGGACTGCATATAAACAGTGAAGTAAAGTGAAGTGGCTTAGTTGAGGCAGCTGTCACAGGGTCATTCTTCATTTGTGGTGGCAAGTGAAGTCCCTCTACTCTAAAACAGTTGAAATAAACTTTAAATACCAATAAATTATTAAATGTTTCCATTTTTGTATTCAGTAGTATAAACACAATTTCATGTGTCGCACTTTATTAGTGTCTGTGGTGTTATGTTGATAACTTGTTGGGTTTGTATTTAATCAGCATATCTGCAATGTATTGAGGTCCTAGAGTATTAAGTGATTTATATACCAGTAATAATACTTTAAAATTGATCCTAAATGTAACTGGAAGCCATTGTAAATATCTGAGGACTGGTGTGATATGGTCATATGTTCTGGTTCTGGTTCATGTCATGGATGTCCAGTCAGGCTTATTGTCACTTTTACTCACATAACAACCTCTTCCTTCTAAGTATGATCTGTACCATTTGAGTACCCTCCCGAAAGCCAGACCTAAGGGGTGGACGGGGCTGGGGAGAAGAAGAAGAGAGCGAGATGAAGCTGGCGAGGGCTCGCCGACCCCGCAACACGCCACCATCTGGTCCTCCGCCAATTGGATGGCCTGGTTCAGCGACGTCGGGCGGTGTTACCGGATTCCCACTGGATTCTGGGGAAGCCATGCAATGAACTGTTCCAGTACCACTCGATCGATGACTTCCTCGACGCCGCTCGGCCATCAGCCACTTGCGGCACGAGTCCCGGAGCTGTTGCGCGAAGACGAAGGGCGGCCGGACTCTTCGAGGGCCAGTGTCTGGAACTGCTGGCGATGTTGCTCCGGTGTCCGGCCGACCAGCTGGAGAATGATGCGCCTCAGGTCGTCATAGACCAGGAGATTCTGGACTGGCAGTTGCTGGGCGGCTACCTGGGCCTCTCTGGTTCGTTGTTTTCATGTGGGGTGGGGAAGGAAGAAGGCGGGGTTGGTGTGACTGGGACTAGCGATTCTTTATTTCTCAAACACAATGGTAAACTCAAGCACGCACGTGGCCGTATAACTTCATAACTCAGACTTAGACTCAAACTCAGTAACTGGCAAAACTCGATCTCTCTGTTGATCACTCTCCATTCGGGTGGCCCGCTTAGTCCCAGTCCAACTCTCTCCTCTCTCTCTCCGCAGTGGCTGTTTATGCTGTCTCTCCACACCAATTTACTGCAATCAGACACAGGTGTTATTCATCTGCACTTGACCTACTTACTCCCCGCTCGGCTCCGCTCTCTCTCTCCTGCTACAGACCTCGCAAAACCACGCCCCCTCCGTCACAGTAAGGTAATGAAGTATTTGTACTTCGTTACTTGACACCTCTGATCTAGGGTGTGTTTACAAATGGAAACAATGGAAAAGCAGCACAGTCTCTATCTTTGTTTTTTCCCTCTTTTGTAAATTCATGTAAATGCAATAATAGTTCCCTTTTGAGGGAACTCGCACTATGTCAGATCATGGGGATCACGGTTGGATCTCGTCGCGGGTCTCAGGACTGCTGAGGCATTTTCCCGGTCCTCGTCGGACGATCCGGACGCTCTCCCATCCCGTGTGGAAGTCCGCAAAGCCGCTTCTTCCGCGGGGCAGACGAGCCGATGCTGGAGTTAACAGATTCAGAGGATTCTGATATTCTCTGTGTCGAGGCGGGGGAAGTGCAGGCCTCTTCGCCTCTTCACTCTCCTGCTCAGGAAGAGCTGGTGGATATTTTGACTCGTGCTGTGGCCAAGCTGAATTTAGAGTGGCTACAAGATGAGCAGGAAGTCCGGCCACATAATAAGCTGGATTTTGATAGCGTAATGCTCAAGCTCCACAGCAGGGCCTCCCATTTTTCCCAGACTTGCACAATGAGTTGCTGGCCATCGTTGGTTAATACCGTTGTCGAAAAGTTTCAGGAGATGAAGAAACAGTTGGCGGCTTTTCGGCAGTATCTCCCTTGTCGGGCCTCAGGGAAGGCTGTCTCTGAGGAGCAGCCTCGGCCACCTCCCATAGGCAGGCGCAAAAAGAGAGTGTTGCTTCCCACGCCCCTCCTGGGGGAGCTTGGCAAAGGAGGCGGCGTTCTCTTCAGCAGGCTTCTGAGAAGAAGGTCGACCTGAGGGCCGTCCTTCAGGCAAAGAAGTCCGCTGGCAAGAGGGCCTAGCTGAGTCCGCTGAGAGCTGTCCCCCTCGTGGTGGAGCGGTTGAGGCCGTTTCCTCCACGAAGCTCTCGGGGAGTCGGGAACCCCCCGCGTTCGCACGCTGCTGCAGCACCCTCTAGAAAGACCTGTGGCTGGTAGCGAACACGCATGCACACCGAAAATCTTTTTCGCCCACTCCCTGCCGGTCAGCTGCTTCAGGGGCACGGGAAAGAGGCTTGGTTGATACCCGAGACCAGCCTTTAACTCCTCACCTCCGAAGTTCAACAGGGTGGTCTGGACTGTGGTGGTCCCAGAGCAGCTGCGGGTAATGGAACAGGCAGTACAATCCCTGTTAGCAAAGGAGGCCATAGACCGCATTCCTCCTGCAGACAGGGAGTCTGGGTTCTACAGCCAGTACTTCATAGTTCCCAAGAAGGATGGAGGTTTGCGTCTGATAATAGATCTGAGGGTTTTGAACCAGTCTCTGAGGAGATTCAGGTTCAGAATGCTTACAATCCCAGCCATCGTGAGACAGATCCAGTCCGAGGACTGGTTCGTCAAGATAGATCTAAAGGACGCATACTTCCACATCGCCATCCTTCTTTGTCACAGAAAGTTTCTGATGTTGGCTTTTGGGGGCAAAGCATACCAATATCAGGTTCTTCCCTTTGGCCTCTTTCCCCTTGCACCTTTACGAAGTGCATGGTTGAAGCGATGGCTCCACTGAGACTCCAGGGCATCCGTGTACTTAATTGCATCGACGTCTGGCTCATTCTGGCCAAGTTGCGCGAGATGGCAGTTCGGCATCGAGATGTCGCTGTGGCCCATATAAGGTGCTTAGGGTTGAGACTCAACACGAAGAAGAGCGTGTTGACGCCCTCCCAGCGGACTACCTACCTGGGAGTAGTATGGGACTCGAGTACGATGCGGGCACAGCTGTCTCCCGCACGTATCAAGTCCATACTGGCGTTGGTCTCCAGAGTAAAGATAGGCCGCAGCCTCACTGTGAAGCAGTTCCGGATATTGCTGGGTCTCATGGCAGCAGCGTCCAACATTATACCATTCGTCCTGCTCCACGAGACCCCTCCAGTGGCGGCTGAGAGCCAAGGGGTTTTCCCCGAGGGGAAATCCGTTCCGTATGATCACAGTAATGCGCAAATGCCTTCGTTCTCTCGACATGTAGAAGAAACCTTGGTTCCTGTCCCAGGGGCCAGTGCTCAGAGCATCATGTTGCCAGAAGACCGTTTCAACAGATGCCTCCCTCACTGGTTGGGGCGTGGTCATGGACGGCCGTTTTGAGAGAGGTCTGTGGGAGACCCGGCATTCCTCCTGGCACATAAATTGCCTATAAATGCGGTCTACAAAGCTCTGAGGAGCTTTTTCCCGGGCCTCTGCAGCCACCATGTCCTGGTACGCACAGAAAATATGTCTGTGGACTTGTATCTGAATCATCAGCGGGGTCTGAGGCCGCGCCCACTATGCAAACTGGCTCACCCCACCCTCCTGTGGTCCCAGGGGAAAATGTCGTCTCTCAGAGCGATGTACGTCCCAGGGGACCAAAACCAGGGAGTAGACGTCCTGTCGAGGCTGGGGCTGAGGCCCGGGTAGTGGAGACTCCACCCAGAGGTGGTGGAGGCCATGTGCGAGAGGTTAGGCCCAGTGGATCTGCTGGACGGCCTCCCGTGGCCTCCCTCTGAGGAGGGACCTGCTGTCGCAGGCAGGGGGAACGATATTTTACCCCCAGCCAGAATTGTGGAACCGCTGGGTCTGGCCCCTGAGGGGGCTCAGTACCTTGGAGAGTGCCTGTCTGCAGGTGTTGTCGAGACCTTACTCAGCTCCAGGGCTCCCTCTAAGAGGAGACTGTACAGCCTAAAGTGGAATGTGTTCTCAACTTGGTGTAGAGATAGTGAGGTGGACCTAAAAAATATACATTTGTAAAAAAATACAATTATTAACTTTTAAAAATAAAATAGTGGCCTTTTTATCATTAAGAATAGATTACTTTTGTATTTGACAACAAACACATGGCTAAATACAGTTATACAGCATAGTTCAAAACATAATAATAATGAATGTGTTGCTCTTAGAAATCAAAATTGTATTTTTTGTGTATTATTTTACTAATTTATTTGGATGTATTGCGAATTATTTCTCCCGGGACTTTTATTTTGAAATCGCGATCTGAAATCTCTGAAGTGCGCATGTTCTAGAACGCGCAGAAAGGAGAGAAAGACGAAGTTGACGCAGCACAGCTCTTAAATGCTATCTTTAACAGTTTATCCTCAGAAATCATTTGACTGTAAGTAATTTACCAAGTTAATCAAGTTGTAATGGATCTTTTATTGCAACTAGCGATTTAACTGCCTTTAATGTTAAATTTTGTACACTGTGAAGAGAGTTAGCACATGAGAGCAAACAATTGACTGTATTGCATATGTTTTCTGTAAAGTTTATTTACATATTTTATTTTCTGTTTTTGCAGTTTTACAGTAAAGATTAATAACCAAGAAAAGTACGCCTTGGGACTTTATTCTAAATGTTATGCTAATTGTCTAATGGAACACAGTCACGTGCTATGAGGGCAGAATAGTAAAAAGTCAACATCACAATGGGCTAAGCTTAACAAGATTTCTGCATGAACAGCTCATGAACAGCGGTCTTCCAAGAGAGTTCTTCCTCTTGCAGATAAAGTTCAACTCACAATGGAGCAACAACAAGGAGCAAGCTATCAACCAACTGAGGAAGGGGAGCATATAAAGAAATTCACAGAGCCTCTTCAGCAGATGGAAACAAGATCCCGATCTTCCAGGTCATCATCAAAAAGGTGATTGGGCGTGGAAAGCCTCTTTTGTTAATTCAACTAGAGAACTGAATCTAACAGCCAGAGAGGAGTTGGATTTGATGGTAAAATGGCTAGGAAAAGACTCCTCTGAACAAGTAAAAAGAATATGATCTGTACATGTTCTTAATGCAACAGCAGCAAGCAGTATGGCTTGGCAGCGCTTAGAGGAGTGCTATGGAGCGCCTGAAGTGATTGAAAACTCACTTCTAAAGAAAATTGAGAATCTGCCGAGACTGTCAAACAAGGACAACCACAAATTGAGAGAGTTAGGCGATATTCTTCTTGAACTGGAGTGTGCAAAAGCTGATGGGTATCTTCCAGGCCTGGCTTATCTCGACACTCCACGTGGGGTTAATCCAATAGTGGAGAAATTACCCACAAACCTCCAAGACAAATGGATAGTTCAGGGGTCTAAATACAAATAAGATTATCAAGTAGCATTTCCACCCCTTTGCCTTTTTCTCACAGTTTGTGAGAAATCAAGCTAAAATAAGGAAAGACCCGAGTTTCTCATTCTCCACCTCTAGTACTCATCTAGCATCAATTAGAGCAGAACCTAACAAATCCAGTGGAAGGAGTTCTGTAACTGTACATCGAACAGAAGTGTCATCTCAGACATTAGACCTGCCATCTAAACCGCCTCAGCTACGAATTGAAAGTCCAGATCGGCAATGCCCTATTCACCGCAAACCTCAACCTCTCAAGAAGTGTAGAGCCTTTAGAGAGAGATCAATGGAGGAACGCAAATCCTTTCTAAAAGAAAATCGTATTTGCTTCAGATGCTGTGACTCTACCAAACACATTGCAAAAAAATTGCAAAATTCAAATTAGATGTTCTGAATGTAACAGCGAAAGACATGTTACCGCTCTGCACCCAGATCCAACATTTCTAACTGCAGATAAGCCTGTCAAGGAGAAACAGCAATGCGGGGAGCAGACTGATATCTCACCCACCTCGGTTACTTCAAAATGCACAGAGATATGTGGCGAGTCCAGTCATGCAAGATCATGTTCTAAAATTTTTCTGGTGAAAGTGTATCCTGCTGACAAAAGAGAGCAAGCAGTCCAGGTTTATGCTGTCTTGGATGAACAAAGTAACCGATCGTTAGCCAAGACAGAGTTTTTCAATCTTTTCAAGATCAAAGCCAGCTTCTTGCCATACACTATTAAGACCTGTGCTGGGGTAAATCAGATTTCTGGACGGCGAGCCATCAACTTTATGGTAGAATCTATAGATGGACAAACAAAACTCTCACTACCAACCTTGATAAAGTGTGATATGCTGCCAGATGATAGAACAGAGAATCCCTCTCCAGATGTTGCTCAGCATTATCCGCACTTTTGACCAGTTGCAAATAAAATCCTGGCGGTTGATCCCGATGCTCCTATTCTCTTACTTTTAGGAAGAGACATTCTAAGGCTGCACAAAGTTAGAGATCAAATAAATGGCCCAAATGATGCTCCATATGCTCAGAGACTGGATCTCGGATGGGTGATAGTTGGGGAAGTATGCTTGGGAAAAGCGCATCGCCCTATGAGTGTGAATGTCTACCGAACACATGTGCTCAGTAATGGTCGCACATCATATCTCACTCCTTGTCCAAAACAGATTCAAGTGAAGGAATGTGTAGATGGAACACCAAAGCAACACTACTTGTTACCAGATAACAATGGGAAATCAAGTTTAGGGAAAACTACTGATTACTTAGGTTGTGCAGTGTTCCAAACAACGCAAGACGACGACAAACCTGGTCTTTCTGTGGAAGACAAAGATTTTCTAGAAATCATGGATAGTGTGTCTTCCAGGATTCTGCAAATAGCTGGGTCGCTCCATTACCCTTTTGCTCTCCAAGGTCTCATTTGCCAAATAACAGAGATCAGGCTATGAAACGCCTCACATCACTTTGCAGAACTCTGGATAAAAAACCTGAGATGAAACGTCAGTTCATTGAATTCATGCAAAAACTTTTTGACAATGACCACGCAGAGCATGCCCCTCCAATAGATAAAGAAAAGGAGAGCTGGTACCTTCCCATGTTTGGTGTGTACCACCCGCAGAAACCTGATCAAATCAGGGTTGTGTTTGACTCGAGTGCAGAAGTTGAAGGCATGTCACTTAACAAGGTGTTGCTCACTGGACCTGATTTAAACAACACACTCCTTGGTGTTCTCATGAGATTCCGAAAAGAGAGCATTGCAGTAACAGCAGATGTTCAGCAGATGTTTTACTGTTTTGTAGTACGTGAAGACCACAGATATTATTTAAGGTTTTTGTGGTATGAAGATAACAATCTAGACAGAAGGGTAACAGAGTACAGGATGAAAGTCCATGTATTTGGGAACAGTCCTTCACCTGCCGTGGCAATTTACTGCATGCGACGGGCTGCTCTGCAGGGAGAAAACGAGCATGGCTCTGATGCAAAGCACTTTGTAGTGAGAAATTTTTATGTTGATGATGGACTGACTTCTGTCTCCACTTCTGAGGAAGCCGTTAATCTCTTTAGAAACACACAAAAGATGCTTGCAGAGTCGAATCTTCGATTACACAAAATCGCATCCAACAGTAAAACCGTAATGGAAGCATTTCCCAAAGAAGATCATGCCAAAGACTTGAAGGACTTAGACCTAGGAGTTGATGATTTGCCTGTCCAACACAGCCTGGGTCTCTCTTGGAACCTAGAGACTGACAGCTTTACCTTCCAAGTGAATCAAGAAGAGAAGCCATTTACAAAAAGGGGGGTTCTATCTACCGTGAATAGTCTTTATTACCCACTTGGATTTCTGGCCCCTGTCGTAGTGCAAGGAAAAGCTTTACTCAGAGAACTTTCATCTGAACAGAGTGACTGGGATGCACCCCTTTCAACTGAAAGACAAGCAGAGTGGAATGAATGGAGAAATTCTCTAATGACATTGGAACATTTGCAGATTAATAGATCATATGTACCTGTTCCGCCACACTAAGAAAAGAATTGTGCTTCTTCTCAGATGCCTCCACAGTTGCAATAGGAGCAGTACCTTACCTTAGGGTTATTGATACTGATAACCAATGCCAAGTTGGGTTTGTCATGGGGAAAGCAAAGTTAGCCCCTCATCCAGCTCACACAATACCTTGCTTAGAATTGTGTGCAGCTGTGCTAGCAGTGGAAATGTATGAAATGATCAGGGATGAGTTTGATGAAGAAATAGACTCAGTCAGGTTCTTCACGGATAGCAGGATAGTCTTAGGATATATTCATAATTTCACCAAGAGATTCTATGTATACGTAGCCAATAGAGTAGCTCGAATAAGGAAATCGACACATCCGGAACAGTGGTGTTATGTCAATACCAACAACAATCCAGCAGATCTTGCCACCAGAGCTGTATCAGCAGAACGTTTGCAGTATACTTGTTGGTTTTCTGGACCACAATTTCTACTCAAGAGCAATGCTCAAGAATTGACTGAGAACTTTGAATTGGTGGAACCTGATGCTGAAATTCGACCTGACATTTCAGTCCTGGCAACCAAGATGTCTGCAGCTCAGCTAAGCTCTCATAGATTTGAGAGGTTTTCTAACTGGAAGACTCTCTGTAAGTCAATAGCTCAACACAGTCACGTGCTATGAGGGCAGAATAATGAAACATTTCTGAACATTGACTCTCAGTCATTATTCACCCTTTTCTCATGGTTTCTCAAAATAATTCCTAAAAGTATAGAATATAATAGTGTATTTCTAATAGGGGCTCATTGTAACGCAGTGTTAGAACACACCCCGTCTGCGCAACTGAGATTAAACCCCGGCTTGTTTCTTCTGCTGGTTAGATCAGAATTAAAGAACGATCTCAATTGTTAAATAACAGATATAAGATTAAAATAATATCAGATTTGTTTTAAATAAACACAAAAAAAAAGAGATGAAAAGTAAACGTGAGTAGATTTTTTAATTGTGGCACAATTTTTTCTCTAAATAACTTTGAAATGACAACTAGTAAATACACAAAGTTTTGACATCCTGACATGTGTGGAAAGCTTTAAACCATGCGCGTGACAACTGACCCCGCGTTAGGTTGTGCCCCACGCTCCCCTATATCATCAGTTAGTGTTCATGTTTCCTCCCTCATATATAAAGCTGTTTTGGACATCAGTGAGCTCAATCTATAGAAGGACTAGAATAACAGCATTCTTTCGGTGTGGAGATTGAATGATTGTCTTATTGTGTGTTGCAGGTTCAGACACGATGGCAGGCATTATTCCCAAGAGCAAAGCAAAAGGCACTGACATCTGTGGAGTGGACAAATACTATTATATAATCCGCTCTGATCTCGGCTACTATATGAAAACAGTTGATGTAAAAGAAGGTTTAGACATCGCTATTTGGAGTCAGCACCCTGCCTGCCAAAATGGAGACCATTACCTTGGTAGTGGAGATGGCTCCTTTTTCATCATCAAGGGCAAGTCATTCCGCAGAGTCAACGACCTGACGAGAGACACCGATGCTAAAGTTTACAGTCTTCATCCCAACTGCCAGGGCGGAGACCACTACTTCTCAACTGCTGCTAGCTATTATTACATCATCTTCCAAGAAAAGGGCACTTATCGAAAAACAACAGACTTGCATCAAGACACGAAAGGTTGCAGAATACCCAATGCATCCCAACTGCAGAAACGGTCTCTATTACTGGGGCCTGCCAGACCACTGCTACGTCATGAAGCCAGCCTCCGAGTGGGGATATGAGTTCTGTGGCAGTAAAAACAGCAGCAAAGATGAGTTCTTTGGTATCTATTCTGTTCATCCTGATGTTCTTAACTTCTTTCCTGGTGGGCTGTCTGTAACTAAAGGCCCAGCCTTTGGCAGATGGGAGAATATTAAAACTATAACTAATGACAGCAATACACCAGTGTCATGGACAAAGAGAATCAATAAAAAGGTTGGATACAATAAGGAGAAGATGACCGAGATCACACACAACTGGAAGATAGCCAAGTCAGCGTCTGTTGAAATTGGAGCCCTTGCCAAGTTAATTACAAAGTTTGAGTTCTCCTTTTCTGCAGAATATGGAGGTTCACATGTCAGCACTGAGAAAGAAAGCTGGGACGAAGCGACTGAAGTGGAAGAGCAACTCTCATTTGAGCTGAAGCCAAACGAGTCTGTATATATGTGGCAGTTCAAACTGGGGATTGGTGGAGAACCAGTGTTGTTCTGCCGTGATTTAAAGATAACTAGTGATCCAAACCCTCCGACTGAAGTCCCGCTGCCACTCGCTCAATCATGAAAACATATCAGGATGATTTAACTCCACGGATAATCAAGTGCTTTAGTTAAATACCATAATTATAACTTCTCAAGCAATTATTTAGAGGCATTACTGCAGGCATTGCTTAAAATGAGTCTGGAATTGTTTAATATAGCAAAGAGATTATTAAATTACAGTTGATGTAACTACAAATTACAACACTATTCATGATTGTATTATTGAAACTGACAGAATTCTACTTTAAATCTCACAAAATATCTTCTTAAACTCTCACACATATACTCTAACTGCAAATATTTCAATATGGTGCTAAATCAGGCTTTGGGAAAGTGTAACAAGAATAAAATGGGTGCTTAGTCTATATTAGTGTAGATGTTGTTATAGTGTTTGAAGTGTTTGCTTCACAAGTCCTAATAATCAATGCATTCTGTACTCATGCATTTTTCGAATACATGAAATTAAAAGCTTTCAGTTTTTCTAAATTTCTTCACATATTTTACTTTATAGCATATCATTTAGATTTTGCTTTTAATAAAGCTGGATACCGCTTTTAAAGTCTTGGGGCCCTATCTTGCACCCAGCGCAATTGACTTTGTACACCGACGCATGTGTCATTCCTATTTTGCACCCGCAAAGCGCTTTTCCTCCACAGAAGCCGCTAAACTAGTGAATGAACTTGCGCTCCTGGGCGGTTCAGCGCAAAAAGGAGGCGTGCAAACAATCCCTGCTGCTATTTTGCTGTTCATTAAACAATTGCGCCACTGACCAGAACATACCTAAAGTCAGTTGCGCGTTGTTCATTATGCTATTTTAAAGGCGCATGCTTGACCATAATGTACAGCGTGCACAACGCGCATACACTTTGCTCATGTAATCTACACAGATGCAACAGTTATTTTTGCAAATCATAAATTGTTACACTAAAAAAATATTAACACATGTGGACGGAAATCATTGTGGTACGTGTGCCACGAAGATGTGAAAACATAGGCATAAATCTAGCTTACAAATTATTCAGGCTTCCAAGAACATCAGTCTCCTCGGCTGTGAACCGCTCCTGGTGTGCGCCTGGTAAATACGCCATAATAATAGCAATCCATAATGGAACTTGCGCACCTGCTTTTAAAGGGAATGTTGGATGACGCTCTGATTGGTTTATTCACGTTACGCCCAAACCACACCTATGAATAATGAAGCTGCTTCAGGGTCAAGCTACTCAACTTAGAGGGCACCTTAAGAGGCAGGTCCTTGGTGGAGAGCCATACCTTTTGTCCAGAGATGTACTTGGGTGCCTCAGCCCGACGGCGGTCCGCCAATCTCTTGGTGCGTTCCCTAGTTCTCAGAAGCGCTTCCCTGGCTCTCCTCCATATCCGCCGGCATTAATAAATGCCTGAACTGAGGGAACCGCAGCTTCGAAACCCTGTGAAGGAAACAGAGGGGGTTGAAATCCCAGACAGCAAGAAAAAGGAGATAATCCAGTATACAACACCGGCAATGTATTGTGCGTATACTCAACCCACGTAAGCTACTGGCACGAGGATGAGGGATTGTGAGAAGCCAGACAACGAAGGGCCCTCCCGAGGTCCTTGTTTGTGGATGGAATCCTGTAGTGCTCTTCAGTAGTGCCAATCTGTCTACAGAACTCCCTCCAGAAGTGGGAGACAAACTGGGGGCCTCTGTCAGAAACCACGTCCTCCGGAAGACCATGGATCCGAAAGATGTGGTCCACGACCGCCCGAGCAGTCTCCCTGGCTGAGGGAAGTTTAGGGAGACGAATGAAGTGGACCGCCTTGGAAAAGTGATCCACTACAGTGAGGACAACCGTATTGCCACTGGACTCCGGTAATCCAGACACAAAGTTGAGAGGTTGGAGCAAACCAACGGGTACAGAACTAGAGTATTTGTTTTGAGCACAGGCCGAGCAGGCGACCACAAAACCACGGACCCCACCACACAACCAGGTAAAAAAATGGTGTCTGGTGTCCTCTGGAGCTGTGAATTGACGTGAGAGAGCATCAGGCTTAATGTTTTTGGAGCCTGGTCGGTAAGACAGGGTAAAATTAAATCGCCCAAAGAAAAGTGTCCAGGGAGGCTGCCTGGAATTCAGCCGTTTGGCTGTTTGGATATACTCCAAGTTATGGTGGTCGGTCCAGACCATAAACGGCCCCGCCGAACCCTCCAAACAGTGGCGCCACTCCCCCAAAGCCAGCCGCACTGCCAACAACTCACGATTGGCGATGTGGTAGTTCCATTCTATGTGAGACAATCGGTGTGAAAAATGTGCACACGGATGCTATTTATTTTCAAGAGGAGACCGGTGCGATAGCACTGCTCCAACACCTACCTCTGACGCATCAACCTCCACAACAAACTGGTATGGAGTTATTAAAATAGGTGCAGATGAAAACCGCCTTTTAAAGGATTAGTTCACTTTTAAATAAACTTTTGCTGATAATTTACTCTCCCCCATGACATCCAAGATGTCCATGTCTTTCTTTAGTCGAAAATAAATTAAGGATTTTGATGCAAAATGACAGTTTCAGTGCATATTCAAAGGGCTTTAAACGATACCAGACGATGAATAAGGGTCTTATCTAATGAAACGATCAGTCATTTGAATTTTTTTTTCAAAAGTTTAAGTTTTATAAGCACAAATGTTGGCCTTGTTCCGTTCTGTGTTACGTTGAAAAGGTCACGCTTGCCGTAGACGGAAATACAGAGTCGTTGTTGAACGTGCACATCCTGAGTCAAATGCCGTTTACAAAAAGGGGAGTTAAAAGGTAAAACAACGATGTCGGACGATTTTGAATCCTCCTTCCGCTCATTTGAAAACACTGACTCGGTATTTCCGCCTACGACAAGTGTGACCTCTTCAACGTAATTGCGTATTACGTGACATCATGAACACATATCACAGAAGGAAGCAAGGCGAACATTTGTGCTTATAAAACTTAAACTTTTGAATTTTTTTTTTTTTTTAATGACCGATGGTTTCGTTAGATCAGACCCTTATTCATCTTCTGGTATTGTTTAAAGCCCTATGAAGCTGCACTGAAACTGTCATTTTGACCTTGAACCGTTTGGGGTCCATTGAGTCTATTATAAGGAGAAATATCCTGGAATGTTTGCATCAAAAACCTTAATTTATTTACAACTGAAGAAAGAAAGACATGGACATCTTGGATGACATGGGTGAGAGTAAATTATCAGAACAAAAATTATTTAAAAGTGAACTAATCCTTTAAGTTCATCTAAGGCTGCCTGAGCAGCTGAGGACCAACAAAACAGTTTCTTTGTGGAGGTTAATGCTGTCAGAGGAGCCGCCACCTGGCAAAATTATGGATAAACTGCCTGTAGAAATGAGCAAATCCAATAAAACTTTGCAATGACTTTCGGTTGCCAGGTGTGGGCCAGTCAGAGACGGCTTCTACCTTCGCAGGGTCCATGCGAATCCCCTCCACCGATATGATGTGTCCCAAGAAATTAACTGACTGGTTGTGGAAGGAACACTTCTCCGTCTTAGCAAACAGTTGGTTCTCTAGCAACCGCTGCAGCACTCGTCTGACGTGCTGGATGTGTATCTGGAGTGAACGAGAAAAAATGAGGATGTCCGAACCATCTTGAAGGCTGATGACAAAGATAGGGGATTCCTATTCTTTATGGTGATGTAATTCAGCCCCCGATAATCAATGCAAGGGCGCAAGGAACCATCCTTTTTCTTCACAATGAAGAATCCCGCCCCCGCTGGAGAGGAAGAAGGACGAATAACACCAGCCACCAGAGACTCAGACAGATACTTCTCCATGGCCGCCCGTTCAGGAGCGGACAAGGAGAATAACCTTCCCTTTGGCGGAGAAGTGCCAGGGAGGAGATTGATGGCACAATCATAGGGACGGTGTGGGGTGAGTGAGTGACAAAGAAAACTATTTCTTCTCTGTGATTACCAGATGTAATTACTTGTAACAGAACTGTGGTATAAGAAATGGTGGTGAGTTCTCTGCCATCTAAAGCGTGAGCAGTAAGGACAGGAGAGAGAGATTGAAATGAAATGCCCAACTTCAAGCCCAAGAAAAATCAATAAAATTCCCTTTGGCCCCGGAATCAACGAGGGCAGAGAGTTGATGAACAGCAGCTTTATATGTGACTGAGACTGGAAGCATAGCGCAGGAACCAGTAGATGGGCTGGTGGTAGTAGCACTCACCAGTATCCCCTTGGTTAGAAGCGAGCATTGGCTTTTACCGGACAGGAAGAGGCAAAATGTCTCGGTCGACCACAGTAGAGACATAATCCTTTGGACAGACATTTCTGCTTCTCCTCAGCAGTACCTGCCCAACTGCATAGGTTCTGGAGCAGATGAGTGAACCGGAGTATCAGAAACTGAAAAAGCAGACACAGAGTGGGCCAAAGTCAAGGATGTAGAAGCCAGAGCTCTCTGACGAAGATCCCGTCTATTAACCAAACGAATCACCAGATCAACAAGTTCATCAAGATGTTCAGGAAGATCATGAGCATACATCTCATCCCTTATCTCATCCTCCAGCCCCTCCATGAACCTGGCCGCCAGAGCTGTGTCATTCCACTCACTTGACGCAGCAAGTGTGCGAAACTCGATGGCGAGGTCGGCTACCGAACATCTCCCTTGACGAAGTGCTGCCAACAACTGCGATGCCTCCTTACCGAGTGCTGAGCGGTCGAGTATCTTGACAAACAAGCCCGACCGGCAAAGAGAGAGATGACAAATGCCACTTTGACTGAATCTGAGGCATAAGTGAGGGGCTGCAGAGAGAAAATAACCTCACATTGAATAATAAAAGCAGAACATACTGTGGGCTCACCAGAGTAAATAGGAGGGTTGTTGATACATGGTTCAGGGGTGACTGAAGAACGTCCAGTGGCGGGTTATGTTCAGTCTCCATCCGACGAACAGTTTCTGTAAGCTCAGTGGCTTGGCTGGCTAACGTGTCCACAGCATGATGAGCAGCCTTCAGCTCCCCCTGATGCTGTCCGAGCAGCGCACCCTGTGCTTCCAAAGCCGAGCGTAACTGCGATTGATCTGCTGGATCCATCCTGGTCAGTGTGTACTGTTAGGGATGCTGGGATGAAACGGGGACCCAAGAGCAGATTAGCAGTTTGCTTAGTTTATTGACCCAATAGCGAGGGAACCAAACAGAACACCAAAATAACAGGCAGCCGATCTGCCAAGTAAAGGGCTGAGCCCAACAATCCCTTAGGAAAGTTGATAAGGAAGATGGGCCAGGCAGGGGTCAAAACCAGAGGGTAACCACAGTCCCAGGAGCAGAGCACAGGTAACATTCCAAAACACAAGCGGAAAATCATTAACCATGTAAATGATCCAAAACAGGTCTGCATACAGGAACTGGGCAAAAAACAGAAAGGCTGATGATCAAACCAAAGTCCTGACAAATACTGTATGCAAGGTAATGTAATTCGTAATATCCTGCATGGCCAGTCCTGTTCTCTTGACCTGCCCTAGACACATTTACTTTCTCTCTGTGCTCTTCATCTTCATGACTGAGAAAAAAACGATGTTTCACAAAATATATACCTTAATCTGCAACGATTCTTGATATTGTCATTGCAATAAGTCATAAAATGTGTAATAAGTAAAAAATCTTCACCTGCTCTGAACTCGTTTTCTATCATTTCTTCGCTGTCCTCCCATCTTTATGACTGGGTAAATGGACCAGATATAACACAAAATATACCTTAAATAAGCAATCCCTATTTTGTTGTATTTCTTGATATTGTTTAAAGTGGTCATGACATGATCTTATTTTTTGAGAAGTACTGTAAAAACATCCTGTAAATTTCAAAGCTTAAAATCATCATTCCTCTATCACTGAATGAGCCCCTGTGATGTCACAAGTGCCAAAATACATCTACATGTCTTCAAATGCCTGCTTTTCACCCTTGGCCCCACGCACTGGCTCTCTCAATCATACAAAAAACTGTTTCAGTCAGGCAGAGACAGGGTGAAAATCTTATTTTACAGAATTATTGGTGCACAAAAACTGTACTTACATTATAAGTGTACCTCAGAGAGCACTGTGGCAAGCAGTCGAGGCAGAGGGACCGTGAGCACGGGACGGGCCAGTGGTGTGATGTTAATGAGTGCCAGCAGCACGCCGCATTGGTCTCATGTCTTATGGAGGAGCTCAGATGGCAGTGAAGGATGAGAGAGGGCCAGGTCTGGATTTTATGTTGTGTTATGTTTACGTTTTATTATGTGTGTGCGTGGCAGCCGTCCATGAGGAGGCTGCCGTTTTTACTTTCATTTTGTGTTTATTGATTAAAGTGTTAAACTAGGGTGACCAAACGTCCTGTTTTCCCAGGACATGTCCTGTTTTCAAGTCCTGTCCTGGCCATCCTGGCTGTTTTTTGTAAAGTGATGAAAATGTCCTGGTTTTCATTATTTTCCATTGGGCCATTAAATTGACCCGTCCACCATGATGGGGAGGAGTAGGGAACATTAAAACATAATGAAAAGATAACCAGATGTTACAGTAGGCTCCCCTACCCCGAATAAAAATGTCACTAGGCGACTAATCATTCAATAGAAATTTAAATTTGTGTTCATGTGAGAATCAATTCAAATTACTTTATTTTAGAAATGTTTCTTCTTTGATTTTTCTCGCTGAAAAGTCTCTGAGAATTTGAGTCTCGTAATATCCTGTTCACACAGCTACAATGTCTCAAATACCATAAATACTGTAACAGAATCTGTTAACTGAGATCTAAGAAGGCCACTTAAAACTGTAAAGTCTTATCAACAAAAATCGAGGTGAAAGTTCATCTGTCAAATTAACCGACAACAGTTTCAATCCCTGAGTGACAGCTGAGCATTTTCTGGAATTTAAATCAAATGCCCATTCACAAATATACTGTGACATTATTTTATTTATTGAAAGACGGGGATAATTTATCAAAGAAGATTTATCAAAAGAAGATTTTCAAAGAATCATTCAGCACAATGGTGATGAAGATGAATGGCAAGCGTCATGTCTGGAGGAAACCAGGCACCGCTCATCACCTGGCCAATCCCATCTCTACAGTGAAGCATGGTGGTGGCAGCATCATGATGTGGGGGTGTTTTTCAGCGGCAGGAACTGGGAGACTAGTCAGGATCAAGGGAAAGATGATGAACATGATCTGAAAATGGCTATGCACCGATGCTCCCCATCCAACCCGATAAAGAATGGGAGAACTTCCCAAAAGTCGGTGTGCCAGCTTGTAGCATCATACTCAAAAAGACCTGAGGCTGTAATTGGTGCCAAAGGTGCTTCAACAAAGTATTGAGCAAAGGCTGGGAATACTTATGTACATGTGATTTTTCTTTTTTCTCGGTTTTTATTATTAATAAATTAGCAAAGATTTCAAACAAACTTATTTCACGTTGTCATTATGGGGTATTTTTTGTAGAATTTAAGGAAAATAATGAATTAAATCCATTTTGGTAATATAACAAAATGTGGGAAAAAAGTGAAGCGCTGTGAATACTTTCCGGATGCACTGTATATGCTCTGAACTCTCCCAGTTCACCGTTCACTTACTTTCATGTATTTTGAGAGACGGTGTGGGTGAATTGATGTGTTGTAAATCCAACAGATACGATTCTCTGAACTGTGGCGCAAAGTGGCGGCGCTCATCACGCATTATAGATCAGCTAACATGATGTCAGCTAAAGTTTAGAAGCCGAGATGGAGGCATCCATGAAGGGTCTGTCCTTCTCCTTCACTCCGAGCGGGATTTGAACCCGGGTCTCCAGCGTGGGAGCCGGGCGTGCTAAAAAGGATGCTAAATAACGCAAGCCTCTAACGTCAGTCGCTAGTGCATCTCATCACTTGTGAGTGAGGTTTACACACACATCTCTTACTGACCTACATCCATTACACTCACCCCCCTAAACCTCACTCCCATCCTGGTCCTGGCAACAAATGTAACCGGTCTTACTTAACCTGTTCCGAGCAGGATAAAAAAATAAATAAAAAAAATGTCATAATTCCATCAGTTAGCAGGTGAAGAGACAAGTTTGTTCCTCACCAATGTCCAAAAACACGAAGAATCACACTTTTTTTTAAATTACATTTATTTCTGATCAGCGTCCAGCAAACTAGCACACTGTACATGTATATCACATAAAACAACCTTCAATAAAGATCTCTTGAGTAAATCCGTTGAGCTTTTGCACAAACTCTCTTCATCGGTTTCTGACGTATTTACTCTTCTAATTGTGACGACTTGGGGAATAAGTGTGAGAAGCAAGCATTTCAGTGGCAAGTAAAATCTATGATTAAACCTTCATCATAATACAGATTCTGCAGCCTCAGTCATTCATTGTCTTGCTAAATATACGAGTGAATCAGTCTAAAGATATTGTGAAAGAAAAGTGTAAGGGATGGAGTCACACATTCATCTGACGGAGCGACCGGAGGAGTTTACGAGATCCTGCAGGGAAACAGACCACGGAAGCTCTTCATTCTCTCATCCTGATTGGCTGATCAGGATGCTGCGAGAGAAACCAGAGCTGTGATTGTTCAGAGCATTTGGAAGAATACCTGAAGCATTTGGAGTGTTTCAGAACTGCAGCAACTGTAAATCTCTAAGATATGATCTCTTGACATACAGCAATTTTCAACCCAATCATTTTGATGTGAAAACAAATACAATGCAAATCAAATATTTTTTTTCCACAATTGGAGGTAGTCAGTACTTGAATATAATGTTATCAAAATCTACACGATGACACAAACTGTTATATGTGAATCTTCACAATATAGATCCGTCTGTCTTTAATGCTCAGCAAGACTAAAGGGAAGTTATTTCTAGTTCTCTCCTGTATTATAATGCAAGCAATATAGATGTGTGTATTCAAATATCTACTGTACGTGAGGGTTCAATTACAACCTATGAGCTGTTTTCTTACTAAACAGACAAACATGCAACAGTGAGATACGTGAGACAGGATATATGATGTGACTCAGCATGAGCGATAGAGGGATATTCCACACAATATAAGACACTACAGAGCCGAGAAGTCTAGGAATTAAAGTTCTGGAGAAGATGGCGAAGGCTGAACGGCTGCATGCAGACAACTGGGATATCTGGAGAAAGTGGGACAAAAGAGAGCAAACTGATGAAAGCATTTCTTAGCTAATTTTATATATACACACTATATTGCCAAAAGTTTTGGGACATCTGCCTTCACACACACACATGAGCTTTATTGCCATCCCATTCTTAATCCGTAGGGTTTAATATGGAGTCGGCCCACCCTTTGCAGCTCTAACAGCTTCAGCTCTTCTGGGAAGGCTTTCCTCAAGGTTTAGGAGTGTGTTTATGGGAATTCTTCTAGAAGCGCATTTGTGAGGTCAGGCAATGATGTTGGACGAGAAGGCCTGGCTCGCAGTCTCCGCTCTAATTCATCCCAAAGGTGTTCTATCGGGATGAGGCCAGTCCAGTTCCTCCACACCAAACTCGCTCATCCATGTCTTTATGGAGCGACGCTTTGTGCACTGGAGCGCAGTCATGTTGGGACAGGAAGGGGCCGTCCCCAAACTGTTCCCACAAAGATGGGAGCATGAAATTGTCCAAAAAGTCTTGGTGACGCATTAAGAGTTCCTTTCACTGGAACTAAGGGGCCAACCCTGAAAACAACCCCACCCCATAATCCCCCCTCCACCAAACTTTACACTTGGCACAATGCAGTCAGGCAAGCCCCGTTCTGACCCCGCTCTGGGATTTCACTTCATGGCTGAGTTGCTGTTGTTCCCAATCGCTTCAACTGTGTTATAATCCCACTAACAGTTGAGCGTGGAATATTTAGTAGTGAGGAAATGTCAGGAATGGCCTTATTGCACAGGTGGCAACCTATCCCGGTCCCACGCTTGAGTTCACTGAGCTCCTGAGAGCGAGCCATTCTCTCACAAATGTGTGTAGAAGCGTCTGCATGCCTAGTGCTTGATTTATACACCTGTGGCCATGAAGGGATTGAACACCTGAACTCTGGGATTGGGAGGGGCGGCCCAATACTTTTGGCGATATGTGTGTGTGTGTGTGTGTGTGTGTGTGTGTGTGTGTGTGTGTGTGTGCTGGCTTACATTAAATGATTAACTGGCTGCAGTCTCCTGTTGCATGATGTAGATTCGTGAAGCATCGTCCACCATACTGCCACAGTGAACATCACTCCTGAAACACAGATGTAGTCAGCATAAGCCCCAAATGTTTTGTCAATGTATACGAGCTAATTTGAACCTAAAGTCAACATTTAAGCTCTCTGTTTAGACCTGTAATTGAGTCAATCCATCCCATCAGAGCACAGGTGTTCACTTACCTGTTATCGTTAATGTCTGTGCTATTTCCTGAAAGGCATAAAGGAACAGAATAAAACGTTACAAGCTAAATCTTACAGTGTTTAAGAAAAGCTTGCTCTGTCCCTTAAACCTGCTAGTCTTTAATGTCAGAAGCCTGGAGACAATAACATGATCTCTGGGTAAACTGACACAAAACACATCTTTATTTCCATTGTCCACTTTCAGACATTCTACTAACTATAAATAACTTTGAAAATACATGTCAACGAGCAGTCATTAGAGTATTAGTAGACTGTCTGCTTAATATCTGTGAAACAAGGTTTGTTGAAACAGGAAGGACGTGGGAACCGGCGAGTGTTAAACATAACTTTAATAATAAAATAAACAAAACCAAAGTAAAGCGGCAGCGCCTCATGGACTAAAACTAAAACAAAATCACAACATAAAGTCCCAGGCCTGGTTCTCTCTCGTCCTTCAGTGTCATCACTCCTCCTTTTATTCTTCCGGAGCTCCTCCGTGGGACTCGAGACCGGTGTGGTGCATTAACACTCTCTCCACCGGCCTCGCTCCGCTTCCCCGGGTCTTAGCCATGCCCTGCTTTTGATGCTTCCCAACTGACATTCCACTAACTATAAGTAACCTTTGCAACTGCATGTCAACTTATTCTACTAACCGAACCCTAACCTAACAGTCTACTAATACTCTGATGACTGCTAGTTGACATGTGGTTGCAAATCCATGGAATCTTTCCATTGCACAAAAGATTCTTTAGACCAGGGGTTTTCAACCTTTTAGGGCATGCGTCCGTCACGTCACGTTTATGTAATTTCACTCGTTCACCCTTCAACCAAAACAAGCATCATTGCTATATTATATTCAGCCTGTCTACACTGAACACAACAAAGTGTTGCAAATCCATTTGTTCTTCATAATAGTCACGTCTGGTTTTGGGTTTTGTTTCATGTCTTTTATTTTGTAGTTTGGTTCCTGTTTTCTTGCCATTATTGATGGGCGATTTTGAAACACTGCTTCACAAACTTTTACGACTCTTTTGTTTTGAATCAGTGGTTTGGAGCGCGTTTCAAACTGAGAGTCACGTTATATCAGTAAAAGAGGCTGCGTTACATCATCACAGTTTCGAAACGTTTCAGAATGTCAATGGCTCACCGCTGGGGGTGATCTCTGTGAACCATTGAGCAGGTCTGTGGGTTTACCCTGATCTCTGATCAGTTTTATTCTGTACATTTGTACACATTGTAAGTAGACATTAGCATAATATAAAGGAATAACAGTAGTTAATAGTCTCTTATTTGCCTCTTTATTTGAGCCATGGAACAAACAAAACAAGCCCTGTAAATTTATTAAAAAAAACACAGACTCTTGATATTTAATCTTATTAGATATTTAGTTAATTGCATTTGATAGATTTCAGTTTCAATTAAGTATTTGCAATGTGTTTGAAAAAGGTGTTTTTATGCATGTTTGGATGTTTTTGTTGCATTTCCACTGTTCTGACCAGCAGGGGTCGCCAGCGTGTGGGGTTTCCAATGCTTCAAAACAGTGAATCATTTTGCAAGCAATTGGTTCAATTGATTCTTTGAAACGCTTTGTTTCTCCCATCACTACTTGCCATCATGTCTTGTGCTTCCCTAGTCTTATGTGTCATGTTCTGATTGGTTGATCATCTTGATTGTTCACAGATGTCTCTTGTTAGTCATTAGTCCTTGTGTATTAATTGCTTTTCTGTTATTATTGTCTCTTGTCTAGCTTTGTTTGTGTAATCCGCTGCTTTGACAAGTCTTTTGTTTATTTTGTGTCTGTTCATTTTGGGCTTTTCAATAAACTGCACTTAGGTTCTTCAAACTTTCTTTCTGTGGACATATGGTGTCTTCTGCATATAAGCTTAATAAAACCTGAACCATATTTTTTAAACTCAATTGTTGATTTGAATAGAAAACAACTTGGACTGCACGCACTACAACAGATTTTTACAAATGTTTGTTGAAATAAAATGCTGTGTGAGCTCAACCAATCAGCATGTTCAGCGTTCAAGTTTCCCCCCGAAAGTTCCTGAACTTTGAAAAAGTACTACCTCGCGAGCAGGAAGTTAATTTAGACCCTGCGGTCGAAACACACCGAGCGCTACCCCAAAGTCCCTAGTTCCTGGGGAAAGTTCCTGCGGTGGAAACGCGGCTTCAGAAACAAGTGTTCTTTTAGGAACTGATCACTGAAAGGCTCTTTAGGGAAGCATAAATGGTTCTTCTATGGCAGAAAACCGCCTTTGGGAACTTCTACCATTATATTGGAACTATGGCACTGGCACATAAGAAAGAGAGATGGATGTATTTTATTTGGGTTCCTGGTCTTGTAGGGGGCACTATTACACACCTCCTGAACGAGTACAGAATCTCCTGATCAAAACACAGGCCAAGAGAAGCAGAAACAAGCAATGGCATATGTGAGCAGATGCACATGTAAAATAACGCAACCATCAACATTTCATAAAAATCTGACTTTTTCCTTGTTTGTTTTTCCTTGGGTGCTATAATCGGGTCCCCGGTGCATCTACCAACCCGGAAAACGTGAAAAAGGACAACCCAGTTGCAGTTACTTTGCTTTAGTATGCCTTTTTCTGCAAGCATGTGAAAAAACGAGCTGCTCAGATTTATCTCCCCTTCTGACGTAGAAAGATGATCTTATTATAATATTACCGCCCCTTAATCTGAGCGTTTCCACCCACGGCGCTGACAGACTGTTCTGTATTAGCATAATTTGCACACACAGTACGTTGTACACTGTCTGCCATTTTCTATACGCTCGAGCAGGTGCATTGCCTGAATGAGGGACAGTTCAATGCAGGTTTTTCTAAAAAGTTAAAGCTCAAGGATTGATCATTACCAACTGTTTTACCAACACGGCAGTAATGAAAGGGAGAGTGTGCACTTTATTAGTTTATCTGAGATGTTTGACTGATTTTACCAGAAGTTTACCAGTTTATCAAGCACACCCAGAAAAGGCATAAGGTCTGTATGTATTTGATTACTGTTAGTTGTAACTAGTGTTTTTGTGTAATTCCTTGAGTATTCTGATGATAAAGCAAAAGAGAGAGAGAGATTATGGATAAGACTTTAATGCGCACTTCCTGTACTGTGTTTTACTCAGCTCTTACAGTGATTTTCTGGACTTAAAATAGATGCTTCATCTTGTGTGTGATGAACAGTTAACTTCATAAAAATCATCAGTAAAGCTTTGGCCATCATTGGGACAGGGTCCGCTATTGCAGCCTTGTACTAGTGGATATAAGCAAGATGGCAACACAAGTTATAACTGTAATTAAACTAAACTATAGCTGTTCTATCTCCATGCAGGAGATATTCTCTGTCTCTGTGGGCATTATTGTCCGAGTCCGGTTCGAACTGAACACATGGTTGCACATGCTATTTAAGCTCCGCCCTCTTCTTGAAAGAACAGGCAAGGAGCAGTAGCTCATTTGCATTTAAAGGGACATAACGGGATTTTAACAGGCTATAAAACATGATCTGTGGGGTATTTTGGACAGCTTATAAATCCAAACTGCCTAATGTTACGGAATGAACTATGGACCCAGGACGAGCTCTAGGACTGTGAAGCTTTGGGTGTTGATGGACTTGATCGACTCCATCTTTGTTTGATCATCAATCTGAATCTGATCTGGATGTAGTCTTTAACAAAAACTTTATTTTCTCAGCTCTTTGCTTAAAATGTTGCTTTTTTATGAAACTGACCCCCATTTAAGTGTTGATAAAAAAAGAATGCATGACGCTAGAATAAAACGTTTAAAAGCAGAGGTTCTGTTCTTTCTTTTGATATATTGCATGTTCAGATATTTATACAACAAAATATTAATGACAGAAGGTTGCTGACCCCTGGTCTACACCTACACACACATTTAGCTGATGCACATCCCTTCCATGTATAACTTTAGTTTCCCTGCTCATCTAGAATAAAATGATTTAACAAATACCAAATTGATAGAATTCCAAGTGCGAGCGGCAGTAAAGATGTAGTTGTTGGTGTGGTCAAAGCACACACACTTACCGTTCTCCACGTCGAGCGGACAGGAGCTCAGTATGTCTATGGATCTCACAGTGCTGTATCCAACACTGAAACGAACAAACGGCAGATGAGAGGAGGAGAAGACGAGAGACAGACAGGACCTGGACGGACAGACACTCACGTGTTGGTTTTCTGAAGCGTGGTTTTCTCCTCCTGCAGGAAGAGGGCATTGCTGTAGGATGTGGCAGGTTTGCTGGCGCGTGTGGAGGAGAAGCTGGTGGGGGATGTGGCTGCAACATGGTGTCCTGGTCTCACCGGCTTAGCTGTTAAAACAAACCACAACGTGAACCATGTGTGATTTAGCCAAGTTGCTCTCACAGAATTACAAAACGTAAATGTCTTAATACCGATCTGAGCCGCGTTGGGGCGGCGCAGAGGATAGCGCAGGCGCATGGCGTCACGGATGCGCTCCACCTCCTGCTGGTAGCGCCGGCGGTCGTTCATGGCGCCCTGCTTGGCATCCTTCAGTGCTGTCTCCAGCGCCCGAACACGCTCAGCCGTAGAACGAAGACGCTTCTCCAGCTTCGGAAGCTCACACCGCAGATCTGCATTATCACGTACCAGCTGCACAAACATGTTCACTAGTAATTAACATCAATCTGAAATCAAGGAACACAATGAGCTTGCACTGAAAAACTGTGAATCTAGCATTGAGATTTATACATCATCTGAAAGCTGAAATAAATAATCTTTCCATTGATGTATGGTTTGCTAGGATAGGACAACATTTGGCCGAACTATTTGAAAATCTGGAATCTGAGGGTGTAAAGAAATCTTAATATTGAGAAAATCTCCTTTAAAGTTGTCCAAATAAAGTCCATAGCAGTGCATATTACTACTAATAATACATTTATGATATATTTACAGTAGAAAATTTACAAAATATCTTCATTTTGGGAATAAGAGATCAATTGAAAATGGATATTTTGATCCATAGAATGTATTGTTGGCTATCACCACAGATTATGACTGGTGTTGTGCTCCAGGGTCACATATTATGTGAATAGGAGCCTAAATGAAACCTGTTCATCATATAAAGTGATAATTTCTCTTCAGAAGACTTGGATTAAACCGATCAATTCATAAGGATTACTTTTATAAGCTTTTCAGGAGTTGCTTGCATCAATGCATGAACGAAAATGATATATGCATGAATCACATCTGGAAAGGTGTAGTTGTTATTGCTTTGCGCAACAGTTCTCATTCATGAAGCAAGAAGAAATATAGGTTAAGTCACTTTTAAGTGAATGCAACATTTTATGGAAAGGCCCCGATATACTCAAAGATATAATCAAAGTCCCTTTAAGTCATTTCACTCGGCGGCCATCTTTGACATGCCTTTGAAACATCAAATTCTCCAAAACTGTTTGCCAAGCTTATGATTAAATTTCATATTTGAAATCCCCAATGAAATCTGACAACTACTGTCTCATAAACTTTGTTTTTCTAAACGCTCGAATCATGACAAAAAACTGCATTTTTCCAGGCTGGATCGAGTTAATGTGCATGCGCAGTCCTCAGCATTCATCCATAGGGAGCTTGAGTCTGACAGTTTCTATAGGAACCGGAGCTTCTAACAGCAGCTGCAGTGACCTGATGACTTTACCAATCGCTGATTGGCTCTTATTTAGAAGGCGGGACTTATTCACCAAGTTGCATGAAGCACTTTCATAATAATACTAGTGCACCGTCTTTCTATATATAAAGTCTTTGGATATAATCGATATAAAACGTCAATCAGGCAAAAGCTAAATTGATTTTGAGTTCGAAACAGCTTGTCAAAGCAAAAGTCCGCTCTGGCTGGTCAACACCTCTGAACTCCCATTGGTCTGTGGTGATGATGTAATAAGTGGGTGTGGCTCTGGTTCATTTCTTCTGTTCAGGCCGTCGAGGTCATACGCGAGTAAATGAACATGAACACACTGGAGAGCTGCTTTATAGTAGAAACTGAAGCTGTGATTGTAATTTTAAGAGACACTGACACTGTTTTTTCATGTTTAATACTGTAAAGCTGTTTGCTTTTAAACAATCGATTATATAAAGTGCTGTAAACGTGACGTGACTGGTGATCTGAATCTCAGAGCAGGTTCAAACTTATCCACATCAGGTGCTTTCTGGACTGCTGTTTTCTACACAACACACATGTTCATCTAGATGTGGGCGGCATTGGGATTTTCGTTAAACACTTCACCATGAGTACATCAGGGCCTCAAGAATGAGTGCACAGAACTGTTCCTGACCTGTTTATGAACCTTTGTAAGCTGATCCAGGTTGTTTTCAAGAAAGGAAATCTTCTGTTTCTGAGTGTTAGACCCCCCACTATCATCAGGTCCAATTTCTGTACTCTGTGTGAGGAAAACATGTCAGAAAGACACACACAAACAGTGGGACATTTAAGCAAAACATCCATGTTGACATGTGGGACGAACTTTTTTAACCCGCGCCGTGAGGTCTTGAACGAACAGCTTGCGCAGGTTGTGGAGGGTCTGGAGTTCACGAGCCTGAGACAGAGAGAGAGCATCTGTATGAGACCACAGGCATGAAACATTATTAACACATTCATGTTCAGGACATGGCCCTGGAGATGATAGACAATCAATGTCATGAAAACATATGCTGTATGTTCAAGCCCCAGAGGGCGCTCACGCACAGAAAACCACAGTTAAGATTACTTTATGACCAAATATGCATATCTGTAAGTCCAGTATCAACAGGAGACAGATTTATTGACAGATGAAAAATGAAACCAAATACATATTTGATTATGACAATAAGTGATAACATATTTCTGCCTCATACTGTGATTGGCTTTCAGCAAACACTCTAACATGTATTCCCGGTGGAGAAATTCAGATGAGAATGACATAAAAGAAGGAACTGTAAAATAACTTACAACAGTCTCCTCAAGGCCTTTGAGATCCTGCTTGGACTGCTCGTGTCTCTCCTGCTGAAAGCTGATGAGAAAACACACACTTGAACACACATTAAACATTCATTGCACACTGTAGCCTCAATTAAAGAGGACCTATTATGCTCTTGTCAAGGGCACCTCCCGCGGTCTCTCTTGAATCCAACACGGAAGTGACTTAAACTGCAATTCATCGACTGGCCACTAGAGACCGGCTCCAGAAAAGAGTCAAATCTGTATCTCCCCTATGTTAAACTGCACAACTTTACAGAAGAAAACAACTTGTTTACAGTCTGGTACAAAAAGTGGTTTTGGCCTATATGGCTAATTTAGCTCTTCATGATGACTGTGAGGGGGATGATTCTTTTTTTAACTCATCCGTTTGAATTATATTAATCCTTAAAGTTCTGCATAAATAAGGGCGTGGCCACTTTGAGTGCCTTCTATGGTCAAGTAGACCTCAGCTCCACCCACGTCCTGCCTCTTTGCCCATTGTTATCCAAGAGTGACGCGCTGCCAAGATGGCAACGGCCGAAATTAGGCTTCAAAAATGCTCTTCAGAAACCTACGGATGATGTCACGGACACTACGTCTATACATTTTTTTTACAGTCTATGGCTCTTGTTCAAAGTCTTGCTGTGTTTTCCGGCTCAACTAGAGCAGGTTTTCCTGCTTGAGTGTTGATTATTCCTCATATTCTCCATTGTTGCGGCTCCTCTCTTCCCAGTCTGTCAGTAACGCTCTGTTTAGTTCCTGTCTCTATGAAGCCCCGCCTTCTGAAAAGCACACTGTGCTCTGATTGGTCGGCTGGAGCAGTGTGCTGTGATTGGTGTTTGGGAAATGTCCCACCCCTTAACATAACTAGCAATTTCAACACACTTCTAACTAACTCAACCAGGCCCCACCCCTTTATTCTGTATATCAATTATTGAGGAATATTGTGACGTGTTGGTTCCCGGAAGAAAACTAGAGAAGAACTTTTTCATGCAACATCAATAGGTGCTCTTTAACACAACATTCAAGCATTGCTTTATAATCTCAGTGTTAACGTACGACAGCTGCTCCAAGCAGGCGCTCTTGGTGTCTTCCTGCATCTTCAGGTTACTGAAACTGGACCGCACATGAGCCAGCTCCAGCTCCAGAGCCTGATTCTTACTGTAAGACATGTGGTGACACCATTAGAAACTCATTTACAGCATACAGTGATTGTGTAATGCTACAATGTGTAATGCTATCAGAAGGCACACTGCACTATATTTGCCAAAAGTTTTGGGATTTCTGCCTTTACATGCACATGAACATGCCATCCCATTCTCAATCCGTAGGGTTTAATATGGAGTCGGCCCACCCTTTACAGCTCTAACAGCTTCAGCTCTTCTGGGAAGGCTTTCCTCAAGGTTTAGGAGTGTGTTTATGGGAATTCTTCTAGAAGCTCATTTGTGAGGTCAGGCACTGATGTTGGACGAGAAGGCCTGGCTCGCAGTCTCCGCTCTAATTCATCCCAAAGGTGTTCTATCGGGATGAGGTCAGGACTCTGTGCAGGCCAGTCCAGTTCCTCCACACCAAACTCGCTCATCCATGTCTTTATGGAGCGACGCTTTGTGCACTGGAGCGCAGTCATGTTGGGACAGGAAGGGGCCGTCCCCAAACTGATCCCACAAAGTTGGGAGCATGAAATTGTCCAAAATGTCTTGGTGAAGCATTAAGAGTTCCTTTCACTGGAACTAGGGGCCAACCCTGAAAAACAACCCCAGCCCATAATCCCCCTCCACCAAACTTTACACTTCGCACAATGCAGTCAGGCAAGTCCCGCTCTCTGGCAACCGCCAAACCCAGACTCGTCCATGGGATGGTCAGACAGAGAAGCGTGATTGGTCACTCAGAGAACACGTCTCACTGCTCTAGAGTCCAGTGGTGGCGTGCTTTACCCCACTGCATCCCACGCTTTGCATTGCTCTTGGTGATGTAAGGCTTGGATGAGCTGCTCGGCCATGGAAACCCATTCCATGAAGCTCTCTCCGCACTGTTCTTGAGCTCATCTGAAGGCCACAGGAGTTTGGAGGTCTGGAGCGATTGACTCTGCAGAAAGTTGGTGACTTCTGCGCACTGTGACCCTCAGCATGTGCTGACCCCGCTCTGGGATTTCACTTCGTGGCTGAGTTGCTGTTGTTCCCAATCGCTTCCTCTTTGTTATAATCCCACTAACAGTTGAGCGTGGAATATTTAGTAGTGAGGAAATGTCAGGAATGGCCTTATTGCACAGGTGGAAACCTATCCCGGTCCCACGCTTGAGTTCACTGAGCTCCTGAGAGCGAGCCATTCTCTCACAAATGTGTGTAGAAGCGTCTGCATGCCTAGTGCTTGATTTATACACCTGTGGCCATGAAGGGATTGAACACCTGAACTCAGGGATCTGGAGGGCACACACAATTCCAATACTTTTGGCAATATAGTGTATTCAGGAAGTAGTTATAGAACAGACTAACTCGGTAAGGTCATCAATGAGTCGCTGTTTCTCATTAATCTCGTCCCTCAGGTGGCTGAGCTGCTTCTGACGAGACTCTGCATGGAGAGATGGACGACCACCGGCCTTCTACACAAACACACACAAATAAACACACTGACTCGCGTGACAATATAGTCCAGTTATATTTCACACACCTTCCTACTGTTCATGTTGTTTTTGACTGCCATTATCACATCACGCACAACATCTCTTTTATCATAATATAAATGTGTTCTTTACACTAGTCACAGGACTCTTTATGTATTAAATACTTGACACATGTATATCTAACTTACTTTCCCATCAGCCTCTCTGTCAGCCTTCTCTCCTCCATCACTCTCTGATAAAAACAGACAGAAGCATTAATGTAGCAGTACAGACGTGAGCTGAATCTGAAAGCCTCTTTTTGGGCACGGTTTAAATCCTCAGGTCATTTGAACGTTTCAGTTCAGTCTATTGGATTTATGGCATCTTTGAAGTTCCGATAAGGGAAACTGGCAAGACCGATCCTTTAGAAAATATATAGCATGCTAAGTCAGCACAGATCTTCAGACAGCTCTGAATTTGGTGGATGAAGCTTGAAGTTGAATTTCAATTAGGCTTAGAAGAATAAAGGTTTGGCAAGCAAAATGAAAGTTTTAAAAGCTTCTTGTGCTTGGACCTTTTGCCTTCCTTTTTGGTTGCTTCTCTGATTCTCTGTTAACAACTCCTGCCTGTCTTCTAGACTTCTTCCTCTGGCTTTACATTTAATAAAAAGATCTGCGGATCCTGTATCTGTCTCACACTTCACAGGGCGATGCATCTGGACAACTCTAGGAGTTCAGACAGTCAGAAATCTATGAAAATCCCCAGCAAGTAATCATTTAATAGACATCTAATAGCCATCCAAACACAGCCCTGACATCAGGGCTAAAACAAGGCAAAATTTGGGCTGTCAGTGAAAATGTATTAGACGTCTAACCATCAGAATCTAGACATCTAGAACATGAACATGTCAAAGAAATGAAACCAAACACCTTGTAATCACTGTTGACTTTGATTATATGATGAAATATCAGACATCTCGCAAGTTATTTTAGCAAAAACAACATTTTACCAAATTCAAGCTTGTTTTGGCTAGAAATGGGTTACTCATAGCAGGACGATATTGGACCTATAGTTAACCGAGACCCTTTGCTTGCTGAGTATTGGCCTGTTTGGAAATCTGCCAGGGCCTGAAGGTCTGTGCTTAGGAAGAGTTAGAGTAGAAAAACATTTCTCATAATTATCATTTTAAAGTGTTACGACTGAGGTTTATATCACTTCTTTATACAAACACTGTGACTATGAGATGTGTCTCTAATATGAGAGTAATTGTGTGTTTGTGTCTCACCTGAGTTCTGCATCATGTAAAGTTCTTCACTGAGAGCATCATAATTGTCCTCCAGCTGCCTCTTCTTTTGCTCCACGTTCTGCATGTACTCTGTGAGAGAGCGAATCTTTGCTTCATGCTGCTCACACACATACAAACACACAAAGACATGAAGTTAATGCCATAAAGAACACACAGGAGCTCTGGGCCAGCATGAAACACGCTAGCATCAGAAAGATTCATGCCATACACTGGTGTGCAAATCGACGGCCTGATGAAAATGTTGGTAGTAAAGTAAGTTTGACTGGCTTTAATGTTTTAAAAGTGATGTGGACGGATGGACAGATGGATGGGGCCTTTTATAATGGAGAAAGTCAGGGTTAGGGTTAGGCGTTGAAAAAGGACAACAGCTCCCCCCAACCTAGCACTTGTCTAGGCAGGTTTGAATAGGGAGACTTAGGAAAAGGGCCAACGCATATTAGACTATACCAGGGGTAGGCCTGAACAAGCTCATCAGTGTCTTCAGGATTACTAAAGCTACAGGCAGGTGAGGGTTTTTCAAGGTTGGAGTCCTTTCTAGGACTGAACTTGCCTACCCCTGGACTACACCATACTCTGCACTAGGAGATTCAACTGAATCTGCTCAGAAAAAACACACACACACACACACACACACATCCTCCATAAAGTGGACTCAGACTACAATTCCTAGGGCTAACATGGGTAGGTTTAGGATGAGAATTGGTATGGGTTTAAATCCTAGTTGCTCCAAGGCTACGCAGACTACAATGTCTACCCATCAGGGCTGTAATGGGTAGGTTTAGGAAAGAATTGGTATGGGGATAGATCCTAATTGCTCCTAAGGGCTAGGGTTTGGGTTAGGTTGCTAAACGGTTTCTAGGGCATGGCTTGATAGTATCACCTGAGGAGACTGATTGGTTGCCTGAGTAAAGTGAGCCTGCCCCCATGTTTCTATAAATCTACTTAACGGTTCATGGCTTTCCATATATTAGAAAAGAGAGCATATGAAGTAGCATGACGTGCACAGTGACCCATCAAACACACACACGCACACACACCTGTGAGATGAGCAGCTGGCAGGAGGACAGCTCTCGGCTGGTCTCCTCCATCTTGCGATGGCACTCGAGCTGCATGTTCTCCAGCTGCCTACAGCGCTTCACCATCGACTTCACCTCCGACTTGATCTTACTGATGTACAGCCGCGCCACAGTGAACTCCTCCTCGATCGCACCGCTGATCTCCACCGGCTACACACACACACACAGAGACATACACATCTGGATCTAAAGGAAAGTGAATTACCATAATGCAGGGGTTCCCAAACGTTATCTGCCACGCCCCCTTTTGTAAGAGAACAATATTTTCAAGCCCCCCACCCACACCTCTTATGAAAAAATGTAATTGTTAATATTTCATGCCTTCATTGGATTACCACTGTATACATTTGTATTAAATTAAATTAAATATATACACAAAATTATATAACACTGTTCTAGTGGTTTTTGGATATTTTAATCTTACATATTGTGCCTTTAAAAATGAATGTTGGTAATCAGACAGTTGACGGTAGCCACTGACTTCCATAGTATTTTTTCCCCTACTAGTCAATGTCTGGTGAACTATCCCTTTAAGCTATTAAAACCCAATTCATACAAATTTAATCAACAACAAAAAACGTACAAGCTTGATTTCTCCATTGCCGACGATGGAGCTGAACTCGCTGAGGTCCTTCATCAGCCCGTTCAACACATCAGCGATGCGCTTCCTCTGCTGCGAGCTCACTTCCTGCATTTGCGCAAGCTCCGCCTCCAGCTCCATCAGGCTGGCCTAGAAAGCAATGGAAGCTATGAACACGCGTCCTTCATTTACAGTGTCGTAATGTGAGACTAAGGCAGCGGGCGTCACCATCTTGTGGCTGAGTTGCTCGGCCAGCTGCTTGTTGTGGAGGCTCTTCTCCTCCACCTCCTGACTCTTCTGGTCGTAGTTGACCGCCAGCTCCTCCAGCGCCTGCAGCACCTCCCGCACCTCCGCCTTGGCACTCTCGCTCTCCGTCTGCAGCCGGCCCAGCTCCGTCTGCACCTTATCGCTATCGCCACGCGTGGACGCCAGCAACTGCAACACGAACAACAACAGCCATTAATATCGGTCAAATATCCCTCACATGACACAGACTAAACCGCACTGGATGAGCCACGCTTCGGGTCTTTATAAATAGGAAATAATCCAATGAAAGTCAGTCGTGTCTGGGATTGACCCGAACGGGAAGTTGTTTACTTAATGCAATGGAGAGCTATTCAATTGTCGAGCATGTACATTGAAAGGATTTTATGATCTGTAATGTACTTTAAGTGTCCACCTCGCACTAGGAAAATACAAGTTATGGGATCGAGACTCTGGATCTCATTAGATCCTCAATATTGAAATATTGAAATTAAAAGTTCTAATTTCAGTTTACAGCCCTGTTGACATCCCTAATTTGCAGCTCATGCTAATTTAATGTCTGCATCCACTAATCTCTCATTTTATTGATCTACTGAAATGCCACATGGTTCATTTTTTGGCCGAATCACTAAATTATTTGCTGAGTTGTGTTGTACATGTTTTTTGGTTTGGCACCTGTATTTAAACTGTTTTTGGGATGTGCATGCCTTCAACAATTATAATATTAACAGTTGAACTGAACAGGTACAAATGTGCACTCTGACCTCATCCTGATCCATTATCTGCTCCTTTAGCTTCTCCGAAAGCTGACACTGGAGATTGATCTCATCATCCTAGAAAACACACACAATGTGGGAAGATAGGGTGACATCAATAAATCCCTGTTTTGCTCCATACTGTAATCTGCTCTTGATCTGATAGATGACACCTGCTGCAGTGAGTCTTGATGAGTTGTTCCGCATGAGTCAGTGATAATGTGATGAGCGAGTGCTCACCTTATCGTCCAGCTGTCGGTAGAGTTTGCGGATCTCTTCCTCATACTTCTGCCGCTCTTCCTCCGAGATCCGCACCACAATAGAGGAGGAGTCCAAGTCTCTCTCCCTCTCCCGCTGGCGCTCCGATGATCTCTCGTTATCCAGAGACGTCTCTTCAATGACGTCAAGCTTCACCACATCAGCATCTGCCTGCTCCGTCTCTGGGACATTCTCTCCTATGGGAAAAACAGCAACATAAGATCAACACCGTAGGCTGGTCTGTTTTTTTAAAGCAGGGACTTTCAATTAATATTTGAGTAAGGATACCCGGAAGGGATATTATGTAATTAAATCAGACACATAACGTTAAATCACCTCAGAGCTTACATAACCTAAGACATTTTAGTCAAGAGTCCCTTTAAGAAACGTCACATCAATCAGAAGTTAGGAATGGAGTTGCCACAAAATTGGGTGACTAGTAATTTCCCACTACTTGATTCAGAAAAAAACTGTGATTCTAATTATTGGACAAAAAACCTCAGCACGTAGTGACCAGGAACCTGGATGTGCTCTTTGATACCAGATTATTGTAATGCTCTACTGGGTGGTTGCCCCGCTCGCTTAATAAACAAACTCCAGCTGGTCCAAAACACAGCAGCTCGAGTTCTTACTAGAACCAGGAAGTACATTACATTTTACATTTCATCATTTAGCAGACGGTTTTATCCAAAGTGACTAACAAATGAGGAGAGTAATAGAAGCAATCAGACAAACATGGGGCGGCAGCATGAAGTGCTGTAACAAGTCTCAGTTAGTCTAGCGCATTTTTTTTCTTTTTCTTTTCTTTTTAATAAATAAACAGAAAAATGAATAGAATAGTTAAGTTAGTTAAGTGCTATTCTTTATTGGTCAGGTTCTGCTGGAAAAGAAGTGTCTTTAGATGTTTTTTGAAAATGGCTACAGACTCGGCTGCTCGAATTGAGATAGGCAGGTCATTCCACCAGGTGGGAACGGTCCAGGAAAAGGTCCGTGAGAGGGATTTTGCAGAACGCAAGCTTCAGGAGGGTGCGCAAGTCTGTCCAAGCGAGTTTAGGTATACCGGTGCAGAGCCTGTGGTTGCTTTTGTAGGAGAGCAACAGAGCTTTGAATTTAATGCCACTGGCTATTGACAGCCAGTGCAAACGGTTCATTGAAGACCACTCTCGCTGTTGCATTCTGGATCAGTTGCAAGAGTTTGATAGTGCATGCCAGAAGGCTCACTAGAAGAGCATTACAGTAGTCCAGTCTGGAGAGAACAAGAGCTTGGACCAGTTGTGTGGCCTGCTCTGATTGGAAGGGTCTAATCTTCAAATCTGCAGGACCGTTGCAGTAATGTGGTCAGTGAAGTATGAACACATTAGCCCGGTTCTGTCAACACTGCACTGGCTCCCTATTTAACATTGTATAAATGTTCAAATCTGGATAATTACTCAAAGCACTAAAAGGTTTATCTCCCCAGTACTTGAGCGAGCTCTTAACACATTATACTCCATCACGTCTACTGCGCTCTCTAAACTCGAAACACTAGAATAAGGAGCCATCTTAGGTCATGTCACACACTAATACGGGTTCATTTGGAAACACATCTTTTTCTCTCCGTTTTGACCTTCCGTTCACACTGAGATGGCATTTTTTTAAGCTTTTTGAAAACACTCTCCAAAGCGGATACATTTGAAAGCTGTTTTCCTGTTGTAGTGTGGACTGTGAAGACGGAGGTATTTGAAAACGATGCTGCATGTTTAGTCATGTGACGCAGATTACATGTTTATACCGCTATTGTACCAGCTGTGTGCTATTTATCTGCTTAAATATGTTACTTTACACACTCTTCATATCGCAGTCCTGCAAAGATGACAGAAAATGTTCTCACATGTGGCAAAAACATGAGAGGAGTTTAGTTTTAGACCAAAATTATAAGAGTGTGATCCGGACGCATCAGTGAATGCTGAGAGATTTTGCTCAATAAAATAATCCTGTCAGAAGAATTGCATAAAAACGTTATGATGTCTGTTTCGTCTGTACCATCTCAGTGAGCTTTTACGAGGGTTTACACATGCGTTTGGTGTTTTCTGATGTTTCAGTGTGAACACTTCAGTTCTTTCTCTCTTCTAATGAGCTGATGATCTGTGTCAGGTGTGTTTATTAAGAGAGATGTGTCATCCCGGGGTTAGCCGGGTCCGGTCAGTATCCAGTCAGATGTTTGACTGTTAACCAGATCTGACCACAACACTGGCTGTAGTCCAGACCCCAACATCTGACTTCTACAGCCGGTCAAATTTACCGCCAGTTGCGCTGAAATTTGCAATCACACGGTTGACACATTGTAAAGTTAGTGTATAAATCGCACTGACTTGAGTCATCAGAGCAGAGCAAAGGCTCACCGCTGCGCCAGCGCCGCAGCTCCAGCTCCAGCCTCTGGATGGTGTCCCTCAGGCTCTTGCTCTTCTCCTTCTCTTTCTCGTACTTCCTCTTCCACTGCTCGGCCGTCAGCTCCAGGTTAATGGAGGCCGAGTTCTTGATGGTCTTGGCACTGCAACACACACACAGGTCTCAGTCTCATAAATCACCACTGCATAGCAGTTCCTTTTCTCCTCACCACAATTTCTGCTATTAATTAATCAACCTCAAATCTGCCATTGACTTACACTGTAAAGAATAAGCGCTTTCACACAGCGGTTCTAGGGTCAGTGGATATTTATCCCAGACTGGGTCATTTCTCTTTTTATTCAAAGGAATTCATTAATAAATGGTTTAAAGTGATATTGGTTTTCTGAAAAATTAAGCATTTATTGTTGCATTTATTTTTCAGAGAAGCTGACAACACTGCAGTTTTTGCATGTACAGTTTACTGGCTATAATAACAGTTAGGTGTAGAACTAGCATCTTCAGCGCAGCGACTCATTTAAACGCCTCTGATTGGCTGTTGAGTTCAACAGACATGTCTGTGATTGGCTACCATGCTCAACACTGCAAAATGCATTGTAAGTAGAAACCTTTGATGCAAAAAATATCAATATAATGCTGTAATATGCACTTTTCACCATTGGATAATCACGCCAACTGTTATCGTATGCACAGTTATTAGTCTGATTGAGAACGGATCAATCAATCCTAGCCCACCCCTGGATATGACAAAAATATTTTTTCTCCAAATGAACAGATATAAAAATAAAACTCTGCTTCACTGTATGAATTGCACACACATTGATAATTATTAAAGTTATTCAGCAGCGAGTGATTTTCTCTTTGTCTGTTGTAGTTTGACTAACATTAATGACAGACAGCAGGAATATAAGGCTACTGTCACTTTAAGACCGAATGTACAGGTCCGATATACTTTCCCAACAGTTTATGTTCACTTAAGACATAATAGACTGCGTTTATGTGAATACTCGCCGAGATTTGGACATATTTTTGTGTGTATTTGACCATTTATGCACCTGAAGTATCCTCTGCTTGTCTGTGTTTCGCTCCGTCTCGGCACGGAGAAAGCATCTTGCGCTTGTATAACTCTCTTTAATGTCAAGCACGTCCTGAAGTAGACTGCATTTTATGACTGTCATGCTACAGGCTTGAGTGGTTTTGGATGTTAAGTTTGGGGGTTAAAGGAAGAACGAAAGCGCACTGCTGTCAAGGATTATCTGAATTATCATGGCTAACCGCACGACCCTAGAGCATTTTTCAGTACGTAACTCAAATATTACTGTTCGATCGAGAGGTGATGTTTTTGTGCAAATGAATTTCTTCCCTGGTTTTACTCTATTGAACTGATTCATTCCCTCGCTTTGATTGAACTAAAACAAGGGTAGGAATTATTACAATGTGGGAACAGATTCTTAATTGGTGCCCGGATATATGGTGTGGTCTGTGCTGAGGTACCGCTGTCCGAACATCAGCGTGGATTTGGTCTCGGCGTCGTTGTAGCTGGAAGGAGAGCAGCAGATGAACATGGTGGTGCGGCAGTTTCCTCCCAGAGAATCCTGCAGGATCCGGGTCATCTTACTGTCACGGTACGGCACGTGAGACTTCTGCTCACACACAGGAGGGACGTCCGGTGAGACCAAACACAGTGTGTGTGTGTGTGTGTGTGTGTGTGTGTGTGTGTGCGCGAGTGCACTTACCGTTCCTTCAGCGAGAGCAGAGATGACGTTTCCGAGAGAAGACAGAGATTTATTGATGTTCTTAGCTTCGTCCAGAACAGCTCCAGCCGCACCCGTCTTACTGACCTGTGAAGATACGACACAAGCTTAACCGTCTGCTTTCCAAGCATCTATCGCTTCACTATGCATATCATATCATATAGCCACAAGACATGATATCATGCATCAGTGAAGGGTGTTATATCACTGTGGCACATGTTAGGCCAACACTGGTTCTGAACACACACTGTAAACTCTTCAGGCTTTATTCCGGTTTGTTTGCCTGGTTCATAGGCACCTCTTGTAATCGTTGCCGTTCCTATACTCCCTCTTCTTCCACTCTTGAGGCAATGGCAGCCCATAGAACCGCTTGCCGGGAAGATATCAAATTTGGCACACAGATAGAGGACAGTCTGAACTGTCACCAGAGCAGATTTGGAGACTCAATCTCTCTAGCGCCAACAACTGTCCAAAGTTGCACTTGCGTTTGTGCTAATAATGCTTTTCAACCGTAAGGGCTAGAAACAAAATCATTTTGTCCTTTGATTTCTTGGCCTAAGAATTGGATGAAGAGCACGCCAAAATGAACGGCTATATCTTTACAATGCTTTAGTGTATTCTGACCAAACTTGGTGTGTGTTACACCAATCATGACCTGAGGTGTCCTGCAAAGTTTCAGCACAGAGCCACCTAGTGGTCCCACAAAACTCTTCAGATTCTGTGCATCATGCCGAGTGATACAATACCCAATGTTCCCATATGGGCCATTTAGAAATGTGCCGTAATGTGCTATATTTTCAGAGCGCATTGGCGTATTGTTACAGAACTCGATATGTGTCTTCGGCACCATGCCCTGATAGTTCTCAAAAAAGTTTTGGGCCAGAGTTGACATTTCCAAAAATGCTAATAACTTTTGATTTATTTAGCCTATGGAAACAGAGCATATTTAGGCCACGCCCACAGCAGGGGAAACAATCCCAACACCCCAACCCTCTCCATTGACTTGTATTGTGTGAAGCGGTCTCCTCGTCATTTCTGACATATAACCAAAAACAGAACAATGTCTTAAACCTGCTGTGTGACAGGGTGTACACACAGAACTACATTTTTATAAGCTACCGATCCCTAAAAGCCAACCTTTAAGGAGAAAAAAAGTGGATCCATCCAATAAGACGTGAAGCTTCAGCAGGAAGAATGGGTCACTCCTGTCACTCAGTATGCCTAAACATTGTGTCATCAGTTTTTATATCGTATATTTAAGCATATCCTGTTCCCCTCCAGTGGGCGTATTTCTGAGAGTAATTCGACACGTGCACTCTCTCTCTCTTATTGCCTGTATACACTTTTGTCTCCTTAAACCAGGGGTGGGGAACGTCCAGAAGGGCCACTCTCTTGCAGAGTTGAGCTCCAACCCTAATCAAACACACATGAAGCTAATCAAGGTCTTCAGGATTACTAAAGTTACGGGCAGGTGAGTGGTTTTTTTTTCAGGGTTGGAGCTAAACTCTGCAAGAGAGTGGCCCTCCTGGATCAACGTTCCCCACCCCTGCCTTAAACGCTCATTTTTGGGGGGTCAACAGCTTATAAACACTTAGTTCTGTGTTTTTTAGCTTGTTTGCTGTACACCCTGTCACACAGCAGGTTTAAGACATTGTTCTGTTTTTGGTTATACGTCAGAAATGACAAGAAGGCCACTTCACACAATATAAGTCAATGGAGAGGGTTTGATTGTTGTGCCCTCCGGTGGGCGTGGTTTTCAGGTTTTCTGTCTCTATTGTAATGATCTCGACTGGTCTTAATAGATTCCTTAGGTCATGCAGAGAACATAGATACCAAACTTACTGTAGTCATATCTTTAAAAACATACTTTTTTTAACTTCCCCAATCCCATTTTCACCAAATTTGAGTGTGATCATCTTAAGACTATGAGAAAAAGTTTTCTTTTTTTGTGTTAAAAGACGAAACCGTTTCGTTTACCACATTAACAAAGTTGATGCCAAAATGCCTCTTGAGGCTGTATCTCTGCGATGCTATGGTATATTGACACCAAACTGTGCATGTGTAATTATCACCTCACTCTGACCACACCACATCACTTTGGTCACAGCGCCACCTATTGGTCGAAAGTGATAAGCCATTTTGCCTAGAATGATCTCAATATGTCTTCAATTGGTCTGATGCTCCTAGCCATGACGAGCCCTTAAAGGCAGCTCTACATGAGTGTAAACGAGACCTTCTCACTGCCAGCCAGATCCACCAGGTAGAGTTTTCCGCAGAGTTTCTGCTCCGTCTCCACGTGCTCCTGCTTGATGTTGATCAGGAAGATGCTGTGACTGCGAGAGCTGTGCTCATTCATATCTGACGACAGAACAGCAGCACATTACTCTTCATTCTCAAGCACTCGTCACATGAATCTGAGTCTGAGCACTCACTGGTGACGGCCACGTGCCGATTGGACTTCCCCTCATCGATGACATCCATGACCTCTTCCGGACTGGACACGAAGCGCTCAGTGCAGCCCTGGCGGCACACACTTCATTAGGACTGATAGACAGATTAACATTCTCACTGAATATGCATCTGGAGGCTGTGGTCAATCACCTTCACGTAAGGGACGCGGTTCTTATCCTCATGCACAGACAGGTTGGTCTTCGTGACTAAAGGGGAAAGAAACACAACCAGGAATGTAAACACCATTGTAGTCGATTTGGTACAATGCACTATTTTTGTTTCCTACAAACCGTCCAGAAGATCCCGGATCTTCTCCATGTAGATCTCGAAGTAGGACACCTGAGGAGAGCAGACAGTGGTATTGAGAGCAGCACACATGCGGTCAGGTTATCAGAGGACCTTCAGTGTCCCGTCCGCTTGTTCTCCGTACCTTGATGTGGAACTCCAGGTTCTCATCCATGGAGAAGATGTGGTTGAAGATGTCCTCTGCGATGCGGGGAATGATGCCCATCTGCTGCGGGTCGTGGAGGTTTCCCTGAAAAAATCACAGTAACTAAGTTCATTATTAAAATTCATCCTGGTCTGATTGTGCTACAGTGCTTTCAAACGGCTTTAACAAATCAAAATGGTCTTTTTTATTGGTAATGTTTTGTATGGTTTTCTATTTTTTATAGTGTAAAAACAGGCAAGAACTCAGGGTCCAAACTGAATGAGTAAGAATGTCAAAAGTGTAATACCTCCATGGTATGGGTCTTCCCAGAAGAGGTTTGTCCGTAGGCAAAGATAGTGCCATTGTAACCGCCCAGCACATCTACACACACACACACACACACTTACACTATTAGACTGGCATTATCCTTCAGTTCAGATGTCATTAGGGGTGTGTGATGTCTATCGTCTATGATAATATTGTGATTGTTGATCTCGCTTTACAAAAACACCCCTATAGAGCGCACACATGCACTACACACTAGTAGGTTAAACTAGTGCACTTGAGCACTTATACACTGCATGATTTACTCTCCTGAAATGATTTATAATTAAGATAAGGGGCAAAAATACCTCTGTATGTCTTTTATATTCATTACATTTAATATAGCTGTCAAGAGTGCTGTTTTCTCCAAATAGCTGCATGATTATAACTGTGATATTGATTTAATACAACAGTTCAATAAACAAGAAGTTAATATTAAGTGACATATATTTTAGAGACACAATATTTTCTGTTTTCGCTCTATTTCACCAAAGAAAATAGTTCCAAACAAAGTCAGTTTTGAGTCTCTGAGTGACACGGCGGTGATTTGTTACTGAATAAATGAATCGGTTGAATAAATGACTCAGTAAGTCACTCATTAAGACTTTGTTCCAGAATGAATTGGTCATTTGAATGAATCAGTTGTGACTCACTCATTAAGAGACTCAAATGCTTCGTTCCTGAATGAATCAGCTGTTTGAACTAACTCACTTCATTCACTCCTTTAAGTGAACTGTATTGGTGGACTAACGTAGGGAATAATGAATGAGGGTCTAAGGGGCGATTTCGGGATCAGCCAATGACTTACTCCGTACGACAGTCAAATGCTTCATTCCTGAAGGAATCCGTTTGAATGAATTGTTTGAGTGAATGATTCAATGGTTTACTCATTACGACAGTCAAATGCTTCGTTCCTGAATGAATCGGTTTGAATGAATCGGTTGAATCTCAATGACTCACTCATTAAGAGACTCAAATGCTTTGTTCCTGAATGAATCTGCCATTTGAATGAATCAGTTGAATAAATGATTCAATGAGTCACTCATTAAGAGAGTCAAATGGTTAGTTCCTGAATGAATCAGCCGTTTGAAAGAATTGGTTGAATAAATGATTCAATGAGTCACCCGTTAAGAAATTCAAATGGTTTGTTCCTGAATGAATCTGCCATTGGAATGAATCGGTTGAATAAATGATTAAATAACTCACTCATTAAGAGAGTTAAATGCTTCATTCCTGAATGAATCTGCAGTTTGAATGAATCGGTTGAATAAATGATTCAATGAGTCACCCGTTAAGAGAGTCAAATGCTTCGTTCCTGAATGAATCTGCCGTTTGAATGAATCGGTTGAATAAATGATTCAATGAGTCACCCGTTAAGAGAGTCAAATGATTAGTTCCTGAAT
The DNA here is from genome assembly GCA_023029165.1 of Gobiocypris rarus. Classification (NCBI taxonomy): domain Eukaryota; kingdom Metazoa; phylum Chordata; class Actinopteri; order Cypriniformes; family Gobionidae; genus Gobiocypris; species Gobiocypris rarus. The sequence continues at coordinate 3,840,855 of CM040910.1, read as the reverse complement.
GAATCTGCCGGTTGAATGAATCGGTTGAATAAATGATTCAATGAGTCACTCATTAAGAGAGTCAAATGGTTAGTTCCTGAATGAATCAGCCGTTTGAAAGAATTGGTTGAATAAATGATTCAATGAGTCACCCGTTAAGAAATTCAAATGGTTTGTTCCTGAATGAATCTGCCATTTGAATGAATCGGTTGAATAAATGATTAAATAACTCACTCATTAAGAGAGTTAAATGCTTCATTCCTGAATGAATCTGCCGGTTGAATGAATCGGTTGAATAAATGATTCAATGAGTCACTCATTAAGAGAGTCAAATGCTTCGTTCCTGAATGAATCTGCCGTTTGAATGAATCGGTTGAATAAATGATTCAATGAGTCACCCGTTAAGAGAGTCAAATGCTTCGTTCCTGAATGAATCTGCCGTTTGAAAGAATCGGTTGACTCTCAATGACTCACTCAGAGATTTGTTTTGATTCCACATTTGATTCCAAGTATATCTTCATTGTTTAAATCATTTATAATGTGAATATTTAAGGTTGTATGCTGTTTAAAACATCAGCACATGATGTCTGCATGTGTAACAGCAGGTTAAACTCATTCATGTCAGTGTAAATGATCTAAATGACCGGCAAACATGTCTTATGATGATACAGGGTAGCGGCCCTATTGTGTCTCATTATTAGAATGTCATTTATTGATTAAATGTAAGCATTTGGCACAAAAGATGATGCATGCATTAAGTTAAGAAAAGGCTTTATAAAGGTAAAAATCGAAGCTTTAATTGGACAACTGTAGCCATCCAGGGTTGTCCTGTTGTCTGATTATCACTCAGCCCAGGATGTAATCAGCGCTGGTCATCTCATATTCACACTGGACTCACTGACCTTTGACGATCTGCTTGGCACAGGTGTTGTAGACCTGCTCCTGAGTGGTGTTGGTGGGAAACACACGGTCGAACGCGTACGACTTCCCCTGCGGACACACACACACACACACACACACACAGAGAACAGAGACGTCATTGTTTGGCCTCAGATATTGATTAAACCACTCATCACCGGATACAGACGGACCGGACCAGCTCTGATTCAGCTGCTTAGCCACAATAAACACACAATAACCCTTACATCCCCATCACCAGCCACTCCCTCATGCATTCACACCTGACATTGAGCACATGTGTGGAAATATAGCATGTATTATTAGTAGTAATATGCATTGCTGAGGACTTCATTAGGACACCTTTAAAGGAGATTTCCTCAATATTCAGATGTTTTTGCACCCTCAGATTTTCCGATCCTAACAAAGCACACATCCCTGATGCTTATTTATTCATCTTTAGGTAATGTGTACATCTCAGTTTCTGAATATACGCCCTGGGTCACATATGTTTTGATTTCAGCTTAGTCAGAAAACATGCATAAATACCCAATAACTGTAGCATCCCCATCATCAGCCACTCCCTCGAGCATCCACACTCTCCCTCGTTCATATGTCTGTATGTATTTATGAAGGCATCATATTTATTTCGCACACTCAGATTAGGCCTCCAGCCTCTATTTGTTGCCGACGTCATTCTGCCTGGGTCGCGCGCATCATCATTCGTGTGATCGTTTGATCTCTCTCTGTGTGTGTGTGTGTGTGTGTGTGTGTGTGTGTGTGTGTGTGTGTTATTTCTGCTGTGGGTGTGTGAGAGGCGATGGTTACCCCGATGATGACGGTGTCGTCCCCCTGGAAGGTCGGCAGGAATCGGTCCCCGCGCAGGATCTCGGCCTGATTGAGAGGCCGGAAGCGGCAGAGCACTTTGATGTTACACTCAGCTGCAGGGTCCGTCATGATCACAGATGATACCGCGAGGTGATATTACAACAGAAGCTGTGTGTGTGTGTGTGTGTGTGTCGAGCGGATGGCGTCTGCGCGTCGTCGGGTTTATATCTGAGGCTGCTGGAGTGTCGTGCTCGCTGTCCTTGGTGCTCGGGAGGCTTGTGCTGCGGATGCCGCGCGTGCGCGTGCGCGTGAAGGATGCTGCTGTTGTCATGAGGGATGCGGAGGCAGGGCGTGTCCGCTGGACCACTCGCGCAGATGGGCGGGGCTCCGCGGCTCACGTCATCGTCTGCCTATTCTTCCCTTGACTGATTATTTTCGCTTAAACGCATTCGTGTCGGGCTTCTCGTGTCAATATTCAGATTTTAATCATGATTAAGTATAATCTCCGCTCGGCTGGAGCAGACGATGAGCCGGCTGTCACGTGATGTCTGTGACTTTCCTCAGCGCTGCTCGGGATGGACCAATCACAGCCGGTGTCTGGACTATTCTGACATTTTATAGACAGGTTTTGACTTTAATTTTCTATTTTAGCAAAACTAGAAACAATTATAATTACAGTGTGCAAATTGTATGTGTTTCCAATAAAAAAATAAATATGTCGTGTGTGTGTGTGTTTGTGTGTGTGGACTGGTAATCCCTACGGTATGGGGAGAAAATGTCCCCACAAAGATGGCAATATCCAAATTTTTGTCCCCATGAGGAAAACATCTTATAAATCACACTAAGTGATGTTTTTGGAAAAGTAAAAATGCAGCATGTCTCCTGTGATGGGTAGTGTGTGTGTGTGTGTGTGTGTGTGTGTGTGTGTGTGTGTGTGTGTGTGTGTGTGTGTGTGTGTGTGTGTGTGTGTGTGTGTGTGTGTGTGTGATGGGTAGGTTTAGGGGCAGTGTAGGGGGATAGAAAATACGGTTTGTACAGTATAAAATGCATTACGCCTATGGAATGTCCCCATAAAACATGGAAACACAACATGTGTGTGTGTGTGTGTGTGTGTGTGTGTGTGTGGGTGGACTGAAATCCCTCACGGTATTGTCCCCACAAAGATGGCAATATCCAAAATCATTGTCCTCGTGGGACATTTTTGTCCCCATGAGGAAAACATCTTATAAATCACACTAAGTGATGTTTTTTGAAAATGTAAAAATGCAGCATGTCTCCTGTGATGGGTAGTGTGTGAGTGAGAGTGTGTGTGTGTGTGTGTGTGTGTGTGTGTGTGTGTGATGGGTAGGTTTAGGGGCAGGGGCAGTGTAGGGGGATAGAAAATACGGTTTGTACAGTATAAAATGCATTACGCCTATGGAATGTCCCCATAAAACATGGAAACACAACATGTGTGTGTGTGTGTGTGTGTGTGTGTGTGTGTGTGTGTGTGTGTGTGTGTGTGTGTGTGTGTGTGTGTGTGTGTGTGTGTGTGTGTGTGTGTGTGTGTGTGTGTGTCACATGGGCAGCTGTATGTTGATATTTTGAAACGTGTCCCCTGTGAGATTAGAATGGGACTCTATGCAAATGAGCAGGGCCCCTGCTGGCTAAATGTGACCCCATACAGAATGTGATTGTGCCAGCTATATCCAGCAAATATTAGGGGGTTTATAATAGAACTATTATTAAAACAACATATTTGTGCTATTCTCAAGATTCAAGATTCAAGAGTTTTATTTGTCACATACACAATTATATACAGAATATATAACTGGCAGTGAAATGTAAACAGGTCCGCTCCATAGACAGTGCAAATAACAGTTATAGAAACACAAGGAGGAAATTAAAAATAGAAATAGAATAAAAAAGTACTCAACATAGAATTATAAGTAATCAAGTAAAAGATAAAATAAATAACTGGTTAACATAAAAAAAATATATATAAGTAAAATGTGCAAACAATGGGTATAATGTAATGTGCAAACAGAAGTATAATGTGCAAACAGGTTTAATTACTGGTTGTTGCACAGTAACAATAAGAACAAAGTGCAGTGCAATGACACTATGTGGATGTTAATGTTAAAACCGGATGTTTATGTGTGTGCGGGTGAAGTGCAGTCACGTGACTGAGTTCAGGAGTCTGATGGCCTGGGGAAAGAAACTCCTCCTGAGTCTTTCAGTTTTTGCCATCAGGCTTCGGAAGCGCTACCAGATGGCAGTGGGGTGAAATGAGAGTTCGCAGGGTGGGTAATGTCTTTGATGATATTAGCAGCTCTCCTCTGCAGCGTTTGGTGTAAATGTCCTGCAGAGACGGGAGAGCTGACCCTGAGATGCGCCGGATAAGCGCACCACTCTTTGCAGGGCTATGCAGTCATGACTGGTGCTGTTCCCGCACCACGCTGTGATGCACTGAGTCAGGACACTTTCTATCGCCTCGATAGAAAGTTTTCAGGATAGCTGGTGAAACCCTGAATTTCCTCAGCTGGCGCAGGTGGTACAGTCTTTGCCTGGCTTTTTCACCTGTGTCTGGATATGAGCAGTCCAGGTCAGGTCCTCGGAGATGTTCACACCCAGGTATTTGAAGCTGATCACTCTCTCTACCGGTGTCCCGCTGATCATGAGAGGGGAGTATGACCGTTGCTGTCTCTTCCTGAAGTCCACAATCAGTTCTTTGGTCTTGCTAACATTCAGAGAGAGACAGTTGTCCTGGCACCATGATGTCAGTTGCTCCACCTCATCCAAGTATGCCGTCTCATTGTTGTTGGAAATGAGACCCAGAACAACAGTATCATCAGCAAACTTGATGATAGAGGTGGAGCTGTGTGTGGACAAACAGTCATGGGTGTAGAGAGAGTAGAGCAGGGGACTCAGCACACAGCCCTGTGGAGCTCCCACACTCAGGGTGATGGAGGTGGAGGTGAACTGGCCTACTCTCACCGCCTGGGGTCTGCCAGTGAGGAAATCTTCAATCCAGAGGCAGAGTGATCTGCTTGTGATTTTAGACCTATGCCCAAATATATAAATAACAACAATAGATCTAAATATACAAAGGGTCATAAAAAAATGATACGTATACATCACCTAAAGCTGAATAAATAAGCTCTCCATTGATGTGTGGTTTGTTAGGATAGGACATTTAAAAAAAAATGGAATCTGAGGGTGCAAAAACATCTAAATATTGAGAAAATCTCCTTTAAAGTTGTCCAAATGAAACCCATAGTGATGTAATTACTGTGTACATGTAACATACAGTGCATCAGAAAGTACTCACAGCGCATTTTGTTGTTACAGCCTTATTTCAAAATGAATTAAATTCATTATTTTCCTCAAAATTCTACAAACAATACCCCATAATGACATAATGAAAGACATTTGTTTGAATTTTTGCCAAATGTATTGGAAGCAGGTTTTCATCAAGGATGTCTCTGTACATTGCTGCATTCATCTTTCCCTTCGATCCTGACTAGTCTCCCAGTTCCTGCCGCTGAACAACACCCCCACATCATGATGCTGCCACCACCATGCTTCACTGTAGAGATGAGATTGGCCAGGTGACGAGCGGTGCCTGGTTTCCTCCAGAAACACTGGAGCTCTGTTAGAGTGCACATGTAACACTTACAAAAAGTGTACTGTTAAATGTTTGTATGTATTTATTATAATTCACACAAAATAGTTTTTCTTATGCCTGATATACCTTCCTGAAAAATGTATTTCCCCTTTAATTGATGTGATGTCATGAGTCAACTTAATTTCCTGTTCTGTCTCCTCTGCTGTGTCCCAATTCGCATACTATCCGTATTAAATAGTATTCAAAAATAGAATTAGTATGTTCCAAATCGTAGTATGTTGAAAAGAGTATTCCAAAGATACCCGGATGGTCTACTATTTCCGGTCAGAATCCAGTCAGAAGTGCGGATCAACGCACACTCTAACGGCTGATATTACCCACAAGCCACAACCCTTTGCGAGCTGGACGAGGATTCGATTAGAACTACAAACGCAGATAAAAAGTGTTAAAAAACTACAAACTCGGATGTGTGAGTTTGACGGTTAAGTAGAGAGGCTTAGATAAAGGTGTTTGAGTGATCAGTTATCAGTGTTTTAAGCTGGGCCGAATTCTCAAGACTCAAAATGAGACTCGTGCGACTCTGTTTTGGGTTGGGCCAATTTTCAGCTTTATCCAGGGATGCAAACATCACGCTTTTCAGCAACTCCCGCTTTTTTCCTGTCAGTTTGGGTGAAATTTCTTGCCGCCTTTGTCTGTCGACAAAACTCCGACAGGCAGTCACCTGCTTAGATCAGTCACTTGATCATTCAAACCTCTCCCGATCGGCAATCGGATGGTCGGATGAATTTCTAGCGTGTCAGAAAACTTAAATGTGCAAACGCAATATGTGCGAGAGTCGGTGAAGTCTCAAACCCAAATATTCACTACAGAAAGTATAAATCTGACATGCTTTCGTGATTTTTAGTGTTTAATATCAAGGGCAGGTATTGCGTACACCTGGATTTCAGAAGTGCGCTCAGCTTCATAAACCAGGCGGTGAGAGGAGTGTAAGCATGATCTACTCGTACAGTGTGAGTAACTAACCTTTCTAAAATCGCTCAGAAATCTCACAGTGTATGCCCGCCTTTAGCTGACTAAAAGATATGTATCCTCATTATATTTCACCTGCAGCAGCATTGAGATCTTTTGTAATGATACGTTTGGCCTTTTAAATGCATCAGTATATT
>CM040910.1:3394378-3831878 GCA_023029165.1 Gobiocypris rarus | reverse complement strand
TCTGAAGCCCCGCCCACAGAGTGTGTGTGTGTGTGTGTGTGTGCATGAGTGCTTCTGAAGCCCCGCCCACAGAGTGTGTGTGTGTGTGTGTGTGTGTGTGTGCATGAGTGCTTCTGAAGCCCCGCCCACAGAGTCGAGGCGCTACAGGTTTACAGAGCAGTGATCACAGTAATATATCGCTCTGTGCCAGGTTGGGGAAGAACACAGTCGCTGCATAAGCTTCCATCAGATGCTATTATCTGGAATGAGGGGTTGAACTTTCTGTTTAGTGAAGTTCCAGCTCACGTGGGGAAGACATGTGCGTGTGTTCGCTTCATTTCACTGCGGGATCGTTTGTACACAAGACTCAGGTGCTGGGGTCCCATTCTTCGTACCTCGCTTAACACATCTGAGATGATTTGACCGATCCCAGATCTTCTAATCGTGATAACTGATCTCTGGCTAATTTGGTTCTTCAAACAAATTTGCGGATTGGATTAAAATATCTGGATTGAGTTATCTGAGATCACTGTCCAATCCTGTGTTCCCTGAAGAGGGCAGACGCATCGATACTCCAACACACGATCAGCAGTGCAGCGATTGGCTGGTGTCAAGACAACATCATGACATCATATAATTAAAAAGCCACCTGGCCAAACAAAGAAGAAGAAAAAACACAAATTTCTGGACCTTTATAAGGAAACCAAACCAAAACATAAAAGTTATATCAGATAAATTAAATGTGCACTGTTTTGATGAACATGATTCACAATTATTTATATTCACAATTTTATAGTATTATTTGTACACCCTTTAAATTTTTATTTCAGTGTTGTAATTTAATTTAAATTACTTAAATTAACTCAATATGAAGCAGATTTGTTACGTGACAGTATTAATTAAAGTTTCTTAACAGTCAAGATCAAATTATCTGCATCTCTTGCGCTACATCAAGCCATCCCATAATATCCGTCATCACTCAATGAATGCACGGCTCAGAGTAACTTATAAAGTAATTATTCCAACACAAACAAATCTCTCAATCAAGTGGCTGTGTCCATAGTATTATACACACCTTTTACACAACATTATAAAGTTATTTTCAAATAAACTTTTATATTATTATTATTATTATTATTTAAAATTATTATTGCCCCTGGTTCAGTAAGGACTTCTCGTTATAAAGAAGCAGTGTCTGGGACAGATTTTAAGTTTCACCTCAAGATGCCATCTAATCCTGTTCACATGAGATGAGCCGCTCCCGAGCAGGTTTAAGCTTCCGGACCTGTTGCTATGACAGCAAGTCCAGGATGAGAACCAAAGAACCAAACAATCCGAGATTATGCGAAAACATCCACAATCAAATCCAGTTAAGTGAGTTAGCAACGTCTTTTTTATATGTAATGGTCGGCAGGCCTATGAATCTCAAATAGTCTAATAATATTCCTTTCTTGATCTGTGTGTGTGTGTCTGTGTGTGTGTGTGTGTGTGTGTGTGTGTGTGTGTGTTCGTGCTTATCGACCGATCGGGCGGGCCATGTAATACAGAAATAATATTCCAATCTATCTCAGGTGGATGAGAAATAAATCATTGTGTTTGTTTAATAAAGACGTTTACGAGCCTGTGATCGAGAGAATCATTCTGGTCTCCGCTTTCCAAACGATCCCTCCCTAATGTGAACTGGACTGACAGGGGAGCTGAAGCTCATTAAATATGCAAATCTTATCCAATCCCAGCCGTGGGCGTTTACTTCCAAGTCTCCAGTGCGGCCCCGCCCATCAAAACCCAGCGTTCAGAAGAAAGCCTCAAAACCAGTGTAGAAAATAGCCTATTTCTGATTCATTATGATGTTTCTGAATGTGAAAACCACACGAACGTCATTAGTTGACCTCAGACAACAGTATAACAAAATAAAAAAAACAGTTCATGACCTCTTTAAAGAAATGTTTGATCATGTTTAAATATGTTTTCAAATGCAAAACTTAAAAATAAGTAAGCAGTTATGATCTACAATACGTTTTTGAGCAACTAGACTAGATACATGTATATTAATCAAGGAGCCATACAGGCACTAATGGCATTACAAATGAAAATTATTATTTTTCCAGCCACAAAATGACTCTTAGGGTGTGTTCACACTTGTCATGTTTGGTTGGACTAAAACGAACCCTGGCGTGATTGCTCGGTTAGTGCGACTCATTTGAACACATGTGAACGCTGCCATCTGAACCCTGGTGTGCACCAAAGAAGCGGACCGACACCGCTAAAAAGATGAGTCTCGTCCGCTTCCAAACCAACTCTGGTGCGGTTCAACTGATATATGAACGCAACACGGACCAAAGACATGTAAAGAAACCAAAAACAGGACGTGACGTCACAAGGTGCGACGCTAAAAATCCGCTGATTTGAAGATGTGGAAAGATCGGTGTACCTGGTTCTGCTCATCACAGGACCTGTTGCCCATTAGTTGGTACAGATGGTGGAGCGTCTCTTTGCAGCAGATCTTCGCTTCTGCATACAATGGAGGAAATCCTGCTGCTGTTTTGAATGTTTTGAACATTTTATGAGCTCTTCGTGTAACGGATGAGGAAGGACACACTCACAAATGGGGTTCAACTTGAGTTTATATTTTTTGGCTGAAGACTGCAGACATTCATAAAGGACTAGAAAAGTAAAAATTACACTCTTCACTAGTGTTGCTTTCGTCAACGAACCTTTATCACATGACGAAAACGAGACGAGACGCAGCGTAAATGCTGGTCATGTGATGATGGCGAATAAAAACGAGACTAAATGTGGTTCACAAAATAAAAACTATGCTAAAATGTCTCCTTATTTTTGTTGGCGAAAATGAGACGAGACGAAATATTATAACGTTGTACTGTCGTGTTATTATTAATGTTGTGCAGTATTTCTGTGCGTCTCATTCAGGGGCTGCCTCAGGTCACACTGACGTCACTCTCTTCAAGCCCCACTCGCCGCATTATTTACATTAGAAGATGCGGTGAGCTAAAGACAACAAACTAAGTTAAGTCTGAACGATGAGAAAGAAACCGATGGCCGGCCAGTCGGGGTTCATAAGCCCTATTCGGACCGGTATTGTTTCTCCTGGGGTCGTAAGGTGTTTTCATCATTGACAGGGGCTAGTCAAGGGTTTTATTGTCGTCTTAATCCAGAATATCTGTGTTTTTCTCCCACCTCCCGTGTAAAAATCTCCATCTGAATGACCTACTGTTTGACAAACACCAAGGTCGTGTGGTGCTGTCTGAATCCACATCTCTGAGTTTCCAATAATATATCACTTCAGAATTCGCTGTTTACGGTATATCCTGTTTGACCACTGCAGAGCACCGTACGGTTGCATTTGGATGCATTTTAAAGAAATAACGTTTATAATACGTTATAATAAGAGGCTGTATTCACTTATTTCCGCTCAGTTACATGTGGAATAAAATTACATCCTTTATTTTAAGGTAAATACAAGACAGAGCAACATTTTAACTATAATGTGGGTCTAATTTTAAACAGATTTTAATAATTAAATAATAATTCATTAATAATAATAATTTTAAATTAAATATGCATTTATTTCTATTACGACATTTGGAAAAACGTTCATTACATTGAAGTGGAAAATAAAACCGAATGTGTTGTGGAAAAAGATGGGGAGAAATGTGGCCACAAAATCCCTGGAAAAAACACCACGAACCTTAAGAAACATCTCAATGTTTTTATTTATTTTATCTAAATGTATGTGTGTGTACTTCTAACATGATTGGTTGGTAAAATAAATATGTTGTAAATTCAAATCAGATCATCTTCCGTTTCTAGAATGGATGTATTCTTGAGACTATAAAGGTAACAAAAATAAAAGATAACCTTGTTTGAAATGGGTTTGGTTAAAAGAAGATTTTCGTTTTGTCTGTACTACTTATACTATATTGACTGGCTTAAATAGAATTGCATTACTAAAAAGAGACTTATACAATTTTCATTGACTAAAACTAGACTTAAATATTCATGGATAATTCTGACTAAAATAAGACTAAAATGCTTAGACTTTTCTGCGACTAAAACTGGACTAGACTAAAAAGGGTATGAACGTGACTAAAACTAATAAAAACTAAAATGATAGCTTGACACAAAGACTAGATTAAAACTTAAATTAAAACAGGCTGCCAAAAACAACACTACTCTGCACTCAACTCATAATACAAATAATTGTCAGATTGTTTAGACTGACGCAATCATCACATTAAATGAAGTCATGCTCACACGTGTGACGCACATGGAAACTCTCTCAACAACCGTGTTTAAGCGTTAAATGCATCATATATACTCTCACCTAAAGGATTATTAGGAACACCTGTTCAATTTCTCATTAATTCAATTATCTAATCAACCAATCACATGGCAGTTGCTTCAGTGCATTTAGGGGTGTGGTCCTGGTCAAGACAATCTCCTGAACTCCAAACTGAATGTCAGAATGGGAAAGAAAGGGGATTTAAGCAATTTTGAGCGTGGCATGGTTGTTGGTGCCAGACAGGCCGGTCTGAGTATTTCACAATCTGCTCAGTTACTGGGATTTTCACACACAACCATTTCTAGGGTTTACAAAGAATGGTGTGAAAAGGGAAAAACATCCAGTATGCGGCAGTCCTGTGGGAGAAAATGCCTTGTTGATGCTAGAGGTCAGAGGAGAATGGGCCGACTGATTCAAGCTGATAGAAGAGCAACTTTGACTGAAATAACCACTCGTTACAACCGAGGTATGCAGCAAAGCATTTGTGAAGCCACAACACACACAACCTTGAGGCGGATGGGCTACAACAGCAGAAGACCCCACCGGGAACCACTCATCTCCACTACAAATAGGAAAAAGAGGCTACAATTTGCACAAGATCACCAAAATTGGACCGTTGAAGACTGGAAAAATGTTGCCTGGTCTGATGAGTCTGGATTTCTGTTGAGACATTCAGATGGTAGAGTCAGAATTTGGCGTAAACAGAATGAGAACATGGATCCATCATGCCTTGTTACCACTGTGCAGGCTGGTGGTGGTGGTGTAATGGTGTGGGGATGTTTTCACTGTGGAGGCTGGTGGTGGTGGTGTAATGGTGTGGGGGATGTTTTCACTGTGCAGGCTGGTGGTGGTGGTGGTGTAATGGTGTGGGGATGTTTTCACTGTGCAGGCTGGTGGTGGTGGTGTAATGGTGTGGGGATGTTTTCACTGTGCAGGCTGGTGGTGGTGGTGTAATGGTGTGGGGATGTTTTCACTGTGCAGGCTGGTGGTGGTGGTGTAATGGTGTGGGGATGTTTTCACTGTGCAGGCTGGTGGTGGTGGTGTAATGGTGTGGGGATGTTTTCTTGGCACACTTTAGGCCCCTTAGTGCCAATTGGGCATGGTTTAAATGCCACGGCCTACCTGAGCATTGTTTCTGACCATGTCCATCCCTTTATGACCACCATGTTCCCATCCTCTGATGGCTACTTCCAGCAGGATAATGCACCATGTCACAAAGCTCCAATCATTTCAAATTGGTTTCTTGAACATGACAATGAGTTCACTGAACTAAAATGGCCCCCACAGTCACCAGATCTCAACCCAATAGAGCTTCTTTGGGATGTGGTGGAACGGGAGCTTCGTGCCCTGGATGTGCATCCCACAAATCTCCATCAACTGCAAGATGCTATCCTATCAATATGGGCCAACATTTCTAAAGAATGCTTTCAGCACCTTGTTGAATCAATGCCACGTAGAATTAAGGCAGTTCTGAAGGCGAAAGGGGACGAACACAGTATTAGTGTGTGTTACTAATAATCCTTTAGGTGAGTGTATGTTCAAATACATGTATAAAATATATTGCATCGAAAAGATTTGCTTAAAAATATCACTTTTAATCTGTTAATGAGTAGAAGCGTGTAAAATCGCACATACCCACAGTATCAACACTCAAATCTGCTGCGGTACGGCAAGAGAAGAGCGACAAAATAAAACATCTGCAGTACCATTAATAGCCACAGGAGGGGAGCCTTCGAACACCAATGCATACACACCAATGCCTTATTTTATGAAATTCACACAATAGTATTCTTTAAATAAATGTTATTTTTAACCCTGTTACATTCGTGAGTTATCAGCTGGAAAAAATAAAACCATATGTACACGCATAAAATGATGGCGTTTAATCCAGCACACGGCAATGTTTTGCATGCTCGGTAAGCTTCGTCGCGAACCATTTTTGCCGGATCGGGTAGCGATCAGAGGAGGCCGATCCAAATATATATTATAGCGTATAATATTCTGTGTAATTGTTAAGCCCCACTAAAGGCAAAAAACATTAAAAAGCATATATATATATTCCAAGTTTTCTGAAGCTTTTCCAAAGTTTAATGTGAGGTACAGATGAATGTTTAAGTCATTAAATTCAAGTTCACATGAATGCTTCCCTCCGCTGCGTCTGTCAGTGACTAAGTTTGCATGGACAGCAGTAATCTATTTATTGACCTTAATCTGAAGTTGCTTTTAGAATAATTGGTTAATGTTCCCATTTTACATGTTATAGAACATAGATCGATTAAGAGCACACGTCATTACCTCACCATGCCACGCCGTCCAACGGTCACTCAAGAATTTCACGCATACACTTCGTCTTTGTTATGGTACCACATACAGTTTTGGGTGTTTTATTTTTAATTTTACGAGAGTCTCAAGTGCAGTTAATTTTCCACGCTATACGTGCAAATAGATGAGGGCGGATACAAATTCTCCTCAGATATCCAGCGTGGTGTTTTCCACTCATGGACTGGCTTAGCCACAGTCTCCAGGCCTAACACCTGAAAAAAGAGTCGTTCAATGTTCAACTCAGCTCAGCAAGAACAACGGCGGAGATTGCTTTTGGGAGGCTGAAGTCTAGGTGAGGGGTGCTCCTGAAACGCAGTGATTTTCACTTCACCTTCTCACCTTGCATGATTACAACATGTTGTGCACTGCACAATTTTTGTGAATGAGAAAAAGAGCAGGTCCACCAATGCTGGCTGGAGGAGGCAACAGTTATGGAGAGAGCCTTACCCCAGCCCCACAGAGCAGATGCTGATGTCATGAGAAATGCATTATCAGCATACATGGCAGCAAACTTTACCCTTTTGTCGCAGTATACATTTGGCACAAGTGGTTAACTTTCAGTGTACTTGCTTGCTTTATCAGAATATGGCAATTCGCACTTCTGAACCAGGCAAATAAGAGGTAGGCAAAATTTCAAACATATCTAAACTCAAGCCAATACAGGCACTCACAAACTATTAGCATAAGTAAAAAAATGCTGATCGGTGCATCTCTAATGCTGACCTGTGAAGACCCATCCTGTTCTGTCATTTTTCTGGAAGGTAAAGCAGAAGAGAATATAAGGAATACATAATTTAATATGAGAGTATCTTTAATTATGAGACGATTGAATAGCAAACTTACAGCACAGATAGGCTAACATTAGCGTTAGATACATTTCTTGAAACAAGAAAGGCTAACCCAACAATGATTACCAACTTAGCCGACCAGCACACATATTAAAACTACTTAAACAAATGTATAACGGTGAGTGATTGTAGGGGGGAGACAGAAAAAAAATAAACATACCTTTATTGGTATCGCCGGCTCGAGAAGATGATCATTGTTTTTTTTTCCCTTTCTCAGTCGCACACCAACGGCTCAAACAAGCTATTCTGAATGGCCGAAATTCTCTGCTCTTTCAATAGTGCCTGCCGCTTCCTCACAGATACACAAATCACTGTTGCTCCACATTTCACATAGTATATGGTGCAAAAGTGAGAGCGGCTGTAGTGAATGACTTGTGATTGTGCTAGAAAAATATCCAAGAAAAGTAATGCATTTATGACTAAATATTCTACAAGTGAGTGACTCTCATTGCATGGATTCACATTAGGGTGGCCATTTTCATAACACCAAAAAGGAAGACACTTTGCGGCATTTAGTAAGGCAAGAATAATTGCATAGGACTCTGGTGTACTACAATACAGTTTTGTCCATTATATCAATGCAATCATGATATGATTCCAGGCAATTTGATCTACGATATCTTGATGTAGACCAATGTGTAACAGAAGAGGCAAAAAGTGCTTGTTCACAGTATTTGTATTTATTCAAGACATGATGTATGTTTCATAAACTGACCACTGAGATGAACCAGTCTTGCAAAGTGCACAGTGCCTGAAAACAAAATTTCTAGACTTCTGGAAATAACAGAAATACATAAACAAATAATGAATGCAAAAAATAAGTCCCAGTCACGCCGACCCTGTCTTCTTCCTCCTTATTCTACGAACTTTATTACATTGACCAAGGGAAGGCGTACCGGTGGCTTGTCGGTTCCTTTTATGTTTTAAACCCACATATTAATTTGTGGGTGTGCAAAATTAGTCTACATTTTTGATATGGGTATGTGAATGCGTTTTGCACAATATTCACTGCAGCAACTGTAGCAAAAATGCGAGCGTTTGAGTTTCTTCATGTGTGATTGGTAGAATAGGATTTGTGCACCTCCAGTGAAGAATGTGTGGAGGTGTAACTGTTCTGTTCGGTTTGTAGAAGAGAAAAAAAAGAAAGAAAAAAAAATCGGAGAGAAAAAAAATCTACAAGTTTACAACCCCTAAAAGATTTTTGATACACATGTGTGGACAGGCTCTACAGCTACAAATTCCACTCTCACAGCTGTTCAGTTGTTTTGCACCAAAAATACCTTATACATCTCTCTCAAACAGATTACATAAACACAGAATATTTGTTTTCGGTTTGAACACATTAAACGTTTTTTAAGAGAAGTCTCATGTTTGAGTGACCATCATTGAGAGAGAGAGGCTACAGATCGCGCATCAAGTTTGTTTTCTTTTAGCATAAAGCAAAACATCGGTCTGTGCAGTATTGCCACTTAATTGATATTTGACAGGAGGAATAAGAAACTTCAAACCTGGATGTTTTCACATAAAAATATTGTATGTGAACTTTTGCATACTAAAATGTAACGATTTATCCAGATGTGGTTTCCTCCACAATCGCCCAGTTTAGGTCAGTTTCCTTCTGGAGAGCGGAATGCAAAGTTTTCTTCTCTGTACTTACGAGAAGGTTTACCACATAATGCAGAATAATTACATCAATACTTTCATTCAAAAAGGCAGAACGCCAGCTTTTTCAGGCTGTCTGAAACACATCAATGATCAGCCAAATGATCCACTGAGGACAGCCCTATAAAGTGCTTGGGAAAGTGTTTCAATGCACCATTTAAAGATGGTGCCATTGTTGCAGACGCTGGGAAGCAAACCAAAGAATGGTTGAAGAAGATCAATAGATCCAGATGGAAAGTTTAAAACCTGACTGTACCAGTACAGCCTTCTGCCCAAGCTAATCTGGCTCCTCTCAGTCTATGAGTTCCCCATAACAGTGGTAGAAGGTTGTGAGGAAAACCAACAAGCATCCATGGAGACGGTTGGGGATTCCCCCAAGCTTTTCTCCGGTGGGCCCCTACATCCATTCAGGGCAGCTGCAGCTCCCTCCGTTATCTGTTGGAGGAATTTAAGGTGGCAAAATGTAGAGATTCATTAAGTCTGAGAGATTCCAAAGATGTCTGGGTAAAGCAAGCAGGAATCACATCAAGATCAGGCCATAAATGGGCAGCCAACCAAACAGGCAGAAAGCTTGCTGAAGCTGCGAGACATCATCGGCAACCCCTGCATAGGATATCAAGGCCTGGGGACGTTTTGGGAGTTGTGGAGACCGGAGCCCTACTGCATCTCCTTCCTGCTGCACTCTGTGTACGATACCCTTTCTTTACTGTCTCATTTACACACATGGGGGCTGAGGAACGACCTGTGCTGTAAGCTCTCTGGTCAAACAGGGACACTAGCACACGTATTGTCAGGGTGCCAAACATCTTTAACCTAAGGTTGCTATAGGTGGTGCTATGACAAGGTGCTCCTGTCCCTCACTGATACAATAGAGCGAGAGAGGTGCAAGATGAGGCCAAGTGGCACAGATGTGAGGACAACTAACACCCTTATCAAGGAGGGACCCAGGCCCTTTGCAACCAGGGTGAGAGCAAAATCCAACCTGCTGCAAACAACAAGCTCATGGGAAATGAGAGTCAATGTTGAAAGGAGGTGTCAGTACCCGGAAGTGGTCCACATAGCTCTTCGCCCAAACAGGAAAGGAAACCAGGCACAGCTGTCCAATACCATCCCTACAGTGAAGCATGGTGGTGGCAGCATCATGCTGTGGGGATGTTTTTCAGCAGTAGGAACTGGCAGACTAATCAAGATCGAGTGAAAGCCAAATGCAATAATTTACAGAGACATCCTTGATGAAAACCTGCTCCAGAGTGCTCTGGACCTCAGACTGGGATGAAGATTCCTACAGGACAGCGACCCTAAGCACACAGACAAGATATCAAAGGGCTACGGGACAACTCTGTGAATGTCCTTGAGTGGCCCAGCCAGAGCCCAGATTTGTACCCGATTGAACATCCCTGGAGAGATCGAAAAATGGCTCCGCAACAACGCTCCCCATACAACCTGATGGAGCTTGAGAGGCCCTGCAAAGAAGAATGGGAAAAACTGCCCAAAATTAGGTGTGCCAAGCTTGTTGCTTCATACTCAAACAGACTTGAGGCTGTAGTAATTGGTGCCAAAGGTGCTTCAACAAAGTATTGAGCAAATGCTGTGAATACTTATGTACATATGATTTGTTTCATTTTTCATACATTTGCAAAGATTTTAATCAAAATTGTTTTACATTCTTGTCATTATGGGGTATTGCTTGTAGAATTAAGGAACATAGGGAATTTAATCCATTTTGGAATAAGGCTGTAACAAATTTTGGAAAAAGTGAGGAGCTGTGAAAACTTTCTAGAAGCACTGTAGTCAGCTGAGTTTGTCTTTAAAAATAATTTGATCATCAATCACTGATTGGGATGAGATCTCTTACCTGGATAATAACTTGCCCGGAGCAGGTTAGCCGTGAAGTACAAGTTACTATGGCGAAGAACACTTCTAATAGCCAAACCACTTTCTTGATGCCTAAAACTCAGGGTTGGCACAAACTAAACTGAAATATACCTGACTATCCACCTAAACCAGCTTCATGGTATAGGCCCCAGATGCTTCCACTGCTCATGAAGATCAAGGAAGTTCCTCAGTTTGTGTAATCTCTTGTAGCAGATTCAATATGGTTAATGTATGGGTGGGCTTTAGGGATATAGAGCAATTAAGCAGCATCATTTATGATTTAATAAATACAATTAGTGTTTAGTCAGGATCAGTGGTGAGACACCTGCAGCTGGAACTAACTTCCAGATGTCATCAGATAGCCCCAACAATAGCCATATTCATATTCAACACATTAACAGTGCATTCTCACTAAAAATGAAGCAAATGCTAAGCAATACATTTTTTTTTACATTTTATGCATAATCATCCAGTTACATTGTGGTATTTCACAGCAAAACAGATGTTTACCTAAGATTTTTATCCAAAGTTATCAATATATGGAATGGAGTGGCAGCTCTATACAATCAAAATTGGAGGCCAGAGATAGTTGATGTGGGCAAAAAAGCCTCAAGGCAAATGAAAAGTCAAGGATGTGGGAGTGTCTGAATGATATCTAAGGCTTAGTTCTGTTGTGAAGCGCTTTCAACACTGATCGCATACAAACACATTTGTCCAGTGTGAATTTTTTATGTGGTTACCAAGGGTTTTATGATGTGTAAAACTCTCTCCACAATGACAGCAAGTATAAGGCTTTTCTCCAGTGTGAAGTCTCATGTGGACCTTGAGGTTTACTTTATGTGTGAAACTCTTTCCACACTGATCACATGGGAATGGTTTCTCTCCAGTGTGAATGTGTTTATGAAATCTAAGGCTTCTTTCTGATGTGAAGCTCTTTCCACACTGATCACATACAACCAGCTTTTCTCCAGTGTGAATCGTCATATGGGTACTAAGGGATTTTTTATGTGTAAAACTCTGTCCACAATGAGAGCAAGTATAAGGCTTTTCTCCAGTGTGAATTCTCATGTGGACAATAAGGTTTCCTTTTTGACTGAAACTGGTTCCACACTGTTGGCAGGTGAAACATCTTTCTCCAGCATGAAGTCTCATGTGGACCTTAAGGTTTCCTTTTCGATTGAATCTCTTTCCACACTGTTGGCAGGTGAAACGTTTCTCTCCAGTGTGAATGTTCATATGGAGTTTAAGGCTTTGTGTTTGTGTGAAACTCTTTCCACACTGATGGCAGGTGAACGGCTTCTCTCCAGTGTGAACTCTCATGTGGACTTTGAGTTTTTGTTTTTCACTGAAACTCTTTCCACACTGATGGCAGGTGACACTACCGTTAGATTTGGTCTTCTGAGCTTGAGAGGAAGTGATTTCAGTCTGTGTGGATGGTTTTTCTCCAATCATGCAATCATGTTTCTCATCTTCCGTATCATTCAATTCTTGACTCTTTTCAGTTTTCAGTTCCTCTTTCAGCGGCATCAGGTCTAAAGTGAAAAAAAGACCAGTACAAGTTAACACCAGTTTATTGGCACAAAACAACAAACATAAAACCAACACAAGGCATCAAAACCTACTGCAATAAGACAACTGGAAGAGGTGTTTTCTGTAATCTTTTTTCAATAACCAATTCTTAGCTAAAAAAAAAAAACATTAAATACATGGTTTCCCCTTAATATACCTTTTAATTCCATGTTATCTTCATCTTCGTAGAATATAAATAGAGTATAATATAAAATATACATAAACTAAACTGTTTTTTTACTTGCTGACCCCAAATTCTCCTTCCAGAACTTGTACTTTGTTACATACAGGTGCTGGTCATATAATTAGAATATCATCAAAAAGTTTATTTATTCCACTAATTCCGTTCAAAAAGTGAAACTTCACATTTCAAATGTTTATTTCTTTAAATTTTTATGATTATAACTGACAACTAAGGAAAATCCCAAAATTCAGTACCTCAGAAAAAGTAATATTGTGAAAAGGTTGAATATTGAAGACACCTGGTGCCTCACTCTAATCAGCTAATGAACTCAAAACACCTGCAAAGGCCTTTAAATGGTCTCTCAGTCTAGATCTGTAGGCTACACAATCATGGGGAAGACTGCTGTAGGGAAGACAGTTGTCCAAAACACAAACATTGACAGCTTGCACAAGGAGGGCAAGACACAAATGGCACTTTTCCACTACACAGTACCAGCTCGCCTCAAGTGAGGTTTTGTTTGGTTTTCCACTGTGTAAAAGTTGTACCTGTACTTGCTTCCAGGTACATTTTTCGTATCACCTCCGGTGAGGTTCTGAGCGAGCTGAGGCAATACTAAATTGTGACGTGAAAACACAGCGGACTGCTGATTGGTCAGAGAGAATCGTCACTATTCACTGCGGCATCATTGCACACGCCAGACGGAGTGTCCTGAATAACCGTGCCATTTTTAAGTAGTTTGGCCAGAGATTGCGTGATATACCATAGACCGTAAAAGTGATACCCATTACTATTATGGCAACTCGGAAGAATACGTTGTGGTCAAATGAGGAGGTACAGACTTTCCTTTGTTTGGTTAGCGGATGTGTGTAGCGAAGATGATTACGTCATCTTCATCAGTTTCCTGCAGCGTCGCTATGATGACCAGGTACTATTGTGGAGGTACTATCTGCAATGGAAAACGGAGCGAAGTCAAGCGAGCCGTGGCGACTCGAGATGAGCTGGTACTGGTAATGAAAAAGTGCCAAAAACGTCATTGCAAAAGAGGCTGGCTGTTCACAGAGCTCTGTGTCCAAGCACTTTATCAGAGAAAAAAAGTGTACAAGCAATAGGGATAACCGCACCCTGGAGATTCAAAAATGTGGGGGAGATTCACAAAGAGTGGACTGCAGCTGGAGTCAGTGCTTCAAGAACCACTACACACAGACGTATGCAAGACATGGGTTTCAGCTGGAGTCAGTGCTTCAAGAACCACTACACACAGACGTATGCAAGACATGGGTTTCAGCTGGAGTCAGTGCTTCAAGAACCACTACACACAGACATATGCAAGACATGGGTTTCAGCTGGAGTCAGTGCTTCAAGAGCCACTACACACAGACATATACAAGACATGGGTTTCAGCTGGAGTAAGTGCTTCAAGAACCACTACACACAGACATATACAAGACATGGGTTTCAGCTGTCGCATTCCTTGAGTCAAGCCACTCTTGAACAACAGACGGCGTCAGAAGCGTCTCGGCTGGGCTAAAGACAAAAAGCACTGGACTGCTGCTGAGTGCTCCAAAGTTTATTGTTCTCTGATGAAAGTAAATTGGAAATCCTTTGGAAATCAGGGTCCCAGAGTCTGGAGGAAGAGAGGAGAGACACACAATCCTCGTTGCTTGAGGTCCAGTGTAAAGTTTCCACAGTCAGTGATGGTTTGGGGTGCCATGTCATCTGCTGGTGTTGGTCCACTGTGTTTTCTGAGGTCCAAGGTCAACGCAGCCGTATACCAGGACGTTTTAGAGCATGTTGGACTCGGCATCAATTCCTCGAGTCCGCGTGTTCGTTGAATGAGGAGAGCAGGAACAAAATATAGTTTAACTTTTTTAATGATTACGTAAGTCAGATGAAGAAGCATTCAGAGCTCTGGGTCAAAAACTGTCCCTGATTTACACAATCCTATGCAAGGTTTGTACAGGCAGTCTGCGACAAACTCGCTTTTCCCTGACCCAATATTTATACACAAAAAATAAATAAGTTGTCTTTCTTTGGGAGTCAGATGATTTTCTGGTCAGCTGTGCTTCGTTTGCAACATCACCCCTCCAATTCCTTTGTTAACAGACACAAAGGCACACTGAAAGCATAGCAAAACACTTTCTCATATGGATCTGTTATACGTACTAACACCCTCTGGCTGTTATTCCCAACAGAAAGTACATATAGTCTTAATGCAAAATAATTTCATAAACTAACATTATCTTAAATTTACTATTGTTAATGATTAATTTCTACAAGCGTTGTTAGCAATAATGCACAAACAAATATTTTATTCTCAACAAGCACTTCATGCTTCCTGCTGCTGACCAACTTTATGGAGATGCAGATTTCATTTTCCAACAGGACTTGGCACCTGCACACAGTGCCAAAGCAACCGGTACCTGGTTTAAGGACCATGGTATCCCTGTTCTTAACTGGCCAGCAAACTCGCCTGACCGTAACCACATAGAAAATCTATGTGGTATTGTGAAGAGGAAGATGCGATATGCCAGACCCAACAATGCAGAAGAGCTGAAGGCCACTATCAGAGCAACCTGGGCTCTCATCACACCTGAGCAGTGCCACAGACTGATCGACTCCATGCCACGCCGCAGTGCTGCCGTAATTCAGGCAAAAGGAGCCCCAACTAAGTATTGAGTGCTGGACATGCTCATACTTTTCATGTTCATACTTCTCAGTTGGTCAAGATTTCTAAAAACCTTTTCTTTGTACTGGTCTTAAGTACCAATTTTCTGAGATACTGAATTTGGGATTTTCTTTAGTTGTCAGTTATAATCAGTGTTGGGGGTATCGTATTACAAGTAACTTGAGTTACGTAATATTACTTTTTCAATTATCTAGTAAAGTAACGTAAGTTACTTTTTCACATTTATTTGACTGACGCGTCTCCTGTCCCCATGAAATCGAGAGTAAGTACAGAGGCATTGTGTGTGAACATAATAGTTATTGTAGTTCAAGACTAAATTTGAGCATTTATTCATCTCACTTGCATAAAGATTGAGTATTGAGTATATAAAAATAATAAAATCAGTCAAATGCAAAATATGCAAACCTCCAATAATTAAATGTTAAATAAAACAAATATCTGTATGCATTTAATCTCCCTTTATTGACCAATTTGCTGCTGACCTTTAATGATTCAGTTAAATCATGAGCAAAAATTACTAGATTTTTGTATTTATTGGTAAAACTTTTTTCACCTGAGTCCTATTCTTTCATTACCCAGAATGGCAGCGTAGCAGAGCGTGTGAATTTGTATTTTTATCTCAGCCTGAGGCTTATTATTTCAATTTTGGTATGAAGAGGTCTTTACATTTGCACAAAAATAGAATCTTTTTGTCATAAAAACAAAAAAAAAAACAAGCCCAGTCCAGGTGAGAAAAAGTAACGCAAAAGTAACGCAACGCATTACTTTTCTTAAAAAGTAACTAACTAACTCAATAAGTTACTTTTTAAGAGAGTAACGCAATATTGTAATGCATTACTTTTCAAAGTAACTTTCCCCAACACTGGTTATAATCACCAAAATTAAAAGAAATAAACATTTGAAATATATCAGTCTGTGTGTAATGAATGAATATAATATACAAGTTTCACTTTTTGAATGGAATTAGTGAAATAAATCAACTTTTTGATGATATTCTAATTATATGACCAGCACCTGTACATTATAAAGAAATTTAAGTTCTGAAAGAATTGTAGATAGTAGCCTTGAGCACCCTGTAATGATATTAGATAAATCTTATGCTAAACAACCCTGAGCTCTTAAAATAATAACTTTGTAAAAATAATAATAGTAATAACAATAATAATTTGATATATTACAGTGAGGTGAATTCCTCTTCCCTTAAAGACTTTAAGGGGGGGAGGGGGCTATTAAATGTTTTTTCTCGCAAACTGAGTTTTTTTTACACTGTTAAAGCCTTGGATTCCCATGCTAAACATGGACATAAGTGTGTTGCACCATTCCTGTCAGAGCCAGTCTAGAAGGCACAGCATTGTGTTTTAATCTCAACATGTCTGCAGATCCAGTCTCGACCTGTGTCTTGTTTACAAACGATTCCGCAGTGAAATGAAGGATCAAACGTGCAATGTCTTACCCACGTGAGCTGGAACTTCAATAAAAATAAAGTTCAACCACACATTCCTAATATTAGGATCTGAAGGAAGCTTATGCAGCAAATGTGTGCTTCCACAACCAGGCACAGTGCAATATATTGCTATCTTCAGCATGTTTATTGCCCAGTAGCGTGATCCGTTTAGCTCCGCGAGTCGTTTGGTGGGCTTGAGGCGGCATTTCACCACACGAGGATGTCAAGGGTTGGCATATTCTGAGATCGATAAAAAGCTTTTCTTTGACTAACAAGGAAGTTTTCAGCTCTTAAAAAACTTACAGGATATTATTATATCATGATGAACTTTTATATATCAAAAGCTGAATTAAAAGTTGATTTTTCAATTCATGACCAGTACCATGAAGATTACGTAGAGTACCGCCCCAGAGTCCCTAGTTCCTGGTTCCAAGTTTCCACAGTGGAAACACGACTTAAGGTTACAAAGCTCAAAGTCTACTCCAAAGGGAGATATTTTATTTAACAGAATCCGCTCGTTTGGTCTACGCTAACATTCTAACAACACAGGGCTTGACCATAAGGACTGGGTGAAAGGAGCTTGGGACAGTAGATGGAGCGGTCACTGATGCAATCGGGCCAGTGCTGCATCGTCACTAAAGTTTATCAGTTGCATGTGCTTTAAGCCTTGCCAATCTAAGGGCCCTATCTTGCACCCAGCGCAATTGACTTTGTACACCGACGCATGTGTCATTCTTATTTTGCACCCGCGCAAAGCGCGCTTTTCCCTCCACAGAAGCACGTCGCTAAACTAGTGAATGAACTGAGGCGTGCAAACAATCCCTGCTGCTATTTTGCTGTTCCATTAAACAATTGCGCCACTGACCAGAAAAAACCTAGTCTAAAGTCAGTGGCGCGTTGTTCATTATGCTATTTTAAGGGCGCATGCTTGACCATAATGTATAGCGTGCACAACGCGCATACACTTTGCTCCTGTAATCTACACAGATGCAACAGTTATTTTTGCAAATCATAAATTGTTACACTAAAAAAATATAAACACATGAGATGACGGAAATCATTATGGTGTGCCACGAAGATGTGAAAAAATAGGCATAAATCTAGCTTACAAATTATTCAGGCTAATTGTAGTAATTAAGGATCAGACCTGTTTGCCCAATAGTGGCAAGACATATATGTATATAAGGACATCTGACTTGGTTTGTCCGTCAAGAACCAGGAAAACAAAATCGACTGAAAAGAAAAAAAAAAGACTGTGAAATGCGCTCCTGGCGTGCGCCTGGTAAATACGCCATAATAATAGCAATCCATAATGGAACTTGTGCACCTGCTTTTAAAGGGAATGTTGGATGACGCTCTGATTGGTTTATTCACGTTACGCCCAAACCACACCTATGAATAATGAAGCTACTTCAGACCAACCCATTTTAGATTTGCTGGCGCAAGAGCCATTTATCCCGCCGGGAAAATAGCAACAGCGCCGAGACCCGCCCACAAAGTTACTTGCGCTTCGCGCTTTGACACTTGCGTTTCAGATCGTTAAAATAGGGCCCTAAATGTTCAAGCACAAGACGACATGAAAGAGAACTCAATTTGTTACTCGTGCATGTGAGAAGTCTTGTGTGCGCAAAAATCCGAAGCGTGTGTCCAGAAAGCAGCTTCTCAATACTGTCACGTCTTCTTGCGCTTGTACGGACATTCACACAAAATTGTCAAAATGCTAGTCTTGGTGAGTATCCTGATCCCCAGTTATGTCTTAAGTGAACATAATAGTTGGAAAATAAAATGAATGTGTATCAGTATATTGGATCTGTGCATTCGCTCTTAAAGTGACAGTAGTCTAATATTCCTGCTGCCATTTGTGTTTTAATGTTAATCAAAGAACAAAGATAAAATCACTCACTGCTCTTGACTGATTCACTTTTATAACTGTAATAATGATTAATCTGTATTTAATTCATACAGTGAAGACTATGCAGTGTTATTTTACATTTGACTTTATTCAACTTCTCTACCTGAAGACATGAAAAGCACTTAATTTCATTTGCAGTGTTTCCCCTAGGAGCTTGTTTAGACCTCCCAAAACGACTAGTGTCGCGGAGCGGGTGTGTTACGGACACATGGTGTTGTGCACGCAGTAGACGGTTGTTTGTTTAGCTGCATTTCTAGAGTGAGAAATCACAAGAGTGCACATACATTTGTTTACAAAACAACAGAGGAGACTTTGCTATGATTGCGCTCAACAGCGCTCAAAGTGTCACATTTGTAAAACTTCAGTATCGATTTGGTATCGCATTCGATACTTTTAACAAAACACTATACATCACTACATATAAATATAGATGAACCCTTATTAAAAGTTATTCAGTCAAGAGTCTTTTTATCTTGAAGGTATTTTCTGGCTTTCCGTGTTATACGCATCTCCTGATGAAAACTAGCGATATATAAACAGATGCACATGAAAAATAACGCGATCATCAACATTAAACTGCATATGAATCAAACTTGCCTAATGTTACTGAGTGAAATGTTGACCCAGGAGCTTAAAGACTGTGAAGCTTTGGGGGTGTTGACTTGATCTACTCCACCTGTGTTTTGATCTGAATCACATCTGGACGTATAGTCTTTTACAAAAATGCGATTTTCTCAGCTCAGAATGTTGCTTTTTCATAAAACGTGAACCATTCAAGTGTTGATTAAAAAAAGACTGTATGAAGCGAGACTAAAACAGAGTCTCTGTTCTTTCTTTTGATATATTGCATGTTCAAGATAATCTGTGGGCCAAGGAACTTGTGAAAATGACAAAAACGCTAGCGGTGACTGGAACATTTCATGCTTACGTTCATGTAAAAGACATAACGGACATAATGTTTACGATGATACTCGACAAGACAGGCATTGTGACAATTTTGTGGGAACATTCGCGTGCTGTGAGACCATGTCAAACTGAGAGACACTATCAAAGCACTCAGCTATGAGCGTCTGAATATTTAAATTGGCAAGGCTTAAAAACATTATAAACTGTTGTGAAGATGCAGCACTGACCCGAGCGTATGGTAGGGGTAGGTGAAACACTGATTTGTATGTTTGTGCGATTGCCTGCAAATGTTCAGCCAGTGGTACAGAACAAACACGACCTGTGATTAGTAACTTAATTAGTAATCTTTAAATGAAGCTGAAAGCAGGCTTTTAATAAAGAAAAGGGGGGAAAGCTGAAGCTGAAGGATAGATGCGCTTTTATGATGGATGGATGCACTTTTATGATGGATAGATGCACTTTTATGATGGATGGATGCACTTTTATGATGGATGGATGCACTTTTATGATGGATGGATGCACTATTATGATGGATGGATGCACTTTTATGATGGATGGATGCACTTTTATGATGGATGGATGTACTTTTATGATGGATGGATGGATGCACTTTTATGAAGGATAGATGCGCTTTTATGATGGATGGATGCACTTTTATGATGGATGGATGCACTTTTATGATGGATGGATGCACTTTTATGAAGGATGGATGCACTTTTATGATGGATGGATGCACTTTTATGATGGATGGATGCACTTTTATGATGGATGGATGCACTTTATGATGGATGGATGCACTTTCATGATGGATGGATGCACTTTTATGATGGATGGATGCACTATTATGATGGATGGATGCACTATTATGATGGATGGATGCACTATTATGATGGATGGATGCACTTTCATGATGGATGGATGCACTTTTATGATGAATGGATGCACTATTATGATGGATGGATGCACTATTATGATGGATGGATGCACTATTATGATGGATGGATGCACTTTCATGATGGATGGATGCACTTTTATGATGAATGGATGCACTATTATGATGGATGGATGCACTATTATAATGGATGGATGCACTTTCATGATGGATGGATGCACTTTTATGATGGATGGATGCACTATTATAATGGATGGATGCACTTTCATGATGGATGGATGCACTTTCATGATGGATGGATGCACTTTTATGATGGATGGATAGATGCGCTTTTATGATGGATGGATGCACTTTTATGATGGATAGATGCACTTTTATGATGGATGGATGCACTTTATGATGGATGGATGCACTTTTATGATGGATGGATGTACTTTTATGATGGATGGATGGATGGATGGATGCACTTTTATGAAGGATAGATGCACTTTTATGATGGATGGATGCACTTTTATGATGGATGGATGCACTTTTATGATGGATGGATGGATGGATGGATGCACTTTTATGAAGGATGGATGGACTTTTATGATGGATGGATGCACTATTATGATGGATGGATGCACTTTATGATGGATGGATGTACTTTTATGATGGATGGATGGATGGATGGATGGATGCACTTTTATGAAGGATAGATGCGCTTTTATGATGGATGGATGCACTTTTATGATGGATGGATGCACTTTTATGATGGATGGATGCACTTTTATGATGGATAGATGCACTTTTATGATGGATGGATGCACTATTATGATGGATGGATGCACTTTTATGATGGATGGATGCACTTTCATGATGGATGGATGCACTTTTATGATGGATGGATGCACTATTATAATGGATGGATGCACTTTCATGATGGATGGATGCACTATTATGATGGATGGATGCACTTTCATGATGGATGGATGCACTTTTATGATGGATGGATGCACTTTTATGATGAATGGATGCACTATTATGATGGATGGATGCACTATTATAATGGATGGATGCACTTTCATGATGGATGGATGCACTTTTATGATGGATGGATGGATGCACTTTCATGATGGATGGATGCACTTTTATGATGGGTGGATGCACTTTTAAAACTGATTGTGTTCGTCTGAGAGAATACTCACGTAGGATGACTTGAGGGAGAGTAAATCATGGGCTAATTTTCATTTCAGGATGAACTAACCCTTTAACTTACAACGGGGGTTGTTAGAAGAAATTTAGTTTAATAACATTTAGTTTAATGTTAAACAGAATAATTGGTTTGTTTTCACTACTTCCATATTATTTTTTTCCTAATTGAATGTGCTACATGTCGTAATGACTCCAATGGAAGGAGTTTCCATTTGTACCATTAGTATTTGTGTGGTCATGTGATCTCAACGTGTCTGTCCACATAATAAAACCGCTTTAATTAAACACTCAATGACATTCTTCTACAATATCATTCATTTCTGTAGAGATCATTTTAATAAGGATGGTATGAAACTGACCTGTGTGCTCCTCAGTTTCTTCATGTTTCACACTGAACGCTTCAATCTTTATGTCTTCACTTTCTTCTTTAATAAACGCCATCTTTATAAAAGTGTGTCACGAGGATCTCAGATGAACCAGGAGTTTCCTGTGTTTGGAAAATTCAATCATGTTTAATATTAATAATGAACAGAAAGCAAAATAAATCTCAATCAGCTCTAGTTCAGGAGTCCGTGCACTGGTGAGGGAGACATAAATGACCTGATTAGACAAAAACACTCAAAACAAGCAGCACATATTAATATACACACTTCATATTCAGACAAGTGTGATATTTAATGATGTGTAGACTAGCTACATTGAATTGGTTACGATTTCATGAAAACATTTGCTATTGTTTTGTAAAAGAGTTCATTGCATGTTTGTGTTTTTGTTCTGGAAGCATTTACAGCGTTTTAAACAGTTCGTTCAGTTCGAGAGAGTCGAATCAGTGAATCGGTTCATTTGACTCTAAACCCCCGTTTCCATCACTCACTCCTCCAGCTGCAGAATTCGTGTTCACGATCAAATTAATATTTATATTAATATTATTGACTATATGGGTAGCGAAATGAGACGCAGCTTTTCTGTTTTACTGAAATATGCAAGTACACTCACGAGCTAAAGCATTTAATCACAATAACAACGTACATCATGTTCGAATAAACAATTTTTCGTTCAATAATCGATAATTTATTTAGCATAGCTGGTATAATAATTGGTTGAGCGGTTTTTGTGTTGTTATAAAAGCTTTAAAACAAACCTTTCATCAGGCGAATAACAACAGAAGCGCGAACGCGCGCAGGCGTATGACGTCACGTCGCCAGACCATAATAAAAGTCCCGTTCACGCGCTGCTGCGCAAAATCATAAAAATGCATATAAATGTACATACAAAATGTTTATACAGCAGTGGCCGGAAGTGATATCCAGAGAGGAGACATGTTTATGATGACCACACGTTTAACTAATCCATGAAAATATGAGGAAAATATTTTTAAATATTAAGGAAGAACAATATATATATATTCAGTGTTTACAATTTTTTTAATGAATAAAAATATAGTTATATACATAAACTATATCTACGCAAACAAAAAAGCTGATGGGCCATTCTAACTCAAAATCAAACTTCATTTAATTTTTTTTTCTACTAAATACTACACATGTTTAACTATTTTAAATGTGTGTTGGTCCATCTTAAGTGGCTTTTAAAAAGTGTGTTTAAAAGCATGTCAATTAATTCCTTTGTATATTTTGAAGAAATGGTTGGTTATATGTTGAAATAATATTTGTGAGTAAAAAACACTCCATATGAAGACAAGGTTTTTTAATTTAAAGTCTATATTGTATAAATGATGGACCAAACAAAACTGATAAAAACAGTGGATTGACTTAATTTATTCATTTAATTTCTGTTACTTGCTTAGGGAACAATGAAGAGGTCTTGTTCCTGTTTGGATATAAAGTTTGGCACAAAACATTACATGATTTAACTGAAGTATTTATTGTTTCATGTAACTAAATCTTGTTTTCTAAATAAAAACAACATAAAAAACTTTTTATAACATATTCTACAGTTTAAATGTACTTACATGTATTGCATATTATTTGTGTACAGTTTCCCATGCCCTAGTCCTTTACAGCATGTGTTCCTGCTGGTGAAACAGAGCAGTCTTTGAGACCGTCACGCGGCTCCTTTGCTGTTCTGCTCATGCACGGCGCCAGAATTTTTTCTCTACCGGTGCTAAGGGGGGCCTAGACCAATATATGGGGGTGCTAAGAAAATAATCAATATTCATGACGTCAGAGTTACTTAATAAAGAAATTGTCTGTTTTGCATGCATCAGTGTAGTTTAAAATTATATTTGGCCAAAGAATAGGCATATTCAACAATTGAACAACAATTCAAAAATGAAACATTAAATGAACAGCACATCACAATCTCATGATTATGTAACGGATTAAATGTAGCCTTTTAATGGATTTAAGCAGGGTTTTTTCCTCATGGCTCACATATCCAATTGTTTTTCAATGGGAGCGCCACATTTTTAGAGCCTCTATTTCACGCTCAGCGTTTGACGTTTTTACCGGTCACCGAGAGATGAAGAATGTTCAACTTTTAATAAAATACAGCACTCATCACTGACTTTGTTGACATGGACAGCAGTAATCTCATTATTGACCTTATTCTGAATAGGACAATATTCTGATTAAGGTGTTTACATGAGTTGCTTTTAGAATATTACGTTCATGTGCCCGTTTTCCATGTTATAGAACATACATCGATTAATGGCATAAGTTCGGCTATTACGTCCCCATGCCACAGAAAAAACAAGCTTTCGATCAGAAACAAGATTAGTTTTCTCACCCCATTGTCAGATCATTTTGCTTGTTTTAAGCAAAAACTCACTTAATTTTGCACCTTGATTTAAGAATTTTTACAAGACAAAAATTCTAAGTAAGAAGAGCATTTTTGCAGTGCAATGCCGTTTAGATGAATAGCGCACGTTTGCACCACCTGCGATTTATACCACTTTATACAATATAGCCTTGCTTTAAAGCCACAAATATAATAACTATCTACACTGTAAAAAGGTTTTCAAGCAGTCCTCATCCAATTAATAATTTGTCGTTCAATTCAATTCACCATTATTTGTTTTATTCTTCAAGTAATATATTTTTCTTTCAAAACATTGTTAAATCTAAATATTTTTCATTAAGAGCTCAACTAAGAAATATTTGTTTTGACGAATGTAAAGTTTCAAGGTTACACGCAAGCCGCGCATGCGCATTAAATACAGATTACCAGTCATCAGACCGCTTTTCAAATCCACGATGGTAGATCCCTTCACTTTCCTGCAGACCTGCACCAGAGAAAATCAAGTTGCATCGCGAATAAACTCTGGTAAGTTTGACAGTAATTTATTATGTGCTGCTGTATTTAGTAGTCTGTTAATTGTATGCCAGGCATTATGTAGCTCTACTGACTTTCTCTTCGTTTGAAAATATTGGTGACAGGTAGCTCAACGTTAGTTTACATTAACGTTAGTTAACGTAAGTTACCATGTCGACGTTAATAAATGCCTTAACGATTGTAGGGAACATTAGTAAACAGTCATACAATTTTACAATGATAAAAATGTGAACGTTAAGCGCTGAACATAACTTATAGTCAGCGCCATTTTGTATTCCCTCTGTCGAATGAGTCTCCAGTACGTTAGTGTTTTGAAGCTTAGGAAAATACTTACGAATTCAATTGATTATTTGATGACCTGTCATGTTATACATTTCATGAAGACTTGTTTCGTTGTGTACAGTGGTCATTTACATATGGCAACAACAAAATTGTGGCCAGTGAAAATGCTGTGGCTAGTAACTTTGGAAAACCAGTAACGTTAGCCACAGTGGCTGCGGAGCAAAAAAAATTAATGTCAAGCAAGATATATATAAAACATTTCACACACCCACACGACTGAACCAGTTGTATACATTTTTACTATCTTTTCAGGATACTGACACCGCTACAAAGAGGGAGATTGAACTGTAACATCTTATCCAAGATGTCCAGGTAAAACAAGGTTACTTTAGAGATCTGTAAATGCTAACGTTAGCTAAGGCTGTCCACTTAAAATTAGCCATCAGACTATTTTCAGATGTACAGTATGTCTGAAAACAGTCTGAAGGCTAATTTCTAAAAAAAAAATGCAGTTCCTTTTGAAAGTCTGATTCGCTGGTAAATTTGTGTGAATTAAAGGGGTGGTTTATTTATGATTGTACTTTTTTATTTTATTTAGTGTGTATTGTTGCTGTTTGAACATTAACCACATCTGAGACATTTAATTTTAAGATGGTGATAGTTAACCCAAAAATGAAAATTTATGTTTTTCTGCTTACCCCCAGGGCATCCAAGATGTAGGTGCGTTTGTTTCTTCAGTAGAATACAAATGAAGATTTTTAACTCCAACCGTTGTTCTGTGCCAGTCGTATAATCCATGTCAATGGAGTGTAAAAAAACATACACAAACAACTTAATTTTAAACCCTGCGGCTCATGACGACACATTGATGTCTTAAGACACGAAACGATCAGTTTGTGTGAGAAACTGAACCGTATTTATATAATTTTTTTATACCTCAAATACAACACTATGTCCACAGCCACGAGTGTGCCATCTCTTCCGCTGGGTGAGGTCAAAATAGAGGATATGGTGTATCTCAATGGCATACAAGCAGCGGAAGTGATGTCTCGCCTGTATCTCTATGCCATATCGTGTACATTTGACCTCACTTACCGGAAGTCATCGTGCAGTGAACGCTGGTGTACATAGTGTTTGTATTTGAGGTAAAAAAATATATAAATACTTCTCACACAAGCCAATAGTTTGGTGTCTTAAGACATCAATCTGTCGTCATGAGCCGCAGGGTTTAAAATGAAATTGTTTGTGCATGTTTTTTTTTTACTCAATTACACTCCATTGACATGCATTATACGACTGACAGACTGCAACGGTTGAAGTTAAAAATCTTAACTTGTTTTCTACTGAAGATACAAACACACATACATTTTGGATGTCCTGGGGTAAGCAGAAAACAAATATTCATTTTTGGGTGAACTGTTATAATACATATGACAAAAAATATTGTCTAAACTACGTTGCATATTCCTCAAAAGTTCTTGTGATGATATCACTAGTTAGTTGACAACATTTTATCGGAAATCATAGGCAATGATATTTTGCAGGTGCACATGATGCAACGCTGTCAGAGAGTGTCTATGAAAATGTGAAGAGGCACATGAATTTACACCATTATTTCAGTTCTGATTATCCAAAAAAAGACAGGTCAGGATAGAAGTTCATAGAAAGTTCAGTTAGAACCAAATTCAGATGTTTGTGTTTTTGATTATTTTGACTCAGTCCAATTTTCCAAGTAAAAAAAAGAAAAGGTCTTTTTATTTATTTTTTTATTTTTTTGAGCTGGCTAATTAAATTCCTTTTGGGCTACCAAAATCTCAAGAGTGCTTACCCAAAGGGCTACTAGGGATTTTGAAATTTTGCAAGCCCTTTATGTGTGCATGTTTGTATCCATGAAAATTTTTATAATAATTGTATTAAGACCCCATCCTATATTATTTTCCAGGTTTCGAGAAGGAAGGGGCTGAACAAATTCTCGAACAGGAAACCATAGCCATCTTAGTCATCAGAGATGCACAAGCTGTACCCATAGAAATTGGCATCATACTTCGAGGGACAAGAGGTTCTGAGCAATCTGGGACATTCTAATTCCTGACTTTAACAATATTTGTTCTTACAGTTGGATAACATTTGTAGCATCCTACAATAGAGGGAGTGCAGAATTATTAGGCAAGTTGTATTTTTGAGGATTAATTTTATTATTGAACAACCACCATGTTCTAAATGAACACAAAAACTCATTAATATCAAAGCTGAATATTTTTGTAGTTTATTAGGAAGTAGTTTTTAGTTTTAGCTATTTTAGGGGGATATCTGTGTGTGCAGGTGACTTACTGTGCATAATTATTAGGCAACTTAACAAAAACAAATTTATACCCATTTCAATTATTTATTTTACCAGTGAAACCAATATAACATCTCAACATTCACAAATATACATTTCTGACATTCAAAAACAAAACAAAAACAAATCAGTGACCAATATAGCCACCTTTCTTTGCAAGGACACTCAAAAGCCTGCCATCCATGGATTCTGTCAGTGTTTTGATCTGTTCACCATCAACATTGCGTGCAGCAGCAACCACAGCCTCCCAGACACTGTTCAGAGAGGTGTACTGTTTTCCCTCCTTGTAAATCGCACATTTGATGATGGACCACAGGTTCTCAATGGGGTTCAGATCAGGTGAACAAGGAGGCCATATCATTAGATTTTCTTCTTTTATACCCTTTCTTGCCAGCCACGCTGTGGAGTACTTGGACGCGTGTGATGGAGCATTGTCCTGCATGAAAATCATGTTTTTCTTGAAGGATGCAGACTTCTTCCTGTACCACTGCTTGAAGAAGGTGTCTTCCAGAAACTGGCAGTAGGACTGGGAGTTGAGCTTGACTCCATCCTCAACCCGAAAAGGCCCCACAAGCTCATCTTTGATGATACCAGCCCAAACCAGTACTCCACCTCCACCTTGCTGGAGTCTGAGTCGGACTGGAGCTCTCTGCCCTTTACCAATCCAGCCACGGGCCCATCCATCTGGCCCATCAAGACTCACTCTCATTTCATCAGTCCATAAAACCTTAGAAAAATCAGTCTTGAGATATCTCTTGGCCCAGTCTTGACGTTTCAGCTTGTGTGTCTTGTTCAGTGGTGGTGGACTTTCTGCCTTTCTTACCTTGGCCATGTCTCTGAGTATTGCACACCTTGTGCTTTTGGGCACTCCAGTGATGTTGCAGCTCTGAAATATGGCCAAACTGGTGGCAAGTGGCATCTTGGCAGCTGCACGCTTGACTTTTCTCAGTTCACGGGCAGTTATTTTGCGCCTTGGTTTTTCCACACGCTTCTTGTGACCCTGTTGACTATTTTGAATGAAACGCTTGATTGTTCGATGATCACGCTTCAGAAGCTTGGCTATTTTAAGACTGCTGCATCCCTCTGCAATAGATCTCACTATTTTTGACTTTTCTGAGCCTGTCAAGTCCTTCTTTTGACCCATTTTGCCAAAGGAAAGGAAGTTGCCTAATAATTATGCACACCTGATATAGGGTGTTGATGTCATTAGACCACACCCCTTCTCATTACAGAGATGCACATCACCTAATATGCTTAATTGGTAGTAGGCTTTCCAGCCTATACAGCTTGGAGTAAGACAACATGCATAACGAGGATGATGTGGTCAAAATACTCATTTGCCTAATAATTCTGCACTCCCACAATGAGGATAGAGATCATGAGATGCTTTCTGCAGCTGCAGTTCTAATGCACTGCATTGTTCCCAATTTAAGGCTGTTTTCTAAGGGCAATGTTTGCCTAAATATCTGACCCTTAAATACTGAAATTGTGGATGTGTGGAAGGAAAAGTTAATAAATATAGATGTCTTGAAAATTGTGTTTTTGATTCATTTTAATGAGATTAAATGTTCCTTAATGGGAAACCATGTGTTATTAAATCTGTTTCTTTTTATTTGTTTAAATAATTTCTATAAACTAGTATTTAAAAAAAAGAGAAATAATTGTTTAATTAAATCTATATCTTTTGATTGGATAAAGCAAATAAATTCTAATACATATTTTTAAATGAAAAACAACTGTTTAATTAAATCTATATCTTTTGTTTAGATCAAAAATCTAATTTAAATTAATTTACTTTCTTCAACAAGATAATATACTTTGTGCCAAATTATATAAATTAGTTTACAAAGACATAGAAAATATTGTTTAGGGCAAGTTATTTATTTTTCATTGGCTCAAGTTATAAAATATAGATGTGAACCATTACCCTAAATTTTTAATTGGATGAATGAAAATCTTTTTCAGTGTATAGGCCTACTGTAATTAAGACATGTATTCAAGAAATGTGGAGGGGCTAAACCGGGGCTATTAAAAATTCTGACGGGGCTATAGCCACCCTTAGCCCCCCGGTGCAGTGCCGTCACTGGTTCTGGTGCCGTTTCAGTCTTTGCCAGCAGGTACTGAAGGAGGGTGGCATCACTGCGCCAGACTCCAGGGATGCTGTGGATGTCTACAGAAAAACAGACTGCGTCAGAACAGTGTCATCATCAAGTTTTTTTGCTTTAAAACAAGCCAAAATATCTGCCAGTAGGGTAAGAACAATAATTGTCGCCTGATGGAGTTTGGGTCCTTGCCACTGTTGCTTCTGGCTTGCTTAGTTGAGGATGCTTAATATGAAGCAATATTACTGATCTGACTGCATTGACACTGTTATATGATAACTGAACTGAGCTGGCCGATGACATAACCGTTTCCTCCAGAGCTGTAGATGAAATGCACTGAATGAAATTAATAAGGGATGAATTCTAGCAACTTAACTGAGTCAACTGACTTAAATAGATATGTTTCCCGTTACTACAAGCTGCATTAATACAATATGTGTTGTAAAAAGAGCTATATTAATAAAGGTGACTTGACTTGATTTGTAATTCAAATGGAAAAGATTATTTAGTTTGAAATATAACTCACCTTCAGGTAATCATTCTTTAGGACATGATGCAACATCTTGCATATTTCCTTAACAATAACCCCAACAATACTTTCCCCAATACGATAATGGAAGCTCAATGAAGAGCTCCTCTCAACATGTAAAATTATTGTACAATGTGTATGAATTTTTTTTTCAGGAACCATTATACCAGTGGCTAAGTATCTCAGTGTTATGGATAGTCTATCTCTGACACTGATTGGCTGTCTCTGTTGGGTATTTTGCTTCGTAAAAAGTAGTTTGCTTCCGTAACAAGTTTGAGCAGATGATTAAAGTGTTCCACATCCATGCAGAGGCATTTTTATTTTCATGAACAAGATGTTCCAGGATTTCCTTCAGTGTTTCATCATCATCTACATCAGTGTTTCTCAAACTTTTTCTGCCCAAGGACCACTTTATCTTCCAATTTTTTTCTGAGGACCACCTACAGAATCCCACTCTAACACGCCCCCAAAAACCAACAAAATAGGAAGGATAAGCTAAATTTAAGTTTAATATGCAACTGTTTCAAGTCAAAAACTAATTATTCAAACACATGTCTGAAAAATG
The DNA here is from genome assembly GCA_023029165.1 of Gobiocypris rarus. Taxonomy (NCBI): domain Eukaryota; kingdom Metazoa; phylum Chordata; class Actinopteri; order Cypriniformes; family Gobionidae; genus Gobiocypris; species Gobiocypris rarus. The sequence continues at coordinate 3,800,989 of CM040910.1, read as the reverse complement.
GAGCGCAGCTGGAAGAAAACAAAACTGGAGGTTTTTATTTGTGGAAAGAGAGCATGATTGCATACAGAAAGGCCATAAAAACTGCTAGATCTGCTTATTTCTCAACTCTTTTAGAAGAAAACAAACACAACCCTAGGTATTTATTCGATACAGTGGCTAAATTAACAAAGGATAAAGCTTCAACTTGACGCGTTTATAAACAACACAGCAGTAATGACTTTATGAACTTCTTTACTAGTAAGATTGATAACATTAGGAATAAAATTATAACCATGCAGCCTACTACAGTATCACTTCAGACAGAACATTGTAGTCTCACTGAGGAAAAATTACACTCATTCACTGCTATAGGAGGAGAAGAATTGGCTAAACTTGTCAAATCATCAAAATCAACAACATGTATGCTTGACCCTATACCGACTAGGCTATTAAAAGAGATGCTTCCAGAGGTCATAGATCCTCTGCTTAATATTATTAATTCATCCTTGACATTAGGATATGTTCCAAAAACTTTTAAGTTGGCTGTAATTAAACCACTTATTAAAAACCGCAACTTGATCCTAAAGAATTAGTCAATTACATCATTGTTATGCTGATGATACTCAGCTCTATATTTCTTCACACCCTGACGAAACTTACCAATTCACAAGATTAACGGAATGCATAGCTGATATTAAAAATTGGATGAATAGTAATTTCCTGCAACTTAATTCAGATAAAACTGAATTTTTAATTATTGGACAGAAAAGCTCCACAAAGAGTGCCCTAGAATACTGTCTAACCCTCGATGGCTGCTCTGTCAAGTCCTCGTCGTCAGTGAGGAACCTGGGTGTGCTCTTTGATACCAATCTTTCATTTGAAAACCACGTTTCTAGCATCTGTAAAACTGCATTCTACCATCTTAAAAATATATCTAAATTACGTCACATGCTTTCAATGCAAAATGCTGAACAACTAGTACATGCGTTCATGAGCTCAAGGCTAGATTATTGTAATGCTCTACTGGGTGGTTGCCCTGCTCGCCTAATAAATAAACTCCAGCTGGTCCAAAACGCAGCAGCTCGAGTTCTTACTAGAACCAGGAAGTACGATCATATTAGTCCAGTTCTGTCAACACTGCACTGGCTCCCTATTAAACATCGCATAAATTTTAAAATCTTGCTTATTACTTATAAAGCAATAAATGGTTTAGCTCCCCAGTACTTAAGCGAGCTCTTAGCAATATACTCCATCACGTCAATTGCGGTCTCTAAACTCTGGCCAGTTGAAAATACCTAGAATATCTAAATCAACTGCAGGCGGTCGATCCTTTTCCTATTTAGCACCTAAACTCTGGAACAGTCTTCCTAGCATTGTTCGGGAAGCAGACACACTCTGTCAGTTTAAATCTAGACTAAAAACACATCTCTTTACTATGGCATACACATAGAACATTTTTAACTTTCTTTATTCAAATCAAATGACTGATTATTAGGCTGCATTAACTAGGTCAGCGGAACCGGGAACACTTCCCATAACACCTGATGTACTCGTTACATCATAAAAGAGTGGCATCCACACTAATGTTAGTCTCTCTGTTTATCCCGAGGTTTACTGCAGTCGGCCGGATCCAGGCCGTGTCGGATCGGATGGTGGACCTGCATCTGGACATGACCAGCTCATCCTGGAGTGTCTGCTGAGACCGTGTCCATTAGTGTCTCCTCTGAATTCGCCTCACCGGGCGTGATCCTCAATTAACCCGTCTCCGGCGCAATAACTCCGATCTTTCAAGTATTCATATTCTTGTGTAATCGACGCGCCATCCTAAATGAGCCCGTCTCGTCGTCATACCCAAAATTTCGAATATTCCTATCTAATATGATTTAAGACCTGCAAGGTTGCCAGAGTAATAATTATACACTGTTAATAATAGGCCAGAGGAGAACTGGCACCCGACTGAGTCTGGTTTCTCCCAAGGTTTATTTTTCTCCATCATGCCCTGATGGAGTTTTGGTTCCTTGCCACTGTCGCCTTTGGCTTGCTCAGTTGGGGACACTCAAATTATGATCCAAGTTACTCAACTAAATATACAAATAGAATTTATTAATTTGGTCATATATAATTCTATAAACTATCCAAATTAAACTAGCCAAATCAAATTTTGTTGCAATGTTGTCCTGTTTAACACTGTGAAGCTGCTTTGAAACAATCGTCATTGTAAAAGCGCTATATAAATAAAGTTGATTGATTGATTGATGTCACGGGTGACAAAATGCTGGGAAAAGCGGAACCTTTCTTTCTTTCCACGTTCCCCGAGGGGAATTATTTTGGTGTAACACCTCACTCCGGTTCCGGGTGTAGCAGAGATATTGTCCAACCTAATTACTGCTGATGCACGGCAGGTGTGAGAGAGAGAGGAGCGGTGTTTGCACAGGCTTTCCGTTTCACAAGGAGAGGACAAAAGAGCCATTCGGAAGAGAAGAAGACGAGGGGCAGGGTTGAGGTCGAGCTGGTAAAAGTCAATCGGTGTCCAGTTAAACAGCTGGTTTGGGGGTCTCTGTCATTGTGTCTTGGGGTAAAAGATTGCCTGGGTGAGCGCTTACATTGGACGCTGTCGTTTAGAGCTGCGTGTGGAATATTACTGGATTGAACTGCTGCTTGGATCTGTGCCGGAAGAGGAAGAGAGAAAGATAAGTGAATTAATTACATCGTTGAATCAAATGTAAAGCTGGAAGAAAAGACTGTGAATGTGAAATTTACTATTGAGGAGGACATCTGTTTCAGATACGCTGGAGAGGAATTGAGAGTTGAATATTTCCATTCAAATGCATGGATAAAGCGAGGCTTCTGATCAGCCCTACTGTGTGAGTGACTTGCAGTTGTTTGCCTTACCTGATACACGTTGGATTAATGCTGTGGATTTGTAGTGAACACGAGTGCTGTGTGCTATGCTGAGAAGAGTCTCCCAACGCCTGCTTCCATTCTTGTGAAATGATCTACTTGTCTCCATCCAAATTCCAGAACGATACAACTGAACTGGTGAAGTAATGCTTTGTATTCTTCTCTCTTCCACTGAGTATTGTCGTGAAGTAATCCCTCGTTGAAGGCTCCTGTTAACCCTCTCTTTCTCTGAAATTACAAGCCTCGTGAAGAACCGTATGGCTGTGGAAAAGTCGGAACTATTATACGTATGGATGGAGCTTTGAAGATGTATAACATCGCTGGTAAAGCTGCCTATTGAACCTCTCGCTAGTGTCTGATGAAAGTGTCTGATGTTGAGGGAAGAGTCCTGCAGACACACAGCAATGCTGGGAAGTAAGCTTTAAAGAGAATCTGCCGTTAAGAGAAGAAACCTTACCTGTTACCTACCGTCTGAGTCCGGCAGATGTACAGCAACGCTGTGAAGTAAGTTTTAAAGTCACAATTCCCGTCTCACGTCCTGATAAGAGAAACTGCTGTTAAGAGAAGAAACCTTACCTGTTACCTACCGTCTGAGTCCTGCAGATGTGCAGCAACGCCGTGGAGTAAGCCTTCCTAGCCACTATCGCTACATTGTCCCTCGAAGACAGTGGAAGGTCGTCCCAGCGGCTACTCTGGTCAAATAGCCTGAGGAGACAGGAGTTGCTCATTCTTTCCTCAAGTTGACTATCATCCAATAAAGATTATTATTTTTGAACTCAATTACTTGCCTCCTCCTTTGTCCGTTTGTTGCGTGCCTGCGGTGTCGGCTCCTCACGGTTGTGTCTGGAGTCAGGGGCGGCTGGGCATCCGAGCCCGCCCCGGCCTGCACCGGTGACACACAAATGCAATGATATGATCAGAAATTATTATAAGTTTTTATTTAATTTGAAAAAGTAAATGTGAAATGAGTTGCAGCTTAATATGAACAACAAACTGCACACGTGGAAAAAAACTGCAATTAAACATGCACTGTAACAGCCTAGGTCTCACTTAATGCCATTCCAAAGAGCCATTAGTTTAAAACTGAGGTGGTGGGTATAGGAAGTCTATGGTTGTAACTATGGTAACAATAAAATGCTGAAAAGAATGTTCCCCTTAATGTCCAATATCACTGAAATTACTGGGATTTTACACATGAAACAAAAAACTAGTACATTACAAAACTAATAAATCTGTGGATTTTAGATTTTGAGATTTCCATCTAAAACTTAACATGAATATCAATGAGACGGGTGGTGCTGCTTATCACACATCAGTTTCTGAATGTCTGGCTCCAAAGAGGAGAGTTTCAGTCTCATACTAGGCTCCACGTTTAGTCTGTTCCGCTGTTTTGTTTTCAAACCAATCAGTGTGGAAAACCCAACTTCACAGTTGTATGTAGTTGGGAAGGGCATGAGCACTTTGAGGGCAGATTCTGCAAGCTTTGGATGTTCAGGAAGGAGCTGAGCCCAGAAGTCTGTTAAGGGCTGTTGTCTGAATGACATTTTGAGACCTCCATCTGATGCAATGTCCACAAGACTATTGCCTTCCTGTATTGAGAGCTTGGTACATTGCTCAATGATGTCGCCAAACGGATTTCTGATCCACTCAAAGTCCACATCTAGCTCTGGAAAGTATTTCCCCAGCTTCATGTGAAGGCCTTGTAGATGTTCCTTTATGGCTGTGATGGTGTCGTCACCCGGGGTCTCTTCAGTTTCGAGAAGAAAGTCCGCTAGAGTGGTGAAACAGTCAAATTCACGGCGATCGATACGTGCGCACCAGAGCTCTAATTTGGTGCGGGCCCCTTTAATTTTGTCCTGTACAGTGAAGACTGTGACCGTTTTTCCTTGCAGTGCTAAGTTGAGCGTATTGAGAATGCTGAAAATATCTGCAAGATATGCTAGTTTTGAAAGCCACATAAAGTCATGAAGTCGATCATACAGTTCATCAGCTTGATGCAGAAATAATTTTACTTCGTCGTGCAGTTCAAAGAGACGAGACAGGACCTTGCCACGGGACAACCAGCGCACTTCAGTGTGGAACAGAAGTTTTGTGTGCTCACTCCCCATTTCTTCACACAGGACTTTAAAAAGACGCGAGTTGAGGGCCTTGTCTTTGATTGAGTTGACTATTTTAACTGCCTCGTCTAAAACAGTTTTAAGGCAACTTGGCATCTTTTTCACCGCGAGCTGTTCTCTGTGAATGCAGCAATGAGTTGACACAGAGGATGGAGCAACAGGCCCAACTCCAACACAACATTTCCAGTCAATTTTATTATGCACAATGAATGCATTTAGTGCATCAAAGATCACGTCTCCTGTGGTGTTCGTTGGAAGGGATTTACAGAAGAGAAAATCCTCGTGGACTGAGCGCGCATGGATGTATCTCACAAAACACAGAAGATTTGGCTCGTTACCAATGTCCGTGGACTCATCCAGCTGAAGAGAAAAGAAGGGACTCTGGTGTAATCGTGTGATCAGCTGCTCTTGGACAGTTTCGGACATTGAAGTTATGCATCGCTGGACAGTGTCATTGGACAGAGGTACTATGTGCATGCCATCACTAGCTTTCTTCCCTAACATTATGTTTGCCATAACTTCTGCAGCAGGCTTAACTAGAGTCTCTCCAATTGAATGGGGTTTTCCCGTTTTTGCAATGAGTAGAGACACTCTGTATGATGCCTCAGTAGCCTTTGCATTTTCACCGTACAATCTTTGTGCTTAGACTCAAAGTGACGCTTGAGTTTCGATGGTTTCATTGCTTCATTAGCCAATATTTCATAACACAGAACACAGTGAGGTCTAGGATCCTCAAGATCCCCAGTCCAGAAAAATCCAAACTTCATGTACTCATTGTGATATTTTCACTTAACTTTTTATGCGGGAGTGTTGTGGCCAGTGGCCGTGACTCGGTATCTTCGGTTCCGGCTTCAGTGGGCCTTTGTGGTGCTGTAGTTTTGCTGCATTCAGTGGACGCTTGATCTTTTCTTTTGACTCCTCTTTGGTTTAGCCACCGATCCATTTTTTACGTTATTAAAACAGAATGGCAAGAACTGTTTCGCAAGTACATTAAAAATCTACTTAAATAAGTGATGATTTTATGAACACTTGCATAGTTTAGGTCATCTTTTCGCGGACCACTAGGGGTCGATGGCGGACCACACTTTAAGAATTACTGATCTACACAGACAACATCATCATTTACTCCCGGAACCTGGCAGACCACCAACACATGTGACGCAGGTCCTACAAAAGCTTCGCCACTACCATCTGTATCTGAAGTTGGAGAAATGCGAGTTCCACCATGACACTGTCCACTTCCTCGGGTATGTCATCAACCAACACGGAATCCAGATGGACCAGCCGTTGAAAACTGGCCACAACCATCTTCTATCAAGGAACTCCAAAGCTTCCTGGGGTTTGCCAACTTCTACAGGTGGTTCACCCAGAACCTCCACAAAACCAGTTCTTCATTCACCTCCTTGGTCTGCAATGGCCCAAGTCTTTGTCCTGGAACACCAAAGCCACCTCTGCCTTCAACCAACTCAAGACGGCTTTCAGTACAGCTCCTGTCCTTGCTCATCCCAATCCTGATCTTCCCTTTATTGTTGAGGTTGATGCCTCCATCACTGGGGTAGGAGCTGTACTCTCCCAGCGGCAGGGTGAGCCTCCCAAACTCCATCCATGTGCCTTCTACTCTCAGAAGCTGTCCCCGTTGGAGTGGAATTATGAATTAGGCAACTGGGAACTGCTGGCAATCAAACTAGTGTTAGAGGAGTGGCACCACTGTCTGGAAGAATTTAAACACCCCTTCGAAGTCATCACTGACCATAGAAACCATAAGGCCCAATCCCAATTCTACCCCTTCACTTTCCCCTACCCCTTCATTTTGCGTGTTCACGTGAAGGGGTAGGGGTGTCTCGTTTCTCTTTTGGTGAGATTGGTAGGGGTAAGGGGAAGGGCCAGATAGCACTTCAAACAGAGATTTTTCAGGACCACACTTCGAATGAAGGGGTATGAGGATTTTTCCTCACTACAGATAGATTGTGACGGACAGTGACGGATTAGAACTTCTCCAAGATTCAGCACCCAAGGATGGGTGGAAAACACTCAGCAAAGTCAGGATAACATATTTCAGCTTCCGATAACTGCAGAGCAACAGCCCCCTTCACCAGACATGTTATTCCTCTCTCCAGCATCCCCGCTTCTGAGCTTCTCAGAGAAAATGGAGGAACTGGTGTATGCTGGAACCAAACTATCACACTGGATCGCTCCAGGGCCCTCCCCTCCTCCTGTGAGATTTCTTCAGTCACAATGCCAGTGCCCACACCCTCCTGCATCTGTTGTAGGTAAACCAAAAACAACTGATACCAGCTCTCAGTGATGTGTGTCGGGTCCCCGCTATGATAACAGTAACTTTAATGTTTACTGAAATGTTTACAGAACAAGCGGGAACCCTGTTTGCCTGTCTTTATCTCTATTTGTTCTATTATGTGATAGAAAGTCTAAGGCTTTCTCCGGCCATATTGCAAACTTATCTAATCTGCTGCCTGTTACTTGTCAAACCTAAATTTTTTGCTTCTAAATAAAACGTGGCCAGAAGAAAACCGCAGTGCAACAGTCCTCAATGACATACAATAGACACTTTACTATCACATGAGGCCATGGGAGAGGATGTGTGAATGCCAGGGAAGCAAAGCAAATGATGCTGGTAGGTGACTTGATAATGACAGCATGTAGTACATCCAGACTACACACATTCTTACTATATAGAACTTATTTTTTAGGATCATTAAATAATTCTTCAAAATAAGTACCATCTCAAGAGAGTATGCTATTTTGAAAGCAGCCTGTGTCTTCTGGAGGACTGAAGTTTCATAAGATGATGTTGAAATGGTGTTTCCACTGTCTCAAAGGTCATTGGGAGGCCCTTCATTGGCACCAGACAACAAGTTTGGGAAAGCTAATCCACTGCCAAAAAGACACAGTTGTAGCCGTTTGATGCTGCAAAATCAGGGATGAAGTCCAGTCCTAGGTGTGAGCAGGGGCAATGATGAACATGCTGAGGAAGGAGCTTGCTGATGGGCAGGGAAGTTCCTCTATTTGAGTCATCTCTTGGACTATTTTTCCAGAGACACACTTAAGCTTATTTTTTAAAGTAGTAGTGTCATTCTCTAAAACAGGTCGGCAACATTTACACACAGCACAGTCGAAGGGATGACAACTAACAGTTGGCTCTGCTGTATCAGCAAGTTCAACATAGTTAGTGTATGGGTGGGCTTTAGGGATATAGGGAAAGTAAGATCCCAATTAGGGAACATCATTTATGATTTCAATAAATTCGAGTGAACATGTTTTTACTATAGCATACTGCTTTATTATGTACTAGATAGATTCAGTTACACTGTGGTTATTCACAGCAAGACAGAAGTTCAACTAATAATGATATATGCCATGTAGTAACGCCTCTATTCAATCGAAATTGGAGGCCAGAGTTGATGTGGTAGATTTACTTTTCATGCTCATTTCTAGACACTATGAAGTATCTTTGCACTAATTCTAACAGGTTAGAGGTAAAACAAAAGTTGTTGTGTCTCATGCAGGGCAAAACAACCTTTTATAAAACACAAAAAGGGATTCAATAGATGTGGGAGCTTAATACATAAAACAAAACAAAAATAAGAAGACGACAACCAGATAAAATGTGTGTTGTAAATCATCTTAGCTTCTTTATTTACACTCAAAACTGAAGATCCCATTGGTTACAATTGCATCACTATGGGATACTTTGCACACCACCTCGTAAGTTAAACCCTATTTCTCCGCTTCCTTTGTTTTGCTGCATGCCTCAGCCTTGCCCAAAATGGAGCAAGTATAAGGTTTTTCTCCAGTGTGAACTCTCATGTGGACATTAAGGTTTCCCATATGTGTAAAACTCTGTCCACAATGAGAGTAAGTATAAGGCTTTTCTCCAGCATGAAGTCTCATGTGGACATTAAGGTTCCTTTTTGACTAAAACACTTTCCACACTGTTGGCATGTGAAACGTCTCTCTCCAGCGTGAAGTCTCATATGGAGTTTAAGTCTTTGTGTTTGAGTGAACCTTTTTCCACACTGTTGGCAGGTGAACGGGCTCTCTCCAGTGTGAATGCTCATGTGGACCTTAAGGTTTCCTTTTCGATTGAATCTCTTTCCACACTGTTGGCATATGAAAGGCTTTTCTCCAGTGTGAATGTTCATATGGAGTTTAAGGCTTTCTGTTTGTGTGAAACTCTTTCCACACTGTTGGCAGGTGAACGGCTTCTCTCCGGTGTGAACTCTCATGTGGACTTTGAGTTTTTGTTTTCCACCGAAACTCTTTCCACACTGATGGCAGGTGACACTACCATTAGATTTTGTCTTCTGAGCTTGAGAGTAAGTGATTTCACTCTGTGTGTATGGCTTTTCTCCACTCATGCAATCATGTTTCTCATCTTTCTCTTCCATATCATTCAGTTCTTGACTCTTTTCAGTTTTCAGTTCCTCTTTCAGCGGCATCAGGTCTAAAGTGCAAAAAGACCAGTACAAGTTAACACCAGTTTATTGGCACAAAACAACAAACATAAAACCAACACAAGGCATCAAAACCTACTGCAATAAGACAACTGGAAGAGGTGTTTTCTGTAATCTTTCAGGACTTTTGCCAGCACCAATTCTTAGTTTAAGGACATTAAATACATGTTTCCCTCTTAATTTACTTTTTATTTCCAAGTTATCTTCATCCTTGTAGAATATAGAGAATAATATAAACTCTTCCCTTAAAGACCGTTATTCATTTCCTGTGTTTTAGACATTGGTTGCATTACATTTTGAATCAGAACGAGAAATAACAGCACATTGTTACCAACAAATAACTTTTTTCACATGTACTTGCATTTGTTTCATTGTCTTTGCAAATGTCTTTATTACTGATGTAACCCTCGTTCTCTGATGGAGGTAATGGAGACATTATGTCGACTGAAAAATGGGATGTCACTTGGGAGCCTCAATTACCTTAGTTTTAGAAAAATGACCAGTTGAATTGATGAGTGGAATTTGCATGACGCATCCACTTTTTCAGGTTTATACTAAGGAGCCGTTGCGAGGACCAGGCCATTTAGTGGTGGTTCAAGGACTGTAGCATGGGAAATATAACGCCCCCATTCCCTCCATCAGGGAATGAGGGTTATATCAGTAACCAAGACATCTGTCAGTCACTACAAGATTATGTCGACTGACAAATGGGGTCCCTATGGAAAACGCCACAACCACTGTAATGTGTTATGAGTGATGTAGATTCAGATGCTGGCAAGCTGTAGCGTGCCCTTTTGGCAACTGCTCCCGTTGAGTCGTAACCGACCCAGCGCCCCACGTAAACCCAGAATGTTAGTCCACCATACCCACGTGATTGAAGGGACATGGCTTACCATGGAGATGGTCTTAGATGCTGTTCCTTTTACAATACATTGCACAGGAATAGTGCTTCTTATTAATGCTGGGGCAGTGTAACTAGTCCAATGGAGAGGGACTCTATGGAGGCCACATCCTACCTATAGGGAGGAACATGTGGAAATCCACATATGGACTGACCCGTGGGGCAGTGCTACAAATGGAAAGACCAATGTTGTAGGTCCTACCTAGACAGGGATGAAACTACTTCAGATGCAGAGACCGGGCAGAGCATGGTAAAGAAACTGGTTTACAGACAGGAAAACGGTACCGTGGAAGAATACACATATTGGATTACCAAGGGGAAAAATCACAACACATGGGGCATCTAGCCCAGTACAGGGGCTGACCAAGGGGGCATGCACTCGAGTACTGGGACTACCAAAGGATGCTTGGAGGAAACTCTATCCAGGGTTTGCCAAGTGGGGAACTCAGCTGTAAAGTCAAGAATGCGCTCGTATCCCCCTCCTCCCTTTAAGGAAAATGGCGCTGCAGGCAAGACACAGAGCCAGCCTTCCCACACATGACCTATTTGTACCCAACACATGGAAAGAAACTGTATTAAGGGTCACCCAGCAAGCAAAGTGGCACCGTGCACCAACACCAAGGGGGGAAGCAGCGCATGCAACTTCACCACCTAGTCCCGGAATGGACTGTTGGGAACTTTGGCCATGTATCCAGGCCAGGGTCTCAGAATGATGTTAGAAGAGGCCGGCCTGAACTCAAGACACAATTCACTGATAGAATGCCTGCAGGTCCCCTACCCTCTTGATGCAAGTGAATGTGGTCAGGAGGTCTTTAGAGACAGGATCAGGGATTCTCCTGGCAGGAAGATCACCACTCAGTGAACAGACTCCACTTCAAAGCATAAGCTCACCTAGTAGAGGGTATAGTGATAGTCACAATTGTTTGGTGGTAGTCCACTTAAGTCCCATATGGTGCTCCGTAGTGACGCAGGTGACGTCACTTTCTCAAGCCCCACTCATGGCATTATTTAGAAGATGCAGCTGCTGTGAGTTAGCGTGAACGACAACAAACAAAGTTAAGTCTGACATAGAGAAAGGGATAGATGACCAGCCAGCCAGGGTTCGTCTTTGGGAGAAAAAGAAGAAACGACATTTGGAAAGACTTTCATTACATAGAAGTGGAAAAGAAGAATGTATTGTGGATAAAGATGGGGAGAAATGTAGCCACAAAATCACAGGAAAAAACACCACAAACCTTAAGCGACATCTCAAGGCATTCCATTATGAAATTGAGGTAAGTCAAGACATTAACGTAACATAACTTTATATTTTAGAAAGCTCATGCCAACTCATGAGGCTGTGATTAATGTGTTAGATTTAGAATGTGTTAGTTAGATTTTCCAGAGGCTATATCTGTCCTGACATTGTATCTATTACTGTGCTAGATTCCAGAAATAGCATCAGTGAAGCAAGTCCCACCCAAGAAGATGGACAAGCCAACTAGTTTTCAGGATTTCTTTGCCACAAGGAGGTACAACGACAACACCCAGAGCGATGTACCAAAGAGGAGGGGATAGCACAGTGGATAGGCCGCACAGGACTCCCAGCACAAATTGTCGAAGATAAGGGGTTCATCACCATAATGGCAAAAATGGATGAAAAGTTCAAAGTGCCAAAAAGTCATACAATTTTAAACTTGATTGACAAAATGTACAAAGAAGAGAAAGAAAAGATCAAACAAAACCTGGCCACAGCACGCAGAATAACTGCAGGGTTGGATATTTGGACTAAAAAGGGGCTTATTTATTTTATTTATATTTGTGTGTGTACTTCTAACATGTTTGGTTGGTAAAATAAATATGTCGTAAATTCAAATCAGAGCATCTTCCGTGTCTGGAATGGATGTATTCCCGAGAGCGGGCGGTGCAAACTAAAGATTTTACAACAACAGTTGCTCACAATCTTTAATCATTTTGGCTTCAAAAAAAGTATGAAAATGTTTTTGCAGCAATGTTTTATTTTGGGATGAGCTTTTAATTTGAAAAATTCTGAAAGACACTCAGAAGAGTCTGTGGAATAGATTGCTAGACACACCTCTAAAAGAGCCGGCATGTGTGCTCTGAAGAAACTAACAGTGAACCACTGAAACGTTTGCTTGTAACGCGGGGCCTCAGCACCAGCACGTGAACAATAACAACTCAGATTCCTTATGTGTAAAGGTAGGCTACGTCAAATAATGATTACAATAAGTTCGGCTCCATTGTGTAACAAGCAAATTAAAACACATTTATTATTCACAGTATGGAAAGAGGAAATAAAACACAATTTGTTAAAAGAATGACTCAAACATGCCATTAATGGGCTTATTCAAGTCCTCTTTTACTTCATGAGTTATTTTTATCCATTCCGCATCTCCCACATGTGTGTGTTTGAGCAAGGCGGTCTGTGCTGAAGCTGGTGAATGAAGATACTTAGATTGCGTGTCACTACTGCTTTATTAATTTCCCGTGGCCAAATATACTTGCTGACCCCTGATTTGAATTTTTTTCTGAATTGCTTTTTTATATATTAATATTTAAATATGCAATTTAGCACAATTTCATGGTTCAGTTTTGTTTTGTTATTTTCTTGTAATAAAGTTCAGCACTGTTTCCAGTATCCATTTTTTTAAACTATCGGTCGATTAATCAGTCGGCAAGTGCAGTGTGACCCAGTGGCGGAACTAGACTTTTATACATGGGGTGGCCAAGGCTACTATAGGGGGTCCATAGAACGTGAAAGAATATAATGTTTAATACTCATTTGTTTTCATCATTTTTACTCATGTAACATTGTATTCTAATAAATAAGCAACCACAATTTTAGACACCAGTGAAACTTAACAATTCTTGATTCCAACTGATATTCCACAGTTAAAACTACAAGCCTAATAATATAAATTGAAAACGTTATTGAATAAAAGTGAACAGGCAGCAATAAAGTTAGAACGGTGCTAAGAAATTAGTAAGTAATTCAGGTACAGAAACAGAATAACAAATAACATTGGATCACTTTCACTGTATAAATGAAATATAGATTAATGCATGTTAAAACTGGCTACAAAAGTAATTCAGTCAAGATGAGTGGATGATTTTTTCTTGTGTACTCTTTAACTTTAATGACAGACGGCACTGTCTCTTTAAGACCAAATGCACAATATTGAATCCAATACTGAAACGCTTCTGAATTAATTTGTCAACTGCTTACATTCGGTTAAGACATAGCAGACTGTGTTAACTATAATACTCGCTATTTTTGGCATAGGCTAATGTCCGTTCAAGCGCTCGTGTGTGTGCTATGGATGAAACGCCATATGCCACACACCAGATGCATCGCACTCTCATGTTCAAGCCGGCAATGCAAAACAGTGAATCTAATCACCATACAGGCAGAAAGTTCACTTCAAGAATGAAAAAAATGCCTTTATCTTTCCATAAGTACAGACTTTACACAGAAAGAAAAATGCCTATACGCACTCTTCCAGGCTAGTGTGAAGTCTTTATACATTAACAACGTTTTGAGACTAATTTTATCGTTTAATGGAAAACAATGTGAATGGCGCCGCAGGATTTTGAACAACTCTGTGCTTATGCGCGACCCCCTTTAATCGTCTGTTTATCAACTGTTAATATTTCCTTAATATTCATGATATATGAACAATGTGCCGCGCCGCCGCACGTCAAAATAAATGCTTCTTTTAATAGGAGATGAAATGGAAATAGCGATCTAAATTTTGGGGTGGCACCCAGGGTGGCCAGTCAGATGTCAGGGGTGTCCTGTGCCACCCTGGACCCCCCTCTGGCTCTAGGTGGTCTTAACTACAACACTATTGTTTACACTACTTCCAAATTATTAATTTTTCCTAATTTAATGTGCAATCGTAATGACTCCAATGGAAGGAGTTTCCATTTGTACCATTAGTATTTGTGTGGTCATGTGATCTCAACGTGTCTGTCCACATAATAAAACCGCTTTAATTAAACACTCAATGACATTCTTCAACAATATCATTCATTTCTGTGGAGATCATTTTAATAAGGATGGTATGAAACTGACCTGTGTGCTCCTCCGTTTCTTCATGTTTCACACTGAACGCTTCAATCTTTATGTCTTCACTTTCTTCTTTAATAAACGCCATCTTTATAAAAGTGTGTCACGAGGATCTCAGATGAACCAGGAGTTTCCTGTGTTTGGACAATTCAATCATGTTTAATATTAATAATGAACAGAAGGCTAAATAAATCTCAATCAGCTCTAGTTCAGGAGTCCGTGCACTGGTGAGGGAGACATAAATGACCTGATTAGACAAAAACACTCAAAACAAGCAGCACATATTAATATACACACTTCATATTCAGACAAGCGTGTTATTTCATGATGTGTAGACTAGCTACATTGAATTGGTTACGATTTCATGAAAACATTTGCTATTGGTTTGTAAAAGTTGTCATTACATGTTTGTGTTTTTGTTCTGGAAGCATTTGCAGCGTTTTAAACAGTTCGTTCAGTTCGAGAGAGTCGAATCAGTGAATCGGTTCATTTGACTCCAAACCTCCGTTTCTCCATCACTCACTCCTCCAGCTGCAGAATTCGTGTTCACGATCAAATTAATATTTATATTAATATTATTGACTATATGGGTAGCGAAATGAGACGCAGCTTTTCTGTCTTACTGTAATATGCAAGTACACTAGCGGGCTAAAGCATTTAATCACAATAACAACGTCTATCATGTTCGAATAATAAATCATTAATTTAGCATAGCTGGTATAAACTATTTAATTGGTTTAACGGTTTTTGTGTTGATATAAAAGCTTTAAAGCAAACCTTTCTTTAGGCGAATCTCATCAGATGCGAGAACGCGCGCAGGCGAATGACGTCACGTCGCCAGACCATAATAAAAGTCCCATTCACGCGCTGCTGTCCAAAATCACAAAAATGCATAGAAATTTACATACAAAATGTTTATACAGCAGTGGCCCGAAGTGATATCCAGAGAGGAGACATGTGTTTATGATGACCACACGTTTAACTAATCCATGAAAATATGAGGAAAATATAAAACATTTTTTTTAAAATATTTTATATATTAAAGGAAGAGCAAGACTATAAAATGGGTTAAGGTATTTAACTTACACAATTATATATATATATATATATATATATATATATATATATATATATATATATATATATATATATATATATATATATATATATAAGATAACAAAAACCTGATGGGCCATTCCACAGGATGGGTGACATTTGCTTGTTGTAACTCTTCAAAAATAATAAATCTTTCAACACTGAATCTAATACAACAAATATTTAACTATTCATAATGTGTGTTGGTCAATCTTAGGTCACTTTATTTTTTTTTACAAGGTTTCTAAGCAGAAGATGGATGTTAAATGCCACTAATGTGCCTTTTAAAAAGTGTGTTTAAAAGCATGTCCATTAGTTCCTTTGTTTTCCCCACAAGAAAGTGTTTATTTTAAAGAAATGGTTGGTTAAATGTTCAAATAATTAATATTTTTGACAAAGAAGCAACAAAAAAACACTCTATGTAACACTATATGAAAACAAGGTGTATTTTAATAAAAATAAAAAAACACACAAAACGAAGCTTCAAGTGTATCCATTTTTTCTAATATTTTTTTTAACAATTGTATAAATGATGGACCAATCAAACCTGATAAAAACAGTGGCATATTCTACAGTTTAAATGTACATTTATTGCATATTATTTGTGTACAGTTTTCCCATGCCCTTGTCCTTTACAGCATGTGTTCCTGCTGGTGAAACAGAGCAGTCTTTAAAAACTGGTCAGGATGTCTGAAGGGATATGGATTCATTAAGTGTTTCTGAAGCGGAAATGCCTCATTGGCAACAATTGTCTGTGCCTGGTAAACTTTGGGCTGGTGGGATATTAAGACGTTGCTGTCCATTGCTTCTTTCAGATCACAGTGGGCATAAACACCCCATCAGACACTCTGCCCTGGGTCCCAGTGTGTGCGTACAGAAAACTTTTATAATTAGGGTTGGGTATCGTTGTTTTTTTATTTTTTATACCGGTACCAAACTGATACTTCTAAAACGGTACCAGTGCCTGAACCAATACTTTTTAAAAAAGAGCCACAAAATGAGGTGGATGAGATTAAAGAAGGGCTTTTTATTTTATTATTTAAATTGAACAGCTAACTCAACTACAACAGGCCTAATTTAGCTCTTAATAATAGTGACAGTAACAGCAGTCGTCTGTATTCTTGCTCTGCTACAAACCAGCTTCAGCTTTATTCTGCAGAAACATTACCATATTCTCTGGCTATATATATTTGAGAACGCATGGCTTTATTGTTTCCATGGAGACGCATCATGCTTCTCACAAGACACACCGCAGCCGCAATATAGCGCTGTATGACAGCTCAGCTGTATCGGGTTTATTTCTTTTTTATTCAAAATATTCACAAACTTGCTAACTATCTGATATTCTGATGTTCAAATATGTTTGAGTAAATGTGTGTGAGTTGATCTATACTGCGTGATGAGCGGAGCCACGTTAGTTTGCGCCTCAGAGAATCGGATCTCAGATTTACATCTCATAAATGTATCTTTGTCTCACGAAACACATGAAAGTAAGTGACCGCTGCTGAAGTGGGAGAAGAATAGAGTAAACTATATAGTCACTGTATAATGTGTGTCTGATGTGAATAAAACACGTAGTCAAGTTATCTTAACTGTCTGAAAGGATTGTTTTTGCCGCTTCCATAGGCATCAGTGTGTGTTTTTTGCTTGTACTCTTTACAGCGTTTGCACGTCTGAAACCTCAAATAAACATGATGTGGTTGAAAACACTGAATAGTTGTGATGTGTGTCGAGCGCTGAGCGTGCCATATTGGCACCGGGTTTCGGTACCCAACCCTATTTATAATACAAAAAGATTTATAATTCCTGAAGGTGCTCCCACTGTTGCTTAGTGGAAGGACGGTGATGTGGGGTAATTGCCATCTTTCCTGTCTACAGAAAAACAGACTGCGTCAGAACAGTCATCATTATTTGATCTGATAATGATTATGATTTGATTATGTGTGCATATTGCATTCTACTGCAGCTGCTTCACTGCAAGAAATGCTTTTATTATTATTTTTTTTTTTCCTGGATACAAATCCCACAATTATTAAATCAAGATTAATTTACAAGACGAGTGAAATGACATAAGGTATTAAGTGTTGTTTTCTGAAAATTACAAAATAAATAAAAATTAAGGTTTTTTGCATTAAAAAATATCTGCCAGTAGGGTAAGAACAATAATTGTCGCCTGATGGAGTTTGGGTCCTTGCCACTGTTGCTTCTGGCTTGCTTAGTTGAGGATGCTTAATATGAAGCAATATTACTGATCTGACTGCATTGACACTGTTATATGAGAACTGAACTGAGCTGGCCGATGACATAACCGTTTCCTCCAGAGCTGTAGATGAAATGCACTGAATGAAATTAATAAGGGATGAATTCTAGCAACTTAACTGAGTCAACTGACTTACAACTACAAAATAGATATTTTTCCCGTTACTACAAGCTGCATTAATACAATATGTGTTGTAAAAAGAGCTATATTAATAAAGGTGACTTGACTTGATTTGTAATTCAAATGGAAAAGATTATTTAGTTTGAAATATAACTCACCTTCAGGTAATCATTCTTTAGGACATGATGCAACATATTGCATATTTCCTTAACAATAACCCCAACAATACTTTCCCCAATACGATACTGGAAGCTCAATGAAGAGCTCCTGTCAACATGTAAAATTATTGTACAATTTGTGTATGAATTTATGTTTCAGCTCATTCAGAATGTTTTTTTTTTTTCAGAAACCTTTTTACCAGTGGCTAAGTATCTCATTCCCCTTTTTCAGAGGCAGTGCTAGTGCTGGTTTGGAGTTGGTTTGACTGACGATCCTTCTAAGAACCGGAGTGTCTTTCCACGGGCTAGAGAGCCACCACAGAGCCAGGTCTGACGTCACTGTATACGTCTCATCTAGCAAGGCAGTGGAAAACACAAACACTGAAACACACCAGTGGCCTGTTGCACAAAACTAGTTGGGCAAACTCTGGGTTATAGAGTAAGTTTTGGGTTAACAAATCCAACCTGGGTTAATTAGGGTTAATATGTTTCATGACGCTGGTTATCAACTTTCTCTCTCAACCCAGGTTTAAACCCTGAGTCAACGATTGATCATCATGCGCGTGCACATAAAAGCCACACCTTTTCCGCTATCAGCCAATAGCATTCAACATGGAAAAAAGCAGGTGTGCCTATTTCACAGTGGAAGAGCAAGAATTAATAATGAGGAAATATGATGACTTTAAGTCCATTTTAACAGCAAAAAGCAACACAGTTGGAGCGGCCAAAGCTCGGGAGAATTGCTGGCAGAAAATAGCTGATAGCATAAACGCGTAAGTTTTTACACATCTATTTCTATAGGTTCACAACGAGGTTAAAACCGATTGAAAACTCATAGCATAAACATATTGCATAGAATTTAATGTGAAATTAGTGTACTTAAATAATTACTTAAAAGTGAATAAAAGATATGTAAAACATGTTTTTACTATTTAATAGTGATTTTAACTATTCATTTTATACTTAGATGCAACCCGAACTGCCAAAGGTCTTGGCAGCAGATAAAAATGAAATACAAAAACATTGTTCAAAGTGGTGAGTAATTGCAATGTGTTTTTTATTGTTCTTGTGTTCATGTTATAATAGTGTATTCTATGTAGATAAGAAGAAAAAGTGTGAAAGTAAGAAAACGGGGGGAGGGCCACCTCCTCAAAAATACACCGCTGCAGAGGAACTGGCCCTGTCCAGTAACCAGGGTCGACCCATCATGGATGGCATTGATGGGAGTGCATCCTCGGATCCAGGTGCTGGCTCTTCCAAACGGGATACATTTATACAGAGTAGGTGTACATACATTTTGGTATTAGGGTTAGGTTTTTTTTTAAATATTATTAGCTGTAAATTGCAAGCACTTGATGTGTTTTTCAGCTGGGGGAAGTTCAGTTACCTTGTTGGAGCCAGCACACCCACCTACAGGGTCTCATACAGCGGTAGTACCCAGCACAGAACATACCATGAGAACATGCTAAATATGCATTTATTGCATTGCATTATTTGGTTAACAGGGTGAAGCTTGTGAGGACACCATATCTGTGTGCTCTGAGACCGCTGCGGAGGTAAATGTGCTTTGTTTAAACATCTTGTAATGAGGAAAAAGTTTCTCATGTCTATTGTATTATAGGATTACACTCAACTGCATCCTCTTAATGAGGCCTCTTCTTCACACTTCCCTGGCCAGAGAAAAGGGTAATACATCTTTCCATATAAAGTTACAACTGTATATAATAAAGTCGTGACCAGTCTGATACTTTAGCAGGAAACAGACACTGTCAGAGCCCTCTATAAGAGAAATTTGGAGCTGGACTATGACATCAAATTACTGAAAAAAAGAAGCTGAAACTACAGATTGAGGAGTTGGAATACCGCAAGATGGTATGTGAAGCAATAGTTGTGAATTAATGGACTTTAAGAATGCACTAACTTTTTTTTCTTCTTTTCTTTCTTTTTTAAGCAACGTGAAAATCAATAAAACAATTTGACTAAGAAATTTGTACTGTACTTTTATTAGAAATCAATTGAAATACTGTGCTGTTATTGCATCTCTCAGTGCTCTGCCAGATGGAAAGTCCAATGTAATGGGGTCAGTTTCATCAGGGGGGAGTTGGTGGTTTGGTGGTGGCACTTTCTCTTTTCTTATAGTGGCTATATTGTGCAGTATTGCACATGCAGCCACTATCTGGGATGCTCTCTGATCTTCTCAGGCCACGTAGACAATTAAATCGTGCCTTCAGAATACCAAAGGTATTCTCAATTCTGACCCTGGTTTTGCTGTGGGCCACGTTGAATTGCTGCTGGGGCCTTGTGTCAGGGTCAGGGTAGGGGGTCATTAAATATCGCTGACAAGCATAACCCCTGTCTCCAACCAACAAGCCATCAAACATCCCTGTCAAGAAGCATAAAATAAATGATATAAGTAAATGCAATAGTTCCATTTGAAGTATTTGTGAATCTCCTCCCTCCTCTCTCTTTATACCTTCCTCAAAGCGCTGACCTAACACAGATTCCCGAAAAATTCTGGAGTCATGTACAGAGCCAGGCCATCTAGCATCCAAACTTGTGATCAAGTATTGATTGTCACAAGTCATCTGCAATTAACAGGCATGTCAGTAAAACAGATGGTATGACCATAGGTTAAAACTCATATCAGATTGGATAAGAGTCTAATCCGTTAAGGAGAAATGATAAGGCATCTCAGACTGTACCTGGACATTGAGGGAGTGAATAGATTTTCTGTTCACAAAATCAGCCTCATGCTCACCAAGGGCTGCAGAAATTGCAATATGTGTGCAATCTATTGCACCAATGACCCTAGGAAATCCTTTTCAAAAACATTAGTTTTGCAACTTTAAAGTCTTTAACATAAGATGAATTGTAATAGGTAGGCAGCATTTGAAATGATCTTACCAGCTATTCTGTAAAACCCCTCTTTAATAGCCAGCATCTCTAAGTGGCCAGGAAAAACAATGAATACATCAATGTATTCCTGCAATGCAATGACCACTTTCCGTATTGCTCTGCAGGCGGTATGTTTGCTTGTGTTTTCAGCATCACCCACTGCATGCAAATATGTACCACTAGCAAAGAACCGCAAAGCAATTCATATAAGTTGCGGTACATTAAGCGCGTGGCTTCGGCGTGTCATATTTTTAATGTGCGGCTCGAGAAGCCGGCATAGATAAACTATACTATCTGCCGAAAACCGATACCTTTCGTACAGATACTCATCGGGAAAAGCCAGGGGATTATGCCTATCCCTAAAAGTTCTTTCCCGACGAATTGCCCTTCTTATTATCTGCGCTCCGATCTCCACAGGGTTTTTCAAAACGGTGACGCCATTGCTACAAACTCTAAAGATTTGACTGTGATGTGTCAGATTTATGTCACTTTAATCACTGCTGATTGATCCAGTTTGGGTTTGTGATCTCTAGCCCAGAATAAAACCTGCTCTCGAGTTAGCCGTGTAGTGTAAGTTACCATGGCAATAAACACCACTAAAAACCAATACACCTTCATAATCCCCAAAAACCAGAGTTTGCTCTAACTAACCGCAAACTTACCTGGGTTAAAACCTAAACCGGATTTGTGCAACAGGCCACAGGCTTGTTCGAGATGCATCGGCGATCCACGTATGACATCAAAATTAGGGATGCACCAAATCCAGGTTTTTGGGGTTCGGCCGAATACCGAATCCACTGGTTAAGAATAGTCCGAATCCGAAACCGAATCCTACTCCCATCCTCAGTCCATTATCACAGTAAACACATTGATGAAGTAAACAACGTCCACAGCAGTGTAGGGATGCTATTGACCGTTTAACCGTTAACTGAAAGTAAGAACTTTGACCGATTAATACTACCAGTTAAACGGTTTAAATGTTTTTAATGCTCTTTTTTTTCTTCTTTTGTTTTGATGCATGGTTAAGAAAAATGTATTTGTTCACTCACGGAGCGCGTCGACATGTGCAACCACAAACCAGATAAAGCCTATTTTGCAAAATGAAGCAATGGAAAAGCTTACTGTGTGGGACCATTTCAACAGAAAAACACAGCAGTAGCGCAAGCTCCTGACTGGTGTGAGCAAATGAAAGGCTCTCCCGAGGCTGGCCGCTCTAGCGAGGCGTTATCTCTGTATTCCTGGGACATCAGTGCCATCTGAAGCCTTGTTTAAGGCTGTTTGTAGTGTGGTTTTGGTCAAGTTTACTAAAGTAAACATTGTCACATATGTTCTTCTCGACAATGTTTCCTGATGGTTTATAGAAAAATTACCTCGAGTCGTCCTCTGTCGTTTCAAAGAACAGCACAGTGGAGAGCGCAGGAGGCGCGCACGCTATCAGCGGAGGATTGAGGACTGAGAAGTGTTTCCTGCCACGGGTCTAACTTTAAACAGGCTGCGCTCCAGACTAACCCACATCACTTAGACATGTAACTTAAAAAAAAACATTCAAGGTGTGGATTGAGGTAGCCTAGGCCTGCTATTTTTATTTGACAAAGAAAAAATATATGATTCTGGTTTTTCAAAGCTTCAAATGGATTCAGTGTATTTTCATTTTGTCATCTTAATTTGGTAATTATTTAAGTGAAAAATATTAAGTGTAGGCCTATTTATTTGATTAAATTATCTGTTTGCACGGTAAAATAAAATACATTTTGGCTGCTGTCTGTAGATTCCTTCATGCACAACTCATATTCTTTTGGATGTTTCATACGCAAATGTTTTAGCAGTGACTGTTGTTTAGGGGGTCCTTGCCACCACGAGACAAATCGGCATTGCAGATTGAACATGTAGCTTGACTTGAATCGCCTTCTTTTGACTTAAAGTACTGCCACGTTTCCTGTTCATGAGTGCCATTTCCACTTTCAACGGCGGCATCATTACGTTCGACCAGCGGAGTGCGCATGGTGCAAGTCTAGGGTTCGGTTTGGTGGAAAAAAATTCTGAGGTTCGGCAGAAACCGAACCACATCAAAAAGCCCAATATTCGGCTGAATCCGAGCATTCGTGCAGCTCACCGTGATTTGTATAGACGGAGATTACAATCGAACAGCTTTTAGCTCAATTAGCTGCTATTTCAAAAATGGCGGTCACAAGTTTCTGTTCATCTTGTTCGTCATGGTAACCCCGCCCCCAGCCCCTGATGCAAGTGGTTCTTACTTCTAGACCAGCAAGGTGCAAGTTGAATCATTCAAAAAATTAAGATGATTAGTAATAATTTCTTTATTTGTTTGTTTTCAGTTCTTACATCTTCATATTGTCATGTTAATTGTGAATGAGGATTCGATGTTCTCTTTCGTGGGTTCACTCGACGCTGCATCACTTTATGATGCAATGGGAACACCCTCTGGGTGTGCCGATTGTCTGAAGCCCTTATAGAATCACGCCAATGCATTGGCTGATGGCGCGGGCGCGCCACCGTCACCACCTTATACTGGCGTGCGCCATCTGCTCCTTAGATTTCTCTGCCTTCACGAAGCGGCCATTTCATGCCCTTCGGTTTCGGTTTTTCTGGCCAACTTTTATCACCAGCACTTAAGCGACTGCGAATAGTGGAACTTTGTTCTCCTTGCGGTGAAGTACCATGTAATTTAGTCTTTGCCCGCCGCGGTGCACTTGCTTCATCGCGATTGACGACCCCCACAGTAAGTATGTCAAATGTTTGGGGTTTTCACACGTGCGTGAGGCAGTTCAGGTGTTTTCTAAATGTAAATTTTGGGATAACCTCCTTCTCAAAACCTTACCCCCAATGAGGCCACGGGAGAGGATTGTGAATGCCGGGGAAGCAAAGCAAATGATGCTAACAGGTCACTTGATAATGACAGCATGTAGTACATCCAGACTACACACATTCATACTATATAGAACATACTTTTATAGGATCATTAAACTTACCTGGGTTAAAACCTAAACCGGATTTGTGCAACAGGCCACAGGCTTGTTCGAGATGCATCGGCGATCCACGTATGACATCAAAATTAGGGATGCACCAAATCCAGATTTTTGGGGTTCGGCCGAATACCGAATCCACTGGTTAAGAATAGTCCGAATCCGAAACCGAATCCTACTCCCATCCTCAGTCCATTATCACAGTAAACACATTGATGAAGTAAACAACGTCCACAGCAGTGTAGGGATGCTATTGACCGTTTAACCGTTAACTGAAAGTAAGAACTTTGACCGATTAATACTACCAGTTAGTATTTGAGGATTGTGAATGCCGGGGAAGCAAAGCAAATGATGCTAACAGGTCACTTGATAATGACAGCATGTAGTACATCCAGACTACACACATTCATACTATATAGAACATACTTTTATAGGATCATTAAATAATTCAAAATAAGTACCTTCTCAAGAGAGTATGCTATTTTGGAAGCAGCCTGTGTCTTCTAGAAGACTAAAGATCCAAAGATGATGTTGAAATAGTGTTTCCACTGGGAGGCCCTTCACTGAAACCAGACAGCAAGCTTTGGAAAGCTAATCCACTGCCACAAAGACACAGTTGTAATCATCTGATGCCGCAAGTTTAGAGATGAAGTCCAGTCCCAGGTGTGACCAGGGGCAATGATGAACAGGCTGAGGGAGGAGCTTGCTGATGGGCAGGTGGCGAGTAGATTTGAAAATTGCAGTCCAGGCTGCCCTACATGAACTGTGGCCAGAGTCACAGCCATGTTAATGGTCATCTCTTGGAATATTTTTTCCAGAGACACATTTAAGCTTAGTTTTTCATGTTTACTAAGTAGTATCATTCTCTAAAACAGGTCGGCAACATTGACATACTGCACAGTTGTAGGGATGACAACTAACAATTGGCTCTGCTGTATCAGCAGCTTCAATATGGTTAGTGTAGGGGTCAAGGCAAATATAAAGTGAAGGATATGTGAATGATTTCTAAAGTTCAGTTCGGTTGTGAATCGCTTTCTACACTGATCGCATACAAACACTTTTGTCCAGTGTGCTATTTTTAATGTGGGTATTAAGGGATATTTTATATGTAAAACTCAGTCCACAATGAGAGCAAGTATAAGGCTTTTCTCCAGTGTGAATTCTCATGTGGACCTTGAGGTTTCCTTTTTTACTAAAACTGGTTCCACACTGTTGGCAGGTGAACGGGCTCTCTCCAGTGTGAATGCTCATGTGGACCTTAAGGTGTCCTTTTCGATTGAATCTCTTTCCACACTGTTGGCATGTGAAACGTCTCTCTCCAGCGTGAATGCTCATATGGAGTTTAAGGCTTTGTGTTTGTGTGAAACTCTTTCCACACTGTTGGCAGGTGAAAGGCTTTTCTCCAGCATGAATGCTCATATGGAGTTTAAGGCTTTGTGTTTGTGTGAAACTCTTTCCACACTGTTGGCAGGTGAAAGGCTTTTCTCCAGCATGAATGCTCATATGGAGTTTAAGGCTTTGTGTTTGTGTGAAACTCTTTCCACACTGTTGGCATGTGAAACGTCTCTCTCCAGCGTGAATGCTCATATGGAGTTTAAGGCTTTGTGTTTGTGTGAAACTCTTTCCACACTGTTGGCAGGTGAACAGGCTCTTTCCAGTGTGAATGCTCATGTGGACCTTAAGGTGTCCTTTTCGATTGAATCTCTTTCCACACTGTTGGCATATGAAAGGCTTTTCTCCAGTGTGAATGTTCATATGGAGTTTAAGGCTTTCTGTTTGTGTGAAACTCTTTCCACACTGTTGGCAGGTGAACGGCTTCTCTCCAGTGTGGACTCTCATGTGGACTTTGAGTTTTTGTTTTTCACTGAAACTCTTTCCACACTGATGGCATGTGACACTACCGTTAGATTTGGTCTTCTGAGCTTGAGAGGAAGTGATTTCAGTCTGTGTGGATGGTTTTTCTCCGATCATGCAATCATGTTTCTCATCTTTCTCTTCCATATCATTCAGTTCTTGTTTCTTTTCAGTTTTCAGTTCCTCTTTCAGCGGCATCAGGTCTAAAGTGAAAAAAGACCAGTACAAGTTAACACCAGTTTATTGGCACAAAACAACAGACATAAAACCAACACAAGGCATCAAAACCTACTGCAATAAGACAACTGAAAGAGGTGTTTTCTGTAATCTTTCAGGACAGAAGAAAGAGAGAGAATGAGCATATGGTGGAGAAGAAGACAGCCTCTACATGGCCTCCCCTACTAGTGGCAAAGAGCAGTTGCAAGATTGCATGCTCCTAAGCGTAACATGTCTTCACAACATCCGCAGACCACAGCACTAGTGTTAACACTATTTCAGCTCACTGAAGGACTCACCATCGCCAAGACTAACATACTTGAACAAATAGCCAACAAAAACAATTTGAGGTGATTCTACTTGCGGAGACCCATGCTGGAAACAAGAACATCCTGAAGGTTCCTGGGTATACCCTGGCCGGATACATTGCCAATAAACACCATGGCATGGCTACATTCGTCTGCAATGATCTGGGCTGGTCAGCTATAGGAATATCCTCAGAAAGGGCAGAGGTAGAATATAGGATAGTAGGATAACAACAAAAGTGCAAGATACTACCATTGTTAACGTCTACAAGACACCTCCAAGCAGACTGATTGCATTGTCACTGCTGTGTATGCTGGAGACTTCAATAGCCATCATACAGAACGGGGCTACAGTAGCTCTACCACTGAGATGACAGTCCTATATGATCCGAAAGAGCCGTACACTTTCTATACTGCACGATGGAACAGCACCACCAATCCAGATCTGACATTTGCAAAATGGCACAACAACCAACCACTTCCTGTCAGACATATCCTGGACATGTTCCCCCAGTCACACTATCGACTGTCATTTATCACTACCCCAGCAATGGTCCAACCAGTGCAAGGGAGGGATACCAAGATGTGGAACTTCCGCAAAGCAAACTGGGCAGGTTTCACAGCATTTGTGAAAAGGGCAGCTGCTTGTCTCCCACACCAATGCCACAACAACCTAAACGATGCCTACGACTCATACTGCAAGATGCTGCTGGCAACCGCCAAAAAGAACATTCCACGCAGTACACACATAGCCTACGTTCCCTGCTGGGAGGATGGATGTGAAGACCTACTTCACACCAATGCAGAAGCACAAGCTAGCTGAGGATAGGGACAAGGCAGCAGAAGAAATACTCTGCAGGCTAAATGAGAAACGGAGGCAACGATGGACAGAGTAAGGCACCAGGTTCACCCGGAGTACGTTAAACACCAAGGCAAGAAGGCAAACGACTGGCTGTGCTTCCTCCTTTCCACATGTCTCCAACTTTCAAAGCTGTCAAAAATCTGGCGCCGTGCCAAGGTGATCGCCCTGCTGAAACCAAACAAGCCATGTGACGACCCCAAGGGATACTGGCCCATTTCACTGCTCTGCGTTCCATACAAGCTCCTCGAACGCCTTATCTTGGCATGCCTCAATCCATTGGTCGACCCCCAACTACCCAAAGAATAAATTTGCTTTTGAAGCGGTAGGTCAACAACAGACCAGGTGACCCAACTGTGACAAGACTCCCAGACAAGAGAGAAAGCTAGCAACGTTTTCCTGGACCTCACAGCTGCACACGATACTGTTTGACTGCGTGGACTACATATGCAGCTTCTGGAAACCATCCCTCTTGGCATTGTGAGCCATAATCGAGAGGCTGAGTAACCGCAGCTCTCGGCTACACACCAGCAATGGCCAAAGCAGTAGGGTGAGAAAGCTCAAAAATGGCTCAGTGCTGGCACCTATGCTATTCAACATCCACAATCTACCTGCTACACAATCGAGGAAGTACGGCTATGCAATGACCTGGCCATCTGGGAAGCAGTAGAGGAGGGCCTCTCTGAAGTTGAAGCACCTCTACGTTGAAGACTTCACGGACGTTCCTGGCCAGCACCTCCCCAGAAAGCAGTGGACAATCCTCAACTGCCTGAGGGGTGAAGATGAAGAGGGGCATTGCGGATAGTGCCCAATGTGACTGTGGAACACATTTGAACTAGCTGCCCCATATATCGGCCCTCAAACGGCGAACGTGGTCCAACTGACCTTGATCATAGGCCGCTGGACTGGCTCGCCTCAACAGAACTGAAGGTCTAAGGACATATGCCAGAAGAAGAAGTGAGCATATGTGAATTACCTCAGGCTCAGTCTCTGCGTCTCTTTCAACAGTCTCTTTTTGTATGGCAACAGCGTGTGCGAATAAGCCTTGAACAATTTTTGCTGTGCATTTCCCTGAAAATAATTGCACACGGTAGAACGTTTGTCAGCCAGATTCAAGAATTCAACAGCCCCATAGTAGAATAAAATATACATAAAATAAACACTTTTTTTTTACCCAGCGCCCCATGTAAGCCCAGAATTGTAGTCCTCCATGCCAATGCAATGGAAGGAACAGGGCTTACCATGGAGATGACCGTAGCTGCTGTTCCTTTTACATTATATTTCACAGGAAGAGTGCTTCTCAATTCATATTTTTTTAAACATGACCAGTGTTATTAATGTTGGGGAAGTGTAACTAGTCCAATTGAGAGGGACGCTACCAAGGCCACATCCTACCCGTAGGGAGGAACATGTGGACACCTTCCCGCTCAATGTCGTTACCAAGCAAAGGGTTATACAGCTGCTGCTTTGATGACGCAAACGCACAGTGGTTCGGACCCAAATAATATAATATGAACACGGTCCAGCGGGGGCAGGGGGAGGGGGGAGCAATCGAACTCGGGTTCGGTCCAGGCAATCAAACCAGTCATTATTTGGGTAGCACACATATTCTGAATGCCTTTGGCAGAATTCAAATGAGCCATTTTAATCTAGATTCATTCCAAGATCAAAGTGAGATTAATCTAGATTAAAAAAAATTATTTATGCCCACCACTAGTTATTTTACATTTGACCTTTTCTACCTGAAGACATGAAAAGCACTTATTTCATTTGTATGTTTGTGCTATTACTTGTAATTTGATTATTTGTTCTTATTTTATTACTAGCAGTTTACTTGTCTTTAACAATATTTGTAGTAGTTTTTGCTGTCATACCCTTATTTATTAAGGTTATGGGTGGAGGGCCAGTGTAAAATGGCCTGACCGTTCAGTAGAAAACAATCCTTAGCACTGAGCCCTGCAATACAAAGTGGGTTAACTTAAACTTTAAATGGTGGACTTGAGAAACAAGGCCCTCAGGACTATTTCTATAATACATAATATTTCCATAATAACACTAGTTCCCTTTCGAGAGGTTCCTTGTATTGCGTATGGGAAAACTCCTTTTCTCGAGAATATGAAGCAAAACTTTATTAATAAAGGTATCTATGTAAAGCGCAGTGCAGCTGCTCGGCAATAGCCCAGCGCGAAGGAGCGCTCTGATTGGCCGGGCCGCGGCAACTGCAGGAACCTATGGTGAGGCGGCTGAGAGGAACGAACCAATGGGGGCGCTCCAGAGAGGCCGCCGGAAAAGGGGCTTATATTAGCATACAGGAGGCTATATAAGACCCTGATTCGCCATAGGTGTCAGATTTTATCTCCTTCAGCGACACCGTCGCTGACCTCTGGAATCAAGCAAACCGCCGTCGAAAAGCAACCAGCGGAACATCCCTGCAGCCCTGAGGATGCCGGATTCCCACCGGTCTCCGCCTTCAGCCACCTGCGTTCCAGCTGCGCCATCCGGCGTTAAATATCCTTTATTCTGTGTGTCTATGTTGTGTGTGTTTGTGTGTGTGTGTTGCAGCTGCAACGCCACTTCAAAGAGCTTACAGGCTTGTTCTCTGCGAGGACTCTCTTGTTCCGCCGCGCCGTTTAAGCGCCGCGGAGAGAAAATGTTAGAGGACATGAGCTAACTCAGGCCGAAGCTCTCGTCACTCTGCCGCCGTGCTGAAGAAGCGCTGCGGACAGACAGAGTTTTTCCTCACTCTAATCTTCTCTCGTTCCGTCTCGCTGAGAAGCGCCGCAGACAGAGAATACTAGAGTGAATAAACTAACTCGAGCCGAAGCTCTCGTCACTCTGCCGCCGTGCTCAAGAAGCGCCGCGGACAGACAGAGTTTTTCCTCACTCTAATCTTCTCTTGTTCAGTCGTGCTAAGAACCGCCGCGGACAGAGAATACTAGAGTATATAAACAAACTCGAACTGAGGTTCTCGTCACATTTTGCCGTGTTGAAGAAGCGCCGCGGGCAGACGCAACTTTCCTCACTCTTCCTCTTCTCTCGTTCCGTCGCGCTAAGAACTGCCGCGGACAGAGAATACTAGTGAGTTAGACGAGCGAACTCGGGCTGTTGGATATGTCAAGAACGCGGCTTACGTCACAGCCGTTCTCACTGCAGCGCGCTTACTGCCAAGGAAGTTGCAATGGCTGCCTTGTCATGATAGCGCGCGCCCTTTCCACAGCACGTGTTCGCTGACTAGAGCGTGACTTACGTCATAGCACACGCTCACTGTCAGAGCATTACGGCGACGGTATATGGCTGCCAAGCTAAGCCCTTTTTTGACTATCACTTCCAGTCCCCTCTATTCAGGCGGCTGGAGAGGTTTTTACACAAATACACAGTGTGCACGCCTACATAAGCACTGTTAATTCAGCCCCACAAGATCACAAATAAATCCCGCCTCGGCCAGATTACACCATGGACTTCCTTACATTCTCCCAGTTCCCTTGGTTCAGGTGACTGAAGATGTAAATATTGCAGTCAACTAGCCTGTGGTCAAACACGCTCGTCTGCACACTAATGCTGTGTGCGTTTACCCCTGTGGACTCGCTCACTGGCTTGCGCCGTGGGTATTCTACATAGGTTGCGCCCACTACTCAGTGCGCGCCACTGCACATTATTTACAACGACACACAAAATAGCTTTTTCTATGTAGAAAATGTGCCCACTTTACAGTCTGCACTCCTGCACCCAAGCACTTTTCACAAAGCGCACTCGCGCCACGAGCAATATAAATGTGAGGCGCGCGCCCACTGCAAAGCCGGCGCCGCCAAAACCTAAACACTATCCCCACAGTGTTACAAGCTCAGTGTTACAGCACAAGCAACCGGGTTAACAGGCCCCTATTACTAAGCGGCCCGCCCCTGAATCTAATTCACCCCCTTGCTTCATGAGCCCAGGCCTGGCAGACCATTCCTGGTATATCAAATTGAACATATAAAACGAGGTTACTCGCTACAGCTTTGCTCGCAGACCCCCGCAATTCAAGCCGTGGTCGAGCCCTCAGTGAGAAGCAGGGTCAGTCACGTGCTTCTCGCTGAGGTGTTAAAACTGTTAAAGGAGAGAGCGGTGGAAACAGTGCACCCGACGCTAGCGAGTCAGGTTTTTACTGTCGCTAATTCCTAGGCCCATTTTTCAGACATCTGAACAAAGCACTTATGACATGCTCGTTCAAGATGCTGAGGGTGCTCGTTCAAGATGCTGAGGGTGAAACAGATCCTCGCGCACATTCGCCCGAGGATTGGTTTTTCACAATAGATCTGAAAAACGCATACTTTCATGTTCAGATAGCCCCCCACTGCATGCCATTCTTGAGATTCGCCTTCGAGGGGCAGGCTTATCAGTACAGTATCCTTTCTGGGCACTGTCATAGACTCAAGACTCATGAACGTGCGGCTTACGTCATAAGGACCACCACGTCTTTGTATCGTACATAAAATCACCAGGGCGCCCGAGATCAAACTCTCTTCACCGCATGGCTAAGCATCTCCTTTTAGGGGCAGAGCACAATCTGAGCTCCCTAAGGGCGGCTCACGTGCCAGGTATTCTGAATCAGGGTCCGGACATGTTATCCAGAGAACCCATTCTCCCAGGGGAATGGTCTCTTCACCCGCAAACGATTCGGCTCGCACAACACTCGCTGCCCAATATTTTTCTGCGAACGCAGGGACGCCCTGGCCAATGTTTGGCCCAGACTCCCTCTATAAGCTCCCTCCGATCGCGATGCTGCTGCAAAGCATCAAAAAGATCAGGGAGACCGTATCCACAGTGCGTTTAATAGCCCCACTTTGGAAGAACCGCACATGGTTCTCCGAACTTATTCAGCTGTCAGACACAGCCCCATGGCCCATTCCGCTGAGGAAATACCTCCTCACACCGGCGAAAGGGAAGATCTGGCATCCCAGTCCCGAGCTGTGGGCCCTCCAAGTATGGCCCATCAACGGGTATCCGGAAACCTCTCTGACAAGTTATGAACACTATTTCGGAAGCTAGAGCCCCCGCTATCAGGCGGCTCTGCTTTGAAGTGGTCAGTGGTTTTCTAATCAGTGTGTTGCACAAAACATCGACGCACACTCATGCGACGTGGCGGAACTGCTCGCTTTTCTTTAAGAGCTAATGGACGCGGGTCGTTCCCCCTCCACGCTCAAAGTTTATGTCGCTGCCATCGCAGGACATTCACTAGGGAAAAGTGATCTTATTGTACGTTTTCTTAAAGGGGCCAGGAGATTAAACCCGCCTCGCCCTTTCTCAGTCCCTATTTGGGACTTCGCCGTGGTTTTAGAAGCCGTGAAGGGTCCCCCCTCCTAACCACTTCAGACCACGAGCTTGAAGCACTTATCACTCAAAACCGCTTTTCTGCTGGCTTTGGGCTCGATTGGGTGGCTTACACGCACTCTCCGTGAGCCCTTTCCTGTCTTGAGTTCGGGTCCAGCAACTTCAAGGTTGTGCTAAAACCGGG
Source organism: Gobiocypris rarus (assembly GCA_023029165.1). Lineage (NCBI taxonomy): Eukaryota > Metazoa > Chordata > Actinopteri > Cypriniformes > Gobionidae > Gobiocypris > Gobiocypris rarus. The sequence continues at coordinate 3,768,310 of CM040910.1, read as the reverse complement.
ACATGGTTTTATACCCAAAGTGCTATCAACCCCTTTCAGTATGCAGGTCTTTACACTGCATCCTTTACCCGCGTCTCAGAGAGAATAAGACGCGAGCCTATTCTGCCCAGTCAGAGCATTGAGATTGTATCTAGAGCGCTCCGCCCCCTTCAGGCAGTCGGATCAGCTCTTCATTGCTTCGGTGGCCGCACTAGGTCTAGGTTGTGCTGTCATGAGACAAAGACTCTCACACTGGATAGTGGATGCGATCTCACTAGCATATAGGTCTAGAACCTAACCTGTCCTATAGGCATTTAAGCCCACTCCACTAGAGACATGGCCTTGTCTTGGGCTTGATCATGTGGCACTTCCATGGAAGATATCTGTGCGGCGGCAGGCTGGGCCTCTCCGCCCACTTTTATCAGATTCTACAATTTGGAGGTCCCAGCTTTACAAGCAGTGCTTTTCTCCGTCTAAGGGCTCTATCTGCAGCCCTGGCAACACGATTGCTTATATCGCGTTCTGCTTATACACAATCGTTCATAAGCACCACTACACTCACGAGAGGATATTTTCCACGTTGTCCACTCTGATTGCATGAATCTACGGAAAGTTATCAGTTATCAGACTCCAGGTGAAGAAGAAAGATTCTGAGGTTTTTCGTCGCCTATATTGGAGGCTGTCAACCAATCAGGCGAGGGTGCGTGCACCATTGGCTATTTGCAAGCAAAAGAGTTATTCAAATCAGGCTTTAGCATTTTCTAGGAAATGGATTTCCCCATACGTAATGTCGAGGGACTTGATAAGGGAACGTCCAGAAGTCATTAGTATTTGTGTGGTCATGTGATCTCAACATGTCTGTCCACATAATAAAACCGCTTTAATTAAACACTCAATGACATTCTTCTACAATATCATTCATTTCTGTAGAGATCATTTTAATAAGGATGGTATGAAACTGACCTGTGTGCTCCTCCGTTTCTTCATGTTTCACACGGAACGCTTCAATCTTTATGTCTTCACTTTCTTCTTTAATAAACGCCATCTTTATAAAAGTGTGTCACGAGGATCTCAGATGAACCAGGAGTTTCCTGTGTTTGGAAAATTCAATCATGTTTAATATTAATAATGAACAGAAAGCTAAATAAATCTCAATCAGCTCTAGTTCAGGAGTCCATGCACTGGTGAGGGAGACATAAATGACCTGATTAGACAAAAACACTCAAAACAAGCAGCACATATTAATATACACACTTCATATTTAGACATGTATGATGTGAAATTTAATGATGTGTAGACTAGCTTCATTGAATTGGTAACGACTTCATGAAAACATTTGCTATTGGTTTGTAAAAGTTGTCATTACATGTTTGTGTTTTTGTTCTGGAAGCATTTACAGCGTTTTAAACAGTTCGTTCAGTTCGAGAGAGTCGAATCAGTGAATCGGTTCATTTGACTCCAAACCTCCGTTTCTCCATCACTCACTCCTCCAGCTGCAGAATTCGTGTTCACGATCAAATTAATATTTATATTATTATAATTATTGACTGTATGAGGATTTTTTGTTTAACTGTAATATACAAGTACACTCACGGCTAAAGCATTTATTCACAATAACAACGTCAATCATGTTCGAATAAACAATGTTTCGTTCAATAATAAATCATTTATTTAGAATAGCTGGTACAATAAACTATATAATTGTTTGAGCGGTTTTTGTGTTGCTATAAAAGCTTAAAAACGAACCTTTCTTCAGGCGAATCTCAGCAGATGCGGGAACGCGCGCAGGCGAATGACGTCATAATAAAAGTCCCGTTCACGCGCTGCTTTCCAAAATCACAAAAATGCATAGAAATTTACATACAAAATGTTTATACAGCAGTGGCGGAAGTGATATCCAGAGAGGAGACATGTGTTTATGATGACCATACACGTTTAACTAATCTATCAAAATATGTGGAAGAACAAGACTATAAGTTAAGGTATTTAACTGACAAAAATTGTTTTGAATAATAGCAAACTACATCTACATGTTTTATTTTGCTTGGGGAAAATACAGGAAAAAGCATACACTGACTACAACATAATCAGTTTTTAATATTTTGTTGGTCCTGTATTGTTTTTCCCACGTGTTCATAATTTCTTTGTATGTCAACTGGGCAAAACATTATGTCTACATAATTTGTCATGATTCATTACGAGCAATTTCGACAGTCAAACACGAGACGGATGTATCTTTCAGTGACAGCTCTTTTCAGCACATCCTTCGACAGCATATAGTTGACCTATAACTCAATTAATTCATGTTATCCTAGTTGTATGTGTTTTGTATGTATCCTAACCTTTAGTGAGTTCAGCCGGGACTTTTATTTTGGTGCGGTGTTGTGACGTCATACGGCCGCGCCGCGAGATGCGTCTGTTGTGGATCAGCTGAAGAAAGGTTTGTGTGTTTTTTAAGCATTTAAAGTTTCGAATAATTACAGTCCGTTCAGACAGTTTATAGGTTTCACAAGCATTGCGAATCAATTGTTAAATGTAACATTATAATGCTTTATCTAACATTTATGAACGTTGTTTCTGTGAAAAAGCACAATCACAATCCTGCAATACCAGAGACTGTATAATGTTTGTACTAGCAGTTTTATAGCATTTCTGTATTTGTATTACTCATTTTCAGTAACTATTTAGTGTTTTAATCGTTTAAATTAAATAGATATTTTCTCCGGACCCTAAACATTAACATTGGTAACCCTTTTAAAAACAATTTAACCTAATTTCTTTGTATATATGAGCTCAAATTCTTCCAGAACAAGCTGTGTGTGCTACAGTGCTACAGGGCTTGTGCAATTTAGACAAATGACAGGGCAATATCAGATGATGATAATATTTCAAGACACGTGATTAAACTAAACAGACCATAATACGCTGTGCTAATTCATTAAAATGTTAAAAAGTTGATCAACACTTTTCGACTACAAAGCCTTAATTCTTCCGGATGATCGTCTTTTGTACACTCAATCATTCTTAAACTTTTAGCAATTAGTGAATCGTTAAAAAGACAATCTAGCCTTTATATATACACACATATACAAGCATTGTAAAAACTCAACACTCCAGGTAACTTTGTACCCATAAAGGCACAGTATGTAAGATTTTCAGATATCCATAATCCACTAGATCAGTGTTATATATTTATTTGGCTTGTGTACATTATCCCAAATGTTTCCAAGAATGTTTAAATCCAGAGAAATCAGTGATTTTCCCCAGGACACGGACCGCCTATCAGTGACATCATCCCAGCGTGGTGTTATTGTGCAGTAACCATGGCAACACTAGCGGCGCTTTAATATCTGCTGTGTTTATGAGACTCTGTTTGGATCATTGATGGACAGAAACTCATCATTGTTCTCCAGCTCAACACAGTTAGTCTGATTGTGTAAATCTGCTGTTCTTTATTTACCGCACAGAGTGCCATGTTTTACCGCCTAATATGATCTCGCTCACTGCAGTGTGAACAAGTGTCTCATAGCAGCATTATAACATCACTAAAACACACTCACATGTGTGTGATATGATCAAACAGCGCCATGCTACACACACACACACGCATGAGCGGAAGAAGCGCTCGCGGCAGAATAAAAGCTCCACCCACTCAAGGGTCAAGACACGCCCCTGTGCTGAATAATTACACACTGTGCCTTTAAGTGTATCGATCCAAAACGTCTCGCGCTGTAGAAGACGTTTCCAGCTCTTATGGTTCATGGAACAGATTCAATTCCAATCACTTTAATGGGCACCTAATGTGCAAAAGATGAACATAAATGTGTGCACACAACCATCCTATAATGATAAAAATCCAGTGCTGTTTTCTTAATTCCCCATAAATGTGTCTCAGAACAAGGCGTTCACAGATTATAGCAGTGATGTCACTCCACACAGGCCCCGCCCATGCTGTATTAGCATAGCTCCGCCCCGAGCGAGCCATCGTGTGGAGCAGCTGCGGACGAGCATGTCTCATAAGCGAATGAGGTGTTTTGTTGTGGGATGTACGAATGAACACAACAGTCGTCATTTACTCCCGACATCTGAGCCGCTGAGGACGCAGTGGATGAGTTTTGCTTTTAAAGGGAAATCGCCACCCAGTCTGCCTAAGTGCGTTTACGTTTGCTCGAATCATTTTACGCCGGACTGCTTTGTGAACGAGGGGCAATACAAAGCAGGTTTTGCTAAGAAGCTGTTCCTGAAGGATGGATCGGTCCCAGTTGTTCGGGATCCAGCTTCACCTCCGGAAGAAGTGAGTAGAAGGATTTTTTTTATTAATCTTTGCAAATCGCCTTTCCTAATAATGTGCTTGTTAGCAACGACGAATGCGTCTAAAGTTAAAGTCCCCCTGTGGTGAAAGTTTGTCTATGTGGTGTTTCTTTAATATGACAAAACATGTGAAATTCATACGCCAACACCACTGAGATCGCTGGTATTTCCAGCACATCGTGTGTGAGCGAGTGGAGGCGGGGCTAATTTGCATATTCATAGAGCCGCATAAACTGAATGAGGCAAGGGTGTAGAGTTACAGTCACGCTATTTAAAGGCAAAGCTTCTTTTTAAAGTTTTAAGCGATACAATTATGGCAGTGGCTATTTACAAGTGCAAATAGTGATATATTCTTACACATGTAAAAGTAGCTCTTTTCAATATGTGTGAATAGTAATTACATGTAAGTTATGCTTTATTTTGGCAGATATACACCATTTGTACCTCAGTATTGTTGTACATTAACAGGATGCAATAATAACATGGAGTGTAAATTAGGGCTGTGCGATACTGAAGAAAAATGCGATACCTTGTTAAATAACGCGATATTTGATATGCGATATTGAATCAAAAAATCACACACTATCAGAGAGGCGGCTTGTGCGCATGTTTCGGTGTGTGTGTCAGCGCGAGACTGCAAGGGGTTGTTTTACGCAAGTTATTGCATTTAATAACTCTTTTTAACGTCAAGCAACTCACGTAAGTAACAGTCTATTCTCTGCTATATGCGTCGCCCTAAAACATACACTTTTCATAATGTTGAAGCAGGCTATTAAAATCATTCAGATATTGCGTGCCGTTGCGATATGCATATACATTTGCGATATTTCGATATATTGCACAGCCCTAGTGTAAATGATTGTATTTATTACAATTATTAAATGGATGCCGCATTAATGGCACAATAAAAGTCCTCCCTACACCGACCTCTAACCCTACCCAATAAAGGCTTTTATTATTATTATGAAACTTTTCATTTTCATTGAAAGTAAATGCATTTTTGATGCGATATGTGATGGGAAAAGGGAGAAGAGCGAGCTTGCCAAAAGGCAGATTCGGACCCGGGTCGATCGCGTCAAAACAAGACTCTTTCACACCGGACGCGTAACGAAAAAGTGAATATTTAGCGTGCGAATAGTTACCATTCACATCAGCCGTGACACGAATTTGCGACGTCTGTGATGTTTCAGAGCTCCAACATTTGAAAACGTTCGCGACACTTCATCAACCAGTGAAGAAGAGCTTTTCATTTGCTTTAAACGAACACTCCAGCGTTTATAGAAACAGGGCTTATTCAACATCTCTCCTACATTTAGATATGTGGGCAAATGCATTTTTGTCTCAGTGCATGCATTGTTTTAGTTTGGCAGGGTCGCTGCTAGCTTAGCTTAGCATAATGAATGGAATCCTATGTTGCCAGCTAGCATGTCCCAAGTAAAAGTGATAATAAAAATAAAAAAAAACCCCCACCTTATTACTTCTTGTGGCCTGCGTATTCACAACGAGTACAAATAGCGATGCAGATTAAGACTAGGCAGGGTTTGTTTTTGATCACTTTTACTTGGGACATGCTAGCTGGCAACATAGGATTCCATTCATTATGCTAAGCTAAGCTAGCGGCAACCCTGCCAAACTAAAACAATGCATGCACTGAGACAGAAATGCATTTGCCCACATATCTAAATGTAGGAGAGATGTTGAATAAGCCCTGTTTCTAAAAACACTGGAGTGTTTGTTTTTTCAATTTGAGCTCCTCCAGAGACCACGAGACAAACCCCAAACATCAGGGAACCAATCGATCCGGAGCAGCTGTTTCCAGCTGAGTCACAATGTCAACATTTAAGTGCAACAGTCGTACAGAAACACATTCATTTTCCACATCCGCGAATCAGGGTTAGAATAAGTTTTAACTCAGAAGGTGATGTTATCGTAGCCTAGCCTACAGTGGGCAAACACAGCTGCACATCTGTAACTACAGCTGTAATCTCCTGAGAAGTTAATGTTGAGTGAATAGCTAGTGACATCACCTGGACATTTCATCATCCTCGTTTCCTTGCATGTGATTGGTTGAAGCCTTTTCTGTAACCGCTCTGAAGCAAAAAAAGGTTTGCGTGTCAAAATCGCGTCCAGTGTGAAAGGACCTTAACTCCTTTACTGAGCCACTGAAGACGTTGAAACGTGGGTTTTTTAATCTTGTGTAGCCCAATCAAGCGTTGTTGGGTGGAGCCAGTGTAAACACACACTGCATAAAGTTATTGACTACAGGGGGACTTAGAGTTATGTCCTCATTTCTGTTTTGAACCTTCTTGATATAATTCATATCCGCACGTCTATAATGAATAATGCATTAAGGTGATTGTCTTATTACAAACTGTGTATGTGTTCTGTAAAGGGATAACAGTAAAAATGCGATGTTTATTGCAAAGGTCTGTAAGTTGACACACCTCCGAAGCACGCGGGATGCTAGCACCCAGACAGATTCACCGGCGCTGCACAGTGTGGGCACACAGCTCTCCGTGAGGACGCTTCAGCCTCACCGCAGGAGCACCGGTGTGTGGACGCTTGGTCATATTCATGGGATTTACTGTAGAGCGATGTGACCGCACAAAAACATTACAACGTCTTACATTCCAGGCGTCCAGGCCACTGTGTCCAGTTCGGACTCAGCATTTATGAGTGAGCCTCCATCAAAGAGACCTCGCATGGACCTTGAGGAAGAGGAAGATGATGATGCTGATGCCCTCCAGGGCTGCTCTTCAGGATCTGCAGCTCAAGAAGTCCCCTGGGATCCTGCAGAGGCTTCGTAAGTGTCTGTAGTGCACAGATGGGTTTCAGTTATCTTTTTATATATTGACCCTCTTCTTTATTTTTGCTTGTATGGGTGAATGATGGATGGATAATTAAACAAAATTCACATTGTAGGACTTGTTGTGTATGTAATGCAATGACATTTTAAGAATGTAATTTACCTTTTTTGGGCGGAGAATCTGATCTTTTTCCCCATGAAAATGTAACTCCTTGCTAACGGCTTTAAATTTTGAAATTGGTTACAATTCTTCCATATCTATATATACACTGATCAGGAATCACATTATAACCACTTTCCTAATATTGTGTTTGCTGACCCGTCGAGGCATGGACTCCACTAGACCCCTGAAGGTGTGCTGTGGAATGAAGATGTTAGCAGCAGATCCTTTAAGTCCTGTAAGTTGTGAGGTAGGGCCTTCATGGATCGGGCTTGTTTGTTCAGCACATCCCACAGATGCTCGATTGGACTGAGATCTGGGGAATTTGGAGGCCAAGTCAACACCTCAAACTCGTTGTTGTGCTCCTCAAACCATTCCTGAAGCATTTGTGCTTTGTGTCAGGAGCATTATCCTGCGAGAAGAGCCACAGCCACCAGGGAATACCGTTTCCATGAAAGGCTGCACATGGTCTCAGCAATGCTTAGGTAGGTGGGACGTGTCAAAGGAACATCCACATGGATGGCAGGACCCAAGGTTTCCCAGCAGAACATTGCCCAAAGCATCACCTCCGCCGGCTCGCCTTCTTCCCATAGTGCATCCTGGGGCCATGTGTTCCCCAGGTAAGCCACAGACACACACCCGGCCATCCACGTGATGTAAAAGAACACGTGATTCCTCAGACCAGGCCACCTTCTTCCATTGCTCCGTGGTCCAGTTCTGATGCTCATGCACACTGTTGGTGCTTTCGGCGGGGTCAGGGGTCAGCATGGGCACTGACTGGTCAGCGGCTATGCCGCCCATACGCAACAAACTGCGATGCTCTGTGTATTCTGACCCCTTTCTATCAGAACCAGCATTAACTTCTTGAGCAGTTTGAGCTCCAGTAGCTCGTCTGTTTGATCGGACCACACGGGCCAGCCTTCGCTCCACACGTGCATCAATGAGCCTGGGCCGCCCATGACCCTGTGGCCGGTTCTCCACTGTTCCTTCCTTGGAGCACTTTTGATAGATCCTGACCACTGCAGACCGGGAACACCCCACAAGAGCTGCAGTTTTGGAGATGCTCTGACCCAGTCGTCTAGCCATCACAATCTGGCCCTTGTCAAACTCGCTCAAATCCTTACGCTTGCCCATTTTTCCTGCTTCTAACACATCAACTCTGAGGACAAAATGTTCACTTGCTGCCTAATATATCCCACCCACTAACAGGAGCCGTGATGAAGAGATCATCAGTGCTATTCACTGGTCATAATGTTATGCCTGATTATGTATATATACACATGACGGTAATGTAAACGTAGCCTATGTAAAAAATATAAAGCAAAACCATAAATCAAATGTAAACAACTAGAATTTTCCACGTTGACTAGTCTCGTACATCCCATAATAACTCTGCCTAACAGTTTACAAATATTAATTAAAGATTAGAGTCGAAAATGGTCATTAATGTCGTTTAGGAATGACAACAGTCTTTCTGTCATGATAATGTGAATAAGCTTAGTTGTATCACTATATTTGTAGGCATCATTGAAAACATCAGTATAACTAGATTTTAAATACTTTTATTCATATTCATTATTGTTTATAATAATTAAGAGGGTTTAAGTCGAGTCTTTTAATGTAGTGCATTTAAAAATGTATTTTTAATATTATGAATATGCGTTGGACGCCAGAATTGACACATTAACTCTTATCTCTGTGTTTTCTCAGGGATCAAGCATCCAGGCCTGTTCAGAAAATCCCTAAGTATATTGTGTACGAGAGTTGCCTGCTGAAACTGTTTGAGGCGTGTCCGGTGTGTCAGCGGCGCTGTGATGTCCGCTCACAAAGGCTTGGGACATTTGTGCGTGTGCAACAGCGCTGCCAGCACTGCCAGTTCTCACGCAGATGGGACAGTCAGCCGATTGTGGGCAGCACTCCCGCTGGAAACCTGCATCTGTCTGCGGCGGTGTATCTCTCCGGGGCGTCCTTCTACACCGTCGAAAAGGTACTTCAATATCAACTAATTCATCTCAATGCAGTCACAGAGACCAGAGCAAAGGTCGCTTTACCCGAAAATGTTTCTTTTAGCAGAGCGATAAATCTGAAAGGTGGCTATACTTCTCTCTCCGAACCACATTAAAGGGGCAGTGTGTGAATTTTAGCGGCATTTAGTGGTGGGGTTGTAAATTGCAATCACTCACCGCTCCCTTTGGAGAAGCTACGGTGGCCGACACAGGACAAAAATGTCGTCGGAGAGAGAAGAAAGTGACTAGCGCTCTGTAGACCAGTTTGTCCCTTAAGGGCTACCGTAGAAAGATGGCGGCACAAAATGGCGGCTTCACTGTAAGGAGACCTGTGGTGTGTGTAGATAGAAACGGCTCATTCTACGGTAACAAAAACATTACAGCTCATTATGTAAGGTCTTTATACTCCTCTGAAATCATAGTTATGTGTATTATATTGCATTTCTGTCAATGGATACTCATAAATACTACACTCTTTAAAGAGCGCCAAAACTATATTTATTGTTTGATTTTTGTGATAAAATGGACAAGCTGAGACTTTGTTTCGTATCAAAAGTAACATAAAGCTTATTGCCATTTATACAGTCTCTGTTCAACTTCCTCTTCATCAATACATGAATGCATAATCTAGCCTATGCATAAGTTTGTGAATAAAAATGAAAATGTGAACAAAAACAGAGCCTATTAAATGGCTTATCATCATTAAAATATGAACATTAAAATGATGGGTAATAATAGATAATGGTATATTTTTGGACAATGGGGAAGTCTAACGCGACCTCTGAACCGGAGCACTTGTTAGTTTCTGTAATTGATGTATAGCATCTTCTGTCGTCAGATATTCGCAGCCATGCATCTGCAAGTCTTCAGGCACGACACCTTTCTTCGCCACGCACGGATGTACATCGAGCCTGCCATTGTGTACAAATGGCAACACTGGCAGGATGGGAAGCTACATCAGATCAGGCAAAGGGAGAAAGTCATCGTTGGTGGAGATATGAGGGCTGACCCAGCAGGTACAGGATTGGTTTTATTGATCCGTCAAAGCAACGCTCAGTGTCTAAGGCATGATGTGCTGTTGTTTTTGAAGGACGCTCTGCCAGGTTTGGCAGCTATACAATGATGGACCTTCAGACAAACACTGTTGTTGATATTCAACTGGTCCAGGTGAGTGAGAAGAAACGTGTGTGTGTGTGTGTGTGTGTGTGTGTACAGAACTGCTGCTCCACAGCCAAAAAACACATTCAAAAGCTAGTTCTCAGCCAGTTTGACATGCTTTCTTTCTAAACAAAAATCACAACAAAAACGTGGTGAAATTTCAGTTGTGCCATCATTGGGGTATTCCATAAAATGTCGTTTTTAGGTGTGTACAACTGCTCAGAGTAGGGTTGCCACCCGTCCCATAAAATACGGAATAGTCCCGTATTTACAAGCAAAATGACGCCTCCCGTATCAAAGCAATACGGGACGGGATTTGTCCCGTATTTTACTTAGACCCACACGTAGTTCAATAAACAATGGATTTTGTAGTGTGTAGAATACTGATAGCAAATATAAAGATATCCATTGGATAATAAGTAGTACAGGAACTCATTTGTGTGTGATTGCTTTGGCGGAGTCTAGAGAAGATGCGCTGTGCCTGTAAACCTGCGTGGTTTTTAAAAACATGTCAAGCTTGCGTCGCGTCCACCGTTTGAACACAAGAGAATCTCCAGATATAGAACTAAATATCAAAAAGGTATCAATGGGTTTGTCCAGTAACTCATGATGAACTGCACACTTTATGAGAAGCATTTGTGTTGCTCAGACGGTCTCTTAAAGCGACAGCGCTGACAGACCGGTCTCTGTGACACACGCATCCCTGCTTCTAAAGGTAGGCCTATTGTTTGTTTTTTTGGATAATGTGTTTAATATAATATTCCACACATTTTTTAGACAGGTTAATTAATAAATTATAGCCTAATAAATGTTATTATTAATATAATTTATAATTTAACTAGGCTATAATTATCATACATAATAAATAGTCCTGTCAAATAAAGTATAAAAAATATTTAGATAAAAACGGGACAAATAATTACATGATAATATAGTCATAATTTAAGTAAATTAATACAAAAAATAAACATTTTTGAAATTCAAAAAAGTCATTACTGGGACAGTTCAGCCAAAGATGAAAATTCTGTCATAATTTACTCGCCCTCAAGTTGTTCTAAACATGTGTACATTTCTTTGTTATGTTGAACACACAGGAAGACTCCTACTGTGGAAGTCTAAAGCAGCCTGGGTAAACTTTCTTCAAAATATCTCTGTGTTCAGAACAAAGAAACTCATACAGGTTTGAAACATCATAAAAGTAAATGAGTAAATGATGACAGAATTTTAATTTTTGGGTGAACTTTCCATTTAAAGTGCACCAAATAGGCTACTAAAGAGTTCTTTAGAAATAAATAAAAATCAAATGTGAAATAATATAAAACCTGCTCTGTTGCAAGTTCACATACTTGATCTCATGTTTTCTTATGTTTTCTTATTGAGCCATTTCATGACGTATTCTTTATTTCTATCCTTTATACAATATTTTTTTGGGAGTGTGGGGGGCTGGGGTTGGTGTGGGTCTTATTTTGGCAACCCTAGCTCAGAGCTGTGTTAGCTTAACCATGTGCTGATTATCATCAAAAATATCAAAAAATTGTCACAACCGAAATCTAACCACGTTTTGTTAGAGTAAACAAAGGGAACGCATAATCATTTATTTGGGGGAAATAAACACATTTTTTAGCCTGGCGTGGTCATACTCTAGTCAGAATATGAGTCTGGTACCGCTCCATTGGGCTTTGATTATGGGGCGTGTTTCAACCGAACCAGACCTACAACCAATCAGAGCAACGGAGCAACGCGTAACGTTAGTTGTCAAATGTGAACAGAACTCAACTGCACTGGGTTGCCAAGTCCGTGCTTTTCCCGCGGGTTGTTCTCCATGTCCGCGGGTTGAAGCGACCCCAATTATGTGATATATAGACCCAGGAATGCGAATTTTAGCAGGCAACCTTGCCAAAATAATATTTTGACAACCAAACGCCATTTTTTTCTGGAGAACCCTCTCGGGCTAGTTTTGAGTAGATTGCCGGGTTTTGTTGTAAAAACGTGGCAACCCCATCTGCACGCGCGCTGGATTAAGTAACGTTAGAAGAAAAAGATGAGTGTAAACGATCTTTGCCAGTGTTGTAATAAAATAATGTAAGGATACACAGAGTACTTCCCAACACGATCTGTTCGGGCATAATTACTCCTCTATGGTGTGCACTCCCTTCAAATAGTGATGGTGAATGCATATACGAACAAGTTCTCTGTTTAGGATAAGAGCAAATTCAACCCAAAGCGCCTTTGATGACCCGGATGATTACGTTACTGTTGATCATCTGTCCATCATCATCTAAAGCCCGCCCTGATGATTTCATTGGTCCCAACAGTTTCTGTTCAGGCATAATAACTCCTCTATGGATCGAGTCCGGACCGACCTGCCCGAGCTCAAATGTTGTGGGCAGGGCTGAGTTCGGCTGGCATCCAGGCTACACATTTTTAATACAGTTATGCAAATCGTTAGTATTTTAGTATGTGAGTTGAAATTCTGTGATGTGGTTGCTACCAAAACATTACTGTCACTAGCGAAACTGCGGTCACGACCGAAACATGGGATGTTTGTCAAAAATACAGTATATTGAATTATCAACTGTAGAGTCTGGTTCAGTGTATGTTCAAACTAATGAATCCTTAACTCTGGAATCAGTAGGATAAACTTTTACAAAGGAAGAGAGGATTCAAAATACAACAAATCTCATAAATCACACATATTGTTAAAAATGTATTTGTTATTGAGTTACCTGTGAAAACTTTAATAAAATCTAGATGTAGACAAAGTCTTAATGGGTCAATATAAGCCTATTTTTGTGTTTCGGTAGGGATACATTTAAGGAGAAAAATATTCCAAAACTTTCTGAAAATCCAACATGAGAATGATCTTTGCATATATATAACAATTGTGGGAAAATAAAAAAATTCTCATCTCTGAACCAATTCTGTAGAGCGGCCCATATACAAGTTTTGAGGGGTTTTTTTATTATTATTTTTCATTGTACATTTCTTTGACAGAGTAACGAAGTGGGAGAACGCTGTAACATGGAAGAGGAAGGGTTAAAGAGAAGCCTTGATTTGTTGGAAGCGCATCATGTGACTCTACACTGCATCATCACTGACCGGCATCCGCAAATACAAACATACCTCAGGGGCCGTAACGTCACCCAATTCTATGATGTCCGGCACATAGAGAAAGGTATTAAACCTTTCTATCCATCAAATAGTATTTTTGGACTTTGACTTTACTTCAAAGGGCCTTAATTAACCCCCGGAGCCGCGTGGAGCAGTGGATAGATGCACTTTTATGATGGATGGATGCACTTTTATGATGAATGGATGCACTTTTATGATGGATGGATGCACTTTTATGATGAATAGATGCACTTTTATGATGGATGGATGGACTTTTATGATGGATTGATGCACTTTTATGATGGATAGATGCACTTTTATGATGGATAGATGCACTTTTATGATGGATAGATGCACTTTTATGATGGATAGATGCACTTTTATGATGAACAGATGCACTTTTATGATGAATAGATGCACTTTTATGATGGATAGATGCACTTTTATGATGGATAGATGCACTTTTATGATGAACAGATGCACTTTTATGATGGATAGATGCACTTTTATGATGAACAGATGCACTTTTATGATGAATAGATGCACTTTTATGATGGATGGATGCACTTTTATGATGGATGGATGCACTTATGATGAATAGATGCACTTTTATGATGGATAGATGCACTTTTATGATGGATAGATGCACTTTTATGATGGATGGATGCACTTTTATGATGGATGGATGCACTTATGATGAATAGATGCACTTTTATGATGGATAGATGCACTTTTATGATGGATGGATGCACTTATGATGAATAGATGCACTTTTATGATGGATGGATGCACTTTTATGATGGATGGATGCACTTTTATGATGGATAGATGCACTTTTATGATGGATGGATGCACTTTTATGATGGATGGATGCACTTTTATGATGGATAGATGCACTTTTATGATGGATAGATGCACTTTTATGATGGATAGATGCACTTATGATGAATAGATGCACTTTTATGATGGATAGATGCACTTTTATGATGGATGGATGGATGCACTTTTATGATGGATAGATGCACTTTTATGATGGATGGATGCACTTTTATGATGGATGGATGGATGCACTTTTATGATGGATAGATGCACTTTTATGATGGATAGATGCACTTTTATGATGGATGGATGCACTTTTATGATGGATAGATGCACTTTTATGATGGATGGATGCACTTTTATGATGGATGGATGCACTTTTATGATGGATAGATGCACTTTTATGATGGATGGATGCACTTTTATGATGGATAGATGCACTTTTATGATGGATAGATGCACTTTTATGATGGATAGATGCACTTTTATGATGGATAGATGCACTTATGATGAATAGATGCACTTTTATGATGAATAGATGCACTTTTATGATGGATAGATGCACTTATGATGAATAGATGCACTTCCCATTGAACATTTGTCTCCTGGTCTTCAGTGTTGTCATGCTTGTATTTATTGTCGTTTCCAGAGATTTCAAAACAGCTTGATAAAATTGCCAAGTTGAAGGGGTGTGAGAAACTACGCAAGTGGAAGCGTAGTGTAAAGAATCACATGTACTGGACTGCTGCGTCATCAGCCACAGGGCCAGAAAGAGTTGCAAAATGGACATCGATCCTGAACCATGTCCAGGATAAACACACTCATGACGACCCACATTTCCCTGCATGTCTGCATGCACAACGGCAAAGTACAGACCAGGGCAAATGGCTGGCTGCTGGTAGGTTGCCTGAAGAAAAGGATTACACAAAACACACAGAGAATAAGAGTTTCTAAGTGTTAATAACAGCACATTTCCTCATCTCTAGGAACTCTGCCCTTTTACAAGTTGGAGAAAGTTCTCTCCAACAGGAGGATTTTAAGGGACGTAGTAAAACTAAGTCCTCACCCCCAGACGTCTCCTGTGGAGGCTTTCCACAGCACCATATCACGCTTTGCTCCAAAAAACATCCTCTTCCCGTTTCTTGGAAGGCTGTGCAGGTAATTCTGGTAAAATGAACTCCACATGTGCATAGTGTTATCCTGATGTGTGATATTGTACTCTTGGTGTGCAGACTGTACCTGGCTGCTCTCCACTTCAATGAGAACGCCACACCAGCAGCAGGTCAGCCACTGCTCACACTCACCGAAGCCAGGAGCGGAGAATCCACCGTCAAAGAAGTCACGACTGAACCTACATTCAGTATGTACACTGTGCAAACTATGCTTACTTTAGATATTCATGTTCATTCTGTCCTTGCTCAGTAATAAGGATGTACTGTGGTATTGCACAGGGTATGTGGATGACCTGCTGGAGCTCATATTTGATGAAGTGTTTGTGGACCCGGCACCATATGTGGAGCAGATCATGAGGACCCTCAGACCTCCAGCCGTGTGTGCTGAGTACAGGCGGCCAGAGACCCCCAGCCGGGGGACTTTATTCAATATATAGGAGGTCCGAAGCCAACATAGCAGGGCATCGGGAAACTCCCGGCGAATCCTCAGCACCACACAGGCTGGGATTACAGCGCTTATTCGCCATCCGAGGAAACCCCAGCGCCAGCTCACAAAGCTGCGATACGCCAACAATCTGTAACGACTACAAAATATGGACATTATTTTAATTAAAGGGTTAGTTCAACCAAAAATTTAAATTAGTCCATGATTTTCCCACAATTCATCCTGTATGACTTGTGTATGACTTTTATCTTTCAGACGAACACAATCTGAGTTATAGTAATAAATATCCTGGTTCTTCCAAGTTTTATAATGGTAGTAAATGGCAGCCCAAAATTTAAAGCCCACAAAAGTCCATCCATTATAAAAGTGCATCTATCCATCATAAAAGTGCATCTATCATCATAAAAGTGCATCTATCCATCATAAAAGTGCATCTATCATCATTAAAGTGCATCCATCCATCATAAAAGTGCATCTATCCATCATAAAAGTGCATCTATCCATCATAAAAGTGCATCTATCATCATTAAAGTGCACCTATCCATTATAAAAGTGCATCTATCCATCATAAAAGTGCATCCATCCATCATAAAAGTGCATCCAATATCATAAAAGTGCATCTATCCATCATAAAAGTGCATCTATCCATCATAAAAGTGCATCTATCCATCATAAAAGTGCATCTATCCATCATAAAAGTGCATTTATCATCGTAAAGTGCATTTATCCATCATAGAAGTGCATCTATCCATCATAAAAGTGCATTTATCCTTGTAAAAGTGCATTTATCCATCATAAAAGTGCATTCATCCATCATAAAAGTGCATTTATCCTTGTAAAAGTGCATTCATCCATCATAAAAGTGCATCTATCCATCATAAAAGTGCATTCATCCATCATAATAGTGCATTTATCATCATAAAAGTGCATTCATCCATCGTAAAAGTGCATTTATCCATCGTAAAAGTGCATTTATCCACCATAATAGTGCATTTATCCATCATAAAAGTGCATTTATCCACATTAAAAGTGCATCTATCCATCATAAAAGTGCATTTATCCACATTAATAGTGCATCTATCCATCATAAAAGTGCATCTATCCATCATAAAAGTGCATTTATCCACCATAATAGTGCATTTATCCATCATAAAAGTGCATCTATCCATTATAAAAGTGCATCTATCCATCATAAAAGTGCATCTATCCATCATAAAAGTGCATCTATCCATCATAAAAGTGCATCTATCCATCATAAAAGTGCATCTATCTATTATAAAAGTGCATTTATCCATCATAAAAGAGCATCTATCCATTATAAAAGTGCATCTATCCATCATAAAAGAGCATCTATCCATTATAAAAGTGCATCTATCATCATAAAAGTGCATCTATCCATCATAAAAGTGCATCTATCCATTATAAAAGTGCATTTATCCATCATAAAAGTGCATCTATCCATTATAAAAGTGCATTTATCCATCATAAAAGTACATCTATCCATTATAAAAGTGCATTTATCCACCATAATAGTGCATTTATCCATCATAAAAGTGCATCTATCCATCATAAAAGTGCATCTATCTATTATAAAAGTGCATTTATCCATCATAAAAGAGCATCTATCCATTATAAAAGTGCATCTATCATCATAAAAGTGCATCTATCCATCATAAAAGTGCATCTATCCATCATAAAAGTACATCCATCCATCATAAAAGTGCATCTATCCATTATAAAAGTGCATCTATCCATTATAAAAGTGCATTTATCCATCATATAACTGCTCCACACGGCTCCGGGGGTTAATAAAGGCCTTTTGAAGCGAACCGGTGGGTTTGTGTCAGAAAAATATCCATATCTAACACGTTATAAATTAAAATATCTAGTTTCCGATGGGCCGCCTTCCGTATACAAATGCTGTGGCGATGACAGTGGGTGTAGCGAAAGCATTTGAACTGCGAGAGGCGATACACTTTCTTCGTAAGTTGAATACAGAAGGTGGTCCGCTGGATATTTTATAATGTTTTACATATGAATATCACATATCTCGCACATTTCTCACATAATCCCATCGCTTCACTTCAGAAGGCCTTTATTAACTCCCGGATCCGTGTGGAGCAGTTATATGATGGATGGATTTTTTGGGGCTTCAAACTGTGGGCTCCTATTCACTGCCATTATTTTGCTTGGATTAGCCAGGACTAATCTTTCATTTTTGGGTGATCTATCCCTTTTTTATAAAAAAAAAAAAAAATAGATCTATCCATGATGATTGCAGTGTTTATATTCGATATTCAATGCAAGTTTGAACAATTTGTTTTTTTGCAATACGTAAAAAACTTGAACAAAACCTTTGTTAACTTTGTAAATAAACCAAAAAATGTATATCATGCAAGTTGTCTCTGGAATTTATTGGTAATTTCACCAAAAATAATTATATGTCCAATCAATATGTGATGTGATCTACAACAACCCATCACATAAGAGGAATTACAATTAATCAAACACTTTTCCAGAAAACACACCAGTGATCTCACAAAGCGTTCACCCTCCACATTTAAAATGACCCTTTGAAGAGCCATGTTTCATGGGCAGGAAGATAACTACGCATTACCTTGATTCGTATAGTGGGCGCATGTCTAAAACTAACCATTGGTATCTCGGGAAAAATGTCCCTCAGTTTGCTATAATGTTCAATAATATCCCAGTTGGAATTTACAGTATGATAATTTGTGTTGCTCTCAGCTATAGGTCATGGAAAAGAAAACGCGATTTGATGACATTGTTGCGTTCTTTTCTAGGTTTAAATCTCTCTGTGTTAATATTCATGAATTATCTGTCCTGCAACTGAATTTCATAATCCCTTTCTAAATCACATATACGTTTAGTTATTAAATGGTGATCTGTTAATTTCCTGAGAATTAAAGTACTGTATGTAAATCACCATTAACATCCTTAGTCATTTTTAAATCCAGGAAATTAATTTCAGACATTGAATACTCAAGGCTCAATTTCAAATACTGATTTGGACCATTAATAAACTCATGTAATTCCAACTCTGAGCCGGTCAGTAGAACATCGTTTGCCATTCAAATGAATAATGAAGTTTAAAAAATACAACCGAGGATGAAATCCAGTGGGAACTGGAAAGTCGCGTGCAGTCCTTATCACCGGACTAATCTCCGGGGTACTTTACACCAAGATGGAAACACACCTAGCAGCAGGTCTGGGGGGGGGGAGTTCCTGGGACAAGTTGTTCTGGGTAATTTCGGTGGAAACGGGGCTATTGTATCTTCCCCACCATACAATTTGATCGAAAAAGGGGAAGAAATGTGCTCCTCTTCCCACAATCCCAAGAATAATATAGTGTAATTTGGGGCAAAACAGACATCCATGGCTGTACCCTTTATATGTTCTCTTGAAATAGAAGTGCATTATTCTTGAGAGTCCACTCTATTAATTGGAAAATAAAGTAGGTGACACACAGGAGATCACAATCTATCCATTGTGACCAACAACGATTCACCCACATGTTTATATTATTAATCTTATTTAACACTTGGGTACTATCTTGAGTTTAAGATGGAAGAACGAATACATAAGGGTTAATATATAAGTCAACACACTGATGCTGGTTCTGTCAAAGATCCATTCCCACTAATTATGGGCCTGAAGTAATGAACTGTTTCTGAATATCTGAAACTGCAGCCTCTGGTATTTCAGGATTACACTATTGTGACCTTCCTCTGCTGGTCAAAACGGTGTAAATAGAGCAGAAAGATAAACACACTTTTACAAATCAGCTGCAATGTTTTCATAAAAGTCTAATCTACTGTATATAATGTAGTTTATATATCATATGAAGTGCCAGTATAATTGTATTCTTTTATGTCAATTTAAACATGATTAAATTGTCCAAACACACAGGGAAACTCCTGGAGAGCCTCTGAGATCCACATGACACTGTTATAAAGATGGCGTTGATTAAACAGGAGAGTGAAGACATACAGATTGTAGAAGTCTTCAGCTTGAAACATGAAGATAAAGAGCAACAAACAGGTCAGTTTCATTCTCAAAGCTGAACTCAGTCCTGTGATCCTCATTGGAATCTCAGCCTCTACAGAATGAATGATATTTTTGAAGATCACCAGTGTCCAAAACTTCTGATCTTTTTTTTTTTATCTGAGAGGTTTCTGTGTTTCCACAGCTACGCAACAACCACTGTGATGCTTCAAACAGGTCATGAAGAGATTGTAAAACCAATCCCCATATGAACTGAGTGGTTTAGTTTCTGGAACTTTCTGAAGAGACTTGATTGCTTTATATGAACTAGGCGTGCTGGGATAGTCAGTGTTGCTGATGTTCAAGCGAAACACCGGATACATCACTTGGCCACCTTGAACATTTAGTTCAATTAGAGAACAGACACTACAGTTAAAAAGTGAAGGTGTCTGCTTAATACAGTGTAAGCCGAATGAGAGTCGCAGCACAAACACAGCAGGAGTCACTCATAATCATCACGAGAGCGAGGAGCTGACTGACAAGACGATAGCGGAAGATTAGGTTTCAAAGTGCAATGTAAAGGCTCCTATTTATGGGAGTTTGTCATTGTACTCTGTTTTGTTGTTGGGTTTTTCATTAAGAATAATAGGCCAATGAACCCATCATTCAAGCAACCCGCCCTCGATTTGGTGCTAATTCTAAACCAAAAGTAAAATGCACACTGCCGCATTGTCATTCCCAGTGCGTGTCCACAAGTGCGCTTTCAATTAACTCCTATGGAAACTCAACTTCCATAGGAATGAATTGAAAACACTTAGTTTGTTCCACATCATAATGAATGCCGAAGTGGCCGTCCGTACTGCTATGAATGCACGAACAGCCGTTCGCGTTATACTTTTGGTTTAGAATTAGCGATTTAAAAGCCCCCGCTTGTGATACTTCGCCAGTATCACAAGCGGGGGCTTTTAAATCGCTAACAAACTTTAATAAACAAAAACACAAACTAAAAGTAAACACGCAAGCAGCCCCTCACGGATGGCTAGCGCGCACACACCTAATAAAGCAAACAAAACACAATGTAACGTCCAGGCCTGGTCCTCTCTCGTCCATCACTGTCATGGCTCCTCATTTTATGCGCCCAAGCTCCTCCATGAGACACGAGCGCAGTGCGACGCGCAGGTAGTGCTCATTATCCCTCAACACTGGCCTCGCCCCATTCTCACTGTCCCTCGGCCTTGTCCTGCTCACCACACACCCCCATCGCAGGCCGGGGGGTACTCCCGAGACTGCCGATCACGCCGGGCACCTGGGGTAAGGACAGATGAGGCGAGAGAAAAGGAGCCGGACGCATGAGGAGCGACAGAGACGAGATCTTAGTCCACTTCCCAGACACACTGCCGATCTGTCCTCAGCCAGCCGAGAGACTGTTCCTCGCAGTGCCATGCGATGGTACTAACCGGCTCGATTCTCCTCCCTGTTGTAATAAACTTTCCTAAATCTGAGTTTAAAGAAAGATGAAAAGGTAGGGTACAATCCATCGAGCATTCGATCCCCTTATATTTAAAGTATCATAGTGAGTACAAACAATCACCCTTCACACAAACCAACTGTTTTCACTCCTAGCCATACTATATGCAAAAATAGTTGTCAATGAAGTGTTACAAAGAACCTGTGTTTCCTGTGTTGTTTGGCCATTGCCAGCGATATTGTCCCAAGCGTTCCCTAAAACCGGTAACCGGCACGCTGACTCAGTCATTAAACAATCCACAGATAGTTGGTACATACTCCGCAGGATGGACCCAGCTCCAGGCAAGGCAAATCCAGTCGCAATAATCCAATGGCATTTCCCACACGCATTGAGCAGTTGAACTTATTCCTAATAGTCTAATAGAGCTCCTTAACTCAAGACCTCATTTAAGACACAACTAATTTAACCATAGGGCTCCAATGATCAGTTGCAGGAAACACATTTTCCTTTCACGGGCCTACCAAAGGATGAAAACATTGAGCTACAGCTCACCATCCTGGTTGCTTCTCAATTCTTATTTGTGCATCCTTGTTTCCTTTCCTAGCTTCCTTTCCTCGCGTACTAGCTCCACCCCTTCAGGATGCGAGGGAAGGATGCAAGGAAAAGACCTGAGGACGGAGGAATTAAATCAAGTGAAATGAAATATCCTCGCTCCCTTTAGTGTCACTTCAAAGCGTCGTCAATTAATGATGACTACACCGCTGGATTTAGCATTAGAGATAACTCTTTATATTGTATTAGTGTCAACCTCCATTTTATTTAATATTACCAGTTATTATTAACAATGAATTATTCCCATTTTATTTGTTGTATAATATTAACAGGTTGTTTCTTTCATTTTCTTGTGCTTTGATATAATTCTGCAACTGTCCTACAGTTGTTGTTATTTGACATAGCTTACATTTGTGTCTTGCACGTGTAAACACTATAATAATAATGAATAAATTGTGGCAATATGTGAAGGGGGAGGAGAATTCATATGTGCGTTACGTTTAGTCAATGAAACACCTCCGCAAAGGATTCACCTGTGTATCCTCGCTCATGACTCCTCAGGAAGCTTCCTCACTCCTCGATCCTCGCCTCCTCACGGTGCGATTAGAGAATTGAGATGTCCTACAAGATGGCTGAGCTTGGTCGGTTTCCGGGTCATAGGATGGAGGACGGAGGAGCGAGGAAACGAGAAGGGATATTTTGAAGCACCCTTAGTATTTTCTCCCTCTCCCCACTTTTCTTGCTCTCTCCCTATATTGGTGACCTCACCCTCATACTTGAAGAAATTGCCCCTTAGTGTTTCGGAAAAGAACTACAGAAACAGTACAATCATGCTTGAGCTGTTGCTAAGGGCAGCCGGCACAGTCCCGCACTCCCTGCTCCTCCACGTCATGGGGGATGTCAGCAGGCTCCAACCCACGGCAAACGCCAGCGACTCGTACGGCAGCCACCCCACCTCGATCCAGGAGCACGGCCGTGAGCTCTCCATCCCACCGGGTCTTCACTCGCTCCAGCACCACCTCCTCGGGCAGCCACTCCCAGTCTTCCTTCTTTCGTGCTGCCCGACCTCCTCAGCACCGCGCTCCCTCAGCAGCAAGTGCTCTCCGACAGAATGTCCCTCCATCCTTCCGGGGTTCGGCACCAATGTAACAAACTTCTTTGTTCAGGGAAGAAGGTGGCAGGAACCGGCGAATGTTTAACAAACTTTAATAAAGAAAAACACAAAAAACACCGGTGTGGCATGCAGGTGGCGCTCATTATCACACACCACTGGCCTCGCCCCGGTCTCATGGTCCCTCGTCCTGCTTGCCACCTAAACTACTGAGACTGTCACATCTTTCAAAAAGCAGCTGTAGACACACCTCTTCCGCAAGACTGAACCACGCCACACCCTTAAACCATTTAGACCAGGGGTGTCAAACTCAGTTCCTGGAGGCCCACAGCCCTGCAGAGTTTAGCTTCAACCCTTATTAAACACACCTGATCCGGCTAATCAAGTCCTTTAGGCTCATTTGATAACTAGATGTATGTGTGTTGGAACTGAGTTGGAGCCCTCGATTTAGACATTAGACTTACATACTCCGCAAGAACAGAAAAAGGTTCTCGCTCGCATCCCTGGTTTGGGAGTTCTCACAGCTTGTTCTCTTCTTGTTTTTCTTTTGGGTGTCTGATAACTATTGTGTGATTGGTCAGAAATGTAAAGTGGGCAGAGTTAATGTGGAGAAACGGAGATGTTCGGCACCTGCTTTTCTCATGAAGTATGGAACGCACTGGCCAGAACAAACTTTCCACCTCGAGAAAACGAACAAATTTTTCAAGCTTTAGACATTTACAACTTTCTTCTCTGCAGTTCTCCTCTTCTCTGCATAGATGTCCAAATAAACTCATGATGGATGAAGGCCAGTGTTTGCTAATGATTGTGTTTTACTGGTGTATTTGTTCACTTTATAATTTTAAAAACCTACTGCTTAGAGGTGGATTCTGTCGGTTCAGAACTGGTGAGGCCATGGGTAAATCTCTGCCAGAATTGATGGGCAATTAATATGAGGTGAATAATTAATCTGCACATCTTGTTACATTTTATAACCTCTTTCAGTAGCTGAGTGCATGTAGGATATAATATACTTGCTGCTGGTTTTTGTTTTAATGCTTTTATGTTGGTTTTGATGTGTTGTTTTGTGCCATTAAACTGGTGTTAACTTGTATTTGTTGTTGTTTTGCTTTAGACCTGATGCAGCTGAAAGAGGAGCGTCAAGAACTGGAGGAAGTTGAGAAAAACCAGTATGAGAAAGATCAGGATTTCATAACTGGAGAAAAATCGTTTAGTTGCTCAACGACAAAAAGGGTTTCCTCAAAAAAAAGAGCCCTGAAGACAGAAAGTACAAGTGATTTCACCTGCCAACAGTGTGGAAAATGTTTCGGTCGAAGACAAAACCTTTATGTCCACATGAGAGTTCACACTGGTGAGAGTCCTTTCACCTGCCAACAGTGTGGGAAGAGTTTCACTCAAAAATCAGGCCTTAATGTCCACATGAAAGACCACACTGGAGAAAACTCTTTCACCTGCAATCTGTGTGGGAAGAGCTTCTCACGGAAAGGAAATCTTCAGACTCACATGAGAATTCACTCTGGAGAGAAGCCGTTCACCTGTGATCAGTGTGGAAAGGGTTTTACACATAAAACACACTTTAAAATCCACATGAGAATTCACACCGGAGAGAAGCCGTTCACATGTGATCAGTGCGGAAAGAGTTACAGATGGAAAGTAACTCTTAAATCCCACATGAGGACTCACTCGAGAGATTTCATGTGTCATCAGTGTGGAAGGAGCTTCACAGACAGCAAACGCCTGAAGAATCACATAATAACTCACACTAAAGAGAAGGCTCTCGTGTGCCAGCACTGTGGAGTGACTCGCATTAGCCAATCAAGACTTGAGATTCACATGAGAGTTCACACCGGAGAGAAGCCGTTCACTTGTGATCAGTGTGGAAAGAGTTTCGCAGCTAAAGGAAACCTTGAGGTTCACATGAGAATTCACTCTGGAGAGAAGCCTTTCACGTGTCTTCAGTGTCACATGAGTTTCACATATCACAGAGTCTTGAAACGCCATTTGCTAACTCATTCTGAGAAGAAACATCAATGTTCTGCGTCTGCCAAGAGATATAGAAAGAGGAGCGATTTAAAAGATAATCTGCACATTCACTCTTGAGGGAAAGTGATTTCATTTTGTTCAGTGTTAGAAATAAATAATTTTGCCATCACACTTGCAGATACACCCAGGGCCGGCCCGCAGCATAGGCAGAACAGGCAAATGCTAGGGGCACCAAAATTAGTGATTTTTCCGGCTTTATTACTGGTACTATTTTATTAATATTAATTTGAAATATTACCAACAAAAAAATCCCCCGCCCAGCCAGTGCGTCAGATATAGAAAGCGCGATAGTGAATGTGTGTCGCGTCGCCTCTCGAGCATCTAATGTAGACAGGATTGCTTTCGTTTTTTAGGGTGCTTGGTTGCTCGCACCAGACAGTGAAAGTTGCCTGATTATATATGACGGATGGCTGAATTCACATTGTCAGAAAGACAGAAGCCCTCTGATGCTGGGAAGATAAGGAATAAGGGGATAAAGACAGAGGTAAAGTGATGAATGAACAGTTTGTCTAATTGCATAGTAAAATACAAATTAATTCCAGTTATTTTACCTTAAACTTTATGCAAGCAGCTGTTCTGGTCACTCAGTGTGATTTTGTAAAAATAATGTCAGGTACACATCACTTTTTTAATAGTCTAATGTTTTTACAGTTGTGCAATTTTAAGGGGATATATGGCATTTTTTTAATGTGTTTTCCCAAATTAGTAATGATATTTATATACAGACTTATTTAAAATAGCAAAACATTTTGTAAAATTTCTCAGTTTAATTCATGGTGAAAACATGAAAGTGCATAGTTTAGTGGAAGATTGCTGCCATCTACTGGAAAACAAACACTTTAGCAGTTTCTCAATGAATAGTTTGTGCACTAATGTTAGATGCAATTACTCTTGTTATTTGTGTTTAGGCTGTAATGTGACGTAGGTGTGTGTGTGTATATATATATATATCATGAACACAATGTAGAATGGACTGGATTCAGAGTACAATTTTTAAAACACAACCAACATATAAAACAACAATTCACATTACAGAAATAAAACCGTATTTCACTTTGTTTCCACAACTTAGACTGATAACGTAACGTTAGTGGTAAACCTTAACATAAGGGGCACAGAGTAAATCTTGCCTAGGGCAGCGAATTGGTCAGGGCCGGCCCTGGATACACCTAAAATTCATGCAGATGTGAGTGAGACCATGTTTTTGTGTGGAACGAGTTTTAAATTTCTCTGTGATTTTAAATGCCAGCAGCAGATATCTGTGCAATTTGATTTAATTTATTTCAACATCTTATAATCAAAATGTCTTGGTGTAAAATGCAACAATGTAAACGTAAAATTACAAATAAAAAGACAAACAGAATAAAATAATGAATTTTGCAATGAACTACTTGATTCATCTTTAGTGAGAGAACAGGTAAAATTACCAGTAATGACTTACATTTATGCATACGGTTAGGAGTGTTTCAGAACATATGCAGTTATGATTTGTCCATATGTAAGGCTGATGTAATTGTGTTTGTCTGATGCACGGCTTCCTGTTTCTTTGTCTTTTGCTTTTTATTGAGACTGATTGTAATTAGGCAATCGGGTGATGCTTGAGCAGCAGAATTCAAGTCAAGTCACCTTTCTTTATATAGCACTTTTTACAAATGCAGATTGTTTCAAAGCAGCTTTATTGTTAATTTTTGGCTGTACAGCAGCTATAGAAGAAAGTAGAACTTCAGCATAAGATGTCTTGTTTTACAAAAGAAATTAAGGAGTTGAGAGCATAATTTCAATCAGTGCCTTTAGCATCCACCTAACAGATGTTAAATAGTTATGGGCAAGTAGAGTTTAATCCAGCACAATCGTCTATTACCTCGCCTGTACACAAAGACAATCACCAATGAGTAGATCAAACATGTTTTGCTCTGATGAACAAGGGTGGCCTATTTGTAGATGTTGCCAGGAGTCAGAGCATATTTAATATGTAAACACGAAAGAAAGAGTTGCGTCTTCTGGGTCTCAGCCAGTTTTTAAATAGAGGACTGGTGGGCCCAGGAGAAGTCATCAAAAGTGGTAATTTTAAGCGCAGAATTGGTAGGTGAGAGTCTGGTTATTGCAGTAAAAGATGCATCTTTTATGTGAGAGTACCTTTAATGTGTTGTTTGGGGAGCAGGGGGTCAAGTTTTATGACCGGCCGCTCTCCACTGATTGAAAACCACTGCTTCAGAAGATGTATCTTTGCAAGCTATTTTTGCAGGTCTTCAGACTTGAAAGAATGATTTAAGACTTCAGTGTCACAGTTGTCTGTCTGCCCCTATAATGTGGTATCTTCCACTGTGAACTTAACTGTTGTTTCTCCACAGCAAGTGGGAGTTTTCCTCCAGCAGACCTTCGGACCTGGGAAGAACATGGTTAGGGTCAGGTTACATCAATGGTTCAGCAGATTCTTACAGGTCAGACAGCACCAGTTCGAAAGTGCTACCATCAAATTATATCCCATTTGTGTCAGGAAGTTTGTGCATGGCCTCTGGATATGTTGGGGTTGGTATCATTCATAAGTGCTATAACTCATGGACCTCAACAATAGTTTTGGTAAAGAAGAAAAATGGAGCTCCCTGTTTTTGTGTAAATTACTTCAAACTGAACAAGGTAACAAATAATAATGCATTTCCTCAACCCCAGGGATGGGCAACTGGTTAACCTCTGTCCTGCAGAGTTTATAAAAACTCACTCACCCTCAAGTTTGATGATTTGAATTTGATCAGATGCCCTTTGAGCTTTGTTAATGCACCTGGGACCTTCCAACATTTGATGGACTCATGTTTGGGGGACTTGCTTATATATTTGGATAATGTTTGTTTTTTCCCCAAATTTTTCAACCCAAAGTCTTGAGCTTGGTTTTATTGGCTGGTAAAGCTTAAGCCAAGTAAGTGTTAATTATCAATCCAGTGTCCAGTATTTACGGCACAAGAGGCAGTGACCCCGGTACAAGTGCTGGCTGATTGGTCCGCATTACAGAATTGCAGATGCAGACACTCCTACCGAGGGAGATGGCTGAATTTTTCTGTGAACCAAGACTTTCAGAGTCTCAGATTGCTTACATGAAAGTGCTGATTGAAGAGTATGTGGAAATTAACAATGTTTATTCCCACATGTAAATCTCAGACTGCAACACCACTATCTGCTTCACTATGCTGACTTGACATTACGGTTTGGTCCACTCATAAATACTTGGACATGTGCTTTGAAAGTGAGTAAAGCTATTCCAAAAGATGCCTAAGGGCAAGTAAAAATGTAAAAAAGTCACTTGCTCATAGACACCAGTTATTTCAGGTCTACCAGGGTCATGGCATTTATTTAACATACAGGTTCAGGTTTCAGACTCCACTAGCTTTTATGCAGAGCTCTATGATGGTGGCATAAAATAAACAGTTGCAGACCGTGGACTTACATACAATACAAGTTTAAATGTTCACTCTACACTCATACAGTGTAAAAAAACTAGTGTCATTGTACAGAAAACCCTTTAAATTTACAAAATCAGATTGCAATGCTACGTATAATTTATTGCAATCTGATTTTGTAATTATGTGCTTAAAATAGGTGTTTTTTTTTTTTAATTTCCCCCCAGAATCTTGTCTTTTAAAGTCTGTGATTCAGGCTCTGTTTGGTCTGGGGACCTGCAGACTATATTGTTTGACTCTTCTGAGCAGGAGTAATTCAAATTTAACTGAAGGGAGGCAAAGTGTAATTTTTAGGGTTTGTAGTTTTCAAATACTCAAATGTAAAAATTACCCCAAAAGTCCTACTTTTAGTAAATGCCAAGGCACTTTATTTGATTATTGGTTGATTGCCTTTTTCCAACTGAGAAGAATCAGGCGTCTAGCCAATAATGTGGAGAAGGCAATGAGCTCAATTTGATTAGTGGTTAGCTGCATTTCTTCTGGAACTACACCAAAGATGGAAGACAGAGGATTCGGATCTAGATCTCTCTTGCATATAAATGAAAATGTCTGACCAGAATTCTGTTAATCTGGGGCATCCCCAGAACATGTGACTCAGGTCTGCTGGTTCCAGACTACATCTGGGGCACGCTGAGTCTAACCCTGGATCAATTTTAGCCAACTTACTTTTAGACAGATGGAGCCTATGAAGGACCTTAAACTGCAAAACCCAATGTCTAATACATACTGAAGATGAGTGCACCAATTTTATTGCCCACTGCCAAGATAAATCAAAGATTTCCAATCCCAATTCCTCCTCCCATTGCCTCCTTATACGACCGAGAGATGGGGAAGCAGTTCTTTGAATGTTCTCATACAGGATAGACACCATGCCCCAAAGAGAGGGATCCATGTTTAACAGATCATCTATCCAGCCGCCATCTGGTTGGTTTAAAGAAGGAGAGAAATGTTTTTTGACAAAACTACGGACCTGTAAATACCAAAAGAAATTGGACTGAGGGATCTCAAAATCAGTTTTTAACTGCTGAAATGAAATAAACGTGGCGTCTTTGAAAAGGTCCTTAACATACTTGACTCCTTTTCTAGACCAGCCTTTCTCAAACTTTTTTCAGTCAGGGCACCTTTCAAAAGTGCATAAAATTTCAAGGCACCCCAGTTTAAAATATAATTTTAAAACACTGCATAACCCAAATAGTGTGAGGCGTCTTTGTTTTAGCTACTATTTCAGCTACAAGGTAGCTAGCTTCCAGTGCCTTCTCCGAGACTTTAGCGGATTTAATGATCATTTGTTCTTGAGGGCTTTGTTGACTTTTCATTCTAACAAAATATTCAGGATCGTTGTCAGCAAGTGATGAATGATTGGTGGTCAGGTGTCTTTTAAGTTTGCTCGGAACCATCCCTTGGTTTGACAGTTTCATCCCACATATTAGACACAAAGGGAGAGGGCATGTTGCATCCCCAATACTGATGAAGCCAAATTTGAGGTAATTATCATTGTTTAGCCTTGTCTACCTTTGCAACCTTTGGTGCCGACTCAGAGCTGGTGGAGGAAGTAGTAGGCTGAGGCTCCATTTCACAGTAAAAACTGTCCGGTTCTTGTGGGGCTTTTCTTTTTAAAAAACGATACATGCTGCTGTGCTTGTTTCTTGCTCTTTGTGAAATCAAATGTATTTTTGCGGTTAAATTATAAAACAATGTAGCCAACTGCACAGTCACGCGACCCCGGTGGGGATGTCATGACAGTTACTGATGTGAGCTGAATGAATGATGATCTGCTTTTGTCATTTTTCCTTTTTTATTCAAAATATTCAAAATTTGTTAGATTTGATATTCCGATTGTCAAATATATACAAGTGGAAGTGTTTTGTCGTTTAAACACCTTTAAAACGATCGCATTAGTTGAGCTGTATGCATCGCCGAGGCAGGCGCAGTTCAGAAAATCGGATCTGTTGGATTTACAAGACGTGAATTCATCCACTTCTCCCAAAATACATAAAAGTAAGTGGCAGGTGAACTCGGAGAAGAATAGAGTAAACTTTAAAGTTCCTTACACAATGTGTATCTGATATGAATAAAACTGATTATAATGGAAAGGATTATTATTGCCACTTCATTTTTCATCATTGTGTATTTTACAAACTCTAAATGTAGTGTTTTTTCAGTACGTATATGTATGAAACCTAAAATAAACATTATGTGGCTGAAAACACGTAAAAGTTGTGATATATGACAGCTCTGAGCGCGCCTGTCTCTGGCTCAGTGCAAGCCAACGCGAAAGCACATTTGAATGAACGTGATGCACTGACCGTTCCAATCACATGTGTGATCGTACGTGCCAAAGGGTTAAAAAGAAGAAGAATGTATTTATGTAAATTCAAATATATTTTATATATGAAATTTCAGATTTTTTTTGTTTTTTTAGCCTACGTAATTTTTGGCGGCACCCCTGACACAGTCACCCACTTTGAGAAAGGCTGTCCTAGACCACAGTTGAAATGCAGAATCTATAAGGGAGGGAGGAAACAGGGTTCGATAGGATGGTGGCAGAGGGCAAAGCCTGTTTACTTTTAAAGTAAAGTCTGAACTGTGATCATATTTTGAGTGATGCACGAATAATTGGGTTATTCGTCGAGTATCATTTGCTTAGGGGTATTGGGGCACAGAGCAGCGAACACAATGATACTCGGTTACATGAGTGTTGCTCCATAAATGAGCTTTCTCACTCAATGTATCAGAAAGCTAGAATGCCAATATGTTGGCACATGTTTGAATGTTAGCTGCCCAGTAATAATACAAAAAATCTGGCATTGCCAATCCACCCTCTTTCCCTATGCAAGGAATTTTTTTTATCCCCAAAAAACATAGAAATACAATTACTAAGATCCTTAAAAAATGATTTAGGAACGAAGACTGGCACTGTCTGAAATAAAAATAGGAACCTTGGTAAAATTGTCATTTTAATGGGGTTTATCCTCCCAGCCAGAGATAAGCGTAGGGTTGACCATTGTACCATGTCCTTTTTTGCTTTGTCTAATGTTGGTTTAAAATTACTGTTGAGAAGATCCTTATACCTGCGTGTTACACTTACACCTAAATAAGAGAATTTGTCAAGACTTACTGAAAATGGAAAAGATTGGAATGACATTTTGTGCTCTTTCATTAATGGGGAAAAGAAGACTCTTCGTTAAATTAATTGTATATCTTGAAACACTCACGAAATTGGAAATAATTGAAAGAGCAATCGGTATAGAGAAATTTGGATTAGACAAAAAGAGGAGGAGATTGTCCGTATAGAGCAGAAGTTTATACTTGTGTCCCTCCCTTTGTATTCCAGTCAAACCAGCCGTACTCTTTAGCATAATAGCGAGGGGTTCAATAGCTACATCAAAAAGCAGTGGGGACAGAGGACATCTCTGCCTTGTCCCCCTAGAGAGTGAAAAGCATTTAGATATTATATTATTTGTTCGAATAAATGCTTGAGGCCTGGTATATAGAATTTTGATCCATGAGCAGAACATGGGACCGAAGGCAAACCTCCTAAGTGTTGCAAACAAGTAATCATACTCAATTCTATCAAATGCCTTGTGAGCATCTAAGGATATTAGGATCTCTGGAATAGTATTATCCTTGGGTGAGTAGATCGCATTAAATAAACGACGGAGATTACTAAATAACTGTCTGCCAGCAATAAAGCCAGGCTGATCAGGATGGATTATCTTACTCATGACTGGCTCTATTCTGGTTGCCAGCACCTTGGTCAGGATCTTATAGTATCTAATACCATATGTCTTGAAAAATGAATTGATACATTGTGCTGATTTACTTTCTGCAATAATCGTGGGGCTTGATCGATCCAGAGTTGGGTGTAGGACACAGTTCAGATCTCCTCCTAAAATTAAATTATATATGTCAAGACTGGGTAGAAGTGAGAAGAGATCACTAAAAAACTGTACAGTATCCCAGTTAGGTGCGTACACATTGGCCAGGACCACAGGCATGTTGAGAATTTTACATATCAACCATTTTTATCCATCACAGTGGCCTCCTCAACAAACTTTACGTTCCTATGTTTAATAACAGCAACCCCCCCCCTACTCTTACTATTCAATTTAGAATGGTATATTTGTGTAAAGCCTCCTCTGTGAAGTTTAACATGGTCCTTGTTCAATAAATGAGTCTCTTGTAAATATACTATGTCAGATTTCAAAATATGGTTTTCGTCACGGGGTGATTTAGCCTCCGTAGATTCCAGCTGACCAGCCTCGTTTCGGCTCCACTTATTTTACTGAAAGCCTTCGCATAAAGTTCTCAAAAATTGCACCAGAGGACTCCTTTGGTTCAACAGCTGTATTAAGAAGGCCATGGTTTCGTGAAGAAAGAAAAAAAAAAATTGTATTGGGGTCCCTAAACACACAGACAACACATGCATGATTATACACATCAGAACAAAAGACTGACATTAACCAAAATTATATTACTAATTCCTTGCGTTTGAAACCGCAACTTCTTCCAGTTAACCCTACTCCCAAATAGCTTACCATGTGAGCCCTCACTTAGAAATGAACAGTATAAGGCTCTTACAATAGTTAACTTCCAAGCTGAACCCCAGAAAATAATAATATTGAACATATATTAATTAGAAAAACGAACAAAAAGGTGATGTATATTAGAAGTAGCGTCATTCTGTTAAAGTTGCCCATTCAGCATTTGGTATTAAACGTAACCAAAGCAATGGTGCCTCCCCTATCCATCTTCATTAGCCACGCGGCTGCTGGTCACCTGTACATCTACTGGCTAGGCTCTTCAAACCAAAATCTTTAGCACACATTGAGCTGCAGTTGTCAGAGACGTTTAAACACACATTCACTTGTAGTATCACTTAATAACCATAATAATGTAACTGTTTAGCCAACCACCAGCGTCTGGTGTATGCACGATCGTCAATTGTCCTTACTAGTCAGGTTCTTCAAAATGAAGTCTTTAGCTTTTACCGGGTCCTTGATGCTTGTCTCTTTCCCTTCTCGTGTTGTGATTCTCAAAACTGCAGGGTATCTCAGCCCAAAGCGAACCCCCTCACGGTTACTGAGTAAGCTCCTTGCCTCGATGAAAGCTGCTCGCTGTTTGGGTGAAATCGGGAAGGATCCGTATTCGATCGCCATGGACTGTAGTGACTAACTTCATTTATGTGGCTTTCTTTAAAATGTCTTCTTTTTCAGAGAAATAATGACACCTCACCACAAAGGAGCATGGTGGTTCATTGTCATCAGTTGGTCTGCTGCGAAGGGTGCGCTGAGCTCGGTCTAAGAGTGGAGTTTTCTCGAGGTTGAGGGCCTCTTTCAAGAGACCGGCCACAAACTCAGTTATCCGTTTGCCATGCTCTCGTCCCTCTTTTACTCCTGTAATGTTTGAGCGTCGTGATCCTCATGGCCAACTCCTTTTCATAGCAATAAACTCCTTCTCAAGGGTAGTAATGGAGTCCGAATACCCCCCCGTTCCTCCGGTGCTTCCACTTCTGGTATTGACATGCTCCACGGCATTGCGTTACTCGGTCCGGAGCTAGCCAGCGTTTTCTTTGATTTTTGCAATCAGGTCCTCTTTGAGTGAATTAATTGCTTGGAGAACCACGTAGTTATCGCTCGCTACGTCCTTCTTTGAAGTAGTTTGGGGTTCGACATCAGCATTACTGCTAGCAGCAGATTCTGCATCTCTGCGGTTACTCCGACTCTTATTCATTTCGCTTCAAAGGGGGCTCAAACTGGATTCAAACCGGTTGTTGAGCCCTTAATTACACACAAAGGCAGCTTTAAGATAGTAGTGCATAAAATAAGAGCTATATAAAACGAAATTTGAAGTTGCTTGTGAGGAGCTCGACAACTCTACGTCTTTACATGGCGACGCTCCAACCAGAGGTCCGCAATCTTGTAGATTTTATATGGTATATTAAAACAGGCCACTTGTACAAATTGAAATCATAAATAGAAATATTAAAAATGATAGAAATGTTAGCGAAAGTATGCAAAATTGTACAAATACTGCAACATGAAGTAACATTACCAAAATAAGATTATGAAACATTATAAACATTTATGAAACTCACTCATTCAAAACAAGAACTATTGGTACACTAATAACTAATAACATAACTAATTAGCCTACATAACACAAAAATAAAGTTTCTGTCCCTCAATAATATGCCTCCATGTCCATCAGATCCGTGTTAGCACCAGACAGTTTGTGCAGTTTACGGGAGGCACAAATTATCCATAGCTGTGCTTATTTCTGAAACAGTCCAGAGGTGGACGGATTATTATAGTTTGTGTCCCTCAATTTGTGCTTTTTCCCAGCCAGGATGCACAAGACGCACTTTCTTCTGCAGATGTTCCATCCGCTCCAAAAGATTCTGTATACACAGAAAATAAAGAAGAGAAACAGGAATTGCATCTGATCTCTGCTCTGAATGTCCATATTAAAGGTAAAAGTAATTTCTCAATGTCCTCATAAAAGGGTGAAACAGAAATAGTTATTATGCACAGATCAGACATAACTTTATGACCTAATGTTGTGTTAGTCCCCCTTTTTTTGCCAAAACAGGCCTGACACATCGAGGTATGGACTCCTCTAGACCCCTGAAGGTGTGCTGTGGTATCTGGCACCAAGATGTTAGCAGCAGATCCTTTAAGTCCTGTAAGTTGCGAGGTGGGACCTCCATGGATCGGACTTGTTTGTTCAGCACATCCCACAGATGCTCGATTGGACTGAGATCTGGGGAATTTGGAGGCCAAGTCAACACCTCAAACTCGTTGTTGTTCTCCTCAAGCCATTCCTGATGCATTTGTGCTTTGTGTCAGGAGCATTATCCTGCTGGAAGAGCCACAGCCACCAGGGAATACCGTTTCCATGAAAGAGTGTAACAATGTCCTGGTCTCAGCAATGCTTAGGTAGGTGGTACGTGTCAAAGTAACATCCACATGGATGGAAGGACTCAAGGTTTCCCAGGAGAACATTGCCCAAAGCATCACACTGCCTCTGCTGGCTTCGCTCCCCTCGTGCATCAATGAACCTTAGACCATGACCCTTCCCCACTGTCCCTTCCTTGGAGCACTTTTGATAGCTACTTATTCACTTCACCTGTCAGTGGTCATAATGTTATACCTGATCAGTGCATCATATATTATATGTTAGGCATTCTATAGTATGTGTACACATTTTTCAAGAACATACTTTTTTAACGATTGTGAAGTGATTCTTCAAAATATGAGTATGCTTCAAGAGAGAGTTGGCTATTTCGAATGCAGTCTGTTTCTTCCAGAAGACTGAAGTTTCATAAGATGATGTTTGAGTAGTGTTTCCACTGTCCCAAAGGTCATAGGGAGGCCCTTCATTAGCACCAGACAACCAGACGTTTTGGAAAGCTAATCTATATGCTTTAGGGATATAGGACAAGTAAGATCCCCATTTATGATTTTAATAAATATACAGGGAACATTTTGTTGTTGTTATTGCATACATATTATTATCATGCACTAGGTGGAAACCCCTAGGATTATTGTGTAGTCCGGATCAGCGTTGAGACACCTGCAGCTGAAACCAGATGTCATCAGATAGCCCCAACAATAGCCATATTAATATTCAACACATTAACAGTGCATTCACAATGAAAATGAAGCAAATAATGCCGAGCAATGTTCTTTATTTCATTCATTTTTTGACAATTTAAGCATAATCACCCGGTTAAGTTGTGGTATTTCACAGCAAGACAAAAGTTAAACTAATATTTTCATTTCAAGTTACCAATATATGGAATGGAGTGACGCCTCTATACAATCAAAATTGGAGGCCAGAATTGGTCGATGTGGCCAAAATAAATACTATTTCACATAGATATGTATTGTCTGGTGTAAATTTACATTGCCGAACCACTTAAAACTCTGACAAATAAAAGGCTTCTCTCCAGTGTGAAGCCTCATGTGGAAGTTCAGGTTCACTCGTGTGAAACTCTTTCCACAATCCACATTTGATCACATGTGAATGATTTCTCTCCGGTGTGAATGCTTGAATGATTTCTAAGGCTCAGTTCTGTTGTGAAGCGCTTTCCACACTGATCGCATACAAATACTTTTGTCCAATGTAAATTTTTAATGTGAGTACCAAGGGATTTTTTATGTGTAAAACTCTGTCCACAATGAGAGCAAGTAAAAGGCTTTTCTCCAGTGTGAAGTCTCATGTGGACCTTGAGATTTATTTTACAGCTGAAACCCTTTCCACACTGATCACATGGGAATGGTTTCTCTCCAGTGTGAATGTGTTTATGAAATCTAAGGCCTCTCTCTGTTGTAAAGCTCTTTCCACACTGATCACATCCAAACAGCTTTTTATCAGTGTGAATTCTCATATGTGTACTGAGGGTTTTCTTATGTGTAAAACTCTTCCCACACTGTTGGCAGGCGAAACGTTTTTCTCCAGTGTGAATTCTCATGTGGACATTAAGGTTTCCTATATGTGTGAAACTCTTCCCACACTGTTGGCAGGTGAATTGTTTCTCTCCAGTGTGAAGTCTCATGTGGACCTTAAGATTTCCTTTTCGACCGAAACTTTTTCCACACTGTTGGCAAATGAAAGGCCTTTCTCCAGCGTGAATGCTCATGTGGACTTTGAGTTTTTGTCTTTCACTGAAACTCTTTCCACACTGTTGGCAGGTGACAGATTTGGTCTTCTGAGCTTGAGATGAAGTGATTTCAGTCTGTGTGGATGGTTTTTCTCCACTCATGCAATCATGTTTCTCATCTTTCTCTTCCATATCATTCAGTTCTTGACTCTTTTCAGTTTTCAGTTCCTCTTTCAGCGGCATCAGGTCTAAAGTGCAAAAAGACCAGTACAAGTTAACACCAGTTTATTGGCACAAAACAACAAACATAAAACCAACACAAGGCATCAAAACCTACTGTAATAAGACAACTGGAAGAGGTGTTTTCTGTAATCTTTCAGGACTTTTGCCAGCACCAGTTGTAAGTTTAAGGGCATAAAATACATGTTTGTTTCCCTTAATTTACCTTGTTCTCTTCATCCTTGGAAGAACATGAATTGAATAGAATATAAAATATACACAGAAATGCCACGTGGTTGAGCAAGTTTGGCAACAGGACAGCGAGTTCTGGAGACAACAGTCAGTACGTTTATATGGACAACAATAACCCAATATTAATCTGATTAAGACAATACTCTCATTAAGAAACTACCATGTAAACAGCGATTTCTAATGACCTTAATCTGGTTAAAGCCATACTCGAAGTAAACGCAAATCAAATGAAGTAGTCCTATTTTAGTCGCATTATCGAAGTGCATTATAAACATGTACACAACTTAATAACACTATTAACGTTGTGTAGGCATTTTTGCCACATTTTGCGACAGGACACATTCACACATGGCAGTGGTCAACCGCTGGACGGCAAACAAGAGAGCATGGCTAGGCTTAAAGCAACTCTTTCCCACCAGTCCTTACTTTGTACTGTCATCCAGTACCTGTCGTCCAGAACATGAACAGAATATTCTAAAAGCAACTCATTGTTGTATTCAGATTAAGGTCAATAATTAGATTACTGCTGTCCATGTCAGTTAGTCAGAAAAAGTATGTTAATTATCTGATAACTAACAGCTGTTTCCACTCTCAGTAACGGGCACAGAGAATATAAGATGGCTACTTACCTGGGATGGGGAGAGAAACACAAGACCCCAAAAATTTAGTTTACAGAGCTGCTGAAAAGCCTCTTTATGCTATGCTGAGAACATCAATAACCAAGACATTGCCAAGACATCTGTCAGTCACTACAACATTATGTTGGAAAACGTCAAAACACCTGTAATGTGTTACGAGTGATGGAGATGCAGATGCTGGCAAGCTGTAGCGTCCCCTTTTGGCAACTGCTCCCGTTGAGTCGTAAACGACTTAATGCCCCACGTAACCCCAGAATGTTAGTCCTCCATGCCAACGTGATGGAAAGGACAGGGCTTACCATGGAGATGATAAAAGCTGCTGAATTTTTTACATTTTATTTTCATGGGAAGAGTGCTTGGATTCTCAATTCCCTTTTATTTAGCCATGACCAAATGTTATTAATGCTGGGACAGTGTAACAAGTCAAATAGAGATGGAAGTTGCAGAGGCTACATCCTACCCATAGGGAGGAACGTGGAAATCCACCATCGCCAAGGACTGACCTGTGGGGCAGTGCTACAAATGGAAAGGCCTCTGCCGGCATGCACTCGAGTACTGGGACTGCCGAAGGATGCTCGGAGGAAACTCAATCCAGGGTTTGCCAATTGTGGTAATCAGCTGGAGGGCTAAGAAGAGGCTCGTATCCCCCCTTAGAGGA
The DNA here is from genome assembly GCA_023029165.1 of Gobiocypris rarus. Taxonomy (NCBI): domain Eukaryota; kingdom Metazoa; phylum Chordata; class Actinopteri; order Cypriniformes; family Gobionidae; genus Gobiocypris; species Gobiocypris rarus. Next base: position 3,729,340 of record CM040910.1, on the reverse strand, counting down.
GAATGGCACTGCAAGAGAGACACCAAGCCAGCCTTTCCCTTATTGCCTATTTGTGCCCAACACATGGGAAGAACGGTATTAGGTGTCACTCAGCACGCAGATCTGCAGATATCTGCCAAAGTAGCGCTGTGCACCAATGCCCAGGGTAAAGCAGCGCTTGCAAGTTCACCACCTGGTCCCGGAAGGGAATGGTGCGAACTTTGGGCATGTATCCAGACCAGGGTTATCAAAGCAAGATTTGCTGACAGAAAAAGCCTGCAGATCCCCTACCCTCTTGATTGGAGTGAGCACAGTCAGGAGTGCTGTCTTTAGAGACAGGATCTTATGTCAACAGACTCAAAGGGTGCTGTCTACAGACCAGAAAGGACCACAGAGAGATCCCAGGAGGGGATGAGCCATGGCCTGGAAGGATTTAACCACCTGGTGCCTCTCAGGAACTGATGACAAGGTAGTGCTTTCCTAGGCTTACCGTCCACTGCATGGATGTGCTGCAATGGGGACAGCCTCTGCTCCAGAGTATATGAGCAGAGCGGCGAGATTTTGAATGGAGCACGGTTTTAAAAGTCAGAGTATTTTGGTTTTCACTTGCTCTGAGAACTGTCCATCACGAGTACAATTCATGCCAACGGTCCATAATATAACTGTATTTTTAGCAAGAGTTCACATGTTAAACACATGTAGCTGGCTAACTTGATACAGATGGATCACTCAAATCAGAAAGAATGTTATAATATGATGCCTGCAATGGACATCAAGGTTTTTTTTGTACCTTGTAGATATTGAATATGATCGGGTGTAGAGTTGTCACGATACCAAAATTATGACTTCGATACGATACCAGACTAAAATACCTCGATACCGATACTAAATCGAGACCAGGGTCAAAATACCACCCAGTAAAAGTCATTGAATAATATGACAACAGAACTTATTATTCATTGTTTTATTTATTTTTTTAACTAAAAACTCACATGGCCAGCATGTTCCTGCCCTGGTTTTTGACCATTTCCTCTTATTGCATCTTTGTTTTTAAAAATAAGCTAAAAATGCAAATTACAAACAATATGACAAAAACAGTGCTTTATTTTTCAGCTATAGGTCTATTTAACAGTATAGCAAGTCAAGAAAGAAATACAAAAACAGCTTAGTCTTCACTCCAATTAAATATACACTGATTCTTAATTAATATATTAAAATGATTTAGCCAGTCATGGGGTGGTTTTCTTTTTTTCATTGTTGTTTGATTAACATTAATCACACAGAATATTAGATCCGGCTTAACACCGATCCAATCACCTCAACTGTACACGTTCACTAAAGACACCCCCGACTGTGTTTACCTGAATACTCACAGGATGTGCATTTTTACATATTTTTGACCATTGAAATCCATTATCCAAAAGAACTGAATCGCGATCGCATGTTGTCTGAAAGGCGTGTGCGCGCGCTTCAGATCAAAGTCCGGCAGCGCGAGCACATCCCGCGCGCGCTATATTTTTCATGCGCGCATGTTTCTGTTGCTTTCTTTGTCATGCGCTGCGCGTGTATATTTAACTCTTCTGCTTCCAGTGTTTAGTGAACGGTGGAGAGCTCTGCACACACATCCTGACTCCTGCTGTCACACATCCACACAAATAAATACAGCTCTTATTAACGCGCGGTCCTTCTTAAAGTACCGGTACTAATAAAAACTCCATATCGTACCGTTTGTAATAGCAGGGTATCGCAATACTTTTCTAGTACCGGTATATCGTGCAACACTAATCGGGTGAAAGCACAGTTTATACAGGTAGCACTTATTTACACACGCTAGGGCTGGGCGATCTTGAATGTGTATTTTACGTCGACTTGTTTGAATGAAAATCGTTTTTTGTTAACAGAAAGAGCTCTCCTCTGGGCTCCAGTAGTTCCGAATGGCCTCAGCCCTCCCACGCGTGTTTGCCATAGAGATACACAAACAACATGGCAGCGAGCAGGGAAGAACTCGTTCCCAAGAAAGGCACAGTGTCATCCGTAATTTGGAATTGGTTCAGTTTTGCGAACCCTTGCTAGCAAAGGTAGCAGTACGACTAACTTACTGCAGCACCTCAAACAGAGGTGTCGAAATGAACAAGACCGCGGCAGCACAAGCACACTAGCCAAAAAACCTACAATCTTACAAACAGTATCCGGTGTGATAAGAATGGGGCCCGGTGGAAAAGGATCACGGATGCAGTCGCAATGTATATTGCAAAAGATATGATGCCCATATATACTGTGGAAAAGCCGGGGTTTATTCACATGCTGAAAGTTTTGGACTCCGAGTATGTGCTGCCAAGCCGCAAACATTTTTCTGAAGTTGCCTTGCCTCAGTTATATAACAATACATGTGAAAAACAGCACAACCAATAAGCATATTTGCTCTTATGCACTGATATTTAATATGTATTTCCTTCCAGTGGTCGAGGGGTAGCAGTACTAATCCACAAAAAAACTTCAATTTGAACAATACATACTCTGATACTGCTGGTAGATATGCAATTGTTGAATGTGAGTTGAATAGGAACATTTAACATTGGAAAATGTCTATGGTCCAAACTGTGATGATCCCACCTTATTTTAGCAAATAACTATTACAATAAGCTACTATTGAGGGCAGTTGCATTTATGGAGGTGACTTTAAGCTAGTATTAGACCCTTCCTAAAATAGATCTCTTAAATCCAAAGCGGCAACCATTCTGAGTCAGGGGATGACTGATCTGGGGTTGAATGATGTATGGCGTAATCTCTACCCAGACCAAATTGACTACTCATTTTATTTAAATGTACATAATGTCTACTCAATAATAGATTTACTCTTATCGTGTATATAATGTGTATATGCAAATTTACACTCATGTATTGGGACTTATAAAAAATAAACTAGTGGTAAATATGTGCGCACCGTACGGACACCCAAGACCGCATGTATGCAGGTGAGCGAAGTAATGAGTCTTTAAACTCAGTTTTACATCCGATATACACACTTAGATTAAATATGCCACTCTCATTAAAAGAGTTAAGCGCTGAAATTTCATGAAATCATTATCCAGAAGTTATCCAATATTACTTATATGAATTTAAATCAGGGCTGTCCAAACTTTTTTTTTGCACGATTCGTTGATGTGGACACACCTGGGGGTCGGCTCCTTTTCTATAATATATATATATATATATATATTCCATGTTTTGTTTCTTGAAAATATGACAGACTTGTAAAAAGACAGAACTTACAATAGAGTAGCTTGAGACACAGATGTAAATTTAATACACAAACAATATCTATAAAACTTAACTCGTTTTTAAAGGGTGAAATGGAAATATTATTACTGAGTTAGCACTCTATTGTTATTTAAATGAACAAGCACTCTATTTAGATCACCACAGGTAAAACCACACACCTCACTGCATGGTGTATTTGGTATATTTGGTGTATTCATGGTATATTTCTATATCTGGCTTTATGGTATTAGTCTACATTTAATATAAATACAAATGCACAATGACACCCTGCTCATTCTCAGTGTACCCAAAATATTACCACACTGCTGACTTCAGGCGTTTCTTTGGTGGAACTAAAGCTTCGCCGTTGGGTCCATCTGCCATAGTTAATCTAGTAAAGTAGTAGCCTCCGTGTTTCCGATCAGCACGTCACTTTAAGCTGGTGTAAGCGTGTTTTCAGCAACAGAAACGCTCTGTGTAGAGCCTTTACGATTCATTAACTGTGACGCTTTTAAGCGCGGTTAATACATGATCTGTGGGGTGTTTTGAGCTGAAACACACACACAAAACTATTTCTATAGAACAGAGGTTTTCAAACGGGCAGACGCGGCCCACTAGGGGTCCTACCAATCAGACCTGCGATTGGTAACATAATTAGTAATCTTTAACCTTAATCAAAACAATAGAGGGTGAACTGAGAAAACATACAGAATATGAAGTCATTAGTATTTGTCTGGTCATGTGATCTCAACATGTCTGTCAACATAAACTGCTTTAATTAAACACTCAATGACATTCTTCAACAATATCATTCATTTCTGTAGAGATCATTTTAATAAGGATGGTATGAAACTGACCTGTGTGCTCCTCCGTTTCTTCATGTTTCACACTGAACGCTTCAATCTTTATGTCTTCACTTTCTTCTTTAATAAACGCCATCTTTATAATAGTGTGTCACGAGGATCTCAGATGAACCAGGAGTTTCCTGTGTTTGGACAATTCAATCATGTTTAATATTAATAATGAACAGAAAGCTAAATAAATCTCAATCAGCTCTAGTTCAGGAGTCCGTGCACTGGTGAGGGAGACATGAATGACCATATTTAGACATGTATGATGTGATGTTTAATGATGTGTAGACTAGCTACATTTAATTGGTTACGATTTCATGAACAAAATGCTATTGGTTTGTAAAAGTTGTCATTACATGTTTGTGTTTTTATTCTGGAAGCATTAACACCGTTTTAAACAGTTCGAGAGAGTCGAATCAGTGAATCGGTTCATTTGACTCCAAACCTCCGTTTCTCCATCACTCACTCCTCCAGCTGCAGAATTCGTGTTCACGATAAAATTAATGTTTATATTAATATTATTGAGTATATGAGGAGCGAAGTGAGACGCAGCTTTTCTGTTTTACTGTAATATGCAAGTACACTCACGAGCTAAAGCATTTAATCACAATAACAACGTCCATCATGTTCGAATATAAACGAATAGCTGGTATAATAATGAACTATATAATTGGTTGAGCGGTTTTTGTGTTGATATAAAAGCTTTAAAACGAACCTTTCTTCAGGCGAATCTCAGCAGATGCGGGAACGCGCGCAGTTGTATGACGTCATTTCACCAGACCATAATAAAAGTCCCGTTCACGCGCGGCTGTACAAAATCACAGAAATGCATAGAAATGTACATACAAAATGTTTATACAGCAGTGGCCGGAAGTGATACCCAGTATTTTTGATGACCATACAAGTTTAATTGAACCATCAAAATGTGAGGAAAATATTTTATTTTTTTAATAAAATATGTAAAATATGAGAGAAAAACAAACCACTAAACTATGTTATTTATCTGACAAAATTATTTTGGGAAAAAGGCAACAGGTTTTATTTGACTAGAAAAACAAAAATCTGAAAAGGGAAAAGCATAAATTGACTATGACATAATCCGTTATTAATATTTAATTGTTGTTTGTGCATGTGCTCATAACTTCTTTGTATGACAGCCGGGCCAAACATTATGCTGGGATAATTTGTCAATGTTTCATCGCATTATCACAAATAAGACAACTAACCCCAAGCACAACTATGCAATATGCTTACTTAAAATCTTTAACACATTTAAAAAAAATAATATTGGAATAAAGAGTGAAGATATCAGTTTTCCTAGACCTTTTATTTTGTTCTGTCTGGTGACCAATGGACCATTTGGGATTATAGTGGCAGAAAAACAGTGGCAACAAGTGGAGGAAAACAGGCAAGATCCACGGAATAAGAGAAAAAAATGTCTTGTGTCATGTAAGTCATTGTCTATGTCAGAAAAAAATATGGTCTTGATTTTTACTGAAAAGAAGTTTATGATTGTAAGCCATTCAAAACGGACAGACACACATAAGGTAACAAACCAAAGCCCAGCTTTTCTAGGGGTAGAGTGGGATTTGGCCACAATTAAGGCATGTTTATATGGAAATGTAATATATCTCCATATATGAAGAGTTTCGTCGCAAAACGAGATATATCCATTTTGAGAAATGTTGGTTATTTGACATTATTATTTAAAACATCAACAGTCAAGTTCATTCACAATGTTTTGTACATTAAACTATTACTTGAGCTCAGTGAAGGCCAGGGACACAATATTCTTCAAATCCAGGATATTGTTTATTTAATTTTATGTCCATAAGTAGTTCATAAATAAGTCAAAAACCATGCCAAAATGCAACATATTTATCTTAACATTGTCAAACATCTTAAATTGGTTAAAAAAACATCATAAATATATGGAATAGTAAATACAAAGATTGATTAATAATAATAAGATTCCGAGTTAGTTTTGGCCAGAACATACACAACAATTTTTTTTTTTTTTTTTGCAAAACGCTATATATCCACCTTAGGCTATATTCTACTACTGTAATACCATTAAGAAAAGCTAGTGTGTGTGTGTGTGTGTGTGTGTGTGTGTGTGTGTGTGTGTGTGTGTGTGTGTGTGTGTGTGTGTGTGTGTGTGTGTGTGTGTGTGTGTGTGTGTGTGTGTGAGTGTGTGTGTGTGTGTGTGTGAGTGTGTGTGTGTGTGTGTGTGTGTGTGTGTGTGTGTATGTGTGTGTGTGTGTGTGTGTGTGTGTGTGTGTGTGTGTGTGTGTGTGTGTGTGTGTGTGTGTGTGTGTGTGTGTGTGTGTGTGTGTGTGTATGTGTGTGTGTGTGTGTGTGTGTGTGTGTGTGTGTGTGTGTGTGTGTGTGTGTGTGTGTGTGTGTGTATGTGTGTGTGTGTGTGTGTGTGTGTGTGTGTGTGTATGTGTGTGTGTGTTGTGAGTGTGTGTGTGTGTGTGTGTATTCTGTTGATCAGTGACGTAGCCTGCGTCAGTGTTTCCCAACCTTTTTTCAGTCATGGCACCCTTTGAAAATTCTCTCAATTTTGGCACTTCTGGCATACGTTACGCTTGGGGTGTAACGGTACAGATTGCTCACGGTTCGGTTTGTATCACGGTATGGTTCGGTATTTGCTATGTTCAGGGAAAAAGGACTACTGTCAAATAAAAATAAAGAAAATAATAAGAACAACTAATTTAAATACAAGCAGCAGCACAAATAACTACTATCGAGCAAAGATACTTATAAAATAAACAATGCTTCCAGGTTTTTTAGGTCTAACATTAGTTTTCAGGTACAGAAATAGATCAAATGTAAAATAATATTGCATTTTTGACTGCATAAATTAAAGATTAATCCTATTATACTTCCAAAAGCTATTCAATCAAGAGCAGTGAGTGATGTCCTTGTCTTTTGTTTGAGATTAAGCAGACAGCAGTGAAGGCTACTGCCCATTTAAGACCTAATGTAAGGATATGCGTTGTATTTTTCGAATGTATACAGTTCAGAGACTATGTCTGCAAGGATAGGCTACTCATCAAGATGGACATGTTGAGTTGACATACTTTTTTGTGTGAGTTTTTCGGTTCAAATGCTGTGATTTGAAAGATAACTCAATATTTGCATGCTGTGAGATGTGTGCGGGCTATCGGATGAGTGCACAGAGACAGATCTTCTCAAAGCGCGCGAGTTCTCATTCGCGTCTTCTGGCACTGCACCCGGTGATCTTTTTCTTTTAATATCACATTTGTAATGTATCACCAAGGAGCCAGCATGAGTATCCTTCGACAGAAACATTTATAAAGCGTTATTTTCAAGTTACAACCCATATTATATAGATGTGTCATCAGATGATCATGTGAGATGAACTGCGGTGCAAGTGCGTGCCGAACCATGCGAACCGAGAACTGATATGTTATTTCAGACATTAGATTCATTTAAAATATATTAATTGTTTTATTCACATTTTATCATAAAAAACATATACATATATTTTTGAAGCACTTTTACACGGCACCCTTTCTCTCGTCAGACGGCACCCCGGTTGGTAAACACTGGCCTACGTGACTGACAGCTCGCCTACACTATAAACAATTAAATGGAAAACGTTTTTTAGTTAGCCTGTTGAATCCTCTTTTTAAAAATGTTTTTTGTTTTGATATTATCGTTAAATCACTGAGCAAACTCGGAGCACTTCACCGGCGGTGACTCGCGCAGCATCCTGAACGTTCTATAGCCGAACCGTTATATCGCACTTTGTAAAGAAACTGGGCTGGCGGATATCGCGTTTTGTGAAAAAATACATTTTGTAGTAGGCTGAAAATGTACATTTTTAAATCTTATTAATGGCAGCAATTCACACATAGATTAAGGTACATCTAAACAGTGATTTCCAATAATAAAATCCAAATGTCAAAAAATGGCGTTAATCACGTTTTGCAACCGAACTCTTCATATGTCCCTATATCCGAGTAGTGATGTCATACATGTTTCATATAAGGCAATACATTATTAACACATCCTCACGATATAAGATATGGGTTTATACCATGTATGAAATACCCATAGAAGAATTACTATAAATATATATTAGGGCCGGGACTCGATTAAAAAAATTAATCTAATTAATTAGAGGCTTTGTAATTAATTAATCGAAATTAATCGCATTTTAATTGCATATAAATATTTGACCTGAGAACAGTGAGAAGTAATTTTTTTCACATGGATTTTTAGTATACCATTGAATAATGACTGAATACATAAGCTTAATCAACAAAATTTTGTTTATTTATTTATGTCCAGCGTTTTGCGTTGAGGTGATATTTGAGGCTCGATACGCAAATTCCTTGTTGCATAGCTTCCACACAACCATGCTCTTGTCGACGCTTCCATCCTTTCGTTTTTTAAAACAAAATGTCCATCCACGAGGCCAAGCAAAGCAGTCTCGTCAGCTTCTCCGTTCATCTTCACTGTGGTTTGTTGTGTTCAGAAGTCAAGAACGCTAGTTGGTGTTCCAGTATAATCGGTCCGTCGAAACTCATTCATTAAAAACGCTCGCGTGCAAAAATAAGTTAAAATTGTTATCTATTTTTTGCGTAATTAATCTTAATTAACGCGTTAAAGTCACGCAATTAATTAATCTTAATTAACGCGTTAAAGTCACGGCCCTAATATATATATATATGTATTAAATGATTTATATGATGACTTTTTATATGGTACTGTATGTTAATGCCATATATGTAAACAATACATGTCTAATTTATATATGTTAGTTTATTTAAACAACATATGCAAACTTTCAGTATGCTTGTATAGGATTTTATATGGCTTTATATAGTTGTGTTTGAATCCTGGCATTTCATTCTAGTGTGGTTTTGGTTCAGGCTCCGGACATTAATGCTCCATGAGTTTTTCCCCGTTGTGAGCGTACAGTTTGATCATTCGCTTGGACTCATGTGAGTGAGTAGGTTTGCTAGGGCAGTATACACTCTTTTGTCTGTGTGTTGTGTGTTTGTTTGGCACGCGGCTCGTGCTCATAATCAGCTTGTGCATGGTTTGCTCTGTGTAGCATGTAAAGCCCAATTTATACTTCTGCGTCGAGTGTACGCAATCCTGAATTGGCAGTTGAATAAACAAGTCTCAGCGCTGAGGGAGAGTCTCTCAAAGAATCTCATAGAATCTCAAAGAGTCTCATTTTATTAAGGCCAGGGATGCAGAATATATACATAGGATGTAAAGGGGGTAAAAAAGTTTTAACCAACCACAGAGAGAATACATCATCTAGCTCATGGTAAAGGAATGTGAGATCTATACATAAACAAGGCTAATATGGTTGCCATCTGGTCAGCTATCCATTTGACCTAGAGGCCCTGCAAGACTTCTTCATACGTTTAACAGAAAAACCAGGGACCTTTTCTCCATCCAATCCCAGCAGAACCTGTTTCTATAGGTGGGAGTGCTTCCATAATGAAAACCATATGTTGGACTGCAGCCTCACAGAGAACAACAAATACCTATGTCCATTTTTTACTCTATGCTGAGATCAACACAAAATCTATCATGCGCGTACCCTACGACGTGCCCCGACGCGCACCTCACCAAAAATGTAACAACGTGTCACAGGTCGGAGCGGACCACCACCACCGTGAGTCTCGCTCCTCCCTCAGATTCCACCCCGAGGAGGTCCCAAAAACACCCCAACGACCAAACAGACGAGAGCAGGTAAGTTAAAACAATATTTATTTATTTAAAACGGTATTGGGAGGGGGAAAGGGATTCTGTAAAAAGAAAGGCCTAGCTCTCTGGGACTGGAGAACTTTGAATCCGAGCCGCTTTTGACTCTCTCACGGGGATGTGCAGGTAGGTCTTCCGCACTTCCTCTCTTTATCCACACGTGAATTACAGGTGAGTGTACAGGGCGGTACACTGGGCTCTTAGCTTTGGGCGTACATGTGAGTATACAGGGCGGTACACTGGGCTCTTAGCTTTGGGTGTACAGGTGAATATACAGAGCAGTACACTGGGCTCTTAGCTTTGGGTGTACAGGTGAGTATACAGGGCGGTACACTGGGCTCTTAGCTTTGGGCGTACAGGTGAGTATACAGGAAGGTACACTGGGCTCTTAGCTTTGGGCGTACAGGTGAGTATACAGGGCGGTACACTGGGCTCTTAGCTTTGGGCGTACAGGTGAGTATACAGAGCAGTACACTGGGCTCTTAGCTTTGGGCGTACAGGTGAGTATACAGGGCGGTACACTGGGCTCTTAGCTTTGGGCGTACAGGTGAGTATACAGGGCGGTACACTGGGCTCTTAGCTTTGGGCGACAGGTGAGTATATAGGGCGGTACACTGGGCTCTTAGCTTTGGGCGTACAGGTGAGTATACAGGGCGGTACACTGGGCTCTTAGCTTTGGGCGTACAGGTGAGTATATAGGGCGTGTACACTGGGCTCTTAGCTTTGGGCGTACAGGTGAGTATATAGGGCGGTACACTGGGCTCTTAGCTTTGGGCGTACAGGTGAGTATACAGGGCGGTACACTGGGATCTTAGCTTTGGGCGTACAGGTGAGTATACAGAGCAGTACACTGGGCTCTTAGCTTTGGGCGTACAGGTGAGTATATAGGGCGGTACACTGGGCTCTTAGCTTTGGGTGTACAGGTGAATATACAGAGCAGTACACTGGGCTCTTAGCTTTGGGCGTACAGGTGAGTATACAGGGCAGTACACTGGGCTCTTAGCTTTGGGCGTACAGGTGAGTATACAGGGCGGTACACTGGGCTCTTAGCTTTGGGCGTACAGGTGAGTATACAGGAAGATACACCCAAAGCTAAGAGCCTAGTGTACAAACAAGTATACAGGTGAGTATGCTACGCTTGTAGCTGGAATGGATGCAACTCACAGACCCGTAGATAGGTGGACATCAGGCTTTAGCGCTTCAAGGCTCGGGTGGCTGGAGAGGACGTATTTACACACAGCGGACTTCTAGCCTTCCTCACTAGGACAGACTTCTAAGAAACACGTTGACGTTGACTTCCCACACGTAGTAGAACAGTCCCACGATGACACAGAGCCCTTGGCTCAATCCTGTGGACTGGCGGCAGATAAACACACAGAGTTCTTTTAACAGTATACTACTTCAATGAACATTTAGGGAGAGATACAACACCTCTTCGCTTCTGACAAGCAGGGCAGATGGAGGTACAGGTCGAGGCTGCTGCACGCTGGGCCTAGCACGCCCTCAGATGGTATTACAAAGGTGGGTAGATTGAGGTAGGGTACCACACCATGTGATGTGCTGCTCGAGTGGGCCAATCGCTTCCCTCTTTCAACAGCGAGACAAGAGATCTAGACAGGGGCGGGCACCTGAAAGCACTCAACAGACGTATAATCATACGCAGAGACAGCACATAAGCTCCTTCTACACAGCAGCCAATTCAAACTTCCCCTCCTTCGATACTCCACACAATATTCACAGCAAGCTCTTACTTCATACAGTTGCCACGGGGGAAAGGGGTTAATGAGTCACAGTCGGGTGTATATATATATATATAACAGTTGCCCACCGTCACCGATTCACTTCCTCTAATGCAGGGCTTTCTCTTCGGTCTGGGGAGTGATCGCTGACAATATTGGCACAGCACAACACTACAATTCTTCAGGTGTACACACATCAAAAAGACTCACCCACTGCGCGCCACACACTCACGGTGAATTAGGGTCAGGATCACCACGTTGGGCCGGGAAATAGGTCCTGGATAGTGGAAAGGGTCGGTGCGGAGGATGACCATATAGAAACGTCAAGACCACTACCTTTCAGCACACTCCTTCCTCTTCTCAGCTGGTTTCGGCTCACCCACCAATCCTTTGCACAGGTGGGGCCGCTCACACAAGCTTCATTGACACTTAATACTTCCCTCTCTCTTCCAGAGGTCTGGTGTATACCGGGTCAATAGTACAAGGATTCTCCGTACCTTCCTCTTCTCAATATGTTTCCGGTGACTTCTCAGTTTAAACAATCTCTTCAAGGTACTAATACACATCAACACAATCACTTCAAAAGGAATGCTTCAAATAACTTAACTCCGTGTTTTCTTCAGCCCAGTACTCTGTTTTGACTTCGCCCAGTCTGTAATATCCGCATCAATACATCCCTTCAACACACCGATCGCCCTGTCTCACCCACAGCATTTGCCGGAATAAACTTCACCCCCTCCCCTCCCCTCCCCTCCCCTGCGGGTTACCATCAACATGCCCGTGGACACTGCCAACTAGTGGTCTGCATGTGGAATTGCACATTGACGCGGACATCAACGCAGAAGTATAAATGAAAACCAACGCGTAACTTGCGCCGTAGAGGATACGGCGTAGGTCCGACGCAGAAGTATAAATTGGCCTTAAGAGTTACCCTGTTACAGGGGTGACATTTTTCATCCTGTCCTCTAGAGGGCAATAAAGGGAGGAAGTGGTTTTAAGGTTGTGAGGAGCACAGGAGAGGCATGGCGATGGAGTATGGGTGAAAATGCTTGGAATCACATTGTGTTTGAGGAGTTCAGTGAATTGTACATTCTAATGCTTTACATTATTATTCAAATGCACATTATGTACCCATAAAAATGTTAATTCATAGTGTTTGGAAGTTTGAGGAGAAGCTCAGAGAGGACTCTGTAATGGGGCTTGAGTGCGCTGATACCTACTTCTTACCTGTGTTGGATAGTGCCAGTGCCTTATCTAGGATTTAGGATTGATATCTTCATTGCCTTCTGAAAGCAATGCCAAGTGAGGTAAAAGGCTTATTTGATGAGTTTGAGAAGCTTGTTAGGTTGTTGTTGGTCGTCCCTGTGGCCTCAGCTGAAGCTGAACGAAGCTTCAGTACACTGATGAGACTGAAAACCTGGTTACGATCTACTACATCTCAGCAGCGCCTTAATAATGTAACTGTATGCAATGTGCATCAAGAGGCCTTAAGGATGTAAGCCAACAGTTTGTAAATGACAGACGTAAGCAGATAAAAGGAAGGAATCAAGAAAATGCATAAAATGTGGAAAGTAGCCATAATGAAGTGATAGTTTTGGGTGCCAAATAGTAAAATAAAGATGATGTTGTTTTTTTTTTTTTTTTTTTTTTATTATCTTGCTCCACAAGTTCTCAAAGTCTACTTCTTTGCAACAGTGTTTTTTGTGAGTATAAATAGGGAGACTGCTTCCTGCTTAGCTACTGTTCGGACGCTCTTGCTTACTGCTCCGCGCTTTGCTCAATCACTTCTATATTTTAACTCATAATTTCAATTTCAGCAAATCAGCACAGTGCTCAAACAACAAAGCTTGAGATCCATAATAAAAAATTAAAGACTCTGGTGACTGGATTACTACAAAAAAGCGGAATATTTCATCCGACCAGCCTCCCACTGCCATCATCTTATATTCCGGAGAATTCAAAAGGATAAGAAAATGCCTCTTCTAGAATCTCCTTGCTGCACAGACTGCCACAGACTTTTACAGAGGATCGCAGTTCTTGAAACAAAGTTATTTGCGGAACCACCAAACCTGCAAAAATTACACTGAAGGATGATTAAGGCTCATTCTGGCACAGTCAAGAGAGTTAGCGGTTCAGCATCGAGATGCTGTTCTCGCTCATATGAGAATGCTGGGGTTAAGGCTCAACGCAAAGAAAAGTGTTTTGTCTCCTCTTCAGAGCACCACTTTTCTGGGCGTAGTGTGGGATTCAAGAACCATGAGGGCTCATCTATCGCCCGCTCGGGTACATTCAATCCTCAGAGCCGTAAACAGGATAAAGCTAGGCCAGTCACTCACTGTAAAGCAGTTTCAAAGACTTCTGGGTTTGATGGCAGCAGTGTCCAACGTGATACCTTTTGGCCTGCTGTACATGAGACCCTTACAGTGGTGGCTCAGGACCAAGGGATTTTCCCCGAGGGGAAATCCTTTTCACATGATCAAGATCACGTGGCTATGCCTTCGTGCCTTGGTAATGTGGAAGGATCCATGGTTCCTGTCCCAGGGTCCGGTGTTGGGGGCTCCTTGTCGTCGCCGCGTAACGCTAACGACGGATGCATCCTCACCGGCTGGGGTGCGGTCACAGTGGCCGCTCGGTCCGGGTCTGTGGAGCGACCATCAGCTCTCCTGGCACATAAACGAGTTGGAGCTGATGGCCGTGTTCCTGGCACTCAGGAGCTTTCTCCCAGACCTCAGGGGCCATCACGTGTTAGTCCGTACAGACAACACGACGGTGGTTTCCTATATAAATCGCCAGGGGGGTGTGCGATCACGCCGACTATGCAAGTTGGCACATCAAGTCCTGATATGGGCTCAGGGGAAGTTATTGTCAATTCGTGAAATATACATTCCGGGCATCTAAACAAGGCGGCAGACTTCCTGTCGAGACAGGAGGGCTGCCCAGGAATGGAGACTCCACCCGAGGTGGTGGAGCTTCTCTGGAATCGCTTCGGGCGAGCTCAGGTGGATCTGTTCGCGTCTCGAGAGACCACGCACTGTCCACTGTTTTATTCCCTCACGCATCCAGCCCCCCTGGGGTTGGATGCCATGGTACAGACGTGGCCGAGGCTGCGTCTGTACGCCTTTCCCCCTCTGGCATTGCTACCAGGAGTTCTAGAGAGAGTGCGCCAGGACGGGGTCCGTCTACTGTTAATAGCCCCGTTCTGGCCGGGCCGAGTGTGGCTTTCAGACATTGTGTCTCTCCTGGAGGGTTCTCCATGGAAATCCCAGTCAGGAGGGATCTTCTCTCTCAGGCGTCGGGGTCAATCTTGCACCCGCGCCCGGAGTTGTGGAAGCTGTGGGCTTGGCCTCTGAGGGGCCCAGCTCGTGAATTTGGGTCTCTCTACTGAGGTAGTAGAGACCATGCTGCACTCCAGAGCTCCTTCCACAAGGAGGTTGTATGCTCTGAAATGGAGAGTTTTTGCGGCTTGGTGTACAGGCCATTCAGTAAATCCAGTCAACTGCCCGGTTGGGTCAGTGTTAGATTTTCTTCAAGAAAAGTTCTCTTCAGGGTTATCCCCTTCCACTTTGAAGGTATATGTGGCGGCTATATCCGCCTACCACGTCCCTTTACACGGTGCATCAATGGGGAGACACCCATGGGTAACTCGCTTCCTCCGCGGAACATTGAGGCTTAGGCCTGTGGCACGCTCAAGAGTACCAACGTGGGACCTGGCCATAGTTTTAGAAGGCCTGACTAGGGCCCCATTTGAGCCTATTGAGGAAGTACCAGAGAAATTTCTCTCACTAAAAGCTCTTTTTCTTCTGGCTATCTCGTCCCTTAAAAGAATAGGGGACTTACAGGCATTATCAGTTGCCCCGTCTTGTCTTGAGTTTGCTCCTGGTATGGTGAAAACTTTTCTCTTTCCGAAAGAGGATATATACCTAAGGTCCCCACTAATGTGGCAGGCCCAATAATGGTGCAGGCCTTTTATCCACCTCCTTTCCAGAATCCAGACCAGGAGAATCTGAATTTGCTTTGCCCAGTGAGGGCATTGGATGCATACGTCCACAGAGCTGCCCTGTGGCGTAAAAGCGATCAATTATTTGTGTGCTTTGGGACTCCCAGTAAGGGGAAGCCCGCATTGAAGCAGACGCTGAGTAAATGGATAGTCGAGGCTATTTCACTCGCATATGAGTCGGCCGGTCAGCCGTCACCACTAAAGATCCGAGCCCACTCAACTAGGAGTATGGCGGCTTCTATGGCTCTACTTTCTGGAGTTTCACTTCAAGAAGTTTGTGATGCGGCAGGGTGGTCCTCTCCACACACATTTGTCAGATTTTATAACTTGGATGTGGCTTCCACTCCAGGTTCTCGGGTGTTTTTATCATAGTGCGCATTGAGATTTCACATGTACAGGCTCTTGAGACTATGGCGGCGTGGGTATACAGTTCCCGCAGCGCTTGACGCAGCGCAAGTTCCCTTGAAAGGGAACGTCTCAGGTTACGTATGTAACCATGGTTCCCTGAGAGGGAACGAGACCATGGTTACATACGTAACCTGAGACGTTCTTCATATGTATAATTCAACAAACAAATCTGGATTTCTTGAATCTGACTAGTTTAATTTCCCCTTTTGTTATATTATATATGACTTTGGCCCAAGTGTTTGGGACATTTAGTTTTCAAAAGCATATAAATGTTAATCCTGCAAGACAAAGATATTTTAGTTATGATTCATTAAAAATTCCCTCACAGACGAGGCTTCTAGTTGTGTGATATTTAAACAATGATTATTTTCAGCTGCCATATTTATCATTTGTATGATGGGATTGGCAAGATGATTTCTACACATGGATCTGCTCTTGTTTCTCGTTAGATTGAAAAAATGAGGCCCAATGAGTGTATTCCCCACCCATGATGTATTCTGGGCAAAGACACACACAATCTAAACTGCTTATTCGCCCCTGATCTATATATTCCTACAGGACAAACACCACCAAACAGACAAAGACAGAGAGTAACATAGAGCACTTACTGAAGGCACAGAAGCTAACAATGTTTTGCTACCATACGTCACGTTGCACCAATGAGATTGGAGTAATTCAACACATGCTTCACGCAGAAGCGTTCCTATAGCATCAACATTCTGGCACAGCAGAAGGGAGTGTCAATCTTAGTCCAAGCACCATCAAATTAAACAATTTTAATTTTATAATTACAGTTTTTCCCCCCTTGACTGACATATCTTTGAGCCAATACTACACACACACACACACACACACACACACAAACACACACACACACACACACACACACACAAAACTCCTTTTTCAATGATTTTATTGATTGGAGAAATTAAAGTTAAAGAGGTGGAAATTCAGATTTACATAATGGAGATACTGTATGCTCCCATTAAACTTATTGTCATCAATCAAGCAAGATTTCTGTAGTAAAGATACACTCAGAAAATGTTTCAATGCATGTTCAATCAAAGAACTTGTGAAGAATGACTTTTAAAAAAGACTTCTAGCACAAATATAAGCAAGTTGGGATTCTTTGACATCGTCATTCCAGCAGCGGTTCCCTAGAACAAGATAAACAATCAATAAATCATTATTTTTCTGAATCAAAGACACTTATTAATGCAATTAACTTTGTATTTAATTAGTTTGAAGAAATCAGTTATATTCATGCCATAGTTTATTTCCAGAGCGTTCTCCTTGTTTAAATAATTGTCAGGTTGTCCACTGCACCAGTTGCTGTAATCAAAGAGAGAGCCATCGCTCCACATCCAATGTCCTTCCTGAAGAGGTAATGGAGAGGTTAGAAAGCCTTCAGTTATGAAACTCATTTCAGACATTAATTTGTTGTTTACACAATCACTTATAATTGCAATTGAACACTCCTTTTCAAAAGAAAAAATAGATTTTTTCTTTTTATAAAATATTTGTGGCCAAATTCATATTGCATCCATCTTACCGGGCTTTTTGAGCCAGATAATGGAAAAATGTTAAATTACTTTAAATCTGCGTAAAACAAACAAAAACGCTACGCGTGTCACAATAGCTTATTTTATTATTAAATGTACCAACTAACCCACAAAAAAAAAGTTTTGAACGTGCATAAATGATATTAAACAATCATTTATTACAACATGATTTACACAGCCATCTTTTAGTTTTCTTTCTTTTCTATCTAAATCTATGGCACAAACCATAAAAGCTCCAATCTCTGACATTCATGATGTATAACAAGGGCAAGGGCTCACAACTTTAAGAAAATGTAAAATATTAATAAAACAGATGTTTTATTATTATCTGCATAACCACTTACTTTCACAGCATCGTGACCACCAATCCAAGCTCGTGTCGTACTAGGCACCAAGTTCAGCAGAAGATCGTTTTGATATTTAGTGTGCACCGATGCAAGATTTCCACCAAAAGTCTGACAGTGCTTCTGAAAAGGCAGATTGGTTTGAAAATCATCAATCAAAACTAATTGTAAACATTAATAGTAAATGAATTATTCCTCAGCATTCCAGCTGTTTTTCCAAAAGTGATCTGCATTGCTAAAAAGTTGTTCATAATCAGTGTTTGTCTTCAATAAGCTTATGCTTAAAACAGGAGAAAAAGTATTTGTCAGTAGGTTAAGAAAAACTATTGTTTAATATCTTAATGTCTTGTATTGCTTCTCTGGTAAATGTATAGCATTTTTTATAGCATATTTGCATATTTTGTCAAAGGAAAACAAAATTATTTATTTATTTATTTAATGTCTGTGTGTGTTTTTTTGCAGTGTGGTTTCATGTTTAACTTAAAGTGTAACTTTGCCCATTTTCAACCCGCTTTGTAATTGTTACAATGAATATACTCTGGGAAATTGAACATTTATATACATTAATATTTACATGTTCTCTGTGGTACTGAGAAATTCCCATTTATTTGTCATGAAATGTGCACCACATGATGTGTTTTGCCAACTCCAATGGTTTTGTGAAAGCTACAGATTTTACTTCTGCATTGTCTCCTGCCGATGGACAGTCGGATTGATGGAGGGTGTTAACAGAACAAATGAGTGTCTGAGTTATTGCTAGAGCCCTGTATAACTGCAGAAAATGACATTTCAACAACAAATGTAAAGAGGTGCCTAACAGTATTAGTGCTGTGAGTAGAGTTACCTCTGCTGACCACCAGTCAAGTGTTTGTGGGAAGAATCTGACACATTTCAGTCCACATGCTGACCATCCAGTGGGGCAGCCATTAGCTGTAATATTCAAGAACCAGTGAGTATTTACACACACAATCACACCGATTATGCTCAATAACCCAACAACATGCAGGTCATGTACACACTTTAAATAGGCTTGTTATTGGGTAAATGTCATAAAGTTATTCATATTCAAGTACATAACTTTCCGGAAGAATATTAAATGTATTCTTTGCTTTCACTGTAATAACAATATTTATTGCAACAGTAACCTGCTGCATCCCCCTGAGAGACTGTCCCG
The DNA here is from genome assembly GCA_023029165.1 of Gobiocypris rarus. Taxonomy (NCBI): domain Eukaryota; kingdom Metazoa; phylum Chordata; class Actinopteri; order Cypriniformes; family Gobionidae; genus Gobiocypris; species Gobiocypris rarus. The sequence goes on along the minus strand of CM040910.1, from coordinate 3,710,268 downwards.
AAAAGAAGCAGAAGTGTCAGCTTTTCCATGGTAAACCTGGGAATGAATGAGCAGAAAAGGTCATATATGCCTCTGCATTATAAGAAAACGCTACAAAGATACCAAGCAAGCACAAAGATATTGGAAATGCACAACAAAACAATAAATAAATACACTTAATCAGTATCTTAGGCTTGTTTTATGATACTAAAAAAAAGCTAAATTAGCTCCACTAAATATTAAGACGTAATGTAAATTATACATATTGTTTCACTGGCACATTCTGTCAGCGGGGTCCAGTTTTATTTTTAACTGCTCTGACTTTCATTGTATGGACTTTGACATTAATGCAAGAAAGAAATTCAGACATCTTTGGATCGACATGAAGCGATACACTAATCTCACGATACGATTCACGATATTCATAAACATCAATTACACAATAAATGTCTCTGACTGGACAGAGAGTCTACAGCTTGCAAATGCTGGACAAAATGAATCAAAGAAAAATTAGTGTTGAGAAAATTAGTTCCATTTAATGAAATAGTGCAAACTGTAGCTTACAAGACTTTGAGAAGTAAATAAAGTGCAGTATTGCAATTAACAGTGGAGTTTTAAAAAGTGCAGCAAGTGTCCTGTTCTGAACAGTTTCTTTGACAGCTTTTTTAGCTTGACACTGAACATATGAGATAGCCAGTCTAGCCACCAGGCAAGTAAACATAGTCCTAGGGCTGGGTATTGACACAAATTTCACAATTCAATACGATTTCGATTCACAAGCTTTTGATTCGATTCAATTTAATTCAATATCGATTATTTTGGATATATATCAGATACAATACATGGCAAAGGAAAACAAATCTCTGAACTATGGGAGTCAGTTGTACATTAGTCTACTATAATATTGAAGGTAAAAATGAACTGATATGTGTACAAACACTTAAATTATACTAAATGATGTTTTAAATAATAATAAAGTTATAATATTAACTTTACAATTACATAATCATATTTCTACTCCAATTAGTTTTTTGAAATATAAAGATTTAAATGGTTGCTGTCAAAACTTGCCAGATTTATTAATTCATACATGCATTAAATATTGAAGAACATTAAAAATGACAATGAATAGCCTATATAATGTGGTGTATATAATTAGCAAAATGCTCCTCTCTAGAATATTTTTTTCTAGCTGACTAACGAGTTTATTGACTAGATATGTTTTTTTCTGAGGTAAATGTTGTGACGTGACATTGTTTACAAGCCATTTTTGTCTTTCTGCGGTTAATACACTGATTGAACTATTCTTTGTGACATGATACTGATTTCAGTAAAATGTCCTGTATCTTTTAACACACTTTCAGATGCTCATTCATGTTTATTTTGCACTTAACAGGTATTTAGGCAGAAGAGAAGATTAGTTCACGTGCGCTGCACGCAGCAGCTTCTCTTGAGCTGAGCTGCCAGAGCATCTCGCACCACAGTGCCAAAATGGTATTTTATGTCTTTGAATTTCATTTTTTTTTAAAGACGTAATTTGAAATCTGAGACTTTGTTTCATATCAGTAGCAATAAAGCACAAAGATTATTGCTATTTATTGGATGAGAGGCGCGCTTCAATGTTTATTTCATTTTTTAACTGAAAACAGGATGACTAATCGATTCTTGGGATTTAAGAATCGATATTGTTTTGAAAAAGTGAGAATCGAGAAATCAATATTTTTACCCAGCCCTAGACATGACCATTACAGAATTTTAATTTTTGGATTAACTTCATCTCTTTCATTCAAGAGGAGGTTTATGCTATCAACAAGTGAAGTAAAGATCTGGCAGTGTTACAAAACCAAAAAATACACTGTCTGAAAACGACTGAAATGTAGGAATGTGCTATAAATACTTACATGATTATTTCAGAAAGTGCCGTCAATCCCAGCGATGCTGCAGTGAAGCTCTATGAAGAACGTGTCCCTACTTTTATACTTGATGTCTTATGTAAGTCAGTGTGTGGCAAATCCAAGTAATTATTTTAATTATTTATATACATTGTTACTTTTGACAAACTTCCTTGTATACTCTTTACATATTGAAATTTGAATGGAGCATCAAGAGAATTAGATTTTTATCAAAAATATTGGACACCTTTATTTGGATTCTTCTATCAAGATACTGTGGATAAAACTCCTTAGAAAGGTAAGCATGGTATGTTTCCTCAGGTAATGAAGAGCAGCTCATCAGGTGATGTGAATGAGGGCCCAGCAGGATCCAAAGAAGCCAAACAGGATGGAAACATCTTTCCACATCCACACCATGCGTGGAAACATTTAGCTTGAAATGGATCAGGTTTCTGTGGGCTTACAGCACAGAAACTGCTTTGTTCTGCCTTATTCTTATTCACAAGTGTGAATGATCATAGTCTAGGACTCCCAGGAACAACAAGTTTTGCCATGAGGCTGAAGCCAAGGAAGGACAGGTCTTCACATACTTTAATTACAGAAAATTAAATATTGACTAACAGAACTGTATATGGTGCCGTTTGTGACACAACAAAGTATCAAACTAGTGCTAATTATCTAATTATCACCCCTGAAGAACAACTGTGGTGCTTTACAACTATAGGACAGGAACAGCTAAATAAACTTAGCATGGCTTCTAAACAAACAACATGTTTATTAGATCCAGTGTTAAAGCACCCCCATCACACTGATCAAAAGTGATACCTCGAAAATTCTTCAGTCTTCCCAAATCTTTCATCTGGAATTTCCCAGTAAGCATCTCTTAAACAGTTTTTAAAGCGCTCTCATCACTGGCAGCAATAACCAAGTCATCAACCAATATCAATATTATCCCTTTTTCATGTTCTGTTTCTCTCTTGTAAACACAATGATCAGCTGGGTTTTGAACAAAGATATTTTCACACAGATAGTTATGTAACAGTTTGTTCCAGTTTCGACCTGATTGCTTTAGCCCATACAATGATTTCTCCAGTTTACACACCATTTTTTTCATTTGTCTAAGATTTTACATCATACCCCTTTGGCTGTTCCATGTAAATTTCATAATCAATCGGTGCATGTAGGTAGGTTTTAACATCCATCTGATGGAGGATCAGATTCTCCTGAGCAACTCAACACCCAGCTAATGCATTAACTTTAACTGGTAAGGTTGGCAGTAAGAAAAAAAAGTCTCTCTGTAATTTACACCCATCTCCTGACTATACCCCTTGGCGACATAGCAAGCCTTATACTTGTCAGATCCATCAGCATTGGTTTTGAAAGCATATACCCATCTACACCCCACTGATTTCTTGCCCTTAGGTAGGGTGGTCAAAGTAAATGTGGTGTTATCCCTCAGTTATTTCATCTCCTCATCCATTGCATCTACCCACTCCCTTGAAGTCACCGCTTCTCTGAAAGTCTGAGGTACACTGGAAACCATCTTATAGCAATAATCAATGCTGATCTGCACCTGATCACTCTCCACCCCATAGAAATCTTTGTCAGTCCTTGAGTCTAGCTTCTTCTTGTCCTGTTTATAGATATAACAAGCAGTACCAAACTTCTGCATCCTGGACATATTGGGTTTCCTTCCTGTCAGCATAAAGTAAGGTGTTTGTTTGGTGCGTTTATTAAAACATCTATTCCTCACGACCATACCTCCTAGAGTAACTGACTATTGTTGAGAATAAAATCTTTTGTTTGTGCATTATTGCTAACAACGCTTGTAGAAATTAATTATTAACAATAGTAAATTTAAGATAATGTTAGCTTATGAAATGATTTTGCTTTAAGACTGTATGTACTTTCTGTTAGGCATAAGAGTCACCAGTGCAACAGCCAGAGGGTGTGGTAGGTATAACAGATCCATATGAGAAAGTGTTTTGCTATGCATTTTGCTGTGCTCTTAGAGTACCTTTGTGTCTGTTAACAAAGAAGCAGTCTTGTGTCCAGGAAATTGGAGGGGTGATGTTGCAAACGAAGCACAGCTGACCAGAAAATCATCTGACTCCCAAAGAAAGACAACTTATGTATAAATATTAGGTCAGGGAAAGGCAAGTTTGTCGCAGACTGCCTGGACAAACCTTGCATAGCATTGTGTAAATCAGGGACAGCTGAGACCCAGAGCTCTGAATGCTTCTTAATCTGACTTACTTAATCATTAAAACAGTTAAACTATATTTTGTTCCTGCTCTCCTCATTCAACGAACACGCGGACTCGAGGAATTGATGCCGAGTCCAACACTTTCTAAGAGCATACATCTAGCCATATCAAAAAGGGTTCTCCAGTTGCGCTCAGCAGTGCCATTCTTGAGTATGGTGCTGATGTCTAATGTCTGATTCTGATACATGTCAGAATCAGACCTAATACATGTAACATTCCCATATGGGGCTGTGTCAGCTACAGCTCCACGCAGGAGGAGAATCGGCCTGGAATCGGTCGTCGAAGCTCTTGAACCTGGCCAGGTCGGTGATGATATGTGATGTCGCACCGGTGTCCACCATCAATCCCTTTTGGGTGACTCCACTCCCTGGCTGACAATCACTGGTCACCAACTTGAAGGCAAAACGATCGTCTGTTTCCACATACACCCCATGTGCATCGTCCTGTCGTTGCTGTCTCCGTCCAGCTCGCCATGTGATACGCTTACCCTGGCTGTACCACTGTTGATCACGCTGACACTGTCTTGCCTTGTGTCCTCAGTGCTCCTCACCCTTACGCCTGCCGGGACACTGGCCTTCCTTGAATGAACCCGGGCCCCCATGACATTGTCTTCGCCTACAGCTGTGCGCATACCTTCAGTGCTCTCGTAACTCCTCAATTTTGTCTTAAAATCTGCAAAAGAAAGAGTCTCATCCCTTGAAAAAAATGGAAAAGGCTTGAATGATTCTGGCAGCTCTTTCAAAACTAATTGTTCATCACTCAATACTTCTCCAGCATTCCTCAGCACTGTGATTGAGGTCTCAGCATGTATGACATGTATCACACTCTCAACACTCAACTTTTGCTGGGAAGGCAATTCTGCGTAGAGACTCACAATGCAGGGTTTACCCTTTCCAGCATAATAATCCTGCAAGATCTTAAGTGCTCCACGCCCGTCATCCGCACATGACCAGAGACAAACTTTTGTCTTTGAGGAATTGAATCAGTTCAGCATATGCTTCAGCATTCTTTGATGCATCCTCAGCCAGTGCATCTGCATCCGCACCCACGGCGGGCCCATTCAATATTGTGTCCTTCAATTTCTGCAACCGTAGATGGCCCAAAAACCTTGTCTCCCACAGTTCATAGTTCTTTTCGTCTCTGTCAAACACAAGGCGAGACCAACATAAATTCATCCTTTCACTCATGGTGCTTGCACTTCAAGACGACCACAGATTACTGTTGTTCAACATTCACTGCTCGCTAAAACATCACAGTCTTACTTTATCTGGACAAACTCATAAGTATCATTAGAGAGATTAAAGACTCGATTTGTGAATACTGTTTATGATAAAACTGGGTTGCAGTGGGTTACAATAAAGAAGGGAACGGAGACACAGAGGTGTAGGTAACGGATATTTATTGAACAACCAGAATGGCAGGTGGAGATGAAGACTGACTGGCAGGAGACTGAGATGAAGAATGGAGTGATGCTTGTCAATGTCTTTTGCAGATGAGGCAGGCTGGAGATCCACGGGAACAGAGAAGACACTGGGAACTTCACAGAGGACGAGGGACAACGAAGGAGACTTGGGATCAGGTAAGTACTTCAGAGAGAGCCCAAGAAGTAAGCATAAAGGGATGTCTTGATGCGAATGAGACCGGACAATGACTGAGTGCATGAGAGTGTCTTTAGTGCTGCTGGTGATTGCTGTGCTGATGGGATGCAGGTGTGTGTGATCAGTACTCAGGCGAAGGAGTGCGCTGTGATTGGGTGATGGTGGAGCCTGCCGTGTCTGTAACACAGTGTCATTCATTTCTTAATTTATGTCAAGAGTGCAAATAATAGATCTTTAATGAACGATATTTTGAATGGAATATATCATGCAAATGAATTCTCTCTCATTTACATTACATTTAAACATTTAGTTGTTCCCATCCACGTTCCTGGAGGACCCCCAACAGTGCATATTCTGTATGTTTCCTCAATTTCCTCAACACCTGATTCAGATCATCAACTCATTAGTCACTACTCCAAGACCTAATGTGGGTGTGTCAGACAAAGGACACATACAAAATGTGCACTGTTGGGGGTCCTCGAAGAACGTGGTTGGGAACCACTGAGCAGAACCACTGAGCAGACGCTTTTATCCAAAGTGACTTACAATTCTCTCTCGTCTGCAGAGGCTCAGTTGTGTCCACACAGCTCACAAAGAACAGCTTTCAGTTCAGCTCTTAGTTCAAAAGTGCACATATTTGGAGAAATAATGATTCATTATTTATATATATAATCAAAAAAATATCCAAGACAAACTAAAACATTTTTTCACTAAATACAATTAACTTTATCAAATAAAATGGAATTTTTTCGTAATTAACAAATTTCTGAGTTTGACAAACACACCACTAAAAACAGCTATACAGCATAGTTCAAAACATAATAATTAATAATTTCTTATGATTTCTAATAATTGTGATTTCTAATCTTAATAATTTCTAAAAAGTATAGAATAGCACAGTTCTAATCGGTCTTTGTCAGGTGATGTCACTATAATAAAATACACTATTAAATTCTACATACATTGATTTACTTCAGTAATGTCAGACAGTTTGTTTCATGATGTTTCTGTTTTATTGAATTAGGCATTTTGGTTTGTGTGATACAATAAAGTACAAAAATGCACAAAAATTTAATTAAAAATAATATAATAATAACAATTTTAAAAGCCATCCTTAATCATTAATGATTTATACAGTTAACATGACATCATTATCATTGCAGCAAACCTACCTTTGCTGATACTACTGTGTTGTCGCAGTCTTAATGTTAATAATCCTGTACCCAGCCATTGGTGAAATGTCCATGGGCTTCAAGAGATTTATAGTTTTTAAATTGTTCATTGGTATTATGCAATTATACCATAAACAAGATAGTTGACAATGCCGAGGTATGAGGATGGAGGTAAGCAATGCGGGGTAGGCGCTATTCTTAAATTCACAGCTTGGTAAAGCCCATTGAGTGAATTTTTGCAAAGACATAAGTGTTGTCACCTTGTCATATGAGCTTCACCTGTGACAAATAATGGATCAATTAGATCTCGGGTGTGTATAAAAAGAACCCCAGTACACTAGACCTTCACATCAACTGCAACTAGACCTCTGCAAACATGCCTAAGATTCACCCTGAGACTAAAGCTTTGATTATCAAGAGGCTGAAGACCAGATCCACTGCTGATGTGCCAGACACCTTCAAAGTGTCTCAGCGTCAAGTACAGAGGATAAAAAAAAAGATTTGAAGAGACTGGAGACGTTTATGACAAACCCAGGTCAGGCAGACCCCGCAAGACAACTGCTCGAGAGGACCGTTTGTTGGCTCGAAAATCCAAGGCCAGCCCATTTTCCACTGCAGCAGAGCTCCAAGAGACCTGGTCACCTGAAGTCCCTGTGTCAACCAGAACAGTTTGTCGGATTCTGTCTCGAAATGGCCTCCATGGTCGAATCAGTCCCCAGAAGCCAGCACTAAACAAAAGACAATTGAAAAAACGTGTGGCATTTGCCAAAGCCCACAGTCTGCTAAAAGGATGGACACTGGAAAAGTGGCAGAAGGATTTTTCAGATGAATCTTCTGTTGAATTGCACCACAGTCGCCGCAAATATTGCATGAGACCTACTGGAGCCCGCATGGATCCGAGATTCACCCAGAAAACCATGGCGGAAAAATCATGGTCTGGGGTTACATCCAGTATGGGGGTGTGCGAGAGATCTGCAGGGTGGAAGACAACTTCAATAGTCTAAAATACCACGAAATCTTTTACCTCTTATATTCCCAAACATAAGAGAGGCCAAATTCTGCAGCAGGATGGTGCTCCATCGCATTCTTCCATCTCCAAATCAAAGTTCCTCAAGGCGAAGAATATCAAGATGCTCCAGGATTGGCCAGCTCATCACCAGACATGAACATCATTGAGCATATGTGGGGTGGGATGAAAGAGGAAGCATGGAAGACACAACCAAAGAATATTGATGAACTCTGGGAGGCATGCAAGACAGCTTTCTTTGCTATTCCTGATGACTTCATCAATAATTGATGTTTTATAAACAAATTTCGGGAGGAGCACATTCAGGAAATTAAGTGGAAGCAGACCCAGATAATTAAACCTAATCGAACACAAGAGGAGCTCATTAAAAAATCAATGATAGGAGGTGTATATAGACAGCCGATTTACCTTCCTGTCGTTGACTGTTTTCTTAGCATCCCTCCACCACCCCTTCTCCTCACTTAATTAAACTCACATAAGACATCAGGTACCCCCTTACTCACATAAGGGGGTACTCTGGAGTTCGCAAAATTCGAGCCCGGAGCCCTCCCCGGACAGCACGCCAAATACGCATAATATTTACTCTATTTAATTTGATGTAAGTGTGAACTCGTGAAATGGTATGAGTCCTTGCCAAACCGCATGGATGCAGTCCTTCAAGCTCATGGAAGTCATACAAGATTTGGACCACTACTTAATTTTCTGACATATTTTTGTATTTTTTTCTCCTGTGGGCTCACCACCTGCAGGAGGGAGCGTAAGGGGCCGGTGCATAGTGGATCGGGCGACAGTCGGCGAGGCCCCGGCGGACCCGATCTCTGGACACGGAATCTGGCTTTAGGGACGTGGAATGTCACCTCGTTGGCGGGGAAGGAGCCGGAGCTTGTGCGGGAGGTCGAGAGGTACCGACTAGAGATAGTCGGGCTCACCTCCACGCACAGCTTGGGCTCTGGAACCACACTTCTTGAGAGAGGCTGGACTCTCTACCACTCTGGAGTTGCCCATGGTGAGAGGCGGAGAGCTGGAGTGGGTTTGCTTATAGCCCCCCAGCTCAGCTGGCATGTGTTGGAGTTCACCCCGGTGAACGAAAGGGTCGCTTCCCTGCGCCTTCGAGTCAGGGATAGGTCTCTCACTGTCGTGTGTGCCTACAAGCCAAACGGCAGTGCGGAGTACCCGGCCCTCTTGGAGTCTCTGGGAGGGGTACTGGAAAGTGCTCCGACTGGAGACTCCATCGTTCTACTGGGGACTTCAACGCCGTCGTGGGCAGTGACAGTGACACCTGGAGGCGTGATTGGGAGGAACGGCCCCTGATCTGAACCAGTGGTGTTCTGTTATTGGATTTCTGTGCTAGCCACAGTTTGTCCTGCGAACACCATGTTCAAGCATAAGGGTGTCCATCAGTGCGCGTGGCACCAGGACACCCTAGACCGGAGGTCGATGATCGACTTTGTGGTCGTGTCATCAGACCTTCGCCATATGTCTTGGACACTCGGGTGAAGAGAGAGGCGAGCTGTCAACTGATCACCACCTGGTGGTGAGTTGGATCCGATGGAGGGGGAGGAGGCTGGACAGACTCGGCAGACCCAAACGTACTGTGAGGGTCTGTTGGGAACGCGTTGGCCGAGCCCCTGTCAGAGAGATCTTCAACTCCCACCTCCGGCAGAACCGACCGGATCCCGAGGGAGTCTGGAGATATTGAGTCCGAGTGGACCATGTTCTCCACCTCCATTGTCGATGCAGCTGTTCGGAGCTGTGGCCGTAAGGTCTCCGGTGCCTGTCGGCGGCAATCCCGAACCCGGTGGTGGACACGGAAGTAAGGGATGATGTCAAGCTGAAGAAGGAGTCCTATCGGGCCTGGCTGGCTTGTGGGACTCCTGAGGCAGCTGATAGTACCGTAGTCGTGGAGGCAAAAATCGGGCCTGGGAGGTTCGGTGAGGCCATGGAGAAAGACTATCGGTTGGCCTCGAAGAGATTCTGGCAAACCGTTTGGCGCCTCAGGAGAGAACCAGTGCCCTACCAACACTGTTTACAGTCGAGATGGGCACCTGTTGACCTCAACTGGGGATATCATCGGCGGTGAAAGGAATACTTTGAGGATCTCCTCAATCCCACCGACATGTCTTCCATTGAGGAAGCAGTGGCTGGGGACTCGGAAGTGGACTTGCCCATCACCGGGCTGAAGTCATCGAGGTGGTTAAAAAGCTCCTCGGTGGCAAGGCACCGGGGGTGGATGAGATCCGCCCTGAGTACCTCAAGTCTCTGGATGTTGTGGGGCTGTCTTGGCTGACACGCCTCTGCAACATCGCATGGCGGTTGGGGACAGTACCTCTGGACTGGCAGACCGGGGTGGTGGTCCCTCTTTTCAAGAAGGGGGACCGGAGAGTGTGTTCCAACTATAGGGGGATCACACTTCTCAGCCTCCCCGGGAAAGTCTATGCCAGGGTACTGGAGAGGAGAATTCGCCGATAGTGGAACCTCGGATTCAGGAGGAACAGTGTGGTTTTCGACCCGGTCGTGGAACACTGGACCAGCTCTATACCCTTTTCAGGGTGCTGGAGGTTCATGGGAGTTTGCCCAACCAGTCCACATGTGTTTTGTGGATTTGGAGAAGGCATTCGACCGTGTTCCTCGTGGCATCCTGTGGAGGGTGCTCTGGGAGTATGGGGTTGGCGGCCCCCTGCTCAGGGCTGTTCGTTCCCTGTATGACCGGAGCAAGAACTTGGTTCGCATTGCCGGCAGTAAGTCAGACCTGTTCCCGGTGCATGTTGGACTCGGCAGGGCTGCCCTTTGTCACCGGTTCTGTTCATAATTTTTATGGACAGAATTTCTAGACGCAACCAAGGGCCGGAGAGTGTCCGGTTTGGGGACCACACGATTTCGTCGCTGCTTTTTGCGGATGATGTTGTCGTGTTGGCCTCCTCAAACCAGGACCTTCAGCGTGCACTGGGGCGGTTTGCAGCCGAGTGTGAAGTGGCAGGGATGAGAATCAGCACCTCCAAGTCCGAGGCCATGGTTCTCAGTCGGAAAAGGGTGGATTGCCCACTTCAGGTTGGTGGAGAGTTCCTGCCCCAAGTGGAGGAGTTCAGGTATCTTGGGGTCTTATTCACGAGTGAGGGAAGGATGGAACGAGAGATCGACAGGCGGATCGGTGCAGCTTCTGCAGTAATGCAGTCGATGTACCGGTCTGTCGTGGTAAAGAAGGAGCTGAGCTGTAAGGCAAAGCTCTCGATTTACCGGTCGATCTACGTTCCTACTCTCACCTATGGTCATGAGCTGTGGGTCATGACCGAAAGGACAAGATTCCCGGATACAGGCGGCCGAAATGAGCTTTCTCCGTAGGGTGGCTGGGGGCTCCCTTAGAGATAGGGTGAGAAGCTCGGTCACTCGGGAGGAGCTCAAAGTAGAGCCGTTGCTCCTCCACATCGAGAGGAGCCAGCTGAGGTGGCTCTGGCATCTGTTCCGGATGCCTCCTGGACGCCTTCCCAGGGAGGTGTTCCAGGCACGTCCCACCGGGAGGAGGCCCGGGAAGACCTGGACACGCTGGAGGGATTATGTCTCCCGGCTGGTCTGGGAACGCCTCGGGGTTCCCCGGAAGAGCTGGAGGAAGTGGCTAGGGAGAGGGAAGTCTGGGCGTCTCTGCTTAGACTGTTGCCCCCGCGACCCGGCCCCGGATAAGCGGAAGATAATGGATGGATGGATGGATTTTTGTATTTTCAGTAAATTTGTTCAATTTCTGTATAGGTGACAAAACTTTTGTCTTGCCAAAATTTGACCTTTCTGTCTTGATCAAATGATAAATGTTTTTTCAGTGAAACTAAATTATTTCAGTGCATTAAACGTCATTTGGGAGGGTTTTAGCTTTTCATATGAGCTATTTCTAACACCAATTGATGAATTAAAAGTCAGGTTAATAGCAGGTGTTTCAACAAAATAGATAAGCGACACAACTTTTGTCAGGGACTGTATGTGCTGAAAGGATGTTATTTTTGCCAAATAACAGTCCCTAGCATCTTAGTTGAGTTAATCGCGATACAGCGTTTTCTCATTTTTCTTTTTCTTTTCCAGTTTTGCAAGTTATTTATTTGTTATCTCTACTCTTATAATATCTTCAAGACGAGTCAGTCAGTAGCGATACCTCAAAGGTGGCGCCACGGTGACGTTACACACAACAAACCCATAGGGGCTCAGTGTGACAACATGCCCCACCTGCACAACTGGGATTTGACCCCGGCTCTTGTCTTCTGCTGTTAGATCAGCATTAAAGAACAATCTCAACTCTAAAATAATAGATATAAGATTACAATAATATCAGATTTGTCTCATTTTAAATAAACAAAAAACAGAGATGGAACATTTTTGCTATGGTTAAATAAATGTTCAGTGATATCTTCCAAAGATTTTATAATTTTTCCATATTATTTTCTCTATATAGCGTTGATATGGCAACTAGTAAATATACTATGTTTCATCATCCTGGAATGTGTGGACAGTTTTAAATCATGTGTTTTACAACAAACCCTCCCTCCCCTATTTAAGAATAAAAATGGAATGAAAAAGAAATAAGAATAACAATAAAAGCAGAGAATACCCCGAATCTGGATGGCAGTGTCAAAGAGTTTCAGTCAGAATATTTGTCAGGTAGTTGTGTGTTTGAACAGTCACTTTGCAGATAAATCTTCCTGAACCTCCAGGGCTAATAGCACAAAGGCTTATATTACGATATATTTGGTTAACTCAACACTGTTATCTGTCCAAGTGGATCCAAACGGATCTTCCTCATGCTGGATGGATTACAAAATATTTGTCAGGTAGTTGTGTGTTTAAACAGTCACTTTGCAGATAAATCTTCCTGAACCTCCAGGACTGACAGCACAAAGGCTTCCCTATTCTCCCAGCTCTTCCAACCAGACATCAAGATTTAAAATGCATTAAAACAGTCAGTAATAAAAATAAAAACATGAAAAATTATTAAAAGAGTAAAAAGATGATGCATATAAAATAATGTGTAATCAGTTTGGACATAGCACAGTGCTCATTCAGTAAATGCACAGCTAAACAATTGTGCTGTAAAATGCAAGGGAGAAAGCAGAGGAGAGTTTTATAGCTACACCTCGCAAGACCAGACGTACAAGATATTTTTTAAACTCTGGAAAACTAGGGGAAGTTACCAACTACAATGCTGCAGTGACCACTTTGAACTCCTAAATCGTGCCTCAAGTCAACGTGGCATTCGCCCGCAGGCTTTTCACAAGTTGACTCAGAAAACAGGTGAGACAGTTAAACAATTTGCTACTCGCCTCCGGCAAGCTGCAAAAGACTGTGGGTTTCAAGCTGACACAGACAACCCAATAAGAGATGCTATAACAAATGCACATCAGATTACATTCGTCTGAAATTATTAGAGGAAGGCTCGAGTCTAACATTTGCTCGCTCAGTGGAACTAGCGTCAGTGTGAGAGGATTGAACAGCAGATGTCATTGAAACCTGATACGGGTACAATTGAGTTGCAGCGAAAAGAGACAAAACGAGAGAGGAGATAATGGATACACAGACAGAAACAGACTTTTTTAGAAAAAAGATGAACAAGTGGATAGGAAATGTTACAGATGTGGACATAAGGACAATTTAGGCAGAGACCAAACATGCCCTGCACGAGGCCAAGTGTCTCATAAATGCAACCGAAAAGACCACTTTTCAAAGGTGTATTGCCTGAAAAATCCAAAAAAGAGTTGTGCAAATAATGTGGAGGAAACTATGCATTTGTTGTCCAGGAAAATACAATGTCTGAGAGGTTGACTTTCCTTGTTGGAGGTGTAAAACTAAGACAGTTAATTGACTCGAGTGCCACAAATAATATGATTGATGAAGACACCTTGGAGGATCTTAAACAGAACAAAATCAAGTGCAAGTCATATGTTCCTAAAACAGAGAGAAAGCTCTACTCATATTCTTCAAACCAACCTCTAGCAGTCAAGGGGGTATTTAATTGTGTGGTGAACATATCCAACAAAACAGAGCAGGCTGAATTCATTGTGAAAAGAGGGAAAGGATAACCCTCTTTTAGGAGTGTTAAAAATAGGCACTGACATATCCTCCGTGATCGCAAGCACTGCAACAAAAATATCCAGAGGTGTTCAGTGGGGTTGGCAAGTTCAACACCAACCAAGTTACCTTACACATAGACCCAAGTCTGTAACCGGTAGCACAGCCGCTCAGTTAATGGACATGGACATCATTGAACCTGTCAGCGATCACCATGGGTGAATCCTGTGGTGATTGTTCCTAAGGCCAACAGGCAAACCGTGCCATAGTGAGTGTTACCCCATCCCTACTGTGGATGAGCTTCTCCAAGGAGTCAATGGCTCAGCTATATTCAGTAAGCTGGATTTAAAATGGGGTTACCACCAGCTGGAGCACAGCCCTGACTCAAGAGAGATTGCTACATTCAAGGTGCATAATGGCGTATATCATTATATACGACTCCTCTTTGGTGTATCCTCCGCCAGCGAACCGTATCAACACGAGATTGCCAGCGCATTATCAGGACTCGAGGGGGTAGAAAATACAGTGATGATGCTTGTGATCAAGAAACGCACATCAACGTTTACATGTGGCCAAGGCTGAGCGAAGGTGAATTTACATTCAACTCTGAGAAGTGCCAGTTCAACACGAGCAAACTAATGTTCATGGGAATTATTTTGTCTGAAAAAGGAATTGGTCCAACAGAAGAGAGAGTGCTTCTGTGAAAAAATCATAGACAGCCTGGAGTATATCTTTAGTAGACACGGCCCACCTGTCACATGTAGGTCAGATCAAGGATCAAGTTCGGTGTTCTGCGAGAGCAATGGCATTAAACATGTGAAAACAACTCTCAAATGGTCTCAGGCTAATGGGGAGGTGGAACACCAAAACTCATTGTTAATAAAAAGGATTGAGGGACTTGATTAGAAAAAAGAGCTGAGGAAATATGCTGAAGACAAAATATTCATGAACATAGCAACGACTTCAGTGAGAATCTCAAGACCCTGTGCAATGCACCAACTGAAACTCAGGAGCAGTACCGTCGCAAGGGCCTCGCACCTGGCCTGCATTTTATGTAGTTTATGTCTATTTTTTATTACAGTTTTTCCACCCAACATCGATAATAAATAAAATTCCTGCTGTCTCGCAATTATAATCAAGGCCATTTGAAAAAAAAAAATCAGCAAATAATTATTATTAATTTTCTAATTTCAATATTACGTTTTGCGTGTTCGCGCCACTATGAGCTGCTCACTCTGTGAGGAATAAATGTTGGGTGCTACACGAGAGCGCGACCGATTTCGTAAACATGAGTCGGGTGGCGAGAAAAGTAAACGAATTAAAAAGAAAGACGATTTTCAGAAGTCACTGAGAGGATCGCTGGATACATTTGTCAATGCCAAAAGCAGCACAACCTAAATAATCACTGAGTCTGAGGCTAATCAAGCTACCGGGTTGCAACCAGACGAAGTTCAAGGTGAGGCATAAGTTTAACAAGTGGCCGTAGTGAGTAAAAAATATATTCTGGCAATGACCGGCATACAGGGGTGAGCGATATGCCAGTAAACACGATTAAACAGTAAAAATGTGTCAACAATTTTGGACTAACGATATTATTTCTATCGTTAGGTCTATTATATGATTTTGGTCATATCGCCCACCCCAACCGGCTTGTATTATTTTAGTTAAACTGAACCACACAATCAATTTATTAATTTTTCTACCACAACTTGTTCGAGTCTATGCTGGAAGATGAGGTCTTCTAGTGATGAGCACTGCTCCGACACCGACTGTGAGAGTCTCGGTGCAGCTTGTTAACGACCCCAGCGACTGGCCTGTGCATCTAGATGACAAGACAGTGGCTTTACTCGTGGAAAAGGGTCCTGTCTTGGTGTGCAACTTTTATTTCCCCTCAAATCAAGACAAAAGACACTTTTCTGATTACTTCTATGTAAGAAAGTTTCAATGGCGAAAAAGCTCATAGAGACTGGCTTGTCTATTCGAAGAAATCAGATTCTGTATTTTGCTTTTGTTGTAAATTGTTTAACATCTGTTCAAGTCGACCTCAGACCAAACGTACTAATGAGGGAAATAATGATTGGAGACATTTGGCTGCTGTGCTTAACACGAAACATCCCGTGATCTTATCACAAGTGCTGCAAAATGGATGGAGACCAAACAGAGATTAGAGACAGTATTTGTGCAGTATTTGTCTGAGCATAATTTGGCATTTCGAGGAATACATGCAAAGCTTTACGAAGAACAATGGCAACTTTTTAGGGTTAATAGAGATGTCAGATGTATATGAAATAAGAAAACTCATACACATTATCTAGGGCCTAAAATTCAAAACGAGATCATTTCGATTATGGCCACAAACGGCAAAAACACTATTGTGAACAACACAAAGAGGGCAAAATATTTTTCTGTGATTCTTGATTGCACACCAGATATGAGCTACCAAGAGCAAATGTCACTGATTCTCTGTTTTGTCAATATGCCATCATTAGATGTGACTGTAGAAGAACACTTCATTGATTTCATCCCTATAAATGACCAAACTGGAAAGGGACTATAAAATGCACTCCTGGCCCAACTAGAGGCCTTTGGACTGGACATAAACGACTGTCGGGGCCAAGGATATGATAATGGGGCAAAAATGAAAGGACAAAACCAGGGAGTCCAAGCCCATATTCTTCACCTCAATCCCCGGGCTTATTTCATGCTATGCGGTTGACACAACCTTAACTTAACACTGGGAGATATGGCAAGATGTTTTTCAAAATCAATGTCATTCTTTGGTATTGTACAAAGACTTTATACGATATTTGCAGGCTCTCCTAAACGGTGGGAAAAACTTAAAGCGAAAGTCCCAACTCACTGTTAAAACTTCTGTCTGAAACAAGGTGGGAATGTCGCGTAGAGAGTGTAAGAGCAATACTCTATCTAACAACTGATATTAGTGTAACAGTAGTCACTGTGCGAGTAAACCTCACTCCTCTGTCCTCAAGAGACGCTCTAGTGACTGACGCTAGGGGTTGCAGCCTTTAGCCTCCTTGTTAGAGCATCCGACTCTCATGCGGGCGGACTCTGGTTCGAGTCCCACTTGGAGTGGGGCGGTTAGAACAGGAGGGGTTAAATTAGGAATGCTATGCTTGAAGTGGCAGAGGACTGTAGTGACCCAAAAGTTAAAAGTGAAACCATGTCACTGGCAAATGAAATCCAAAGCTTTGAATTCCTTATGTCTATGGTCATATGGTATGATATTCTGTTTGCCGTGAACACCGTCAGTAAGACACTCCAGTCGAAGGACATGCAGCTGGATGTTGCATTGTCACGGCTAAATGGACTAATTGACTTCATGCAAAAATATAGGGACACCGGATATGTGGCTGCAAAATCAGCTGCAATACAGATTGCTACTTATATTGACATTGAACCTGTATTTAAAGCAATACGATGAGTGAAGTGCAAGTGGGATGAAAATCAAAATGAATATACCCCAGACCCAGAGCAAGCATATGTAACGGCTACTTTTTTGTTATAGTAGATCAGGCTCTCGCTGCTCTCCATATTTGTTTCAAACAAATGCAGGAGTTTGGCAACATGTTCGGATTTCTTTTTGATCCGACCAAACTGTGTGAAATGGATGAAACTGAACTGGAAAGACAGTGCACACGACTGAATGATGCTCTGAGTGCATCCGAATCTCGGGATACTAATGCAGTGGACTTTTTCCACGAGTTAAGGATACTTCTAGAGATTATTCCAAAGGGAGTAACTACAGCACTTCAAACACTTCGGTTTATCAGAAGGATTGTGGGAACCTTTCCCAACTGTGAAATTGCACTCAAGATCCTATACCAATAACGGTGGCATCAAGCGAGCGAAGCTTTTCTAAATTGAAACTAATTAAAAACTATTTGCACACATTCATTCATGTCGCAGGAAAGACTATGTAATCTCGCCCTTTTATCAATTGAAAAGGATATTGCATCTAAACTGGATTACAACGATTTTATTGCTGAGTTTGCAGCAAAAAAGGCAAGGAAATTTACTTTCACCTAATTCATTCAGACTGTATGGAGAGTCTCATAGGAATTATTGTTTTTAGATAAATGTTTTCAATCATCATATGAATTATTGTTTTTAGTTAAATGTGTTCAATCAAATCTAAGCAATCCAAAGTTTTATTTTTGTTTGTTTTTTTCTGTATAAATGTCAACCAGTTCAAAATGCAGAAATTCTTGACATAAATCTATGGGCCTAATGTACAGGTGCTGGTCATTTAATTATAATATCATCAAAAAGTTTAATAATTTCACAAATTCCATTCAAAAAGCGAAACTTGTATATTGTATTCATTCATTACACACAGACTGATATATTTCAAATGTTTATTTCTTTTAATTTTGATGATTATAACTGACAACTGAGGAAAATCCCAAATTCAGTATCTCAGAAAATTTGAATATTACTTAAGACCAATACAAAGAAAGGTTTTTTAGAAATCTTGGCCAACTGAAAAGTATATGAGCATGTCCAGCACTCAATACTGTTTGGGCTCCTTTTGCCTGAATTACTGCAGCACTGCGGCGTGGCATGGAGTCGATCAGTCTGTGGCTCTGCTCAGGTGTTATGAGAGCCCAGGTTGCTCTGATAGTGGCCTTCAGCTCTTCTGCATTGTTGGTCTGGCATATCGGATCTTCCTCTTCACAATACCCCAGAGATTTTCTATTGGTTTAAGGACAGGCGAGTTTGCTGGCCAGTTAAGAACAGGGATACCATGGTCCTTACAGCAGGTACTGGTTTCTTTGGCACTGTGTGCAGGTGCCAAGTCCTGTTGGAAAATGAAATCTGCATCTCCATAAAGTTGGTCATCAGCAGGAATTGCTCTAAAACTTCCTGGAATACAGCTGCGTTGACCTTAGACCTCAGAAAACACAGTGGACCAACACCAGCAGATGACATGGCACCCAAAACCATCACTGAATGTGTAAACTTTACACTGGACCTCAACCAACGTGGATTGTGTGCCTCTCCTCTCTTCCTCCAGACTCTGGGACCCTGATTT
The DNA here is from genome assembly GCA_023029165.1 of Gobiocypris rarus. Classification (NCBI taxonomy): domain Eukaryota; kingdom Metazoa; phylum Chordata; class Actinopteri; order Cypriniformes; family Gobionidae; genus Gobiocypris; species Gobiocypris rarus. The sequence continues at coordinate 3,691,239 of CM040910.1, read as the reverse complement.
CCAAAGGAAATGCAAAATTTATTTTCATCAGAGAACATAACTTTGGACCACTTTTTGTCCTTAGCCCAGGCGAGAGGCTTCTGACGCTGTATGTTGTTCAAGAGTGGCTTGACTCAAGGAATGCGACAGCTGGAACCCATGTCTTGCATACGTCTGTGCGTAGTGTAGAAGTAAACAGTCATTTAACTTAACTGTGCACATGCATTTTAGACATGTAATGTAGTTTTAACCATGCAATAAATGCACATCCTTGAATAATGTGCTATCCTTTTTATTTATCAACGCGCATTTACTGCTGGGCTATATGGGCCATTTCAGCAGCATCCATAATTTAAAATCAATCAGAGTTTTCGAAATGTAGGTTCCTACATCCATTTTCTTAAAAAAAAAACAAGAATCGAAAACGACAGTGCAGAATCGATTCTTGGAATCGACTCCATCGAAAGAGCTGTCAAAGGGCACCAGAAACAAAATTGTAGACCTGCACCAGACTGGGAAGACTGAATCTGCAATAGGTAAGCAGCTTGGTGTGAAGAAATCAACTGTCGGAGCAATTATTAGAAAATGGAAGACATACAAGACCCCTGATAATCTACTTGATTTGGGGCTCCACATAAGATCCCACCCCGTGGGGTCAAAATGGTCACAGGAATGGTGAGCAAAAATCCCAGAACCACACGGGCAGTGTTAATTTCGTTGACTAATAATTTGTCATAAATTTCATCAACAAACTTTTTTCACTGACAAAAACGAGACAATAACTAAATAAAAACTAGTGCTTGATGACAAAAACTATGACGAAAATCTACTGTCATTTTCGTCAACGAATAAAAACGAGACGAAAATGTCAGAGAGGGACGATTAGGGAAGAGATCCAGACAGAACTGATGTCCTGTGTAACAGATGCGCACATTTGAGTTGTAACCTTATACAGTCTATGTTTGTAACGTGCGGATCTAACGGCTGGAAAACACGGCGCTGTTGAGCTTCTCCAGGCTCACACATCTGCAATGCACGCTTCAGAGCAGCTCAATCAATGAATAGCACACATTTATAACAGGCAATAGTTTATGAATTAATGCTGATGAACAAGGACAATGTTTACTTTACAATGTTTATATAGTAATATGTTTTAGACGGTTGTAACAATGCATATTTCATCTCCCTCATCTGAACTTGAAAGAGCAGCTACAACTGCAATAGTAAGACATTTCAAAATAAGAGTCCCGGTCAGTGGCGTAACTTAGTAATAATGGGCCCCAGTGCAGGTTATTACGACGGGCCCCTTGGTCTGCACATTTATGAAGCACATACAAACACACACACACACTGCGCTCTAGAAGGAAATATATGCAAATTTGTGTGCCTAACGTACTTCATTTAGACCAACACTTATCAGTTTCTTATATTTAGTTGAACAGTTCTCTTTGCGTACACCTCTCTCCAACACATGCTACAGTGGCTGTGCTGTTTACGCCTGGCACAGAAGCCAGATGTACCAAATCAGCACTATGGTTTTGAAATTACCAACCTTTTGGTATTTTTAACACAGTAACCCCAGGAAACGCAGCAACTGCATTCCTCTACGAGAGGCAAGAGACTAAATGAGACAAAAGAGGTCCGAAAAACTTATCAACACCAAATAAGTCCCAAATGATGTCCCAAAATCTGGCTAGCTTTATAAGTAACTTTATTGTGTCATCCCTGACAGGAAATTTGTACAGCTGTGTATTACTTTATGTGTTAAATAAACTTAAACACACACACACAATTTAAAATCATACACACATATATACACAATGAAACAGCCCTAAAACAAGAACAGCCTTTTAAATGGGGGCATGGCAGCTAATAAGATACGCCAAATCCTTTAAAAAAGCATCTGTACTGTACTGTCACCTATTTGAGTTTCCGGAGCCTTTCGCTGAGCAAAATCATCAACAATGTCCTTAATGTCCATTTCACGAGCTCTGATGCGCTCAATTGATAATATAGCCAGCCCACTCAACCTCTCCTGACTCATGCTGCTCCTCAGATAAGTCTTTATCAGTTTTAATTTGGAGAAGGAGCGCTCGGCTGCTGCCACTGACACAGGTAATGTCAAAAATAATAGCAGGGCAGTGCATACCTCACCATAGGAGGAAGTTATGGAGTGATGATCAACAATCAACATCTTGGCAAGTTGGTGGATTGAGGACTGCTGAGCAATTTCTGCTTTAAAACAGGCCCTGAATGACAGTAGTTGTGCAGGAAATGTAAATCCTATGTCCCTGTTGTAGTGGTCAGACAGACGTTTTGCCTTGACATGCAGCTCGTCATCACCTGCGAGCTCAAGAGTCATGGGCTGTAGGGCCTCAAACATGTCAGAGGTTGCTCGCATACTGTTGAACCTTTGAGAAAGCTGGTTGATTATTATGTCCAAATTAGAGTTAAAAATGTTGACTCTGAAATAACGTTCTGCGTTGGACAGGCGCTCATCTTCACACAATTCATCATAATGACGTTTCATTCTTCTGACTCTCATATTTTCGAAAGTTGTCTGAGATCCCCATTTTTCTGCGAGCGTCTGTGCTGTCAGCTTTGCCTGGTCAAAAGCACCACGATACTCAGACATGTTCTGAATGGCGTTGTCCAGCAATGTCACGGCTTTCTGTATGTTAGCGTTTGTAGCTTGAAGCATTGAAGATACAGCATTCACATTCTCCAAAATTTTAGTCTGCAGAACCTCTAGAAAAATGAAAGTGAATTTCTCCATTTTTTTCTTTATTCCTGCTGCTTCAACATCCTTCTTGTCACTTGTCAGAGATATTTTTGTCAGTGCTTTCATTACATCCACATATCTGTACCGTATAGCAAAAATGGATTCATATCTAGAGGACCAGCGGGTGGGACATAGTCGCTTCAGAGTTACACCTGAGTGAGCTGAAGGCTCTGTGGAGTTGATGCCAGTTAGCATGGCCCACCTTTTAATACTGTGGCCAAAAAACACATACAAATGTTCAATGGTGTCATAGAACTGTGCAACTTCTGGAATGTTTTTAACAGCATCATTCAGCACTAGGTTCAGGTTGTGTGCCGCACAGTGTACATACGTTGCAAGTGGCTCTTTTTCCCTGATCCTGGCCTGCACTCCCGCATAGATGCCACTCATATTGGCTGCTTTGTCGTATCCCTGCCCACGACATTTAGAAATATCAAAGCCATTTTTTGTGATGCTATCAAGGATTTTGCTTTCCAGTTCACTTGCAGATGTGTCAGATGTTTTCTCAAACCCGAGAAAAGCTTCAGTTATTTTGATGTCGATTGCTATGTCCATTGGGTTCCTCACTATGGTGACATATCTGTACACTTGACTAAGTTGGTCTCGCTTGGACAGGTCTTGTGTGGTGTCCATAATAATTGAAAAAAATGATGCTTGGTTGATTTCAACGTAATCTCCTGCTGAACACGCTGTGACAAAATATAAATGAGCTCATTTTGGATGGAGGGGCTGAGGTATTTAATTGACCCCTTGGGCCGTTTGATCAGCTCTTGTAGCACAGGATCATATTTTGCCAGCAGCTCAATAATGGCAAGGAAATTGCCACTGTTTGGCTGTCCCAAAATGTCTCTGTGTCCCTGGGCAGCTAGGTTGCACGCAGAAGCCAGTGTGAGCGTCACATTCACAATGCGTTCCAGCACTCTCCAAAAAGTGCCGCATCACGCATGTCCCTCTCCAACTGCGCATCAATGGTACCATTAAGTTTCCACTGTTCATGCACCACACAGGCTTGAACATGAAACTGAGAGGACTCATGTAGTTCGATTTTTTCAGTCAAATGCCCCCAATCTCTGACTCCCTTCACCCATGCATTAGTGTAGTGGGGTGAACTGCAGTCTCCAAATAGCCAGCAGGGTTCACAGTATGCACAGTCCAATCTGGGGGAATAGCAAAGCCAGCTGCGCGGCAGTTTAATGCCGGCTTTTGTTTTTTTGTAATAAAACACCTCTGAAAAACAACGGTTCTGCTGATTTCTGGGAAAGGACCTATGGGTCTACACGACCCTGTAGTAATTATGTAACGTTTTATTGTAGGATCTAGGATGTTTTCATCAAAATGTCCCTATCTGTGGGGTAAAGCAGACATGGTTGTGGCTGGTGTTCCTGCTCAATTTCTGTCTCGCTGTCACTAACTGGCGTCACCTTAACTTGGTCCGTATCACCACTAGTCCTGGCTTCTGTCCTCTCAGGTATTACACCTGAACTGCCTGGTTCTGACTCTTTGCCCTGTTGCTCTGTATCTGTCTGGCTTGAAACTGAAATATGCAGTAATTTTAACTGAATATCAATACATTTATTATCTAAGGCTAGAAATAGGCAACATCTACAACCAGTGCTTGAAGTGGGTCACTATGCACGATGCGCAGTACTGGCCCTTCTCACATGTTGAGCACCCACACGAAACATATCACCCTGTAGCCCAAGACTGGTTTCACACTGAAGCTAAGCAGGGTTGAGCCTGGTCAGTACCTGGATGGGAGACCAACTGGGAAAAATAGGCTTCTGCTGGTAGAGGTGTTAGTGAGGCCAGCAGGGGGCGCTCACCCTGTGGTCTGTGTGGGCATTTATTTTCAATACAAATTGAGAAAATATTAGAAAAGTGGAAATAAAGCGTCTAACGTGTTTAATAATAAGTGTTTCTTGGTTAGGGGTAGGTGAACAGACATGTGCAGAGACGATAAAATTGAGTGGGTCTAATATCATTGGTCGTAAAAAGTGGGTGGGACTTGTTCCAGTCCCACACACACACAATGGTTCAGACGCCCATGAGTACCGGGCCAGCACTTTATTTCATCCACTTCAAGCACTGTCTACAACGCTATTAATTAGCGCTATTATAAATATTAATAATAATTTATTTAGGTCTACTAGTAGCCTAGCCTCAACAAAACCTGATGTTGCACAATACATATCCATATCACTTCTCTTTAAATTTACACCTAACACAAAAGCTTAACGTTATGCTTATTTACACCAACATTAGCTAGCTAGCTTGCTCCTATGACTAGACTGTCTACCTGCTAGAGCTACATGAGGGCAGCATTGTAGTTGAATCATGCTTAACCGATGATGATGTAGTAGTACAAATATTGCTGCTGGGAGACTTGCGCTGGTTAGTATTGGTAAAAAATCCAAAGGAATCTAATTTTGGAAGCTTTGCAGTCTTCTCCTCCTGTTCTTTTCTCTCCTGTCTCTTTTTAGAACCACTTTTATGTTTGAATGGCATGGCTACTCTCGCACTTCAGTCTCAGCTAAGCCGTTTGATTTTGCCGCCGGAGTATTGTCGTCTTGTCACGTGATCAAATAGAGATTTATGAATGGACCATTTTCACGGACTGCGATGATGTGTTTCCACAGGCGTCAACATCGCAGATCTAGTACATTTTCCTAGTTTTTGTTTAGTTTTTTGAATTTTGTTATTACTTATGTATTGTTTTGAACACACACACACACATATATGCATATATATATATATATATATATATATATATATATATATATATATATATAAAGTATTGTTTTTTTATATCTTATCTTTTATTATATGTTATAATTTAATTTAAAATGTGTTAGAGCCTATCTTGGAAGTAAGTAAATGACAAAAACAGAATTAGCGCTGCTGGGTATCTCTGGCTGAGACTGCGAGGGATAGCCTACGGCAAATTTGACATCTTACTTTCTTCGTCTGCCAATCTCTTAATATTTCCCCCTCTTTTGGAAAGCCGCCCGTGGAAATGACATATAACAAATAAAACAAGACTAATTAATTATGTGGTAATTGGAATATTTTTATTGGTTTCCTCAAAGTATTTCTATAGCCTACGTTTGCTTGCTAGTGCTACTGTCTTTTTTTCTCGATAAAACCCCAAGGCAAAGGGCACATTTCGGGGTGTAGTGAGCGGTGACGTGTGATTATAAATTCAGCGCATTTAATTTCACAACGCATAGGCGCCGATGTTTCTGCCAGTGCATGCCCAGTGCCCACACAGTAGATCTGGTGATCTGATAGTAGGCTACTAGTTCACTAAATAAATAATTCATTAAACACATTTATCATAAGCACTTAACTCAAAAATAACTAGGCCTATTAAACAATAAAATAATTAGAGAACTGGCTGACTAAAATCAGATTTCAAAGGAAGCAAAGGTGAAGTCCGTATAATTTATATAGGTAGCTTACCTACTGTGTTATTTATTTTATCAGTCAATCGTGAAAAATCTGGTGGTCTAAAGTTTCTGGCAACATTAAATCCAGGATAGAAGAAAATTCTAGAGAAAGAGCAATAGATTCACGAGTGCACAGAACACAGTTTGAACACACGTAATATGCGAGCAAGAGCAGAGCCGTGAGACATTTGAGAGCGCACGTCGATTTTCTGCTAGAGAGCGGAGAGATTCGTAATATGGATGCGCGTTAATGCCCTCCCATTTGTCATTAAAATAACGCAATAGAATTGGCCTCAAATTAACTATACAACGAGATGAAAGTCGTGTCTGAAAGCTGCAATCGTTTTTATTATTGGTTAAAATGAATGGAGAAAATTTAGCCTTTTTTCCCGAGGGTGCTCGAGCCCCCGCGAACCCAAGGTATCGGCGCATCCTGTCACACTGACACTTCATCGCCAGGGCCCCGCTTGTGATATGGGCTGGGCCCGGGTTCATCACGGGCCCCACCGGCCGCACGGGCCCCAGTGCGGCTGCACTGCCTGCACTGTCTGTAGTTACGCCCCTGGTCCCGGTGTATTCTGAGCTTGTTTAAAATTAAAAGTCACACATTATATATTCGTTTTTGGTTACATAATAAACTGTATTTAATTTCATTCCCATTTAATTCATAGTCAGGAGGAAAGACCAGTATTTGACATAAATTCAGTATCAGGGTTATAATAGTTACATAAAACCATTAAAAATCTCCATTACTTAAATAAAAAAACTTGGAGGTTTAGCTTAACCTGATATACTAACTAAAACAGAAATACAAAGTTATAAAAACTATATAGATGTTTAAAAATAAAAAAAAAGTGAATTGAGCTCTCTTTCGTGCATTTTTAATGTCAAAAACACAATGATGTCACAATGTCAGTTCAGTAACAGTCGGTTGTGTAACGCTTAAATGCTCAATTAATACATTACAATTTAACTAAACTCATTAGATTTTAGTCGACTAAAATCTTTTGATATTTAGTCGACTAAAACTAGATTAAAACTAAAAACAATTCAGGTGACTAAAATATGACTAAAACTAAATGGCATTTTAGTCAAAAGACTATGACTAAAACTAAATCAAAATTTGCTTTCAAAATTAACACTGCACACGGGGGGACCTAGCGAATGATCTGCAGAGAGCTGGGACCAAAGTAACAAAAGCTACCATCAGTAACACACTACACCGCCAGGGACTCAAATCCTGCAGTGCCAAAATATAACTTTTTGCTAAAAACTCAACTTGTCGTGTTTGGAGGAGAAAGAATGCTAAGTTGCATCCAAAGAACACCATACCTGCTGTGAAGCATCGGGGTGGAAACATCATGCTCTGGGGCTGTTTTTCTGCAAAGGGACCAGGACGACTGATCCGTGTAAAGGAAAGTGTCACGGGTGATGAATTTTAAAAAAGGAGGAACTTAAAAATGAAGCCTGAGTTTCCGGGGGGAGCGCTTCCCATGGAGGACCAAGGAGGCTGCCAGTTCTGGGTGTATGGGCAAATGACGGGATTGATGACGGGAATTGCAATCAGGTGCGGGAGCAAGAAGAACAGAGCAGTGATTGGAGCGTGTGCTGCAGTAGGGGAGTATAAAATGGCATTGTGATGGAGTCCAAAGAGAAATTTGGGGGCAGAGGAGAGGGAAGCCATTTTGGATTTGTGTGAAAGGATGTCATTCGTGCGGGAGAGGAGAGGAGAGTTATTTGGAGCAGGGCAAGGAAAGGATGGGCTGAAGGAGAAAGTGAGCGCAGCACCTGGGGTTGCTGTCGATGTGTCAAACACCAGACGGATTATGAAACAATAGGCGCCCCTGTGAAATTAATGGAATCGGATGATGACTGAAAGTTTGTGAAGGACTGTAACTGCATTGAGTGATTTGCGCTACACAGCTGCTTTCCATCTAACTCAAGATCAGCGAGGGGTGGACGAGACCCCATGCCAACGCCTTCTCTGTGAGTTGTGAGATTTGCAGTGCTTTTTATTTACATATTCATGTGTGCTGACTTGTGTGGGTTGCTGTGAAGCACGAGTGTGAGATTGAATTGTGGAAGGTATTGGGGTTCTATCAGAAAATACTCATCTTTCTTCCTGTCTGAACCCAGCTGCTGAAGACGCTAAAAAGCTGTGAAAGCCTGTGGATGTGGTTGAAGTTGCAGGAAACGCTAAAAGCCGTGCAAGCCAAGGGCGTTTTTTTTTTTTTTTTAAGGGGAGGCTAGTATATGACATCCCGGGTCTCTTAAGACCCGAGATATGCATTTATGGGTTAACATTTTTTTTTTTTTTTTTACTTCATTATTATAGTCATGTATAATCCTGTATTGTCAAGTGTATATGAAAGTCAAGAGTGACATGTCCGAGTGATGCCTGGGTGAGTACTTGCCTCTCCACACATTGCATCTGAAGGATGTTCTCAATGTCACACTGCTGCCTCGTGCTTGCACACCTCTCTGATCTTCCCAGAAACAGCAGGTAGGCCATCTGCTGCAATAACGACTCGAAATCATGTCCTTGAGGTCACCAAGACCTAATCCGTCGTTCCTTGATGTGTTACTAAAGAAGTAAAACATACATAAATGAAAAGACAGATGTTGATATGTTATGTTTCTATGTACAGGTTAAACGATTCAATGACTCGTTCATAAAGTCCGTCACTTGCTTCATTCCTGAATAAACCAGCCATTTTAAACAATCAGTTGAATGATTGCATCATTCATGAAGACCACCTATTTGTGTTTTTCATGCCTCCTCCGAGCTTCACTGTACAGACTCTAGAAATATTCCTAAATGCCACTTCAGATGCAGTGTCAGTGTTTCCTCTGCAGTGCAAAATATGGATATTGTTAATACTGACTGCAATTATTTGGTAACAGCCCTGTAGTGTATTATTGAATTTGATTTGTTTAAAAAAATTGGATTAAAAGATGATGCATACATTCAATAGAGTTAGAAAAAGTTCATCAAGACCTGGAAGTTGGCTTGAGAAAGAAAAGTGTGAAAGTTTAAAGTAAAAACTTGAAGTTTGAAACCGTTTAGACAGACAGACAGATAGTTCGATAGATAGAACATTTAATGACTGAGGTTAGAATAACCTAAAATATAATGTTCATAGATTAGTTTAATTTTCTAGTGTCAACACTCATGGACTAACCAGTGTTTTCTTCTCTTTCTTCTGCCCATCTCTGCGAACACATCGTCCCTTATAGCAAAGATTCTCCTGGAGCTTTGCTTCCAGTAAGCAGACCCTGTGGAGGATAGAAAAAAAGTAATGAAAATCAGAATGAATACTGTCAATTTTTTCAACATTTATCCCTGCCTAAAAATACACACCTGTTGTACCAGGGGTGTCAAGGAGAAGATGTCCTTGGCTGTCGGTCCATATTAAGAGCTTCTTTAACTTTTAGGGTAATTGTCTTCAGAAAAGCCTCGGACTCCTCAAAGGGAATGACTAGAGCTTTGTCTTGAACAAGTTTTTCACCTTGCAGTTGTCCCAAAAAAATTGTTCTTAAGGAACAACGAACAAAGTTCAGTATCCTAAACTATACAGACACAGAACTAAGGGTTGGTGGTATAGATTTTTTTTTTCAAATTTAATATTATATATATATATATAAAACATTTTATTTACAGTATTTGGAAAAGTAAATTCCAGAAGAGTTGAAATAAGTAGAGATGTTTAAAATATGTCTAGAAGAGTACTTCTACATTGGCTCCACACATGATGAGGTTCGGTCAAAGTGCAATAATGCAACCCACCTTTGGAACATTTTGGGCTTTGATTACATGACCGAACTGCTGTTGCACTGGCAGAGCGTATGAAACTAAAACGTGGTCTGCTCGGTCCAGGGTTTGATGGAAAAGAGGCAACCTGGTTTGGGAGGCACGCCCATGTCCTCACCCATCACCTGGTAGGTGACCCCTCCCATAAGGTCCATACAACTGAAAAATCCACCTTCAGATGGAAAAATCGAAATTCCTTGGTCACCGGTGAGGTAGACACTTGACTGTGTTATCCACAGATGGAGATAAAGAAAACGGCACAATATCAGAAAAATAATAACAAGACAGTATTATAACTGATTATGACAGTATGGTAAAGCTAGTTTGACATTTGTTACATATTTTCATACCCATTAAACTCTGCGCATTTCATGTTTTGAGCCCGAAAAAAAATAAACACAAGGTTTTGTTTTTAAGAAATGTAATACATAAATAATATATATATATATATTGCATCCATTAAACTAAATCATCCTTTGGCCTAAACTAAAGGTATCAAACTATCTGTAAATTATTCCTCATGTTGTGCTTGTTTTTCAGAATATTAATCCGGTATTTTTATATACAGTTATTGAACCCATTTAAATCCAAACCAACTGTAAAACAACTGTTCATCCGGAGAGAAAAAAAACAAGCCATGTGAATTTAATATTCTACAGTTTACAGTAATTTACGGTTGTTTAATACCTTTAGGTCAATTGGTGTTAGTTTGATGGATTTAAATAAATATTTTAAAAAAGAATACCGTTTTGGTGTCTGTCCGCCGAATGTAGCCTAATACCCTCTCCGATTCTCCTGCATGACCATATGGGAAATGTTATGTTTACAATGACAACAAGCTTATTTACACCTTTCCAACAAAGAACTAGATCGACTTCTGTCAGCTTGTTGAACCCATTTTTTATTTCCACCATATAATGATGCCTGAAGCAGCGGCGAGTGCCCAGCGTGACACTGTTTTCACGGATAACCAGATCAACATTGTGAACCGAATTCTTTAAAACATCAGCGAAAACATCAAATGAACATGCAATGGAATACAATACAATTATATTTTCTAACCTGCAAATGTTACCAAGAAGAATGTGAATATTTTACCAAGTCAAAAGCAAAGTTAAGCCGGTTTCCGTATTGAGTATCAGCAGACGCAAAACGCCATCAAAGGTGACAAATTTTAATGTATAAAAGTGATAAAAGTAACATGAACGATATATGCTCTTTGTGGTTTCTTCGTTTGATCGATCAGAGCAACTATAAACCACACAAAACATAGGCATTTTGAGTTTTTGTTAGTGATTCCTATGTAGTAAATCGCTTCCTGCCTCCATCTGCATTTCGCGCCTCAGCAGTGACGTCACGGGCAAGCAACCTATGCGTTAAACTAACATAGTCAACAACAGCTTGCATGCCTTTAACTGTTTGGGACTGCTTTCGAAATGATATGTTGAAGCACTGAAGATCTACCCAACACCTCTAAGAACAGTTTTACCCTTCTGGAAGTGATCTAGGACAGTGGTTCCCAACCTTTTTACTCGAAGGCCCCCCTCCTCTCCGAATCAATACTGACATTACAAGTAGGAATATAGTAACAAACACATAATTTGGTTAGGACAACAATGATAAATATATTTTTTTCTTTTTCTAATCTGAGCTCAGAGATAGTAGTGTGCTTAATGGGTACTTGAGCGTAATAGGTATGTTTACCCTAACTACTATACAGATCCATTCATAATTAATAAACACTAAAATACAAATGAAAAATAAAATAATTCTGAATGTGTGGAAACTAAAGTCATCCGTCATCAGTGAACAGTTCCTCTGTCAGAACATGCAATCACGTCTATGGAGCTGATGCCATGTGTACATAAACACCACCGATCCTCACAAAGTTCTCCAAAACACACTTCTTCAGCAAGCACACATGCACGGTTTGATTGGGCATCAGTAATAACGGACATGCGTGTGCCACATAGAACAGCCATTGGCTTTGTTTCTTCAACACTGCCTGTGCCCCTGAGAATTTCCCGACATATTGGCTTCTCCATCGTTTGTCTGACCTCGCAAGCCGGAGATTATAATATTCTACTTTAGCCATCTGCTCACCAGTTGTCCCTAGCACCCCATACAATCCCACAGTCTTGCTGGGCCAAAGGTCTTGATCCACATATCTGAGACATGTGGAAACCTGCTCTTTCCCCTGTATAATATCCTGAAGTACCATCCATTATTATTAAAAACTGAAGCACGGACAAGGACCTGATTGTTGATGCAATTTCCCTCACAATTGTGTTGGCAAATAAAGCTAAGTACTCATTGATTTTGGCACTGGGGACTGATATAATCATGGCAATGGTTGAACCAAGAGGATAGAATCGCGTCCTTGGTTGTATATTTTTTATATTGTATATGACTGGTGTGATTACGTTTGCTTTTGTTTATTTATTTAGTCATTTATTAAAAGTACTTCATATGGAAATAAAATGTTAGTCTCATTGAGATAGTACGGTTTTATTTTCTGTGAGGTTCCAGACACAAAGGCGTAGTAATTAACAGCTACACATGTTGAAAAACTTCAAAATTAAGCACATTTAAACAGCTTTATTCTTCATTGATGTTTAACAGAGCAGTGATTGATGTTTGGAACAAGGTGGTAAGAGGTGTAAAATGAAGATAAAAGGTAAGATCAATCTTATTTGTGTTTATACTCTTTACGTATTGCACATGGTATCATGATCAACAGAGCAGACAGTTGTGCAGCAATGCGTTCTCCGTTTACAGTCTCCCCAGCCACTTCTTCCTCCTCAGGTTGCTCTTCTTCAACTGGCAAGATGTCGCCATTGCAATACAGATGTTATGCAGTATGGTGCATGCCACAACAACATCAGGGACCAATGAAGAGTCCACCTCCAGGGCATGGAAGAAGATGGCCCTCCACCTCGCTAAATGACAGAGCAGCCTTTGGCATGATGAGCATTAAACCTGTGGAGTCACAAATGTGGTATCCCCCATCACCCAGGAGGAAGTGTCCTGGTGGTGGATATGTGCCACTGCGATACAAGGGGCTGTGTCGGAGGAGTCATGCACAGAGCCAGGAAAGCCAACAAACACATCAATAAACCTCACTTTGTAATACAGCTTGCAGCTGGATTGAGGGAAACAGTTTGCGGTTTCTGTAGCACTGAGCATGGGGTTCTCCAGGTGCTTTGATCCGGATGTGACATCCATTGATGACACCCATTGACCATTGAAAAGCTGGATGCCCAGCCTGAAACCCTCACCTCCCTTTGTGCGTCCAAGGTGCTTGGGACACTTATCACACGTGGTGTCAGATGTCTCATTGCCCTTGCCACTTGATGGATGAGCTGGTGAACTGTGGATTTTGGACATGTCAAATGCCCTACACACCACACAGTAGGAGGTTCCAGTAAAAGGAAAAATGCAGTATCTCGATGGTTGGACCCCACCCATGAAGCCGCGTCTGGTTCAGGAGCTGGAGAAGGCCTGTAATAGATGCACGACTCAGGCGGAAATCAGGCCGTGCGTCACCCCCTTCAAAAAAGATTTGCAGGAGTGGGACTGTTTGGTTGCGAATGCAATAAACTGGCAAGCTATGCTGTGGATAGTTAATAAGTGTCCATTAAAACTCCTCATTTGGGAGCAATATTATGTATAATACTTGTGTATAATAAAATATTACTATTAAAATTAAATGCTTGTTTCTGTAATTTCTTAAATTGCAATTACTGTACAATAATTACCTGTAATATGGAAATTAAACATAATGAACAGCACTGCTAATTTTAATATTAATTAAGTTTAATATTTTCTTATTACCTGACCTGCAATGTAGACATGCTTCTGTGCTTCCATTCAAGTAAATAGCTACCAGTCTCAACCTTCTCCTCCTACACAGGTACCTTCGATGGGCGAGTTCATCAAGATCTTCGAGTGTCATCATACCTTTAATGCAATACATGAATAAGCACACTGAAATCCTACTCTGAAGACACCAGATGGCGTTAATGAGCAGCTGGTAGTGGTAACCTAGATGGCTGTCCGAAACTGTTTACGGAGGTACCTTCGTGCGCTCACGCTGCCTTACAAGTAATTGGCTGATAAGGCAGCGAGGCAACAAGTCAGCTGCCTAGGTTTTTGGACGCAGCCCCTGTCTTCCATGCATGTAGCGTGTCAGATACCCCCCCCCTTCGGTTTTTCAGGCAAATAAAATTACGCAGTTTCTTGTACTGTCGTGCTGGCCGTCGGAATCGATCCAAATAGCAGCACAAAGGAGTTCGGTAAAATAGTGGTGGGGACAATTTTGTCATCTTAAAATATTGATTGGGATGCAGAAGCGATGTCTCCTAAAGTCGTGAAGCACTTGAACACCCTCAATCACTATTCCAAGATCAGCTGGAGAGGTGGTGGCATCAATGCTGTAGATGCCAAGGACAGCTTGTTCAAGGTCCCTCTGGGCAGCACAGCCATCTGAATCCTTTCAACACACAAAAGGACAGCAATGAAATCACCAGCCAATTACGTAACTCCAAAGAGCTCCTATGCATTGAAGTTTTCCCAATATTGCCACTTCCATATCCCACAATGTTAAATGGATATTGTGATATTCTTAAAAGCCCCAGGATACCGAAACTGCTGCAGTAATTGTTAGTATTACCTCCCAGATACTCCTTGAAGAGACTGCTCGGATCTTCATTTAGACACAAAGTGCCCTGAGGAGGCACTCCCTCTTCTTTTCAACAGTTTCATTCTAAATAGAAAAAGCAGCATCAACAAAATACAAACCTATTACACTTCTATAATTATGTGAAATGGGTGAAACTTCAACTATAAAAGTAGGCACATGTACACTGTCCATTTACCTATACAAACATTATCATGCAAAGACATGAATATACATTCTGTGTTCTATATATATATTCATTCTGTGAACTATAACTATATATAGGCAGATGTACAATGTCCATTTACCTATACAAACATTATCAATGATTATGCCATTAGCCAGAGTACATTCAAGTAGGGCTGTCATAATAACCAACCACAATATTTTTTTAGTGTACGATATATTGCAACAAAATTATTAAATGACAGTATATTGATAAAATAGCATTATAAATGCAAGCACAAAGAACATTTTATTCTTAAGAATATTTAGATACTGGAATGAACTAATGGTGCGTTCACACCAGACGCGAATGAAGTGTTAAATGTGAGTGATTTACATGTTAAATTAATGCAAAAACGCGAACAGACATTCTGTGTTAACCAATCAGGAGCTTATTCGTGTATTTTAAAACAATCCATGTCAACCGTTTCGCAACGAAGAAGCCCCTTCCATGACACGAATTCACATCTGTTGTGAAGTGAATGTCACGTGCGAATGACGCAAGTAAACTCAAAATGTTCAAGTGTCCATCTACACGCGGATAGCACTATTTATTCGCGCAAGTTGTGTCTGGTGTGAATGCACAATAACATACCTTATGCTATAATAGATAAAAATAAATAAATACCTTTGTTAACAAAAAAGTGCAGAGTAACAAGAACTAAGACAAAAAAAAGTTACATTATTGATCAGCAGTTATTTAGTGTTTGGTCAAGCTCATAAATGGGTCATATTTGAGCTTAATTTAATTTAATTTCTTAAGTTACGCTAACCGTGAGTATGCGCCATTTCACACTGTCACATTTACATTTACACATGCAGGAAAAGCCATCCCGCAATAAGGCATTTAGTCACAACCCGCTTACATCATTTTTTAAAAGTGACCTGTATCCGATATTTGCATTTACACTAAGGAAACAGCCTAAGACGTTCAGACCTGGAAATCTGCAATGAATGCAGATGAAATGATTATTCAATGTTTTGCTTTCTTTAAAGGTCAGCAAAACATTGCTCTTGTAAGGCGGAGAAAAAAGAGGAGAGCCCTTGATCGCAGTTCGAGTTGATGTCATTCGCCTCAGTCCCTTTTTCAATAACGTACGATGCGCATTTATTGGGGAATATCCGATTTGACCGCTTACATGGCAGACGCAAATATCGGAATTCATGCGCTTTTCCCTGCTTACACATTCACATGTCATATCCGATCTGTGTCACATGAGAGGGATGAATCAGAATTGGATCACTTGAACCATGCAGTGGAAATAGGGCCTGTATGTCTGCTGTCTTCACACTGCACGATGTTCGGTGACAGGAGCTCAGACACTGCATGACTTCGCAGTAGTAAGTATCGGTCTCTGTCTGGTCCGTAATCTATGTTTCATAACCAAACATGCGCGAGAAATGATAAGGACCACACATGAGATCAGAGTACTCACGCAGGACTGGTAATGGTGACGTGCGAGAAGTTCGTGATTGAAAATGTTCCAAAATTGGAGCTAAAGCTTGCGGCTTGCATTACCTGACACTTTCCGCTCTGAGTGTGTGTGTGTGTGTGTGTGTGTGAGTGTGTGTGAGTGTGTGTATGTGGATCCCCCCCCCACCTCCACCACAGAGAGCAGAGGAGATGACAGAGGCAGCACAATGGCATTCATCATGTAAAAAGTGTATCTAAATATCTATGATTATAGAAAATAATCAGTGGCAATATCGCAGTACCAAAAATGATTTGGAAATGGAAAACTAGCGAGATCACAAAACGCACATGATAAAAGTGTCCGTTTGTTGGCATTTAAAGATTTAGGAACCCAAGGATCAAGGTTTTAACAGTTTTACAATAATAAGTGATTCATTGATCATAATTAATTCACTTGTCAAGATTGCACATTAGTCACACAGACATAAAGTGGTATTTATTGTTATTCATTCATGTCTGTTTCTGTCTATTTGAAGTCACAGGATGGTATGTTTACCTCACATTTAGAAAGAATGATCATTTCTATACTTATAATTATTATTTGTATACTGTGACATGCAGAATATGGATATCAGACAGACGTAGCCTATTGACATCAATAGGCTTGCGAGTCATTGGACAGTGAAGGCACATGAAAGGCTGAGTTTCTACATCTTTCTACATACTATTCTTAAGTTCTCTCTCGAGTGAGTCCTCATGTGGGTTTTAAGAGTTACTTTACATCTGAAACTCTTCCCGCACTGATCACATGTGAACGGCTTCTCTCCGGTGTGAATTCTCATGTGAATCTGTAGATTTCCTTTTACTAAGAAGCTCTTCCCGCACTGATTGCAGTGGAAAGGATTCTCTCCAGTGTGAGTTTTGACATGATTCTTAAGGCGTTTACTGTCTTTAAAGGTTCTTCCACACTGATCACATATAAAACATTTCTCTCTTGAGTGAATCCTCATGTGGGTTTTAAGAGTTACTTTCCATCTGAACCCCTTTCCACACTGATCACACGTGAACGGCTTCTCTCCGGTGTGAATTCTCATGTGGTTCTGTAGGTTTCCTGTTCGTGAGAAGCTCTTCCCACACAGATTGCATGTGAATGAGTTTTCTCCAGTGTGATCTCTCATGTGGACATTGAGGCTTGATCTTTGAGTGAAACTGTTTCCGCACTGTTGGCAGGTGAAAGGCTTCTCTCCACTGTGAATTCGCATGTGAACTTCAAGGTTTTGCTTTCGACTGAAACTGTTCCCACACTGTTGGCAGGTGAATGGATTGTCTCCAGTGTGAACTCTCATGTGGTCATTGAGGCTTGATTTACGACTGAAACTGCTCCCACAGAGTTGGCAGGTGAACGGTTTCTCTCCGGTGTGAATTCTCATGTGGGAATTAAGGCTTGATTTTTGAGTAAACCTTTTCCCACACTCTTGGCAGGTGAAATCACTTGTTCTTTCTGTCTTCAGAGCTCTATTTTGTGAGGAAATCTTTGTCATTGAGCAACTGAAAGATTTTTCTCCAGTTACGTAATCATGATCTTTCAAATGCTGATTTTTCTCTTCCATTTCCTCCAGTTCTTGATGCTCCTCTTTCAGCTGCATCAGGTCTAAAGCAAAACAAAAGCAATTATAAGTTAACCCTAGTTAACTCGAAGTGTACCGCTGGTGGTAAACCCTAAACCTCACCAGAAATGTTTAATAACTAAATTACAAGCAACCACTGAATGGAATAACACAAAATAGGTATAATTTTAAAGCTTGGAAACTCAATTTTGTAGTCGTCCCTCTAAAACCAGAGTGTACCACCAGCAGGCAACACCTAGCAATGACAAAATTAATAATACTTTGATCAACACAAAATAGGTGTCATTTAAAAGCTCAGAGTCTGAACTTTACAATGCATGGAGTAATTTAAATAAGCCTTCTCTCTGTTGAAAAGCAATGCAGCATATCAGCCTTTCAGTTGTTCAGTTGCTCCGCCCCCTGCAAGCTGAACAGCGATTCCCCAGTAGCTATATGACGAGATTTTTCTAAAAGAGCTAATTTCTAGAAAATTGTTGTTGCAAATGTCGCGGCACTAGTGTAACTTGTGCAGGGCAGCTCTTATAATGATGATAAGCACTGAGTTTGTTGCCTGTTTGGGGAAATCCCACGCAGAATCTGTGCTCACCAAGGCAAACTGTTCTCACTGCGAAAACATGAGCCTCTCCTCTCCACACTTGTGGATTGCTTTCTTAATCAGAGAGTGCCTCCGTCCCTCGCAGAGGATAAATCAGCGGGGCAGAGGATCTGAGCCATTGGGTTCGAGTGAGCTCACCCCTGGCACAGGTCCCACATGCCTCACTCTCCACGCACAAAGCTTTCTCCAGTGCTCTTTGCTCTCCCAGAACAGAGTCCCTCTGCTGATGTGAGCAGCATGGTCCTGTCCGGAGGGTCCGAAGAGCATCTCTCCGATGACTCAATGTCATTGCCTGCTTCAGACACAGAGGAATGGTTGAACTCGTTGGATGACCTTGCCCCCTTGCCGTCTTTCCGACACCAGAGCTGGGACTGATGTCAAGACACGGTCATCCAGTTTGGACTGTCCCTGGCATGGATACAGCTCTCCCCTCTGAGGCAGATGGGAGTCTGCATTCTGAATTATCTCAATAACTGGATTGTTTTGAGCTAGAAGCAAAAAGATCCTTGCTTCTCAGCCACCTGGAGTGTGCCTGGGACTCAATTCTACCAAGAGTTCACCTTCTCCCAGCCAACAAATATCGTTCCTGGGAGCAGTTTCTGACTCGACTAGACCTAAGGGGACACCACGTCTTGGTCCGTTCTGACAACATGATGTAGTGTCATGCATAAATCACCAGGGAAATCTGAGGAGCGTTACTACAGCTGCAGATGCCATATGCCCAAGGAGCCTCTGAAAATGTTTCAGTGGGGCTGCTGTTCTGCGTCTGAATGAATTTAAGCAGTTCAACAGCAACTGGATGCACTTCTCTGTAAGTCCAACTCCATACAGAGAAAAGAGATCCTCTGCACGGGGGAGAGTTTGCTCTTTTTCCAGTTTTCCCAACTGGCTGAGGTGACTGAGCACCATGTCCCTGTGTTCGCACAACTTCTCTCTAAACTGGGCCAATATGAGCCAGTCGTCGAGGTAGTTGAGGATGCGAACACCACGCTCTCTCGTGGGAGAATCGAGACATGAATGTATGCTTCCTTCAGGTCGATTGCTGCAAACCAATCCTAGGGACTAATCTACCACCAGCTGCGGCCCAGGGAAGCCCTCACAACGATTCTCAGATCACACTGGTCATGCGCCAAAGTAGGCCTTTGCTCCTGCCCAGCAGGCAAAGAACTAGATCGGGTATGGGTAAGAGGACTCTCCACCTTCTCGGAGGTATGTGAGTCTCAATCTTAATGCCGAGATAGTCATGTTCCCGCAGTGGTAACATGAACTATCCACAAAAGCTGCCACTGCGTTGCTGAATGCACAAACATGTGAGACATCGATGGAGACCATCATCTGGCAACAGGGAACCACCGCATCCAGAAGCACACGGATGGAAAGATGTTCAAAAAGAAAAGCAAGTGTAAGTGCTGAAGCACCCAGGGCTGACCACGGTGCACAGCAGGAAATAGTGGACCTTGCTGGCACACTCAATGAGCGCCCCACCTCCAGCACTCTTTGTAGACGCTCCCCTCTGTGAAAACTGCAGTTTAGGCAACAAATGCGCTACCACCGCTAAATGTCACTCCAACAGCTGGTACACAGAGAGGTAGCCTCGCTTTGTTTGCACTCTTCAGAAAACTGCAGACACACCAGTCTCGGCTCCGAAATGAAGAACAAATGCGGTCATCTCTTCCTTGGATATTCAATTGCAGCAAGCCCACTGATCTGCCACTTAACATCATATTGAGCAAAACCCAACACAGAGGTAGATCCACAATATTCATATTAATATCAGTTAATATCAGACTGTAAATGCAAAGAAAACGTGTTGTGCGCTTTTGCAAATGGAAGTTTACTGTGTAATGCTGAAGAGAGATATGTGTGTTATGCTTTGCAAGAAAATTTGCTGAAAAGTAACCCGGAAAGAGATAGTATGTATTTATCTGAAAGGTAACGGGAATCTAAGGGGGGTTAGTTGAGTTTTATATCCAAATTAGAAATTAATGCTGTTTCCTTGAAGCTTCTATCACCAAATAATGCTGTCCTGTGAAATAAACTCTGTAACCCACGCACACTGCAGACTATAAATTGTGAACTCTGTAACAGATCAGGGCCAACTCGTGGTGAAGACTTTCCACTGTTATGTAGATTTCTTTATTCTGACCAGTGAGGCTTGTGTCTTTATTTACCTGGCTCGGGTCAGCACGGAAGGGAACGGGTAATAAACTAAATAAACAGTTTGGCCCGATGGAAAAGCTGTCTTGTCATTCTATATCATCTTACGAAACTCAAAGGCTCTTGCGATTTTTAATTGAAAACAAAATCCGTTTTAAGTCCAAATACAGTGCAAAACTACGCTGGGAGTGAGTAATGTGTTAAATGTGCTCATGCCTGATTCTGTCAGATATAGCCTTCGCACTTCTCATTGCTGTTCATACTGGTTAGATGTTTCGGAAACACTAATAAAAGAAATGGCTCATCTCTGGAATTTGGGTATTAAAATTATTGCTAATTCCCAAGACCAAAAGGAGGTGAGTTCCTGGGTCTGACAGGATACTTTAAAAGGTTAATAACTAATCATTCAGAGCTCACTAAAATCTGAGGGCTGATCTCAGTAAAAAGGAAGCACAGGATCGTGCCAACAGCCTCTAAGAACAGAGTTTTTAGGAGTTTGTAATAACAAATGCCCAACATGGCAGTGTGAGTTTCTCAGATGCTCTTGAAGAAACATTAGTATGTGTCATGTGATCTCAACACGTCTGTCCACATGAGGCGAGCGGCTCCAGGTAAAAAAAAAATTAGGATGCTCATATTCTAATACGGATCATATGAAACTAACCTGTTGGCTCCTCAGTTTCTTCCTGTTTCACGCTGAACACTTCTTCAATCTTTATGTCTTCACTCTCCTGTTTAATCAACGCCATCTTTATAACAGTGTCACGTCGATCTCAAGAGATTTCCTGTGTGTTTGGACAATGTAATCATGTTTAAGATGAGATTAATAACAAGAAACAGGGATAAATACACAGTAAATGGGTATTTGTAGAGGTGTCTGATTGGCTGATCGATGCCTACGTTGGCGCTTGAAAAGTTAAAAACTTCTGCCGCGAGCAACGCCAGTGATGTAACGCAAACCCACAACTCAGTTTGGCAATGCATGATGGCACCCGAAGCAAATGAGAAGCGTTGAAGAAAAGCCGAAAATTATCTCTTATAGTTATTTATAGAATCTATTATATCACTTCAAATACTAAAAGATATATAATACTATAACATGAGCCAATGACATTAAAACACACACATGCACGAATCAGATTAATGAGGAACTCATGTTGAATACTAGTGTTGTTAAAAGTACCGACCGCGATACCAAATCGGTACTGAAGATTTAAAAATGTGCCGCTTTGAGCGCTGTTGAGCTGTAATCATAAACACCTCTGACTGGCCATTGTGCTCACGCGCTTATCGGATGTGCCTGTGATTGGCTACAATGATCAACGCACGGCAGCGCTTGAAAGCACAAGGAAGTGTTTGACAATGTTTTGAAAGCGTGAGCGTTGAAAGCACAAGCAGGCGTGGACCAGCGGACCGGTAGGCGTCGTGTATCTGTGTAAATGCTCTGTGAAAAGCGTCATTGATGTATATTTACAACATGTTTGTGAAGAGCTGATCTTTGTAGCCAATCACAGATGTGTTTGATGAGCGTGTGAGCGCAATGGCCAATCAGAGGTGTTTACGAATCTGCTCAAAACGTCACATTTCAGGACCGATTTGGTATCGCGGTCGGCACTTTTGACAACACTATTGCATACACAATGACAATAATGCCTAGGGGAGAGTGTGGGTAAGATGAGCCTTTTTTACTTATGGGGTCCTCAAGATAAGAGACAATAAGGCAGGAGTACAATGAAAGTATCTAAAGTAACTTCAGGATGTTTTATATCACTTTAAATGATCAGAATACATCTCTAGACAAAGGGTTGTAGAAATATTGTGTCCCTGTGGCTCGATTTACCCCAGGTTAGGGGTAAGTTGATCCGAGTCAGTGGGTGCATTGCACCATCTGGGTGTAAACAGACCATCTGATTGAATCTGAATCAACCCTATGTCAGATTGTAAAGATAATTTACCTCTTTAAAAAACACCTTCAATGAATCAAATATTAATATTTCTTTTCTTAAAGCTAATTTAAACAACATAAAACCAACCAAATGAAGTTGAAATTGTAATATCTTTAATTGTTTGCATTTCTGAAACAAAATTTTGAACACTAAACTTGTAACTTGTAACTCAGTTTATTGAGTATAATAAGAAATAATAAAAACTGAATTAGAATTAATATCTCACATATAAATATTTCAGTCAGACGGTTCTTGGTAGTTCTTCTGCAGAGCTGAGGTGTACAGATGTTTATGATTGGGCATCTTCTGGTCTGGATAGAGAAGGGTTTGCTGTACATCGTTCCTATCAAATCATTATTTATTTTTTAAAAAAAATTATAAACCAGTTGTGTAACATTACAATGAAATTACACCAGTTTATACTTCAGAGATGTAACTCCCCTACAGTGACTTATAGTGGGGTAAGTTAAAATGCTGGCTCAATTTACCCCACAGCATTTGGCCCACTTCGCCCTATAGCTGCCATTTCCGATTAAACTTGCTAGTTTACAGCCGTCACGCTAACATTTCACTCTGAGCCAACAGCATTTTCACAGTAAACGTGTGCCTTCCGTGTGCTTCTCATGTTCACAGTCTGGCAGAAATTATGAGTGGTTCCAAAATATATGATCACATGACAATAAAAGTGTACAGGTGCCAAGATAAATGCCCACTGGCTCATCTTACCCCACTCTCCCTACTCTAAATATAAAGTTACAACTATTAGAGTTGTTTGCATAAAATAACCCGTGGACATTCACACATTTGTGATAGGCAACAATTAATCTTTTTTTTTCGATTCTGAGCATATTTTCACTTACATTGATCAATTTCTCCATCACTACATATTTTCTTTTTAGATACTCGAGGGCTGTAAAAAGACTTGTAATTAGTGAAAATAAAATAAAGGGTTAATGTAATGTAACAAAAATAAAGAACGGACTATATATATTTGAAACTTTAAATGCTTAAAAAAACACAAACCTTTCTTCAGCTGATCCACAACAGACGCATCTCGCGGCGCGGCCCGATGACGTCACAACACCGCACCAAAATAAAAGTCCCTGCCACAGGCTGAACTGAAAGTGCATAGAAATGTAGGATACATACAAGTAAAGACGTGAAATACATGTTTTAAATACATGTCAACAATATAAAACAGAGACTGGTGACTGATGTAGGTTTGTGATTAGTTTGAGAAGGTTGAATCAGTCCACACTCACTGATGGAGATCAGCGTTTCCCAAACTGTGCTAAAGGTCATTCCTTTGGTCCTTTTGAACATTATTACAGTTAGAAAATCAACCTCAAGTTTATCAAATAAGTGTTATAATCATTATAGGGAGATGGAAAACATATAGGCGAAACTCAGACATTTAGGAAACACATTTTTTATGTTGGCCAAATTTCTACCCACTTTAGTGACTTTTATTTTGGTGTGACTTTGTGATGTCATACGGCTGCGCCGCCCTGCGTGTGCTGTGAATCGGCTGAGGAAAGGTTTGTGTTTTTAAGCATTTAAAGTTATCAAGCAGACATTAGGAAGTGCCACTTAGAGTAGGGGAGCGGAAGTCTTGGAGCGGCTGGCAGCTCTGAGCCGTGACTGGGGATGGCAGGGAATGATGATGTTGTGGGAAGAGAGAGGGAAGATGGGGAAGAGGGAACTTAGAATGGTGAAGGTTGAAAATTAATATCTAGGAAAGGAAAAAGGAAAAATCTAGAGGAATTAGCAGTAACACGGATAGTGATTGGGGAAAAAAACTTCGGCGAAAAGGAAAAAACACAGAGGATTACATATTTTTACTGACAGATTAAAAAAGATCCAATCTCAGGCAAAACTGGAGCATTGCCAAAATGAGAACAACAGATAATTTATCATAAAATCAATAAACATCCTACAGGGAAGTGCAATAAGTGTAATGAACCAGAAACAGCTGAACATACTCTCATAAACTGCACAGCATAAAAAAACAATAGGGATGAGTTAAAGGATGCATTGAAGAGACTGGAGTGGACCAATTCCTATGCAATATTGAAGTTTTTAAAGGAAACAGGAATTGATTTAAGAATATAGTTGTTTTCACATATATATATATATATATATATATATATATATATATATATATGTGTGTGTGTGTGTGTGTGTGTGTGTGTGTGTGTGTGTGTTTTATTTATTTGCTCATTCCCCATCGATGTTCCACACTCCAGTTCAGTTGGTGGCGGTAATGCACCGAAAAAAATTAAGAAGAAGAGCAAACAGATATGAGCTTTATAAGCAGTGTGAATTGATTATAATGTGATATTATAAAGCTTTATCTAACTATGAGTAACAGAAAAGTGTCTTATTTCCTGTATGGTGAATCAGTTTAAACAAGAATTCAGTCTCTGGTAAAAGTTGTGATGGAGTGAACTGAACCAAATGCTTGTCAGAATGTTTTAATTGTTAGATTTAATTTATATTTTCTCCAAACCCTTAAAGGTGCACTATGTAACCTCTCCGTCCACTAGAGGGCGCCGGTTCAAATGGTGTTCGATGATGTCAAGTTTGAGCGGTGAATCTTGGGACATGTGGTCTTCACCTCACAGCGCGCGAGCAGCGAGACTTTTATTATGACGGGACACAGTCGCCGGCACCATTTACGCTGTTCCGCTCATGAGGATGAGTTAGCGCAGCTCTGTTTATCATATTAGACACATCTGAGTGTGTTTAACATGATGTTATGACGTTCGGCGGCTGCTGAGACACTTGTTCACACTGCGGTGAGAGTAAAGCGCTTCTGCAGAATAACCAAGCGGCTCCTCCCGCGGTCTCTCTTGAAGCCGATATGGAAGTGGATTAAGCTGCAGTTCCTCGACTGGCCACTAGGGACCGGCTCCAGAAGGGAGCAGAATCTCACTGAGCCCCAAGTTAAAATGCCCAACTTTACAGCAGAATAAAACATGTTTACAGTCTGGCACAAATTCTAGTTTTGGTCTAAACGGCTAGTTTTGCCCTTCATGACAACCCTGAGGGGGGTGAATATTTTTATAACTCATTTTTTTACATTATATAAAGCCTTAAAGTTCTGCATAATTAAGGGCGTGGCCACTTTGAGTGACAGGTGGGCATTTATCTGCTGTCTGTTAGTCATCACCTCAGCTCCGCCCATGTCCCGCCTCTTTCCCCATTGTCAGTTATCCGGGAGTGACGGTTGATGACGCGCTGCTAAGATGGCGAAGGCCAGCTCGTCCCGACTTTACGCTCCAAAACTGCTCTGCAGAATCCTATAGGTGACGTCACGGACACTACATCCATATTTTTATACAGTCTATGAGAATAACACCGGTAACCGAGGGTAACGCAGATATGATGTCACTGACAGGCCACGCCCTCACACGTCCCGGTTCATCGGTTAAAATAGCAATTTTCTCACGATTTACAAATGGTTGGAAACATTTGGGACATTGTAAGATGATGAACACAATCCACATAGGGCACCTTTAAAATAACCGTTGCTAATCCTCTTGATATATTTAAGCCCATATATTCTGGTTTTAAATATATTTTAGATGGAAAGAAAAGCTTTTTTCAAAGCGTAAGTGAGCTATTTTCTGCTTCATTGGCCACGGCGCTGTTACAAATAAAGCTCAACGTATACTTTGGTTTGGCAAGTATACACTTGCCTGGGCTGTTGTGTCACAGTAGAAAACAAAACTACTGTGACACAAGTCAGATCAGACCACAACCTCGGAAAGTTACTATGTCTGATTTTGAAGCAATTGATTATAAAATTTTAGAAGAAACGGTGCAGCACCTTAAAACATCAACCTGCCTCCTTGACACACTCCCCACTTCTTTTTCAAAAGTGTGTTTAACTGTTTAGAAGCAGATCTGCTAGAAGTGGTAAACTCATCACTTCTCAATGGGAATTTTCCAAACTCCTTAAAACCGCAGTAGTTAAGCCTCTTCTGAAAAGAGAAATCTGGATAACTCCATATTGAACAACTACCGACCAATCTCAAATCTCCCTTCATAGGCAAGATCATTGAAAAAGTTGTCTTCAGTCAGCTGAACAAATTCTTAAGCTCAAACGGATACTTTGACAATTTTCAATCTGGTTTCCACATCACAGCACAGAAACAGCGCTCATAAAGATCATAAATGATATTCGCCTCAATACAGATACAGGCAAAACATCAATTCTGGTGCTACTCGACCTCAGTGCCGCATTCGACACTGTTGACCATAACATACTTCTTGACAGGCTGGAAAACTGGGTCGGACTTTCTGGGATGGTCCTTAAATGGTTCAGGTCGTACTTAGAAGGAAGAGGTTATTATGTGAGTATAGGTGACCATAAGTCTGACTGGACATCCATGACTTGGAGTCCCACAAGGGTCAATTCTAGCACCACTCCTATTCAACCTGTATATGCTGCCACTGAGCCAAATAATGAGAGAGAACCAAATGGCTTACCACAGCTATGCTGACGACACGCAGATCTACTTAGCACTATCACCTAATGACTATAGCCCCATTGACTCCTGTGCAAATGCATTGATGAAATTAACAGTTGGATGAGCCAAAACTATCTCCAGTTAAACAAAAACAAAACTGAAATCATTACATTTGGAAACGAAGATGAAATTCTCAAGGTGAACGCATATCTTGAGACAAAAGGTCTAATAACAAAAATCAAGTCAGGAATCTTGGTGTGATTTTGGAGTCAGACCTGAGTTTCAATAGTCATGTCAAAGCAATAACTAAATCAGCTTACTATCATCTGAAAAATATTGCAAGAATTAGATGCTTTGTTTCCAGGCAAGACTTAGAGAAACTCGTTCATGCTTTCATCACCAGCAGGGTGGACTATTGTAATGGTCTTCTAACCGGCCTTCCCAAAAGACCATTAGACAGCTGCAGCTCATACAGAACGCTGCGGCCAGGATTCTGAGCAGAACAAGAAAATATGACCATATCACGCCAGTCCTCAGGTCTTTACACTGGCTTCCAGTTACATTTAGGATCAATTTTAAAATATTATTACTTGTTTATAAATCACTCAATGACCTAGGACCTCAATACATTGCAGATATGCTGATTAAATACAAACCCATCAGATCACTCAGATCATCAGGATCAAGTCAGCTAGAAATACCAAGAGTTCACTCAAAGAAAGGAGAGTCTGCGTTCAGCTATTGTGCCAGCCGTAGCTGGAACCAGCTTCCAGAAGAGATCAGATGTGCTCCAACAGTAGCCACATTCAAATCTAGACTCAAAACACATCTGTTCAGCTGTGCCTTTACTGAATGAGCACTGTGCCACTGTACGTCCGACTGATTGCACCTATTCTAATCTATGCATCATCTTAATTTTTATTTTTATTTTATTTTTATCTATATATACACTGTAATAATTTTATTCTTTTTAAATATCTTTACAACTATATATTTCTATTGTCTTCTTATTTTAAAAATTCTCTTTACAACTGTTTTTAATTATCCTGTTTTATTTTTAAGTCTTACACGTGGTATTCTTAATTCTTATCACTATTTTAATTTCATTTTCATGTAAAGCACTTTGAATTGCCATTGTGTATGAAATGTGCTATATAAATAAACTTGCCTTGCCTTGCCAAAACTAAAGAGACAGAACAACAAAATACAGGAGGCTTCAACCACCACAGACGCCCGCATTGACAAGCGCTTGTGTAATCATGTCACGTAAGGCCATTAACTCTGACTGACCCCTCACCAGTGACTGAACTACAGCTGATTGACCCAGAGATTTATTCCAGTTTCTGCTCATTATTCTCCTGCTAAACATGACTTTGTCCAAACACACAGGGAAACTCCTGCAGAAGCCTCTGAGATCCACGTAACACTGTTATAAAGATGGCGTTTATTAAACAGGAGAGTGAAGACATAAAGATTGAAGAAGTGTTCAGCGTGAAACAGGAAGAAACCGAGGAGCCAACAGGTTAGTTTCATTCTCTTCTTTTTATCCTCATTGAAATGTTGATCTCTACAGAAGTTATTGATATTGTTGAATAATGTCACGAGTGTCTAATTAAATCAGTTTATTTGACCTGGAGCCGCTCGCCTCATGTGGACAGACGTGTTGAGATCACATGACCAGACAAATGCTAACGTTGCTTCAAGAGCATCTGAGAATCTCTGAGAAGATTTGCTGCAGTGGGCACTATTTATAATGTACAAACTCCTCAAAACTCACTCAGTTATCACTTTTAAAAGGAAATAAGACTGAAAAAACGCCCGCGCTCCCATTTGCGTGCCTCTGTTTAAGAGCCAAAAGAAACTAAAGTGGTAGCACAATAATTATTTCTTCATACAAAACCAGAGATGTTGCACGTTCAGATCAAGCCTCCAACACGCTCCTGTTGCGTAGTTTCCCCCTCTGACGAGTCTGCACAGATAGCAGGCACTAACTAAAAACAAATATAGATTTCACGTGGTGTTTTTCGCTCATAACTTCATGAAACATGCACAGATTGTGGAAAACGCACAGCATTATTTACAGCAGATTCTCACAATTAAAATGCATTGCATTTATCACAAGATATTCCTCATGGAGAAGCAGTTTTAAAAATGCCCATTAGGCGGCGTTAAGGGCTGAACAAAAAGGCTACCTTGGTAAAAAAAAAAAATTACATTTCCTCATACCTTATTTCCTTCCTGAGTTATTGCGTGTCAAATAAGAAAAAATATGTAAAACTATAATATAAAAATGTCAATCAATTAAATCAAAATAACAAACAGTAGAAAATATTGAGTCAAAGCAATAAATAAGTCATATGTCTGTTGCTCCGTTGGCACCTTTGTCGTTTGATTGGCATTAAAGCCCACCAAAACAATCGGGGCGAACTGCCTTTTTAAGTCAGATTTTTTTTTTTACTTCAAAGAAGATAGAAACCTTTCTAATTGCTGTTGAAGCAAGCCTCAATCAGTGGATTACTGGTGCTTCAGAGTCTGCAGCTGACTCTGCGCTTCTCCCCTGTGGCTATCTGCGAATCTCTAAGTAGCAAAGTTCACAATTTTACTAAAAGACCAGCGCCTCATCTGGTGCAGGCGAATGATCAAGCTGGATTCCCCTTTCATACAATGGTGGTCTTACAGGTCTGTCAGGCCAAGCTTCTCCACGCCATTGATGAGTCTGGTCCAAACTCAGTGACCTTCAAAGAGCTGAGCAGCGTGGCCAACCTCGCCCTGTGTGCCACTAAGTCTATGGCCTAAGTGATTGGTCGAGCCATGGCCAATTTGGTGGTCCTCGAGCCCGGAGATCAAGGAAAAAGACAAGACACCTCTCCTTGATTCCCTTGTTTCTACCTTGGGTCTGTTCGGTTCTGCTGTGGATGGCTTCACTGAGAGTTTTACAGTGGCCCAGAAGTTCTTGCAGGCGATGTGCCACTTTTCTTGTCAAAGCAGTCCAATTCTTCTGCTGCTTCTACTCATCCTAAGTTGTTGTCAATTCAGCAGCACAACAAGCCAGCTCCCACACCTGCTCTGCCCCAGCCCAAGGTGGAACCTGAGGAAGCAGCACTTCCACCCAGTTAGGGGTGCAGTCGTGGCTTAATGGTTAGAGAGTCGGACTTGTAACTCGGTCCGGCAGGAATTGTCGGAGGGTAAAGTGAATAACCAGCACTTTCCTCAATACCACGACTGAGGTGAGCCGCTTGAGCAAGGCACCGAACCCCCAACTGCTTCCAAGGCGCCTCAGCAATATGGCTGGCCACTGCTCTGGGTGTGTGTTCACGGTGTGTGTGTGTGTTCACTACTGTGTGTGTGCACTTGGATGGGTTAAATGCAGAGCACAAATTCCAAGTATGGGTCACCATACTTGGCCCCACATCACTTCACTTTCAATAAAGAATTACCCGTTCCCCCTCCATAAGTTAGTGCTGGACCTCAAGTATCCCTTATGTTTTGGGCACAAAGAGGAGGTTGCTTAGTCCCGCTCAGACTACCCTCAAAGCAACCATGTGTTCACCAGCCAACCCAGTTTTTTGTTCCGGGCTTTGGGATTCCTGTATTTGTTGTCAGTACTGGGTCCACCACACCAGTGGTATGTGCACCCAGAATCCCTTCTGCTTTTATAGCAAATAAAATAAAATAAAATAACACCCTCACTAAAAGCATTCTTCCTCTTCATTATCCCATCGCAACCGTTACTCGCTGCCACCTGGGAAGCCATTCCCGGTGTGTTTTTTAATGATTAAATAAGGCTACTCTGTTTTGGACATCTTCACTCATGTTTTCCGAGCCGAAGGTCAAGCTCTGCTAGTGAAGGGCGCTCCCATGGCCCCGAGCGAGTCAAGCTTTTACAGCCGCTACTTCCTTGTTCCAAAGAAGGATGGCAGCCTCAGGCACTTACTCGATTTGAGATGTCGGAAGAAAGCCCTAATAAGACGGTCATTCTAAATGTTTACTTTGAAACAAATCCTCTTGCAGATTATCCCAGGGGATTGGTCTTTATCAGTGGATCCAGATCATTCCTCATCACAGACCTTTCTTGAGATTCGCTTTAGAAAGGGTGGCTTACCAATATGAAGTCCCAAAATTCTGACTGTCCCTAGGTCCCCAGGATCAACCGAAGCAATAGCTCACTGTCCCCCAGCCAACAAATCTTGTTCCTGGGGGGAAATGAAAGCCTGGATTTTACAGGAGCGCTCTCGGAGAATTCAGAGGTGGGCAGAGTCATTGCACAGTTGATGAGGTTAGCCTTACTCTAAAATAGTTTCAGAAGCTACTTGGCCTCATGGCAGTAGCCTCCTTAGTATTTCACTTGGGTCTGTTACATAAGTGGTCACTACAACACATGTTGAAATCCCATGTCCCACCTTGAGTATGGCGAGTATGGTTCTATCAAAGCCCTGGTCCCCTGGAAATTCACTTGGGGTAGAACTGAGCTCAATATCCAGAAGGAAAAAGCTGAATTATTAGTATCAAGAAATCCTCACTGTATGCCACAGGAAAAGTGTTCAAAAGCAGTGCATCCACAACAAAATTAAAATGTTCTGAAAAATTAAAAAACGTCTGGATAAGGATTTCATGAAATTTCAATGTTCAACTCAGTTCTTAACAGTGCTAACAGACACCAGGCACCAAGAGCGGTGCCTGGTTTCCTCCTGACATGATGCTTGCCATTCAGGCCCAAGAGTTCAATCTTTGTTTCATCAGACCAGAGAATTTTTTTTCACATGGTCTGAGAGTCCTTCAGGAGCCTTTTGGCAAACTCCAGGTCGGGCTGTCATGTGCCTTTTACTGAGTGGCAGCTTCTGTTTGGCCACTCTCCCAGACAGGCCTGATTGTTGGAGAGCTGCAGAGATGGCTATTCTTCTGGAAGGTTCTCCTCTCTCCACAGAGAAACGCTGGAGCTCTGTCAGAGTGACCATCAGGTTCTTGATCACCTCCCTGACTAAGGCCCTTCTCCCCCGATCGCTCAGTTTGGCCGGGCAGCAGCTCTAGGAAGAGTCCTGGTGTTCCCAAACTTCTTCCATTTACGGATGATGGAGGCCACTGTGCCCTTTGGGACCTTCAATGCTGCAAACATTTTTTTGTACCCTTCCCCAGATCTGTGTCTCGGAGGTCTACAGACAATCCCTTGGACTTCATGGCTCTGACATGAACTGTTAACTGTGGGACCTTATATAGAGAAGTGTGTGCCTTTCCAAATGTCCAATCAGCTGAATTTACCACAGGTGGACTCTAGTCAAACTGTAGAAACATCTCAAGGATGATCAGTGGAAACTGGAGCACCTGAGCTCAATTTTGAGTGTCATGGCAAAGGCTGTGAATACTTATGCAATCTTTTTTATTTTTAATACATTTTCAAACAAACTTCTTTCACTTTGTCATTATGGGGTATTGTTCGTAGAATTGAGGAACAAAATAATGAATTGAATCCATTTGGAATAAGGCTGTAACATAACAAAATGTGGAAAAAGGGAAGCGCTGTGAATACTTTCCGGATGCACTGTTTGTTACCTACCCTGTTACTTACAACTTTGCACTGTAAACTAGTTTGTATTTGTTGTTGTTTTGCTTTAGACCTGATGCAGCTGAAAGAGGAGAGTCAAGAACTGCAGGAAGTTGAAGTGAAAAATGAGAAAGATCATGATTTCAAAACTGGAGAAAAATCCTTTAGTTGCTCAATGACAAAAAACATTTCCTCAGGAAAGAAGACTAGAAGTAATTTCACCTGCCAACAGTGTGGAAAAAGTTTAACTCGAAAAGCAAGCCTTGAAATCCACATGAGAGTTCACACCGGAGAAAAGCCGTTCACCTGCCAACAGTGTGGAAACTCTTACTGTCGAAAACAAAGCCTTGAAGTCCACATGAGAACTCACTCTGGAGAGAAGCCTTTCTCCTGCAATCAGTGCGGGAAGAGCTTCTCAATCAAAGGGAATCTACAGATTCACATGAGAATTCACACCGGAGAAAAGCCGTTCCCATGTGATCAGTGTGAGAACAGTTTCAGTCGTAAATCAAGCCTTAAAATCCACATGAGAGATCACACTGGAGAAAACCCATTCACCTGCCAACAGTGTGGAAAGAGGTTCAGACGAAAATCAAGCCTTGAAGTCCATATGAGAACTCACAATGGAGAGAAGCCGTTCACCTGCCCTCAGTGTGGAAACTGTTTCACTCAAATAGGAAACTTTAATGTCCATATGAAACTTCACTCTGGAGAGAAGCCGTTCCCATGTGATCAGTGCGGGAAGAGCTTCTCAATAAAAGGGAATCTACAGACTCACATGAGAATTCACACCGGAGAGAAGCCGTTCACATGTGATCAGTGCGGAAAGAGTTTCAGATGTAAATTAACCCTTAAATCCCACATGAGGACTCACTCGAGAGATTTTGTATGTAGTCAGTGTGGAAGGAGCTTCACACACAGCAAACGCCTGAAGAATCATGTAAAAACTCACACCAAAGAGAATCCTCACACGTGCCTTCACTGTGGAAAGGCTTGCAGAAACAAAGGAAAACTTGAGGTTCACATGAGAGATCACACCGGAGAGAAGCCTTTCCCCTGCAATCAGTGTGACGCGAGTTTCACACATCAGAAAGTCTTGAAACGGCATTCACAAACTCATTCTGGAAAGAACCTCAAATGTTCCAAGTCTGCCAAGAGATTTAGAAAAAAATTGTAATTTCAAAAATCACCTGTAAAATACAGGTAACGTGATTTAATCGTGTTCAGTGTCAGAATTGTTGGATTGTTGAAAATATTAGAATGAAAATGTTAGTTAAACTAAATTAAAATTAAAATGTGTTCCAGATGGTTGCTCAGTCATTCATGCTGTGTTAGTATCCAATTTGCTGGGCACTATATTGTTGCCAGATTGCATTTCTGTCTGTAAATGTGCTACTCACACTAACACAAAAGACTGTAGGTAATTCCAGAGCGTAACGCTACACAGACACAGGATGTTGTGTACACGGTTGTCTGAAAATAACCTCCTCACTCTCTACAGAGCAGGCAGTTTTTCTGTAATCTCCCAGTCGATTATTAGTTGATACGTTCTGGCTCGACCAAAATTCTGATTGGTCGATTTTTTTCCACGTTCTTTCGATCAGTTTTTCTGAGTTCATTTAATCAGGTGGAAAGCACTAATTGCTAATGGGGGTGTTTTCAGAGCACAGGTACCAGTCTGTCTTCAGAACAACCCCCTGGTTTTCACTTCTTTTGGATTAGCCCGACCCACTGGAGAAGAGACACAGACTGAAGTCGGCTACATTGCTGTATATTATTTATTTAATTGTGAGAGTGTTTTCCCAGTCAGTCCTTTTCTATCATGTCAATAAAGACATCGGCAGTGTGGCAGCATTTTTTTAAAATAAAAAACGTTGAATGCTAATTATGCAAGCAACAGTTTGCATATCACAGCTCGACGACAAATCATGTCATATCACTTAAAACCAGTAAGCTAACTTCTCTGCGTTAGGTTGCCCCATCTGTTTATTATTTATTGGATTTGGGCACTTTATTATTTTATTTGGAGCCTAATGCGCGATGCACTGTGCACATTGTTTTTATTAGTTTTGAGCCTATACTTTATTTTTCAGTTATGCACTTTCGTTTCTGCTCTTCATCTGGCGTGTTTAATAAATATTCATTTTTTTATTAAAGTGGACGTGCCTTTTGTGTTTAAGAGTAAATGCTTCAAGTTAATAGTCGTGTCAAAGCGTTCATATGTTCGAGCTGCACAGAGCGGCTGAAATTATAGTGTCTGTGAGTTATTATAATACATATGACAAAAACAACTGTCTAAATTATGTTGCATATTCCTCAAAAGTGATGATATCACTAGTTGACAATAGTACTATATTTTGGGAAATCAGGCTAAGATATTGTGCAGGTGCATGTGATGTAACGCCGAGAGACTCGTGAGTCAGTGCAAAATAATCAGCTCAAAAATGATTAAATATACTGCGAATAGCCTACTGGTTTTTAATGTTTATTTATAATTAATTAAAGTAGACAACAAGGCTACCCAGTACTGCGCACAGTGAGCAGCTAATTAATGTAACGTTTTTTTTCCTAATGTCATTTTTAGTCTAAAATTTCAGGACTTCAGTCGACCAAGATTTTCTTTGTTTGATTACATTATGTTCGCTGATAAACACTTAGTTCTGTGTCCTAAAGATTTTAGAATAGTACGAATAATCTGGCATCGCTCCGCCGGGCTTTGTAGCAAAACAGTCTTCATTATGATCATGAGAAAACATGGAAGAGGAAGAAGAGGAATCCATGGCCTTTCAGGGTGGTGTAGTAAAACATTTGTTAATTTTCACTGCTCAATTTAAATAATCCGTGGTAGCCTACAATCCCATGCCGTTCAGCATGAGCACCGGCCCACTGTGGCACATAGTGTGTTTAAAAAAAACAAGATTTATTTATTCATGCTTAAAAAAGAAAAATATTTTTGTCATCTAGGATATATTCTTAGCCTGGCGTGGCCATACTCAATTCTAGTCAGAATATGAGTCTGGTACCGCTCCATTGACCTTTGATTATGGGGCGTGTTTCAACCGAACCAGGAAAGACCTCAATTGGATAGACCCACAACCAATCAGAGCAACGGAGCAACGCATAACGTTAGTTGTCAAATGTTAACAGAACTCAACTGCACTGTTGCCAAGTCCGTGTTTTTCTCCATGTCCGCAGGTTGAAGCGACCCCAATTATGTGATTATAAAAACCCAGGAATGCGAATTTTAGCAGGCAACCTTGCCAAAATAACATATTTTGCCAACCAAATGCCATTTTTTTCCAGAGAACCCCCCGGAAAGTTATTGTTTTGGGCTATAGTTTTGAGTAGCAATTGTGCGCGACATTGCAAAAACGTGGCAACCCTGTCTGCACGCGCGCTGGATTAAGTAACGTTACAAGAAAAAGATGAGTGTAAACGATCTTTGCCAGTGTTGTAATAAAATAATGTAAGGATACACAGAGTACTTCCCAACATGATCTGTTCGGGCATAATTACTCCTCTATGGTGTGCACTCCCTTCAAATAGTGAAGGTGAATGCATATACGAACAAGTTCTCTGTTTAGGATAAGAGCAAATTCAACCCAAAGCGCCTTTGATGACCCGGATGATTACGTTACTGTTGATCATCTGTCCATCATCGTCTAAAGCCCACCCTGATGATTTCATTGGTCCGATCAGTTTCTGTTCGGGCATAATAACTCCTCTATGGAGCGAGGCCAGGCCGAATTGCCCGAGCAAAACAATTTGTGGGCAGGGCTAAATTCGGCTGGCATCCAGGCTACTTTATTCTGACAATTAGGCTAAAACAAAAATCAGGATTGTGTCTTTATGACATAATTTATTACATTATTTGTTCAGAAATGGAAGTAAATTAAAATGTTATTTGTGTAGGCCTATATAATACAGAGCTCCCAATAGGCTATTTTACAGACCTGTCAACACTGGAAACTCAGACGCCATGCAATCAGTTGACAAACACCCCTTTCATATACAAAACTATGTTTTGTTAAATTGTATACCAGCTAATACCAGACCGCTACATATGATGGTCAAAATGGTGTAAATGAAGCGGGAACACAAACACACTTTAACAAACCGACTGCAATGTTGTCATTTAAGGCCATTAACTCTGACTCTCTCACCAGAGACTGAACTAGACCTAGATTTACTCCTGTTTCTGCTCATTATTCTCATCTTAAACATGATTAAATTGTCCAAACACACAGGAAAACTCCTGGAGAACCTCTGAGATCCACATGACACTGTTATAAAGATGGCGTTGATTAAACAGGAGAGTGAAGACATAAAGATTGAAGAAGTGTTCAGCGTGAAACAGGAAGATAAAGAGCAACAAACAGGTTAGTTTCATTCTCTTCTTTTTATCCTTATTGAAATGTTGAATAATGTCACGAGTGTGTAATTAAATCAGTTTATTTGACCTGGAGCCGCTCGCCTCATGTGGACAGACGTGTTGAGATCACATGACCAGACAAATGCTAACGTTGCTTCAAGAGCATCTGAGAAACTCACACTGCCATGTTGGGCATGTATTATGACGTAGCAAATTAAATTAGGAAAATAATATTGAGTTAGTCTAAAACAATAGTGTAACAATAAAAAAATTATATTTGTCTTGCATAAATCTATCCGTGAAAGGGAAGTAATTTACATTTGTTGTCTAAAAGAGTCATACAATTAGATAAATTAAAATAAACTCACTCTTATCTTTTACAACTTTTAAAAGGAAACAACTTTGGGTGGCAGTGGGAGAGTTATTTATAGGCTAAATGTTTCTTTTTTAAAAGAAATGCAATAAATTATGTTTTTAATATTTCATACACATTTTTGCACATGTAAGCTAACAGAGAGGGTCAAAAACTAGTATTCAATAAAAATAACAAACGGTAGTAAATATTAATCGATTCGAAGTATTCATTTTAAGTCATATGTCAAAAAGATACAGATAAGCCAACTACAGTGTTTGAG
Organism: Gobiocypris rarus; assembly: GCA_023029165.1. Classification (NCBI taxonomy): domain Eukaryota; kingdom Metazoa; phylum Chordata; class Actinopteri; order Cypriniformes; family Gobionidae; genus Gobiocypris; species Gobiocypris rarus. The sequence continues at coordinate 3,653,557 of CM040910.1, read as the reverse complement.
GGCGGGGCAAAGCAGACACTGTTCCCCGGCAACCAATAGGCTGACATTATGCTAATTAGATACAAACCTACGTCGTTTCAGCAGGAAGTGAGACTGGAATTACTGATGACTTGTTTCAGGCAGTTCAGAATCACTTTTTTCATTAAGGAGACAACGTGTGTGTCTCAATCAGCTCTTTAGTTCAGTAGTCAGGGCACTGATCAGGGAGTCGGTCGCAGAACACTTCCAGGGCACTAAAACATTCGCACCCACAAAAAAGTCCCACAATGAAATCCAGGGTACATCAATGCTCACTTAGTTCTGAAGCGCAAAGCTGAAATCACGTGAGCCAACTCACTGCACATAATGACATGCGATAGTAGATGTTGTTGAAAATACAAATCATTATTTTATTTAGTGGTGGGCTGTTATCAGCGTTAACGTGAGACTCTTATCGGGCGATGAAAAAAATATCGCCGTTAATCTATTCTCAAAGTTGGGTTGGGAGCTGGGTCTATACTACGCAAGCTATGATGACTTTCACCGTGATATTTTAGCGAGGATGTAAAGCTACCTAGCCGAATTGCACTGTAGGGAGCGAGACAAGTCTCCCAACCTGCGTGTATGCTGTGAAATTACCACATCAAGCCTGAACGCTGTCTTCCTAACTCAGGTGTGCACTCGCGAACCGTCCTCGAGTCCTGATGAGCGTGACAAACTGCAAGCAGAGAGCTGTAGATCTCATTTCTGCTCGTCGTCTGCGTTCTTTAGAGCATTTGCAGTTCATTCGCGACAGATAGACGCAAGTGCCATTACCTACTGAAGCTTTGGTAACAAAACCAACGGTTCAAAAATATAAAAGTTATGTGAACAACGCTATTCATTTTGCCACCTTCTCGCTCGCCGTATTTACCAAGTAACGGGGTAAACAGCTGCTGCTTTGATGATGCACTCGTGTGGACGCGTCGACTATAAACCAAGCTTTCCACATTAGAGGCAGCCTAAGACATAGCGTTATCGATGTCCTCCTCGGATCCACCAAATGAAACCATGCCGCTCGCACCGGAGATTCGTCACGCTAAGGGAAGAGTGAGCCATGTGGGAACTTGGCTGACGGGAGCTTGCTATAGCCCTGTTGCTCAGTCCCAAGGCTCCGCTGTTTCTTTCATCTTGGCTTGAGAGGGGAAGATTAAGCGAGAGTGTGCAAGATGCGATAACTTTTCTCTTAAAGAAAGTGGCATTTGACAGGCACTTTTCAAAATATGGGGATGGAGGCCTGCACTTCAGGCAATAACAGATTTTAACAGTATTCAGGTGTTCAGTCCCTTCATGGCCACAGGTGTATAAATCAAGCACTAGGCATGCAGACGCTTCTACACACATTTGTGAGAGAATGGCTCGCTCTCAGGAGCTCAGTGAACTCAAGCGTGGGACCGGGATAGGTTGCCACCTGTGCAATAAGGCCATTCCTGACATTTCCTCACTACTAAATATTCCACGCTCAACTGTTAGTGGGATTATAACAAAGTGGAAGCGATTGGGAACAACAGGAACTCAGCCACGAAGTGAAATCCCAGAGCGGGGTCAGCGCATGCTGAGGGTCACAGTGCGCAGAAGTCACCAACTTTCTGCAGAGTCAATCGCTCCAGACCTCCAAACTCCTGTGGCCTTCAGATGAGCTCAAGAACAGTGCAGAGAGAGCTTAATGGAATGGGTTTCCATGGCCGAGCAGCTCATCCAAGCCTTACATCACGCAACTCTCCCTGCTCACTAGGGTTGGGAATCTTGAGAAATTTTCCGGTTCCGGTTCTGGTTCGATTCCGCCTAATGATTCCGGTTCGATTCAGGTTCTATTAAAATTATTAAACAAATAGTGGTAAAGGAAAAAAGGCATAATACGCAACTCAAACAATCCTTTTGTGTTTATTACATGATCTCTGATTCATTTACAGGTTGGCAATGTCAAAAAAGTCCTGTACTGTACATATATTACAGTATTAAAAGCATTCTTGCAAAAATATTATATATTAGTTATATTTATTAGTTATTTGTTTATTAATTTAATAGAAATTCAGTTATTCAGTGAACTTGTAAATAATAAATGGTAATTCAGCATTAATCTAGATTAAAATGGCTCATTTGAATTCTGCCGAAGGCATTCAGAATATGTGTGCTACCCAAATAATGACTGGTGCTTTCACACTTGGTTCGATTGCCTGGACCGAACCCGAGTTCGATTGCTCCCTGGACCGTGTTCATATTATATTTTCGGGTCCGAAACCGAGGTGCGTTTGCGTCATCACAGCAGCAGCTGTTTACTACATTAGGTAACGACGTCGAGCGAGGAGGTGGCAGAATGAATAGCGTTGTTCACCTAACTTTTATATTTTTGTTTTTGAACCGTTAGTTTTGTTACCAAAGCTTCAGTACGTAATGGCACTTGCGTCTATCTGCCACGGATGTACTGCAAATACTCTAAAGAATGCTGACGACGAGCAGAAATTATATGTACAGCTCTCTGCTTGCAGTATGTCAGTCACGCTCATCAGGACTCGAGACGGTTCGCGGGTGCGCGCTCGAGTTAGGAAGACAGCGTTCACGCCTGATGTGGTAATTTCACAGCATACACACAGGTTCAAAGACTCGCTTCTCGCTCCCTACAGTGCAATTCGGCCAGGTAGCTATACATCCGCGCTAAAATATCACTGTGAAAATCATCATAGCTTGCGTAGTATAGACCCAGCTCCCAACCCAACTTTGAGAATAGATTAACGGCGATATGTTTTTTATCGCCCGATAAGAGTCTCACGTTAACGCAGCACGTTAACGCCGATAACGCCCACCACTAGTTAATTGTTTGCACTTCTAGAAGGCAGGCAACATAATTAATAGTCATGACTCATGATGAGGTTAGCTGTCGCCGCTATTAAAGGATACGCTCCCAGCACTTCGCACATTTGCACCAGAACCGAAACTCAGGAATTTTGCGCGATTCCGGTGTTTTAAAAAGAAGTATCGGTTCTGCATAAGAACCGGTTCTCGGTTCCCAACCCTAGTGCTCGCTATGTCCCGCCTATCTCTCTATTAATACAGTATGTATGAATGAACGATCTAAATTGCTTTAAATAATCATACTACTAAAACTAAATGTTATATAGTGATTTAAATGATGATGATTTACACTTTTTAAGTATCTGCAGTTTACTTGAGTATAATTTTTTCTGGAAACTTACGAATAACGCAAAAAACCTACGTAGCAGGTTTAAAAGTCAGTGGATGATCTTTGTAGATTTTTTGCAAACAGCCTATGAATAATCACTCTTGTAGGGTCACGTGAGGTTTTACAGCCGCTGCTAAAGAACGATAGTGGCCTCAGGCCCATCCTCGATTTGAGATGTCTGAACTGGTTCCTAATAAGACAGCCGTCCAGAATGATTTGTTTGCAGATCAGTGGATCTGAAGGATGTTTACTTTAATATCCAGATAGCCCTTCAGCCGATTCCCATTCGAAGGGGTGGCTTACCAATATGCAGTTCCACCAATCTGACTGTCCCTAAATTTGTGCACTTTTACAAAATACGTGGATGTGTCCCTCTCCCCACTGACAGATGGGAGTATGCATTCTGAACTACCTTGATGATTGGTTGTTTTTAGCCCAGTCTAAGGAGAAACCTATGTAAACACAGATCTCTGCACTTCAGCTACTTAGGTTCAGGATTATCCTAAGCCAAGCTCCGTCCCCCAGCCAACGAATCCCATTCCTGGGGCAGTCCTCTACTCTGAACTAATGTGGTCCTGGATTTTGCCAGATCACTGTCTGAGAATTTAGAGGTTGTGGACAGCCTTCCCCTAAAATTGTTTCAGAAGCTACTGGACCTCAAGGCAACAGCCTCCTCAATAGTTCCCTATGCAGTCACTACAACACTTGTTGAAGTCCCACCTCGAGTGTGGCGCGAGGGCCATCTCATTCTCAGTGTGACCTTGTGTGTCATGGTCCCCTGGAAATCGCCCCATCTGTATCAATTTAGGGTAAAACTGGGCTCAGTATCCAGAGGGAAAGTAGTTGTGATGGACGCTTCCAAGATGAGTTTGGGTGCTCTAATCGACAGAAGGCCAGCCTTTGGCTTCTGGATGGAACCGATGACAAACTAGCACATCTACATCCTAGAAATGATGGCAGTATTTCTGGCCTTCATGGTGCGATCAGACAGCATGACAGTGGTAGCCTATAGATGCAGCCTCCTTCTGTGGGCACAGCACAATCTCCGCTCCGTGAGAGCAATGCACATGCCAGGCTCAATGAATGAGGGGGCAGATATGCTGTCACAGAATGGTCCATCCCCAAGATAGTGGAGACTTCACACCGAGATGGTTCACATGATCTGGAGCAACTTCGGGCATGCAAAGGTGGACCTCTTTGCATTGAAAGTTAACTCCCCCAGGTGGCCCCCACTGCACCTTTATGCCTTCGCTCTGGTAACTCTGCTCCCTCAGGTCATCAGCCAAAGGGGGTGCAAATGCTCGGTGGTTCCCCGGGATGGTTCATCCGCTATCAGCAGCCCCATGGCCAGTTCCGTTGGTGGACCTCCTCTTCCAAGTGGGAGGGACATTTTGGCATCCCCAACCTGAGTTGTGGACCATGGGAGTCTTTGTCTTTCCCAGGAAGTCATGAACACCTTCGGCCTCTTCTGCTTACTTTTGCATCTGTCAAGTGAGTTGCCGTTTTGCAGACTCTTTCAGTGGATGCATCTTGCCTTAATATTGGGCCTAATTGTAGTAAAGTCATCTTCAGAAAAAAGGGCCATGTGCCTTAAGTGATTTCCATGGTTTCAGAGCAAAAGTCATAACGTTTACATCTCTCCCTTCCACTGAGGATGAGCAGGCATCACATCTCAGTCCAGGCCCTTAGGGTGTACATTGAGCGCTTATTTCCATTTCCGGCAGTCAGAGCACCAAACCAGTCTTTCTGTGTCTATCTTTATACTGTCTATGTTGCTACGCCATGTGCTTAGACAGAGTCAAGTGTGCATTATTGATCATTATTTGTGCGAAAATATTTTCTGCTATTTTGTGTGTATACAACATTTAAATATCAGGCCCCAGGTGTAAACTTGAATGTGTCTCCCTCATTTACTTCTGATCGACCATTGTTGGTTTTGCTTTCTGCCATTAAATCAGGGTTAACTTGTATTTGTTGTTGTTTTGCTTTAGACCTGATGCAGCTGAAAGAGGAACGTCAAGAACAGGAAGAAGTTGAAGTGGAAAATGAGAATGAGAAAGATCATAATTTCAAAACTGGAGATAAATCTTTTAGTTGCTCAATGACAAAAAAGGTTACCTCATGAAATAAAGCTCTGAAGACTAGAAGTGATTTCACCTGCCAAGAGTGTGGGAAAAGTTTCAATGATAAAACAAACCTTAAAGTCCACATGAGAATTCACACTGGAGAGAAGCCGTTGACTTGCCATTAGTGTGAGAAATGTTTAACTCGAAAAGCAAGCCTCAATGCCCACATGAGAGTTCACACGGGAGAGAAGCCGTTCACCTGTGAACAGTGTGGAAAGAGTTTCAGTCAAAAACGAAACCTTGAAGTCCACATGAGAATTCATACGGGAGAAAAGCCTTTCAGCTGCGAACAGTGTGGGAACAGTTTCAATCAAAAATCAAGCCTCAATGTCCACATGAAAGATCACACTGGAGAAAACTCTTTCACATGCCAACAATGTGGGAAAAAATTCACTCATAAAGGAAACTTTAATGTCCATATGAAACTTCACTCTGGAGAGAAGCCGTTCCCATGTGATCAGTGCGGGAAGAGTTTCAGATGTAAATTAACCCTTAAAAACCACATGAGGACTCACTCGAGAGATTTCATGTGTCATCAGTGTGGAAGGAGCTTCACAGACAGCAAACGCCTGAAGAATCATGTAAAAACTCACACCGGAGAGAATCCTCACACGTGCCTTCACTGTGGAAAGGCTTGCAGAAACAAAGGAAAACTTGAGGTTCACATGAGAGATCACACCGGAGAGAAGCCTTTCCCCTGCAATCAGTGTGATGCAATTTTCGACTTGACACAGCATTCACGCTCTCATTCTGGAAAGAACCTCAAATGTTCCAAGTCTGCCAAGAGATAAAAAAAAATAGCAATTTCAAAAATCCAAATAATGTGAGGTAACGTGATTTAATTGTGTCGATTTTTTTTCTTGACATTACACTTGGCCTGCCAATTTTAAGCCAAATTGAAATTAATTTTGATTTTATTTATTTGATTGTTCAATACACCAGAATCAAAATGTTTCAAAAGGTTTTGTTGTGAAATGCCCTAATGCAAATTAAATTACAAATAAAAGAACATTACCTGTATAAAGTAATGAACATTGCACTGAATTATTTCATTCCCTTTCAGAGAGAGAAATGCAAGTAAAATTATGGTTTTAGTCGTGACTTGAATATGCCTATGGTTGGGTGTATGGAAGTATAGGTAGAAATATTCTATTTGAAATGTTATATGCAAAATGGCAGTGAATTTCTATTTCCTACACTAGTTTATCATGTCGTTTGACAATGTCATGTCGTTGGGGAGGTTGTGTGTATATAACTTGACTGGACATTTGGAAAAGCACACACCTGTCTATATAAGGTCCCTCAGTTAACAGTGCATGTCAGAGCACAAACCAAGCCATGAAGTCCAAGGAATTATCTGTAGACCTCCGAGACACAGATCTGGGGAGGGTTATAGAAAACTGTCTACAGCATTGAAGGTCCCAAAGGGCACAGTGGCCTCCATCCATACATGGAAGAAGAAGTTTGGAACCGCCAGGACTCTTCCTAGAGCTGCCGTCCTGCCAAGGAGAAGGGCCTTAGTCAGGGAGGTGACCAAGAACCAGATGGTCACTCTGACAGAGGTCCAGTCTTTCTCTGTGGAGAGAGGAGAAACTTCCAGAAGAATAACCATCTCAGCAGATCAGGCCTCTATGGGAGAGTGGCCAGACAGAAGCCGCCACTCAGTAAAAGGCACATGACAGCACGCCTGGAGTTTGCCAAAAGGCACAAGAAGGACTCTTATACCATAAGAAACAAAATTCTCTGGTCTGATGAAACAAAGATTGAACTCTTGGGCCTGAATGGCAAGCATGTCTGGATGAAACCAGGCACCGCTCATCGCCTGGCCAATCCCATCTCTACAGTGAAGCATGGTGGTGGCAGCATCATGCTGTGGGGGTGTTGTTCAGCGGCAGGAACTGGGAGACTAGTCAGGATCAAGGGAAAGATGAATGCAGCAATGAACAGCGACATCCTTGATGAAAACCTGCTCCAGAGCACTCTGAACCTCAAACTTTGGCAAAGGTTAATCTTCCAACAGGACATTGACCCTAAGCACACAGCCAAGATATCAAAGGGCTACGGGACAACTCTGTGAATGTCCTTGAGTGGCCCAGCCCTGGCCTGAACCCGATTGAACATCTCTGGAGAGGTCTGAAAATGGCTTGGACCGATGCTCCCCATCCAACCTGATGGAGCTTGAGAGATCCTGCAAAGAAGAATGGGAGAAACTTCCCTAAAATAGGTGTGCCAAGCTTGTAGCTTCATACTCAAAAAGACTTGAGGCTGTAATCGGTGCCAAAGGAGCTTCGACAAAGTATCGAGCAAAGGCTGTGAATACATGTGAACTTTTTCATTTTTTATCTTTAATAAATTTGCTAAGATTTCAAAAACTTTCACGTTGGCATTATGGGGTATTGTTTGTAGAGTTGATGGGAAAAAATAATGAGTTTAAAGGCCAAAACAAAATGTGGAAAAAAGTGAAGCGCTGTGAATACTTTCCAGATGAATTATATATATATATATATATATATATAAAAAAATATATATATATATATATATATATAATTTATATATATATATATATATATATATATATATATATATAAATTAGTGCTGTCAGCGTTTAAGTATGCGTTTAAAGTACTAACGCGTTAAAATACTTTACTGCAATTAAAGTAAATACATTTCTGGAGTATGTGAAGCTTTAACGTAATTTTCGTCACACAGTTAGATGATGTCAGAAGTCTGAGTTTATCCCAATCACACTGAGCATCTACAACACCTGTAACTCTGGGAGGAGGAAATGTCCGTTCTCTAACTCTTTAACCCAATTCTGCGTCTCTTTTTGTGATCAGGCCATTGTAAGCCGTTAAACTCTGGGAAAGTGTCCAGTGATCCAATAATCGAATTCATTCAAACAGTCCAAAACAGCGCTAATGTGAAGAAGGCCAGGCTGATCACATCAGACATTTCAGAGAGTATACTGACTCACATTGTGTTTTTAGTGAATTTTTCATTCCAGTGTGTGTTCTGCTTTAAAACACGAGCTCTGTCATATTCTGCAATTGTTTCTGAAGAGCACAATGTTGGTGACGTACAGTAAGCTTGTGTGAGTCTGGTATATTGATGCACAAACAAACCTCTAGATCACTGATCGCATGCTGCATTCAAGTACACATTTCAGTACATTCGTGTTGTTTCCACACACACTCAGGAAGGATAATGTTTGATTTGTCATGTGTACAATGGTGTGTTTAGTCAAAGCGGTTGATTTAGCGTCTCCCTGTGGTCCTGTTCGGTATTCCAGCTTGACTTGTCCAAAATTAAAACAGCCTCGTTGTTGTTGCTCAGTATACACACTATACACTGTGAATTCTGTAAAAAAAAAAAAAAAAAAGTTTAATGTTTTTTTCAATGGTGCTTAGGTGTGTATACATTTATTATATAAATAGAATGATATGGACTCCTTATATTTGGTGTCCTTTTTGAGTCTCCAGTGATCATTGAAGCTGCAGAAAATACAGTTTTGTGAGAATCACCCTTCAATCTGATTGTTTACTTTGCTGGATATAGCAAGTTATTACAAAATTAATGTGTTAAATGAGATAAATGGTGTATGCTAAGTGTCCGATTTGATGGTGATTAAACATATAACAAAATTGTGATAATAAAATTTTTTCGTTTGACAGCCCTAATATATATATACACCGATCAGACATTACATTATGACCAATGACAGGTGAAGTGAGTAACACTGATGATCTCTTCATCACGGCTCCTGTTAGTGGGTGGGATATATTAGGGAGCAAGTGAACATTTTGTCCTCAGAGTTGATGTGTTAGAAGCAGGAAAACTGGGTAAGCGTAAGGATTTGAGCGAGTTTGACAAGGGCCAGATTGTGATAGGCTAGACGACTGGGTCAGAGCATCTCCAAAACTGCAGCTCTTGTGGGGTGTTCCCGGTCTGCAGTGGTCAGGATCTATCAAAAGTCTATCAAAATTTTATTTTTTGTGTCTTAATAGCAATAAACTAATGTTCTGATTTCTCTTTGGCCTCTTTCCATTCACTTATATTTCACAAATGTGCTTGTATGTGTTTTTGTATGTATCCTACATTTCATTGCGCTTTTATCATTTTAGTTTCTGGTCCGGGACTTTTATTATGCTGTGGTGTTGTGACGTCATACGGCCGCGCCGCGAGATGCGTCTGTTGTGGATCAGCTGAAGAAAGGTTTGTGTTTTTAAGCATTTCAAGTTTTCAAATATATATATATATTAGTCCGTTCAGACAGTTTATATATTTCCCAATCAGTCTGAATTGATTACATGATGTAACATTATAATGCTTTATCTAACTTTAATGTGTCTTATTTCCTGTATCGCGTATCAGATTAAAGAGGAATTCAGTCAGTGGTTTGAGTTGTGAACTGAACCCAATGCTTGTCAAAATGAAGTGTTTCTAGGACACTCGGTTTTATAGCACTTACTGTAAAATGCTCTTGTTATTTTCAACAAATATTTAATGTTACGTTAATTGTTTAAATGTAACTTAACGTTATATTTCCTCCCAAATGTAAACATAACCGTTGGTAACCCCCTTGATATATTTAACTTAATTTGTTTCATTATATAAGCCCATACTGTGTATGAATGTGTGTGTGTGTGTTTGTGTATATATATATATATATATATATACTGTGTGTGTGTGTTTGTGTGTATATATATATATGTGTATATATATATATATATATATATATAAAGCCCATACTGTGTGTGTGTGTGTGTGTGTGTGTATATATATAAGCCCATACTGTGTGTGTGTGTGTGTGTGTGTGTGTGTGTGTGTGTGTGTGTGTATATATATATATATAAGCCCATACTGTGTGTGTGTGTGTGTGTATATATATAAGCCCATACTGTGTGTGTGTGTGTGTGTGTGTGTGTGTGTGTGTTTATTTATATATATATATATATATAAGCCCATACTGTGTGTGTGTGTGTGTGTATATATATATATATATATATATATAAAAGCCCATACTGTGTGTGTGTGTGTGTGTGTGTGTGTGTGTATATATATATATAAAAGCCCATACTGTGTGTGTGTGTGTGTGTGTGTGTGTGTGTGTGTTTATTTATATATATATATATATATAAGCCCATACTGTGTGTGTGTGTGTGTGTATATATATATATATATATATATATAAAAGCCCATACTGTGTGTGTGTGTGTGTGTGTGTGTGTGTATATATATATATAAAGCCCATACTGTGTGTGTGTGTATATATATATATAAGCCCATACTGTGTGTGTGTGTGTATATATATATATATATATATATATATATATAAAAAATACTGTGTGTGTGTGTGTGTGTGTGTGTGTGTATATATATATATAAAAGCCCATACTGTGTGTGTGTGTGTGTGTGTGTGTGTGTATATGGACATTGGGACTTCTCATCTTGTGTGTGACCAGTTTAAATTGTGGTAAAAGGTAAAACTGTTTACACTACAATGTGTAAGATGGTTAATAATTTAAATACTATGAAAAATACCACTAAGTATATGAAGTATAAACGAAGTCTACTTTGAAAGGCTACGTGTTCGGCGTTATTGAGAATGGGAACGTGGCGTCAGCAACGCATAATGCATTCTGGACTTTAGGACACAGGCGCCACATTAGAGAATGAGTAGTAGTGGAGGTAGATGTTAAAACTTGTGTTATACAGTTAGAAACACATTAGATTGGTGAAGGCTTGCTGTGTTGTGGACTGCTATAGCCGCTCTCACGACCTGCCTGGAAAACGAATCTCAAATGACGTGCAATTTTTCAGTTTACCAGCCTGGAAACATCAGGTGAAAGTAAAGCTCAATGACAATACACATTGTACCCAAAATGTGTATTTATAATTTGAGTTCATATATTTATTATTCATACCAGATGTATAATTTCTGAAATTCTTGTATATGCTTACACCATAAATAATGTATTAAACACGTAAGGCGATATGAATATATGTAGGTTAAATAAATGATCCACTGGCTGAGATCTAGCTATGTTATTTTAAATATCAGATAAAGACTTTTCGTTAGGCTATATTAAACAAATAAACTGTCTGCAAGATAAATCAATGTGTAGTCTTGTGTGATGCGATAGAAGACGGCCGTATGATTTTTGATTGTATGAAATTATGAATATGTCCTGGCTGAGCGCTTGAATGCGCAAGAGATTCAAATATTTGTATACGTTCAATTAGGGCTGGGCGATATCTAAAAAATTGTCAACATTTTTACGATATATATCTCGATATGTTTGCAATTGCTTTTAAATTTAAAAATATATTTTGCCCCATTAAAAACAACAAAAACTATTTAGATAGAACCAAATTAAATAGAAAATGGTTACATTCACTGAACAGGTTGGGATGACCAAAATCTTAAATCATGATACGAGTAATTACATTTTTTTAAATGTACTTTATTTTTATATTTATTTAAAAGCAATTGCAAACATATCAATCTAAGTGAATGCAAGCAGTTCTTAAAAGTATTTACAGTCGTTTTCTTTCTGGTGATTCGTATTTATCATTTATGCGCTCCTGAGCGTTTCCTAAAACATGGCGGCGACTGCCCATAATGCAATGCGCAATGACGCAGTTTCCCAGACTCTATACTTTGTTTTTTTACGCGTGCACGTCGAACACGTAGCCTTTCAAAGTATACTTCATTTTTACACGTTAAGCTAGCGCATGTGTACTGTCGAACATGTAGCCTTTCAAAGTATACTTAGTTTTTACACGTTCACTAGCACATGTGTACCGCTGAACATGTAGCCTTTCAAAGTATACTTAGTTTTTACACGTTCACTAGCGCATGTGTACCGTCGAACACGTAGCCTTTCAAAGTATACTTAGTTTTTACACGTACACTAGCACATGTGTACCGCTGAACACGTAGCCTTTCAAAGTATACTTAGTTTTTACACGTACACTAGCGCATGTGTACCGTCGAACACGTAGCCTTTCAAAGTATACTTAGTTTTTACACGTTCACTAGCGCATGTGTACCGTTGAACACGTAGCCTTTCAAAGTATACTTAGTTTTTACACGTTAAGCTAGCGCATGTGTACCCTCGAACACGTAGCATTTCAAAGTATACTTAGTTTTTACACGTTCACTAGCGCATGTGTACCGTCGAACACGTAGCCTTTCAAAGTATACTTAGTTTTACACGTTAAGCTAGCGCATGTGTACCCTCGAACACGTAGCATTTCAAAGTATACTTAGTTTTTACGCGTACACTAGCGCATGTGTACCGTTGAACACGTAGCCTTTCAAAGCATACTTAGTTTTTTACGCGTACACTAGCGCATGTGTACCGTTGAACACGTAGCCTTTCAAAGTATACTTAGTTTTTACGCGTACACTAGCGCATGTGTACCGTTGAACACGTAGCCTTTCAAAGTATACTTAGTTTTTACGCGTACACTAGCGCATGTGTACCGTCGAACACGTAGCCTTTCAAAATATACTTAGTTTTTACACGTTCACTAGCGCATGTGTACCGTCGAACACCTAGCCTTTCTAAGCATACTTAGTTTTTTACGCATACACTAGCGCATGTGTACCGTTGAACATGTAGCCTTTCAAAGTATACTTAGTTTTTACGTGTACACTAACGCATGTGTACCGTTGAACACGTAGCCTTTCAAAGTATACTTAGTTTTTACACGTACACTAGCGCATGTGTACCGTCGAACACCTAGCCTTTCTAAGCATACTTAGTTTTTACGCATACACTAGCGCATAGCGTTGAACACGTAGCCTTTCAAAGTATACTTAGTTTTTACGCGTACACTAGCGCATGTGTACCGTTGAACACGTAGCCTTTCACAGTATACTTAGTTTTTACATGTTCACTAGCGCATGTGTACCGTCAAACACGTAGCCTTTCAAAGTATACTTTGTTTTTTACGTGTACACTAGCGCATGTGTGCCGTTGAACACGTAGCCTTTCAAAGTATTCTTAGTTTTTTACACGTACACTAGCGCATATGTACCGTTGAACACGTTGCCTTTCAAAGTATTCTTAGTTTTTTACACGTACACTAGCGCATGTGTACCGTTAAACACGTAGCCTTTCAAAGTATACTTAGTTTTTGCTACGTGTTCGACGGTACATATGCGCTGGTATACGCGTAAAAAACGAAGTATACTTTGAAAGGCTACGTATATATATTTTTTGGATTTGTTTTACTTTTGAATTAATATAAAGATATTATAAATGATAATAATTAAAGTACATTTTATCTACACCTTAACTCAAGCTCAGTGCTGCCAAATACTTTCTGTAGAGCTGGCTCTGGGTCTGCTGCCCTCAAATGTTAGTCTTGGGCTCTGTGAACTTAAAATAAAACTGCACATTGTTATTGTATGTATGTAAAACTACTGCAGTCAAAATGGGGAAATTGTGAATATCTGTGTTGCAGGTTCATTTAAGGTGTGCCCCTAAATGTTCTGCTTGTGCTCCAAAAAAAGTCATTTTAGGGCTACAGCGTTCCTAGTAAAAACAGTTAGTCTTGGAGCCCTGCAGTGTGCTGACTACTGAACTAGAGCTGATTGAGACACACCCAGAGATGTATTCCTGTTTCTGTTCATTATTCTCATCTTAAACATGATTACATTGTCCAAACACACAGGGAAACTCCTGGAGAATCCTCAGAGATCCCCGTGACACACTGTAAAGATGGCGTTGTTTACACAGGAGAGTGAAGACATAAAGATTGTAGAAGTGTTCAGCTTGAAATGTGAAGATAAAGAGCAACAAACAGGTTTTTTTCATTCTCTTCTTTTTATCTTTATTAAAATGATTGCTACAGAAATGAATGGTATTTTTGAAGAATGTCATATGAGTCTCCTACTTCCATGTTGGGCAATTGTTATTACGACATGTAACACATTAAATTATTAAAATAATAATGAGTTAGTCTAAAACAATTGTTTTGTGTAACAATAAATCATCTATTTTCTAACAATAATATTTAACTTGCATAAATCAATTTGTGAAAGTTAAGTAATTTACATTTGTTGTCTAGAAGTGTCATTAAATTAGATTTTTTTTAAAAACTCACTCTGATCTTTTACAACTTTTAAAAGGAAATAAGATTGAAAAACTTTGGGTGGGAATGGGAGAGTTAGGGTTAATGTACCTATTAAGCTCACCAAACTCTACATAGTGACATTTTAGTGCACAGGGTATTGGTTTCAGTACAAGAAGTTATGTTAAAAAAAAGATTAATCAGTAACACTTTACAAAAAGGTTTCATTAGTTAACATGAACTAACCATGAGCAATATATTTGTTACTGTATCTGTTAATCTTTGTTAACATTAGTTAATACAAATCCAGCTGTTCATGGTTTGTTCATGTTAGTTCACAGTGCATTTACTATTATGTTAACAAGATTTTTTAATGTATTAGTAAATATTGAGATTAACATTAACAAAGATAAATAAATGCTTTATAAGTGCAGTTCATTATTAGTTGTTGTTAACTAATGCATTAACTAATGACCAAAAAAGCAGAGACAAAACACGGCCACTCTCCGGCCCCTGGCTGCACCTAGAAATTCTGTCCATAAAAATAATGAACAGAACCGGTGACAAAGGGCAGCCCTGCTGGAGTTTGACTTACTTGTGAATTAAGCTCTTAATCCGGTCGTACAGGGACCGTAAGCAGGGGGCCCCGGACCCCATACTCCCTAAGCACTCGCCACAGATGAATGCCTTCTCCAAATACGCAAAGCACATTTGGATTAGTTGGGCAAACCCATGAACACTCCAGCACCCTGGAGAGGGTATAGAGCGTGTCCAGTGTTCCATGACCGGGACGAAAACCACACTGTTCCTCATAAATCCGAGGTTCCACTATCGACTGAATTATTTTCTCCAGTACCCTGCCATAGACTTTTCCTGGGAGGCTAAGAAGTTTGTTTCCCCCTATAGTTGGAACACACTCTCCGGTCCCCTTTCTTGAAAAGAGGGACCACCACCTTGTTCTGCCAATCCAAAGGTATTGTCCCCAACCACCACGCAATGGTGCAGAGGCGTGTCAGCCAAGACAGTCCCACAACATCCAGAGACTCGAGGTACTCAGGGCGGATCTCATCCACACCTGGTGCCTTGCCATAGAGCTGTTTAACTACCTCGTTGACTTAAGCTTGGGGGATGGAAGGGTCCTCCTCGGAGCCCTTGACCTATGCTTTCTCAATGAAAGATGTGTCGGAGGGATTGAGCAGATCCTCAAAGTATTCTTTCCACTGTCCAATGATATCCCCAGTTGAGGTCAACAGCTGCCCACCTCCACTGTAAACAGTGTTGGTAGGGCACTGCTTTCCCCTCCTGAGGCGTTGAACGGTTTGACAATCTCTTTGAGGACAACCGATAGTCTTTCCCAATGGCCTCACCAAACTCCTCCCAGGCCTGTTTTTTTGGGGGGGGGGTTTTGCCTCCACAACTACACTGGCCGCAGTCCTCAGGAGTCCCACAAGCCAGCAAGACCCGTTAAGACTCTTCCATCAGCTTGACGGCATCTGTGTCCACCACCGGGTTCTGGGATTTCAGACAGGCCAAGTTGACAATGGAGGTGAAGAACATGGTCCATTCGGACTCAATATCTGCAGAGTCCCTCGGTATTCGGTCGAAGCTCTGCCGGAGGTTAAAGTTTGAAGATTTCTCTGGCAGGGGTCTCCGCCAAACGTTCCCAACAGACCCTCACAATACGTTTGGGTCTGCCGAGTCTGTCCAGCTTCCTCCCTGCCATCGGATTCAACTTACCACCAGGTAATGATCAGATGACAGCTTTGCCCCACTCTTTCGCTGGGTGTCCAAGATATATGGCCAGGAATCAGATGAGATGACCAGTCGATCATCAATCTCATGTCTTGGGTGTCCTGGTGCCACGTGCACTGATGGAAACCCTTACACTTGAACATTGTGTCCGTCCCTCCCAGACACTCCAAGAGGGACGGGTACTCTTCACTGCTGTTCGGCCCGTAGACACATATGACAGTGAGAGACTTGTCCCCGACCTAAAGGCACAGGGAAGCGACCCTCCCCTTCTCTCACTGAACACATGGCGGCTGAGCTTCAGGGCTATAAGTAAACCCACACCAGCCTCTCTTTAGAAGTGTGGTTCCAGAGCCAAGCTGTGCGTGGAGGTGAGCCCGACTATCTCTAGTCTGTACCTCTCAAACTCCCACACAAGCTTGGGATCCTTCCCTGCCAGCGAGGTGATGTTCCATGTTCCTAGAGCCAGTTTCCGTGTCCGGAGTAGACGGGGCCCTCGCCTTGATTGCCACCTGATCCACTACGTATCTACCCCTTACGATACCTCCTGCAGGTGGTGAGCCCACGGGAGGGCGACTCCACGTTGCTCATTCGGGCTGAGCCTCGTTAGGGTTAAGACCCCCATAGGGCCCAGCCCTCAGGCGCTCACATGAAAGCCCCAACCACGGCCTGGCTCCAGGGTGGGTCCCCGGCTGCATCATGGCGGGCAACGTCTCGGTCCATGGCTTTGTATTCATAATGGGCTTTTGAACTGCTCTTCTGGGTGTTCTCCTGGGCCCGTCACCCAGGACTTGTTTGCCTTGGGAGACCCTACCAGGGGCATATAGCCCTTGACAACATAGCTCCTAAGATCCTTCAGGTACTCAAATCCCTCCACCACGATAAGGTGACGGTTCAAGGACCCGGCTATAAACAACACCCATAATGACAATGTGAAAGAAATTTGTTTGAAATCTTTGCAAATGTTTTAAATGAAAAACGTACATACATAAGTATTCACAGCCTTTGCTCGATACTTTGTTGAAGCACCAATTACAGCCTCAAGTTTTCTCGAGTATGAGGCTATAAGCTTGGAACAACTTTCTTCTTTGCAGGACCTCTCAAGCAGCATCAGGTTAGATGGGGAGTGACGTGCCCAGCCATTTTTTCAATCGGGTTCAAGTCTGGGCTCTGGCTGGGCCACTCAAGGACATTCATAGTTGTCCCGTAGCCACTCCTTTGTTTTCTTGGCTGTGTGCTTGGGGGCATTGTCCTGTTGGAAGATGAACCATGCAGGCATGCAGACGCTTGTACACACATCTGTGAAAGAATGGGTCGCTCTCAGGAGCTCAGTGAACTCAAGCGTGGTACCGTGATAGGTTTCCACCTGTGCAATAAGTCCATTCCTGACATTTCCTCACTACTAAATATTTCATGCTCAACTGTTGTTGAGGTATTATAACAAAGTGGAAGCGATTGGGAGCAACAGCAGCTCAGCCACAAAGTTGTAGGCCACGTAAAATCACTGAGGGGGGTCAGCACATGCTGAGGGTCACAGTGCGCAGAAGTCACCAACTTTCTGCAGAGTCAATCGCTCCAGACCTCCAAACTCCTGTGGCCTTCAGATGAGCTCAGGAACAGTGCGGAGAGAGCTTCATGGAATGGGTTTCCATGGCCGAGCAGCTCATCCAAGCCTTACATCACCAAGTGCAATGCAAAATATTTTCTTACGACATGCTGTTCAAAACTCTTATTTAAAGTGTAAATACCATGCACCAAGAAATCCTTGTTGTAGTTAAGACATTAAAACAGCATTCCACAGGAAAATGATGTGTGTGTACACAAGATTTATACTAGGTATAAACTTGAATGTGTCTCCTTCATTTACTTCTAAACGACAAAAACGCATCTCAACACCAGGCTTTAACTTGTATTTGTTTTTGTTTTGCTTTAGACCTGATGCAGCTGAAAGAGGAGCGTCAGAAACTGGAGGAAGTTGAAGAGAAAAATGAGATTGAAAAGGAGAAAGATCAGACTGGAGAAAAATCTTTTAGTTGCTCAATGACAAAAAAGGTTTCCTCACGAAAAAGAGCTCTGAAGGCTAGAAGTGATTTCAAATGCAAACAGTGTGGAAAATGTTTTACTCGAAAATCAAGCCTTAATTCCCACATGAGAGTTCACACTGGAGAGAAGCCGTTCACCTGTGAACAGTGTGCAAAGATTTTCAGTCAAAAACGAAACCTTGAAGTCCACATGAGAATTCATACGGGAGAAAAGCCTTTCAGCTGCGAACAGTGTGGGAACAGTTTCACTCAAAAATCGAGCCTTGAAGTTCACATGAGAGATCACACAGGAGAAAACTCTTTCACCTGCAAACAGTGTGGGAAAAAATTCACTCATAAAGGAAACTTTAAAGTCCATATGAAACTTCACTCTGGAGAGAGGCCTTTCACCTGCAATGAGTGTGGGAAGAGCTTCTCACTGAAAGGGAATTTACAGATTCACATGAAACTTCACTCTGGAGAGAAGCCGTTCCCATGTGATCAGTGCGGGAAGAGCTTCTCACTGAAAGGGAATCTGAAGATTCACACGAGAATTCACACCGGAGAGAAGCCATTCCCATGTGATCAATGTGGAAAGAGTTTCAGATGTAAATTAACCCTTGAAACCCACATGAGGACTCACTCGAGAGATTTTGTATGTCGTCAGTGTGGAAGGAGCTTCACAGACAGCAAACGCCTGAAGAATCATGTAAAAACTCACACCAAAGAGAATCCTCACACGTGCCTTCACTGTGGAAAGGCTTGCAGAAACAAAGGAAAACTTGAGGTTCACATGAGAGATCACACCGGAGAGAAGCCTTTCCCCTGCAATCAGTGTGACGCGAGTTTCACACATCAGAAAGACTTGACACAGCATTCACGCACTCATTCTAGAAAGAACCTCAAATGTTCCAAGTCTGCCAAGAGATTTAGCAAAAAATAGCAATTTCAAAAATCCCCTGTAAAATTACAGGTAATGTGAATCGTGTTCAGTGTCAGAATGTTGTTGTTTTTTTGGCATTACAATTGCAGATACACTTGGCTTGACAATTTTTAAATGCCACCAGAAAATCTTTGTGAAATTAATTTTTATTTAATTTATTTGATTGTTCAATACATCAGAATCAAAATGTTTTGTTGTGAAATGCTACAATGTAAATTAAATTAGAAATAAAAGTACATTACCTGTATAAAATAATGAACATTGCACTGAATTATTTGAGTTAGAGAATGCACAAGTAAACACATGGTTTTAGCCGTGACTTGAATATGCCTATGGTTTGGAGTATGGAAGCAAATAGGTAACAGTATTCAATTTGGGAGTATGTTTTTTTGAAGCTCTTAGCATGCTTAAAATTGCATGAAGCTCGACACACACATCAGAGTTGTCGGCCATTAGACATGGGCAAATTTTTAGAAACGGGCGGGGAAAAGCGGCTAAGTAGCACCATCTTCTGACAAAAGTAAGGGCTAAGTTTTACCTACAGTCACCAAACTCAAAACATATATTGTTCTCATTAAGCCGAAAACTTAAGAATTTACAGTCATTAGCTCCGACAACGGGAAATTTGCTATTTTGGTTTGAATGTGGATTTAAAAAAAAAAATCAGGCTCTGAATTTTAAACTACTACTCCTAGGTTTTTTTTTTTGTTGTTGTTGGGGATTCACACCAAACTTTTCCAACTTGATGGCAAGATATTAAAGAGGCTAAATTGTGTACGGCTATTGGATATCTTGAACAAGAGGGATTAAAATAATATTTAAAAAAGGGAAACAGAAAAAGGCTCATATAGTCTAAACAATAAATTATACAACAATATAACTATAATTGATTTCTATATAAAATAATACAAATATTAGAAATAAACATTTTATACTTTTTTTCAATTCAAGAGGTATGTCTAAGTTAAAAATAGGCAGATTAGTGCTATCTGAAATAATAGATTGTATACATAGTAAAACCACTGGATGGCAGCATAGACCTATTTTTAAACCGGTTTAAGAACTTAAGAACCGTACACTCACCTAAAGGATTATTAGGAACACTAATACTGTGTTTGACCCCCTTTCGCCTTCAGAACTGCCTTAATTCTACGTGGCATTGATTCAACAAGGTGCTGAAAGCATTCTTTAGAAATGTTGGCCCATATTGATAGGATAGCATCTTGCAGTTGATGGAGATTTGTGGGATGCACATCCAGGGCACGGCTCCGTTCCACCACATCCCAAAGATGCTCTATTGGGTTGAGATCTGGTGACTGTGGGGCCATTTTAGTTCAGTGAACTCATTGTCATGTTCAAGAAACCAATTTGAAATGATTGGAGCTTTGTGACATGGTGCATTATCCTGCTGGAAGTAGCCATCAGAGGATGGGTACATGGTGGTCATAAAGGGATGGACATGGTCAGAAACAATGCTCAGGTAGGCCGTGGCATTTAAACCATGCCCAATTGGCACTAAGGGGCCTAAAGTGTGCAGAGAAAACATCCCCCACACCATTACACCACCACCACCAGCCTGCACAGTGAAAACATCCCCACACCATTACACCACCACCACCAGCCTGCACAGTGAAAACATCCCCACACCATTACACCACCACCACCAGCCTGCACAGTGAAAACATCCCCACACCATTACACCACCACCACCAGCCTGCACAGTGAAAACATCCCCCACACCATTACACCACCACCACCAGCCTGCACAGTGAAAACATCCCCCACACCATTACACCACCACCACCAGCCTGCACAGTGGGAACAAGGCATGATGGATCCATGTTCTCATTCTGTTTACGCCAAATTCTGACTCTAACATCTGAATGTCTCAACAGAAATCCAGACTCATCAGACCAGGCAACATTTTTCCAGTCTTTAACTGTCCAATTTTGGTGAGCTTTTGCAAAATTGTAGCCTCTTTTTCCTATTTGTAGTGGAGATGAGTGGTACCCGGTGGGGTCTTCTGCTGCCCATCCGCCTCAAGGTTGTGTGTGTTGTGGCTTCACAAATGCTTTGCTGCATACCTCGGTTGTAACGAGTGGTTATTTCAGTCAAAGTAGCTCTTCTATTAGCTTGAAGCAGTCGGCCCATTCTCCTCTGACCTCTAGCATCAACAAGGCATTTTCGGCCACAGGACTGCCGCATACTGGATGTTTTTCCCTTTTCACACCATTCTTTGTAAACCCTAGAAATGGTTGTGTGTGAAAATCCCAGTAACTGAGCAGATTGTGAAATACTCAGACCGGCCCGTCTGGCACCAACAACCATGCCACGCTCAAAATTGCTTAAATCCCCTTTCTTTCCCATTCTGACATTCAGTTTGGAGTTCAGGAGATTGTCTTGACCAGGACCACATCCCTAAATGCATTGAAGCAACAGCCATGTGATTGGTTGATTAGATAATTGCATTAATGAGAAATTGAACAGGTGTTCCTAATAATCCTTTAGGTGAGTGTATATCTAAATTACTGCACATGCTTTCAATGCAAAATGCTGAACAGTTAGTGCATGCGTTCATGAGCTCAAGGCTAGATTATTGTAATGCTGTTTTTAAAAACTTGCTTATTATTCAAAGCACTAAATGGTTTATCTCCCCAGTACTTGAGTGAGCTCTTAACACATTATACTCCATCACGTCTACTGCGGTCTCTAAACTCTGACCAGCTGATAATGCCTAGAATATTGTAGCCACAATGACGGTCTGTTCATCTGGCAAACGGCCAGATGGCTTGCGCATCTCGTGAGGCACGTTATCAGAACATACTAAAACCCATGTCTCATTCCAATTGCATTCCAATACAATTTATGGTATGGAACGGCACCACGATGTCTGAAAGACCACCTTTTGATCACCCTTGGGAGATAACAAACAAGCTCGTCTTGACTTTTATGGCTCCCAAATGGCCGAGACAGAAGAGTCTACGCGCTACACACACCTAGTCGCCACAATTTCTGAAAGGAACGATCAGCCTCTTTGATCGCCCTGGAGAGATAACGCACCAGCTCTACGTGATGTGACTTTTATTGCCCCAAATGGCCATGCCTGATATCGGACACCTCACAAACACCTAAGCACACACACACACATAGAGTTCCACTAGTATCAGAGGAATATATGGTTAAAAGCCACCTCAAAAACGTATTAAATGTATACTTTTCTGCTTGAAGTGTTTTTATATGTGTCTGTAATAATTAGGAGGATTATATAAATGTTAAATCAAGCTGTGTACGACAATAGACAGTGGAAAACCTGGATTTGTGTGTTTCCACCTCTCAGACCAGTGGTTCATGGTACCATTAGAACCAGGGAAACTCAATCGTACCGAATCTTGTAAAATAATTTAAAGGACATGCATTATTACAAAGATTCCAGCTTTGTAAGGAAAAATGCATGAGCATGTCTTCCCTGGATAGTAGCCAGGAGGAGGAACTCAGCCTAACAAAGAACTTTGTTTCGCGCCGAAAACGCTCAGATCGATTGGACCATCCAGGAAATGGGCGTCGCTCCACCTGATCTACAAGTACCTATGTGAACCTCATTCCTTTGCCTTTTGCCTTTGCATTGCATTGCAATCCGCCACCCGCTTTCCAGCCCCCGAGGGCATTCTTCAGAGAGGAGGATACAGCACACTTCAGCACACTTCCAAGAGACCCGCATCCAGCTGAACTTCTCCGCAAACCGAGAGCCACACTCAACCGACCTCAAAAAGAACCACCGTACGCACGGGACATTTGAACTCAGAATACACGCACACACGCGAGAAGCCAAAACCAAAGCAAGTATTCTTATATTTACAATCCGAACTGCTGTTGAAAGGTCGTGTTACTCCCGTTTTGGGACGAGATTAACTCCTTGAGGGCTCTGTGTAACGAACTGAAGTGAACGCTGTTAACTCCTCTCTCTCTCTCTTTATTTTTGTTTTCTTTCATTCTTTTCGTTTAGGTACCATTTTAGTTTCATTTCCTATCTATATTTCTACTCTCTTTATGCATAGTTAGTATGTACTTTCTGTGTGAATTGTAGTGTTATCTTTAGTCTGTGTTTATTAAACTTCCAAAAGATATTTTTGAATTGAAGCTGTTATTCTTCTACATACACAAAGTCAATGAAACTTACGAACCTAAACGTTACCTAATGCTGCCTTGTGCTACTATTTTAGTAACATAAACTGTTCGAACATACGAAATATTAATTTTTCCTGATTAGTAAAGTTAATGCTTCTTATGCTCTCGTAAAAGCAGTAATCCCTTATTGAGAATTGATTTGAAAGTCTATAACTAATTTGCAGGACAAACTTAGAAAGATAATTTCAAGTAATTCCGTAAAGGTTACTTGTATTTAATTAAACATTTTCCTTATCGGAAAATTTAAATAACGTAATGAACAACTAGCAAATTATATTCATAAACTCATGAATATTATATCCCTTTTGAGTTAATTATTCCCCGAGATATTAGACTCATAGTCAATATTGTTACAATATCAAAATCAACTGCAGGCGGTCGATCCTTTTCCTATTTAGCACCTAAACTCTGGAACAGTCTTCCTAGCATTGTTCGGGAAGCAGACACACTCTGCCAGTTTAAATATAGACTAAAAATGCATCTCTTTACTATGGCATACACATAAAACATTATCAGTTTATATTATTCAGATCAGTAAATGATTATTAGGCTGCATTAACTAGGTCAGCCGGAACCGGGAACACTTCCCATAACACCTGAGGCCTGTTGCATGAAGCTAGCTGAACAAACTCTGAGTTTCAGAGCAGGTTTAGAGTTGACAAATCCAGATCAATCCAACCTGGTTTAGATCAAGTTGAACGGTTTCTCAAAGCTTGGTATAAACTTTCTCTGCCAACTCAGGTTTAATCCAGAGTTTGCAATTAACACTGAAGCGCGTGCACCTGAAAGCGTGACACATGCGGCAAACAGCCAATCACAGTGTGTGTTCGATTCACTTCTCTTCTGAAGATTGAGAGATCGAGAGATTAAGAGATTAAGATTAAGATCTAAGATTGAGAGATTAAGAAGGCAGCTGAAAGAATATCTGACTATATCAATGCATGATGTTAATCAAAGAAATATGCCTAATAATTATAGGTTCACAAAGAGCTCAAATAAATACACGTTGTTTAAAATAATTATGAATGCATGTTTTATATTTATATTAATATTTGGCTACTTGTCAATATAATATAATTAAATGAATATATTATGTGAATTAAAAGTGATTATAATTCATATATTATAAATATAGTAAATAATTTGCACCAAAAGATGAGCAATTTTGTCTCTAAAGTTTTTTCACTATAAACTACTTTAATTTGAGAGATACAGGTGGTGTGAGTTTTACTTGCAGCTGATTGGTCCAGTTTGAGTTTGTGATCTCTAACCCAGAATAAAGCCGGCTCCAAAAACAAAAAAAAACACATGCTAACTTGTAATAGAGACTAACATTAGCGTAGGTGTCATTCTTCTGATGATATAACGAGTACATCAGTGGCCTGTTGCACAAAGCTGGTTTCAGTTGCTACCCAGGTAAGTTTGAGATTAGTTTGAGCAAACTCTGTTTTCGGCTCAAGAAGGTGGATTGGTTTTTAGCAGTATCATATTACATACACACACAATAATAACAGAGAATAAATAAATCTTTCCCAAAAGCATGTTATTTCATTAACAAGAAAAATGTCAAACTAATTGTTAACATTAAAAAAGGATACATTAATTAATTCATTAATTTTGTTTCGAGCAATATATAACGCAAAACAAAGGCAATAACGAAGCATTTTGATTAGTCTGTACAACTAGTTAAATTCATCATACACTTCATCAAGGACTCATACCTACGGATACTTTTCATAGATTACAGCTCGTATCCCATACCTTTCAAGTTTCTTAAGTCATATTGCATGATTGATAGTGTCAAAGGCTTTTTTCAAGTCAATACATTTTCAAATGGTACATTTCTTATTGCATCAATTATAGCCATAGATGTAGATCTTTTGCTTCTAAATCCATATTGACTTTCATTAATCAGATTATATTTACAAACAAATCCAGCTGTCATATCTGGAATTGAACAACGACCTGGAAATGGCACTTCTTCTAACCTTAACCAAGTTTGGACAGAAGGATGACCGCAGGTTCGATTTAAGCACTGTCGTGGACAAGAATGGGGTTGCAAGTGTGTCTTATCACGGTGCCTGCAACATCCGTTGCAGGGATCCAACTGTTGACCTGTTCTGGTCTCGTTGCGGTCTACAGGAGGTGCTGGGGTCGCGTGGAAGTCTGTACGTGTGTACTGCATGTGCGAAGCTGCTAAATACCAGTCTAGTATTGATCACATGCCGCTAGACATTGGTTTCCACCTGTCCCAGATTTTGCGACATCTTGATTGCAAGATTAACTTCTTGCAGTTATATGCTGTAACTCCTCATTGCCTTCAGGTCTCTCCTGTGAAGCACCCTGTAAGTCGTGTGATTTACATATTGAAAAACATAGACGCATGCTGACATACATGGGTAGGGTTAGGTATAAACCTAAAATAATACAACTGGTAGGGTTAGGTATAAACCCCCCTAAATCATCCGGTCTGTGACGGGTAGGGTTAGGGTTAGGGTTACCTGGCATTCAAAACAACTGCAAGGACCTTTGCAAGGCTGGAAGGTGTCTTTCTAGTGTCGCCTGAATTTCCAGAAGTCCTGGATCCAAGTGATTTTTTTTTTCACAGTCCATGCTGGACTACTTCCTGGAAAGCATTCCAATGCTCCTACCTTTTAGAGACGACGATGATGGGATAGGTCTACGCCACATAGTTAGACCTGTGGCAAAGATACATAGAGCACTTCGAAGACCTGGCATTCAAAACAACAAATTATTCTAGTCGAGTATTAAATATTTTTTCGAACATTTTTGAAAATTGAGGAAGCAATGAAATTGGTCTATAATTGGTAAATGTATGTTTATTGTCCATTAGAAGAATAACTTTTGCAATTTTCATTTTCTTGGGAACACAAGCATTTAGAAGTGACAGATTACAGATGTGCATTAGAGGTGTTTTGATGTTATTTATAACTTTTTTTAGTATTGCCATATTGATGGAATAACAGTCCATAGAGAAGTTATTTTTGGACTTTTGGACAATACATGAATAAGTACAGTAAATATTTATCTTACAGAAATAACATTAAAGATTCCTGAGTAAAAAAAAGATGCAGAAAAGTTATGAACTATCAATCAGAGGACAGAAGGCATGAAGAAGTTTTTCAGGTTTTAGTCATATTGATCATTTATATGATTTATAATGTAGTATGTGTAATATGTAATTTATAGGCCCTAGAAATGTGTATTAAATATGATACAGTAGGCTAATATTTTAATATATAGGCTTTAAACTTATTGTTCAACAGAACATTACAAAGAATGTTTAGTTATGAGAGAGTAAATGTTGTAACATTGCCAAACAACCTTTCTTTTATTCTGTGAATTTATACCCCAAAGGGGCAATGTATTAATACATATTAATAAACATTAATATTAAATTAAAAGTTGTGTTTAAAAAAAAAAAAGTATTGAAATTGTATTATTTGTGTCCTAAAAAGATGAAAAACATAAATAATACAATTTCAGATTTCTCTTTGGGGTCTTGCCATTCAGTGATTTTAGTCTTTGACCGGGACTTTTATTTTGGTGCGGTGTTGTGACGTCATACGGCCGCGCCGCGAGATGCGTCTGTTGTGGATCAGCTGAAGAAAGGTTTGTGTTTTAAAGCATTTAAAGTTTTCAAATATATATAGTCCGCTGGCACAATTTTATTAGTTTCTCAAGCAGTGCGAATTGATTATTTCATGTAATATTATATAATGCTTTGTCTAACTTTAATGTGCGTTATTTCTGTGAGTAATAAAAATGGAGCGTCTCATTTCATTTCCTGTATGGTGAATCAGTTAAAACAGGAATTCAGTCTCTGGTTTGAGTAGTGATGGAGAAACTCCGAGTGAACTGAACCCAGTGCTGGTCAGAATGATTCAGTGTTTCTCTAGAGAAGAGTCTCATGATCCTGCAATACCAGAGGCGAGAAGGTCTGGCTGCAGCTCTCAGATGGGGGCGTGGCTGCACGTGTCGCCCCGCCCCACGCCTACTCTGATTGGCTCTATCGTCTTTCATAGGCATAATGCCTTATATTAATAGATGGTCAAGTCAACTTCATTTGTATAGCGCTTTTACAATGACGATTGTTTCAAAGCAGCATTACAGTGTTAAACAGGAAAATATTATAGTCTAGGAAGGAGTGTCATGGAAAAAAAACATTAGCCAGTAAGCAATGTCCCTGAAATTATTGCTTTGTGAATTAAAGGGTTAGTTCACCCCAGAATGTATTAATATTTAATTCAACAACATGGCATACATAACACTTATATGGAATATTTATACTCATACGGCAACTATAAACGGCATACATTTGCGCTGTCTTTAAGAGTCTGAAATAGATGTTGCTCAATCAGGAAATATAATACACTCATAATTATTCAGACGAATAACGCTGACGGTTTTATTTCTGAGATGACGAATGGCAAACTTTAAATTGTAATACAGAGTGCAATATAGAGACTTAATTTTTATTGTATAAACTATTCGAATCAATTTCTGCAGATAAACACAGATATGTGTTAATGTTTAATATTTTTACCATAATTACATGCATAAAGAAATATATGTTGTATTAGTTCAGTTGCGTTACCTGTGTCGGCAGTGTGCAGTAACACACACACATTTCAATATATGACTCATCATTACAGATAACATCTTAAGTAGCTATTCATTTACACACATATATCGTAGAACTAATCCTGTGCGACAGACGCTCCGAATCATGTGATTTTAGCTCAGTGTTTTGGCTGTAAGTCAATGATGCCCTCTGTCGGGAGGGAATAGTAAGATGGTCGCTCGGACACTTCCTGATGGCAGTTTACTACGGCATGAGCAATCCAATCATTATACAGGTCAGGGGTTGAGACACATATCCACGAAAGAGTGTTAAATGATTGTTTTCCTGTTATTATGCTTGTTGTCATCTGTTGACGTTGCAGAATGTAGCGATTGGCCTGTGTTGTATTTGTCCCGCCCCTCCTCCACTGTGATTGGTCGGCCGTGTGATGATGGGTGACAGTGATTGGCTCAGGGCGTTCTAAAAACGCAGCGCTCCTATTGAAAACAATTGGATATGCCAGCCAGCCTCGTGAAGAAGTCATCACGCTTTAGTGGACGCACGGCCATACATCGGTTTCCAATTCCAGTGCTCATGACTCGCGACCCAGCTTCTCTTGCTTAATTTTTCAGCACCTTAAAAGACAGCAGATTTTAATAATTCTGCCTAGAAAAGTTAATTTAATAAATAAAATACCTAACGGTGGTTGTGGCTTTGCCTTTTCTGTCGGCCCATCATCCAGAATACTCCCATACTTTAGACCCCTTTGGCCTGTAAGACCGCTGAATTCGCTCCAATAATCTGTAACTAATCGCGGAGAAGGTCATGTAAACTTCATGTAAACAGAAAACGGATGTAAACTTAAACCCTTAATTGTACTCAGAAGGCCTATGCATAGGATGTTACCAGAGAGAGAGAGAGAGAGAGCCAAAGAGCAGCTCTCTCTAGAGAAAGCCAGAGAATCCAAAGAGACAGAGCTACCGTTACAATCTTCTTTTATCCTTTCCCCTGATGTCACCAAATTAAAACATGTCCGATTCAAACTGACCAATCAGACCAGAATTCCAGATGGCTCTTCTGGTAAGAGATGGGGGTTGAAAACAGTAAATCAAATGTCTTTTTTCAATTTCAAATAACATATCTTTGATAATTTTCAATCCTACAGGCCTTTTGCTAACAAACTCGTTTGACATCGCACTCAACTCCGCTTCACTCGCTCCGCCTCCCTGGGAAACGTTGACGTAACGCGCGTAACGTTAGCTCATACTAGTGGTGTGAAGGACATGGTTGTTATTTTAGTCGAAGCCTGAAGGTAAAATAATATCCAATGATCAGTCGATTAAAAATATTGATGTCGACTAATTATCAGCGTCGACGAAGTTGATTGTATCGACCAACCGTGACAGGCCTTGCTTATACATTTACATTTAGAGAACATATTGACGTGTTATGGTCCCTTCAGTTTATTCCTTACATTGGGACTCATTCATGAAACCTTCGTAAATATATCAGCAAGTTCTGAGTAATTTGCGCGTAAAATGGACCTTTACGAAAACAATTCACAAACACTTCACGGATTCGTTAGTTAAACATGTGTATATTAATGAATTCTAGGGGTGTAAGGATACACCTGTGTCTTGATTCGATATGTATCTCGATACTAGGGCTGGGACGGTATGGATTTCGCCTCTGTTTTCTTACCGCGGTTGAAAAGCAAGAAATTCCTGCGGTTCAGCGGTAAACCGCTTTAAACCCCCAAACAGACCCCATCCATCAGGACGGAGCGCCACCATCGTGATGCCACGGCCCTGTTGCGAGTCTTGTGTTGAGTGCGACACACACTAATCCTCTTCTATAGTTAACTAAAAACTTGGCTCTGTAGATTAAATTGACAGTATAACTAATGCATATATGCGATTTTAAATACTGTAGTCTAGCCTACAATTTGAAATAATAACTGCTCAAACATCCATTTCATAAGCACGCATGTTTATTTTCCGTCTGTGAAACAACACACTACAGCCTGTAAAACCTTTAAATGTGTATAAGTAAATAATGGTAATCTTAAAGGTCCCGTTCTTCACGTGTTTTCGAAGCTTTGATTGTGTTTACAGTGTGCAATATAACATGTGTTCATGTTTCGTGTGTAAAAACACAGTATTTTTCACACATTTTACTGATCTGTATACCGCTGTTTTCACTGATGTATAAACGGCCTGATGATTTCCTTGTTCTATGAAGTCCCTCCTTCAGAAATACGTAGCGAGTTCTGATTGGGCCAGCGCTTCCCGTGTTGTGATTGGACAGCAGCTTAGCCCACGTTACCCGGAAAGGTCCCGCCTCTTACCATAACGGGGAGATACGCGTGCTCAATGTTATTGCAAAAATGTCTATATTGCCTTATCAATTTGAGCCGGAATCAGACCCGGAGAATATCGGATCGATTACAGACTTTTGCAGGATGTTTCCCAATGGTAAGCTGTCTCTTCAGTAGCTGTCATGCTTTTATATTATACGAGGCTGCAGCTGAACGAGCATGAGGTTTAACAGGAAACAACAGATATAATAAACTAATCATTTAAACTGATCAGTACAAACACCAACAATCCATGGTGTCTGAATACACTTTTTAAAAAAGTTTTTCGGATTAGTTTCAATTACCATCTAACGTTAGTTAACAAAGCTAAACAGCGTTGCACTTTGTGTAATGAGTTACATAAACTGTTAAACGGACCAACTTAAATAATAAAACACACTTACCGGTTGTGGTCCATAAACAACGCCTTCTCCAGACAAAGAGGGAACTGCGTCATCTTTTAAGAATAATCTTTCTGCGAATCCGGCATTAAACTGATTGAGATTGAGGAAGCAGTCCTCAGATAAATGTGCTACTCATAGTTTTAAATTGTGATTATAATTTTCCGGAACCGAGTTAAACATAAATTGTAACCATTGATCTCTACGTACAGCGTCCGTGGGAAAGCCAAACAAAGGGGATTAGACTCCGGGATGAAAATAACAGCGTCTCGATGACATGGCCACAAACACACTCTACAAACGCATCACTTCCTCTTCTCCACGTGGGAGAGCAATAAGACCACGCCCTAGTTTGCATGACATCATTAAAGCAGGAAGTGCAGGGATGTAGTCCAAACCGGCCGTTCGCTGTAGGCTTTGAAAGGGAACTTCTGTTCAATAAAAGATCTCGCTTGGCATTGAACTTTGAGCTTTATAATTTTACAGGTATTAATTATGCTCTAACAGCAACATTACACACTAACTAAAGTTTGAAAGATGGAATCGCGAAGAACAGGACCTTTAAGAATATAAGAACATTAAATATTTGTTTAAAAAAAAAATTTGTTTCATAGCCTCTTTCCCCACAAAGATGCGTCGTATGCCGCTCTGCGCTTTGATGAATGTGGGACACGAGCTGGACAGACACCTTTAGACACCTTCGTCTTCATGTTTTCTCCTGATGTTGCAAAGCAACACTTGTTGTCAAACGTCTGAAGAGCGAATTTTATCTTCCACAGGGTCAAGACATTGGAATAGCTTGCCTTTAGAGATTAGGCTGGCTCCTTCCTTGTCTATTTACTAGTCCTAACTTAAAACTTTTTTATTTTCCTTAGCGTACTGATTACTGTGTTAGGTTAACCCTTAAATAGGTGGTTTTATATTCTTTTCTGGTTTATTTATGTGTGATATTATTGCTCTTCTGTACAGCACTTTGGTCAGCCTGCAGAATGCGCTACAGAAATGTGCTATATAAATAAATTGAACTTGAACTTGAAGACATTTAGGCTACATATGTTTGATTAGGCACTGCTAGAGAAAACCAAAGCAACATCATCGCGGGTGTCAAATAAAGTCGACATGCCTCAAGTCTAATAACAATCACAAACTGTGTTATATAAGCTTTCGTCTTCAGTGTTCAGACTCTATAGCCTATGTTTTCATCTCTGCGATGTAACATCTGCGAATTTATTTCCCTTGTAAACAAAGCTTTGTGCTTCACTCCTGTGGTAATAATCACGTAAAACAGCGTTCAGATACAAAACACTGGGTCAATAACGAAATTATAGTTTTAAGTAGGAAATAGTATTTATGTAAGGAGATATTAAAATAAAAAGAGCACAACTCCTCTTAAGTGGAAGCAAGCTACTTTTCCCCTGACGTGCAACCTATGAGTCCTTATTTGGGTTAGTAAAATAACGAAATTATCATTTTTAAGTACACTGTAACACCAACAGTTGTTCTTACTAACTTTTTTAGTAATCTTTACTTAATTTAATTAACTTACTTTACAAAAATTACTAATCTGAACTATCTGCATGCTATGCCTTTGTTACTTAGAAAACCCAAGTTAACACTACTTGACTGGTTTGAGTACCATTTTGCCAAACCAAAAAAAATAAGTGGATAAGTAAGAAAATAAGTGCAAAGTGTTTTTGAGAAAGGGCAATTTTTAATAGACTTTTCACTAATAATTGTGATTAGTGTTCCCTTTGGTTGGGCACTTGGAACTTCATTCCTATTATTGTAATTTTCTTCTTTTGTTAATGCAGCATTGCAACAAGAAATCACAGTTATCTGAATTCAAAGAAAGGAAAGTAATACATAAATAACTAATATTATATATTATAATATATAATGCAATTATACTTCATGTCAGATAATGATATTATAAAAATGTCTTGCTAATATTTATGGAATAACCTTTTAATTGGGTTGATATAATCCCTCAATATTTGTGACATCAGCAATTGACCATGTGTGAGTCGCACACAGACTTCAACATTCAGCAAAACACAACAATGGTTACAGGGATTTTTTTAATTAAATTTTTTTAATTCATTTTTTATTAATAAGACCTTTACAAGTTTATTTGCTGTCATTATTGGGGTTATACTGACAAAAGACAAATGGTAAAATAAAGCCAAAAATAGTAAAAATGAAGCAGTTAATTTATTCATGCTGGAATGCACTCTGGGAGTACGCTTCCTCTGACCACAGATAGAATTAAGTTGACAAAACTTAAACGGTTTAAGTAAGATCAACTTAATAGAATTGAGTAATGCTTACTTAATTGAATTGAGGCAACGAGTTTGCATAATTTAATTAAGTAAACTGAACTAATTAGTTTTTACGGTGTAGAAAATAGTATTTATGTAAAGAGATAAAATACAGAGATAGTAAATTATATCTTTTTATACAATTAAAAAACAACGATATCATCGTCCATCACGATAAAGTGAACATGCTAGTTATTCTAGCAAAATATATAAAGGCTGGAATGTAAACCTTTTTTTGTTGTTGTTTTTTTGCGGTGATGGCGGTGACGATCTCAGACCCGCGGTAGGCGTCACGTGATTGCGGTAATGCGGTAACCGTCCCCAGCCCTACACGATACTGAACTCACATGTGTATCACGATATTTTAAGCCAAAAAAATTTATTATTAAAATAAAATTATTATTTGTGTATTATTATCAGGACCCACAAATATTCACCCATTGCATTGTTATACATTATATTCAACATTATAGTCGTTGTATGAGTCTGTGTAATAAGATTATTATTGTAATAATGTCACTGAAAAACGTAAAAAAAAAATTCCCTCACACATTACTTGCACTTTCAATGCAGGCAGGATCCTCTCCCCGTGCTCATTATGCCCTGCCTCTCCCGCTGTTAATGCAGTATGTAAGAGTAAACCATCTAAAATGCTTTGAATAATCATACTACTAAAACTAAATGTGATCTGGTGATTTAAATGATGTTTGCGCTTTGAAGAGTGCCGTTCCGGCAGCGCGTGCACTTCAGTGTTAATCAGTGTTCATTTTGACAGCAAATTTTGATTTAGTTTTAGTCATAGTCTTTTGACTAAAATGGCAATTAGTTTTAGTCATATTTTAGTCACTGAATTGTTTTTAGTTTTAGTCTAGTTTTAGTCGACTAAATATCAAAAGATTTTAGTCGACTAAATCTACAGTAGATTTAATCAACTAAAATCTAATGAGTTTAGTTAAATTGTAATGTATTAATTGAGCATTTAAGCGTTACACAACCGACTGTTACTGAACTGACATTGTGACATCATTGTGTTTGTGACTTTAACAATACACGAAAGAGAGCTCAATTCACTTTATTTGTTGTTGTTTTTTTAAAACGTCTATATAGTTTTTATAACTTTGTATTTCTGTTTTAGTTAGTATATCAGGTTAAGCTAAACCTCCAAGTATTATAACCCTGATACTTTACTGAATGATATGTGTCAAATACTGGTCTTTCCCACTGACTATGAATTAAATAGGAATGACATTAAAAGTTTATTATGTAACCAAAAACAAATATATAATGCATGACTTTTAATTTTAAACGAGCTCGAAATACACCAGGACTCTTATTTTGAAATGTCTTACTATTGCAGTTGCAGCTGCTCTTTCAAGTTCATATGAGGGAGTTGTTACAACCGTCTAAAATATATTACTATATAAGCATCGTAAAGTAAACATTGTCCTTGTTCATCAGCATTAATTCATAAACTATTGCCTGATATAGATGTGTGCTATTCATTGATTGAGCCGCTCTGAAGCGCGCATTGCAGATGCGTGAGTCTGTAGAAGCTCATCAGCTCCGTGTTTTCCAGCGTTAGATCCGCACGCGTTACAAACATAGACTGTATAAGGTTACAGCTCAAATGTGCGCATCCGTTACACAGGACATCAGTTCTGACTGGATCTCTTCCCTGATCGTCCCTCCCTGACATTTTCGTCTCGTTTTTATCCGTTGATGAAAATAACAGTTTCGACATAGCTTTTGTCATCCAACACTAGTTTTTATTTAGTTATCGTCTCGTTTTCGTCAGTGAAAAAAGGAAATGAACACTGCTTCAGATGCAATCACAGTTCTAATCAGAAGAAAGCGTGTCGAAATGGCCGCTCTCAAACTGTAAAAGTTTAGCTCATCCAAGAATTTTAATTCTGCATTTACTCAAAAACCATAACTCATGTTGTTTTCGCGCGTCACTCATCCATTTGAACGTCCGTGTTTACTACAGTATGCGCGTCGTGTTAAATATATTCATCATATAAAGCCATTGTGTCTCTTCAGAAGACTTGAAGACTTCAGAAGATTTGGATTAGACACTCGATTGT
Organism: Gobiocypris rarus; assembly: GCA_023029165.1. Classification (NCBI taxonomy): domain Eukaryota; kingdom Metazoa; phylum Chordata; class Actinopteri; order Cypriniformes; family Gobionidae; genus Gobiocypris; species Gobiocypris rarus. The sequence goes on along the minus strand of CM040910.1, from coordinate 3,618,506 downwards.
TTTTTTTTAATGATGCCTTTATGACATTTTTTGTATCTTTTAAGTTTGAGAGGAATGGACAGAAATTAATTTGTGTTTGGGTGAATTATAAATAGGCCTACTACAGCAAGTTAAGCCTTGGATAAAACAACTATATATCGCAAATCATACCGCTTCCATCAACGATACATATCGTCACATTTTTATATCGCGATATTTTGTTACACCCCCAAACATGCGTAATTAGCATAATCTCCGCCCATGAGTAAGAACTGCAAATGATGTAGCCAGGAACGCTGTGGACTCTCTCTCAGGTTTGGATCCAGTATTTTGCATAAATGCTAAAGAGAGTAATTGGCCATATGACTAGCAATAAATATTAAATGATCGTGTGTCCACCAAAGCATGTTTTAGCCAGCTAAACACCTGGTGCTCTTCTGAAAACGGCCAGCTGGTGGCGCTTGAAAGCGCTTTGCAAGGGCAGCGTTTTCCAGCTGAGATACTTTGGTAGCTATGATACAGAATATCCATGGCAGTAATGTGTTACTAGTATCTCATTTTGATGAGTATTACTTAAAAAATGCAGTAAAAAGCAGTATTAACTCCATTATTGTTGTTGAGTCGGTGTACATGTGGGATGATTGGTCGGTGTAGTTTTTGTCCCGCCCCTCCTCCACTGTGATTGGACGGCCTGGTAAAAAATGACAGTGACAAACAAAACAAAACAAGACGGCGCAAATCAACTCTTGAAATATTATAATGGTAGGCCTGCCCTGCATCAAAATGCAATGTCATGTTTGCCTGAATCAGAACACACACCGTTCAAATGTTTTACGCACCATTTACTCGTGGTAGGGAGCAGGTGTACAGTACCAACTAACACTTTGAAAATACGAACATTTACATAAATCCAAAAATTTACGTCAGAGCGGCTTTACGAACGATTTACACACACATTTGTTCTGCTCGTGTTTCATGAATGAGGCCCATTGACTTTAATTGGTCTTAAAAAAGGTCTTAAATTTATCTCCATAAAACCCTGAATTTTGACAGTTACATCAGTTTTTTTCCCATGCAATAAATCCACGTCCTTGAATAAGCAATGTTTTACCTCTTTCTGCTTCAGGTGCGGCCGAAATTACATTGGAAAACATCACATCTCGACTCACTTGTAGCTCAAATATTAAATCGATATCGCTGAGACCCATTTTGCGTCCGAATCTTTTGAACTGATTCTTTTTAAATCAACTGGTTCAAAATAAATAACATATGATTAATTGGAGAATTCGACTGATTAAACTTGCAGTAGCAAACCTCTCAGTGATTCAGTGGTACGGTCATAGCGAGGTAAGTCAACACCTGAATTTGTCTCAGATTGAGTGTGCTCTAGATTGAGCTCAACCTATTTAAATCTTATTTGTGTGGCATTAGACACCTCTCTTTTACAGTTTTGTAAACATTCGCTCATCAATCCATGCACTTCTCTGACATACACCAGCTACCAACACATTTTCTGTCATGTATGCGTATGAAAGGCGAATGAGCCCATGAGAGTAAGTGTGGGGCGGGACAGGTGAAAGGCTACGGTACACCTATGTAGTGTGTCTGTATAGTTGTATTCTTTTATCAATGTGTACACTCTCAGAAAAAAAGGTACAGTAGAGGTACAATTTTGTTCCTTGGGGAACAAAACGTATAACTGTACCTTTAAAGGTACTCAATTGTTCCTTGGTGTACAGATATACCATTGTTTTCCTCTTCTTAGAGCAGGGGTAGGCAAGTTCAGTCCTGAGCCGCTGTCCTGCAGAGTTTGGCTCCAACCCTGAAAGACGTCTACAGAAGCTCTTATTGAGGATTAACAGAGGTTTAGATGTTAATGTCTTATTGAAAATGTGTGGTCACCATTATGGAGATCAGTGTTTCCTGCAGTTGGGCCGTTTGACTCTTGGCTTTTTGTGTGAGTTTGTGGTTTTTGTTACATTGTTAACAAAACACATAATCCATAAAGAAATTGTCATTAAGAAAAATGTATGACTAAAAATATTAATAAATAATATTCACCAACAACACTTTCTTACCACAGATCAGACGTTCTGAATTTTTATTTTTAAATACATTCTAGCGGGAAAAAAGTTTATACGCACACAGATATCAAGAATCATCATATGAATCTCAACAATGGTGACATACTTAATGCTGCAGTGCATGCTGGGAGCCATGAGTTTGATACTGTGGTGGTTTAGAAGGGTTGGAGCTAAACTCTGCAGGACATCAGCTCTCTAGGACCGAACTTGCCTACCCCTGACTTAAGCCACGTTTCCACCGCAGGAGCTTTCCCCAGGAACTAGGAACTTTGGGGTGGTACTCTGTGTGTTTCGACCGCAGGAACCAGGGTCTAAATGAAGTTCCGGGTAAATATTTCCCCCTCCGATAGTCCCTGCTCGCGAGGTAGTACTTTTTCAAAGTTCGAACTTTCGGGATGGGACTTGGGCGCTGAACATGCTGATTGGTTGAGTTCACGCAGGATTTTATTTCAACCCACATTTTTAAAAGTATCTTGCTCTTTAAAAGTATTGCTCTTTCTGTCCGGTGGTGCGCGTTGTCTCGCCATCTCACAGTCAATGTCCATAATAGCTGATAATAACATACTTTGTCTTATTTAAATCTAGCTTTACACGCTTAAAGCAGAATACGCTTTAGTATCAGTGCTCTCTTTTCCGCCGTTTTGTTAACTAGGCTAACGTTACCTCTTTAGTAAACCAGTACATAACCAGCAAAAGCAGCGCTGTTTGAATCTCCTCCATACTTGTTATTGTTGCATAGTGTCCCGCAAAAAATATTACTGTCCGTCGGTGACTGGGAGGAGCAGTCGCGCGCAATCCTACATCACCGGACTAATTTGCCTAATCTTCACGGTACTTTAGACCGCGTTGGAAACGCAAACAGTCGCAGGTCTGGGGGGGAAAAATTCCTTTAAAAAAAGTTCCTGGTACAAATTATTCCGGGTAATTTCGGTGGAAACGGGGCTTTAGAGCTACAAAAATGTAAATATAAGGGTACCACCCCAGTGCAGGGACCTTAAAAGGTACAATTATGTACTCTTTTTTTCACAGTGTACTTCTCTGTGTTTTTTTGGCTAAACAGGTCATTTATTGTCCAAACACACAGGAAAACTCCTGGAGAAGTCTCTGAGATCCACGTGACACACTATAAAGATGGCGTTTATAAAACAGGAGAGTGAAGACATAAAGATTGAAGAAGTGTTCAGCGTGAAACATGAAAATAAAGAGCAACAAACAGGTTAGTTTCATTCTCTTCTTTTTATCCTTATTGAAATGTTGAAAGGTAGGTAATTTATGTTTGTATATGTGTCATCAAATTTGATTTAAAAAATGATGTTTTGCTGCAGTAGACACTCTTTATTCCTCAAAACTCACTCAATTACAACTTTTAAAAGGAAATACGACCAAAAAACTTTGGGTGGCAATGGGAGAGTTTTTTATAAAAGTTACTTTTTAAAAAGAAATGCAATAAATGCTGTTTTTAATATTTATTTCACCATTTTTGCACATGTAAGCCAACAATATTCAGAACCTCATAACATTCAGAGGGTCAAAAATCAAAATTACAGACAGTAGTAAATATTGAGTTAAAGCAATAAATAAGTCATATGTCAAAAACCTGTTGACAACACAAACCAAACTCTTCCCGTCTCAGCTACAGTGTTTGAGGGCGGGGGAAAGGAGACGCTGTTCACCGGCAACCAATGGGCTGACATTATGCTAATTAGTTACAAACCTACGTAGGTTCAGCAGGAAGTGAGACTGGAATTACTGAAGACTCGATCCGGGCAGTTCAGAATCACTACTTTTGTTATAGGCCATAAAGTGAAAAAAAAGTATGAACACCCTTATGGACTTTTTAAAGAGATCTCTGCAAAATACCATGCAGGTTTTTTTGTCACTTTGCATAAATGTAATTGTGAATATAAAAAAAAATGAAAATCCTATGCTGCTGGTTTTGCTTGTAACTTTATTTATAATCATTTTAGCAACACACAATATCTCTCAAACTGACATTTATAGACTAATCAGGCATAACATTATGACCGGTGAATAACACTGATGATCTCTTCATCACGGCTCCTCATCTGTTAGCTTCTCAAACCTGTACTGGGGACCCCCCTCCTCACCACTGCACATTTAGCGTGTTCCCTTTTCTAACACACCTGATTCAACTCATCAACACAAACGCACCCCGGTATGCACCCTTAATGTTGAAACTTCTTGTCTAGACCAGTGGTTCTCAAACCTGCACCCTAAGTGTCTGTTGTGGTATACAAATTCAGATGAGAACACAACACAGGAAAGATGAGAAGGGGAAAGTTAGTGCAGGTTTTGTCTGAAAATAACTGGTAGAGGGGTTGGTGGTGTGCAAGTAGTAAGTTGTAATTTGGAGTGATGAAGAAATAATCGGAAATGTGCAGAGGTTTGACCAAAATGTTATCTGTGGTGCAGTTGCGTGTGTAGATGGGGTCAAGTTGGTTGCCAGATTTGTGGGTGTGTGAGGTGATGAGCCGTCTGAGACCAAATAAGGCTAGAAGGGAGTGGAAGTCTTTAGAATAAGGCTTGAAATCGCATAAGACTACAAGTGGAGCATCATCCTCAGGGAATGACAACAGCAGCACATACAGCTCCTCTGCAAAGGTTCCCAAATGACCTGGGGGGCAATACATCACTCCAATATGTTACTTACTCCAGTAAAAGGTCTACAGTGTCCGAACAGTGCACGCATATAAACAAGTTTATTTTTTTATATATCCCAATATGTCCGGGTTAACTTGTATTTGTTGTTGTTTTGCTTTAGACCTGATGCAGCTGAAAGAGGAGAGTCAAGACCTGGACGAAGTTGAAGTGAAAATTGAGAATGAGAAAGATCCTGATTTCAAAACTGGAGAAAAAGCCTTAAGTGGCTCAACGACAAAAAACGTTTCCTCAGGAAAGAAGACTAGAATTGATTTCACCTGCAAACAGTGTGGAAAAAGTTTCACTCGAAAGTCAAACCTTAATGTCCACATGAGAATTCACACCGGAGAGAAGCCGTTCACATGCCAAGAGTGTGGGAACAGTTTCAGTCGTAAATCAAGTCTTGAAATCCACATGCGAGATCACACCGGAGAAAACCCATTTACCTGCCAACAGTGTGGGAAGAGTTTCACTCAAAAATCAGGCCTTAATATCCACATGAGGGATCACACAGGAGAAATCTCCTTCACCTGCAATCTGTGCGGGAAGAGCTTCTCACGGAAAGAAAATCTACAGATTCACATGAGAATTCACACCGGAGAGAAGCTGTTCACATGTGATCAGTGCGGAAAGAGTTTTTCACTTAAAGGACTCATTAAGGACCACATGAGAATTCATCCATGTGCCTCAGAGAACGAACTGTTTAATATGTCATCAGTGTGGAAGGAGTTTCACAGACAGGACACAGCTTAAGAATCATGTAATAACTCACTGGAGAGAAGACCTTCACAATTCACAATTTTCACAGATCAAAGAGACTTGAAACATCATTTGCAAACCTTTTTCTCGAAAGAAACTTAAATGTTCTAAGTCTACCAAGAGATTTAGAAAAGAGCAATTTCAAAAGTCACCTGTAAATTTATAAAAAAGTGATTTAATCTTGTTCAGTGTCAGAAAAATTTATTTTGCCATCACGCTTGCAGATACACTTGATTTTTATTTTTAACATAGTCTAAATGTTAGATAATCTGCCTTGTTGTGAAATGCTATAGTGTAAATGGAGAAATTACACATAAAAGAACAAACTACATGAAATAATGAACATTGCATTGAATTATTTGATTCCTCTGTAGTGAGCGAATGCATGGTTTATAAACATATGGTTTCAGTTGTGACTTGAATATGGCTTCGGTTGGGTGTGGGCGACGACATCAGGTATTTAAGTCACATCATGCATGCTTCGGTACGCCTGCTCTGGTGTGACATAGGGCGTGTGAATCACATGTGCTGTTCTTGCGTAAAGGAAGTTTTATGCGAGGCTGATGCAAATGTCTATGCACTCTTGTGTTTGTCTGATGTGGTGCATCTGTTGCTTTCTTAATCTGGTATCGCTAATCGAGTCCGGATTGTACTTTGTGATGTGATCAGCCGAATTCAAGTCACTATAAAGAGTGAAGTGAGAATTTATGACAGTGTGGAGCCTCTTCTGTGTGGCCTGTAGTGTCTTAGTCCTGTATCAAATGGTCCGGGACAAGTGGATTTTTTGAAGGGGCAAGTGAAAAATAGTTTTACTTGCCCGACCGTACAAGTGATAAAATGTCAAAAACTAAAATGTAACTAAAATGTAGGGAATCACCAAAATGCAAGAATGATTCTACATTCATTTAGTGTAAGTGGCGATCGATAGTTGATAATATATAATGTATAATGAACTGCCGGTAACAAGGTTGCGCTGTTGACGCTCGCGCAGCCTCTCGAGGAGAAATCAAAACAAATCAGCGCCGCTCACAGAGAGAAACTCAGTCACACTGCGGTAAAAAGTATAAATGTGAATGGTTCGAATGGTTAGGAATCAGCGTTTTAATTCAGAATTCGGATTGCCAATGTCACGTAATTTCAGCAGTTTGGCAGATTGACATGCAATCCGGATCATGAATCAATACGCTAATTCATAACCGTTCTAATCTTTGTTCGCGGATTGAAAACAAACATGGAAGAGAAGACAATGCTGAATAAAGTCGTAGTTTTTTTTAATTTTTGGACCAAAATGTATTTTCAATGCTTCAAGAGATTCTAACTAACCAACTGATGTCACATATGCATTACTTTGATGATGTTTTGATTACCTTTCTGGAAAGGGACAGTATACCATGCATACATTTAATGGAGGACCAGAAAGCTCTCGGACTACAACAAAAGTTGGAACAGTATGGAAAACGCAAATAAATAAAGAAAGTAGTGATTTCTAAATTTACTTTGACTTGTATTTCATTGCAGACAATATGAACACAAAATATTTCATGTTTTGTCTGGTCAACTTCATGTCATTTGTAAATATGCATCCTTTCCTGTCATTCAGACCTGCAACACATTTCAAAAAAAGTTGGGACAGGAGCAATTTAGGGCTAGTAATGAGGTAAAATGGTTAAATAATTATGTGATTTTAAACAGGTGATGTCAACAGGTGATTGTAATTATGATTTGGTACATAAGCAGTGTCCAAGAAAGGTCTAATCCTTTAGGAGCAAAGATGGGCCGAAGATCGCCAGTTTGCCAACAAATACGTGAGAAAATTATTGAAATGTTTAAAAACAATGTTCCTCAAAGAAACATAAGAAGAGATTTGGATATTTCACATTCAACAGTGCATAACATAATTAAAAGATTCAAGAAATTTCAGTGCGTAAAGGACACGGGCGCAAGCCTAAGCTGAACAACTGTGATCTCCGATCCCTCAGGCGGCACTGCATCAAGAAATATAAAATTGAGCGTGCACCAGTAAAAAGGGCAGAGCTGAGCTGAGCGGGTGGGCAGGCGAGCGATTCTCTCCTGAGAACAGTCTAATTGGCAGTAAATAAATATTTAAACTTTAAATATTAATTAAATATATCAGTTTTTTTAACTAATACCATGCTTTCGAAAGATAGATGGTGGTCCAGTGGGGTAAACCATTTAACTGACATGCAGAAGTTCGACACACACCAGTGTGTTTTTGAGCAAGGCACTTTACTCCAGGTTGCTCCAGGGGGATTGTTCCTGTAATTAGTGCTTTGGATAAAAGAGTCTGCCAAATGCGTAAATGTAAGTGGAAGCATACAAATAGAAAACAAAATGGGAGCCAAGATAGAGCCCTGGGGGACACCACAGTCCAGCGGGACGGAACCAGAGTGAAATTGTCCAATGCTAACAGAGAAACTCCTGTTTGAAAGATATGAGAGAAACCAGCACAGGGCCTGTTCTAGGCGAGATTAAAGAACGTTATGGTCTATCGTATCGAAAGCAGCGCTCAAGTCTAAAAGAACCAGTGCTACTGAATCCCCAGAGTCGGTGGCTAATAGAACATCATTTAATACTTTTAGAAGAGTAGTTTCAGTAGAATGTAGCTTCCTAAAACCAGATTGAAATATATCAAAAATATTGTATTCCACCAGAAAACTTTGGAGTTGATGGAGAACAATTTTCTCAAAAATCTTTGCTAAAAAAGGTCAATTTGAAATAGGTCTAAAATTAGATAAATCAGAACAATCTAAATTTGGCCTTTTAAGTCTGGGTTGTACAGAGGCATGTTTTAAAAAGTCAGGAACAGTTCCTAGTTTAGTTCAGTCCCAGGCATTTGTTTACGAGATTTAAAAGTGTCGGACCAACTTCTTGACTTGTCTTCAATGAGCCCAAAAGGGCCCATGTCACACATCTCTTCATCTCTCTGCACTGGCTAACACTCGCTGCCCGCATCAAGTTCAAGGCCCTGACACTCCCTTATGGATCCACCACAGGCTCGGCACCAGCATATTTCGACTCGCTGCTACGAGTCTACACCCCTACCAGAAGCCTTCGCTCAGGTAAGGAGCGTAGGCTTATGGTACCATCACAGAGAGGCATGAAATCCCTCTCCAGAACTTTTTCATTCACCATTCCTGGCTGGTGGAACGATCTTCCTACCTCCATTTGGAAAGCAGAATCACTGTCATCATTTAAAAGACTGAACTCATCTCTTCCGTGAGCACTTAATCTTATCATAAACATTTTTTTTCTCTTTTATTCCCTCCCATTCAAGCTTAAGGTCACTCTAAGTAATGTCTAAAACTTGGTATTTAAGGCACTTTTTTCGTTTCTTCGCCTATTCGTGACTGATCGCTTCCTGTACTCCTCAGTTGTAAGTCGCTTTGGATAAAAGCGTCTGCTAAATGCATAAATGTAAATTATTCATATAATTGTTAATATAATAATAATTAGAAATGTATACTATAATAATGATGTCTTCTTCATATTTCAGTATAAATGTATGATTAAGAAAGTTTGTAATTTCTGAGGGAAAAATAAGGTCAATGCAGATATAAACTCTACCTGTTTCTGTTTGGTATTGTAACTTGAACACGTGTGACTTGAGACTTGAACACGTGTGACTTGAGACTTGAACACGTGTGACTTGAGACTTAAAGAATGTGTGACTTGAGACTTGAATGCAGTGTCTTGAGACTTGAACACGTGTGACTGGAGACTTGAACACGTGTGACTTGAGACTTAAAGAATGTGTGACTTGAGACTTGAATGCAGTGTCTTGAGACTCGAACACGTGTGACTTGAGACTTGAATGCAGTGACTTGAGACTCAAACAGCTGAGACTTGAATGCAGTGACTTGAGACTTCAACACATGTGACTTGAGACTTGAATGCAGTGACTTGAGACTCGAACACTTGTGACTTGAGACTTGAATGCAGTAACTTGAGACTTCAACACATGTGACTTGAGACTTGAATGCAGTGACTTGAGACTCGAACACTTGTGACTTGAGACTTGAATGCAGTGACTTGAGACTCGAACATGTGACTTGAAACTTGAATGCAGTGACTTAAGACTTGAACATGTGTGACTTGAGACTCGAACACGTGTGACTTGAGACTTGAATGCAGTGACTTGAGACTCGAACACGTGCGACTTGAGACTTGAATGCATTGACTTGAGACTTGAACACATGTGACTTGAGACTTCAAATCGGTTAGACATGACTTTGGCTTGCACTTCATAGTCTCTGTCGGTATCACAAATATATCTAAGACATTGAAACTGGCCAAAAGGTTTATTATTTTTGAGCCAATCTGGTTGTTTCTGTCTGGTGTTTTACGATACACAGTATTATGGAGCTTCCCATCCTTACTATTAGAAATGGTTAAATCTAAAAAGTTAATGGTGGTTTATAATGTTCCATGCACAGTTTTACATTCCTGTCATTGTTGTTCAAGTGATCATACAACTTTAACAGTTCTTCATAAGAACCACTCCATATCTAGAAAATATTATCAGTGTACCTCCTCCACCATTTGAGTGTGTTACTGTAGTTGTTAAAATAGACAAAATCCTTCTCCCATAAACCTAAAAAAATAAGTCTTAAGAAAGGAAAACATTATTTTTAAGTGTCTATTCAGTGAGCTGAATAATTCAGAGGGAGGTAAAGAGTCTACTGTATAGGCCTATTCATTAGAAAATGTTGTAAAGCTTTCAGTGTGTAATCATGAGCAATATTTGTGTTCAGGGACTCCACCTCCAATGTGGCTAAAAAACGATATGATAGGCCTGCCCGGAGGAGATTCGAGAGACTTAAGAACCTTTGGGAGCATTTAGAAGGTGTTTATTCTAGGATGTTGACAATGAAGGAAATCATGCTGTTTTGAAATCCACCCAGTATCCTTGGCTGTGAGCAACAGTTCTTGTAATCTCTCTTTTGTGTTGTCTTTTGGATTGGTCAATAGCCATTGATAATAGTCTTGATTGTTCAGTTGCTGTAAGGCTTCTTAAACATATTTGTCTTTGACCATTACCTCAACAGCTCCCCCTTTGTCTGCAGATTTTTATAATTATAGATGCATTCTTTGCCAAGTGATCTATTGCCCTTTTGGGATTTGGTCAGATTCTCCCTGATTCTTTGATTGGATGATTGAAACTCTCTCAATGTCAATGTCCACAATTTGTAGTAAAAGCAGTCAAAGTCACATTCGAAACTGGAGGCATAAAGTATGATTTTGCTCTAAAGGGAGATCTTTGGGCTGAATTATAATTTCTCTGATTATTTTGGTAATACTAAACTTTGAGGTGGAGGCTTCGGTGGCATCTAAATAGATCCACCTTTGTATTAAACTCATTTGTTAGGTAAGTAGGAGAGAAAGAGAGTCCTTTAGATAACACGCTGACACAGTCAGGGCTCAGGAACAGCCTCGGCCTCAGGAACAGATCTGTAGACTAGGACTGGCTCAGGAACAGATCTGTAGACTAGGACTGGCTCAGGAACAGATCTGTAGACTAGGACTGGCTCAGGAACAGAATCGGGCTCAGGAAGAGATCTGTAGACTAGGACTGGCTCAGGAACAGACTCTGGCTCAGGAACAGATCTGTAGACTAGGAATGGCTCAGGTACAGACTCGGGCTCAGGAACAGATCTGTAGACTAGGACTGGCTCAGGTACAGACTCGGGCTCAGGAACAGATCTGTAGACTAGGACTGGCTCAGGTACAGACTCGGGCTCAGGAACAGATCTGTAGACTAGGACTGGCTCAGGAACAGACCACTAGACTAGGACTGGCTCAGGAACAGACACAGGCTCAGGAACAGATCTGTAGACTAGGACTGGCTCAGGTACAGACTCGGGCACAGGAACAGATCTGTAGACTAGGACTGGCTCAGGTACAGACTCGGGCTCAGGAACAGATCTGTAGACTAGGACTGGCTCAGGTACAGAGTCGGGCATAGGAACAGATCTGTAGACTAGGATTGGCTCAGGAATAGACCTGTAGACTAGGACTGGCTCAGGAACAGATCTGTAGACTAGGATTGGCTCAGGAATAGACCTCTAGACTAGGAATGGCTCAGGAACAGATCTGTAGACTAGGACTGATTTAGGAAGAGACTTGGGCTCAGGAACAGGTCTGTAGACTAGGACTGGCTCAGGTACAGCCTCGGGCTCAGGAACAGATCTGTAGACTAGGACTGGCTCAGGAAAGCCGTTTTGACAAATGTCGACCAAACACACTGCCATCATTGAAAGCACAGAGGAAGACCAGATAAACTCAGGAACCAGAGAAATATCAGCAAGAATACTAGAAGATGGCGGCTTAGAAAATCTGGCTTTTCTGACCGTTCTCAGAGATGGATCAGACAATTTAGTGATCAGGCCCCAATGGGGATAGGAGGCCTTGGTGTGCTTAACTGCTGCATCAACGACGTCCGGGAACACAGGGAAGGTGTCCGTGACAGCTGAAGACTGAAAGGTTTCTATCCGCCGGAAGTTATTTTAGTCTATAAAGTTTTAAATATGGATATTTTTCTTACACAATCGTGCCACTTCGCTTCAGAAGCCCCGGAGCAGCTATATGATGGATAGATGCACATTTATGATGGATAGATGCACTTTTATGATAGATGGATGCACTTTTATGACGGATAGATGCACTATTGTGGACTTCAAAAATGTTATAAAACTTGGAAAGGACTTTTTAAATATGACTCTTTTTATTCGTCTGAAAGAAGAATGTCATATAAACCTCGGATGAATTAAAAAAATGATCATACAACATTTCAAAACTGTCGAGGATAATATACACAAAAAAAGCAGAAGGCTTATTTCCATTGTGGTCCTCTATCATAGATGTACAAAAATTAGCATCAAGTTCAGAATCTCACATTACATCCCATTTAATTAATGATAAATCAGGCAATTTTTTAACTTCCTTTATAAAAATGCTTTCTACTTTTATCTGCTTCATACAACGAGGTAAATCATTCCAGGCTGTAGCACTAGTAGCACTAGTATATACAGGGAGTGCAGAATTATTAGGCAAATGAGTATTTTGACCACATCATCCTCGTTATGCATGTTGTCTTACTCCAAGCTGTATAGGCTGGAAAGCCTACTACCAATTAAGCATATTAGGTGATGTGCATCTCTGTAATGAGAAGGGGTGTGGTCTAATGACATCAACACCCTATATCAGGTGTGCATAATTATTAGGCAACTTCCTTTCCTTTGGCAAAATGGGTCAAAAGAAGGACTTGACAGGCTCAGAAAAGTCAAAAATAGTGAGATATATTGCAGAGGGATGCAGCAGTCTTAAAATAGCCAAGCTTCTGAAGCGTGATCATCGAACAATCAAGCGTTTCATTCAAAATAGTCAACAGGGTCGCAAGAAGCGTGTGGAAAAACCAAGGCGCAAAATAACTGCCCGTGAACTGAGAAAAGTCAAGCGTGCAGCTGCCAAGATGCCACTTGCCACCAGTTTGGCCATATTTCAGAGCTGCAACATCACTGGAGTGCCCAAAAGCACAAGGTGTGCAATACTCAGAGACATGGCCAAGGTAAGAAAGGCAGAAAGTCGACCACCACTGAACAAGACACACAAGCTGAAACGTCAAGACTGGGCCAAGAGATATCTCAAGACTGATTTTTCTAAGGTTTTATGGACTGATGAAATGAGAGTGAGTCTTGATGGGCCAGATGGATGGGCCCGTGGCTGGATTGGTAAAGGGCAGAGAGCTCCAGTCCGACTCAGACTCCAGCAAGGTGGAGGTGGAGTACTGGTTTGGGCTGCTATCATCAAAGATGAGCTTGTGGGGCCTTTTCGGGTTGAGGATGGAGTCAAGCTCAACTCCCAGTCCTACTGCCAGTTTCTGGAAGACACCTTCTTCAAGCAGTGGTACAGGAAGAAGTCTGCATCCTTCAAGAAAAACATGATTTTCATGCAGGACAATGCTCCATCACACGCGTCCAAGTACTCCACAGCGTGGCTGGCAAGAAAGGGTATAAAAGAAGAAAATCTAATGATATGGCCTTCTTGTTCACCTGATCTGAACCCCATTGAGAACCTGTGGTCCATCATCAAATGTGCGATTTACAAGGAGGGAAAACAGTACACCTCTCTGAACAGTGTCTGGGAGGCTGTGGTTGCTGCTGCACGCAATGTTGATGGTGAACAGATCAAAACACTGACAGAATCCATGGATGGCAGGCTTTTGAGTGTCCTTGCAAAGAAAGGTGGCTATATTGGTCACTGATTGGTTGGATTTTTGATTGGTTTTTGAATGTCAGAAATGTATATTTGTGAATGTTGAGATGTTATATTGGTTTCACTGGTAAAAATAAATAATTGAAATGGGTATAAATTTGTTTTTTGTTAAGTTGCCTAATAATTATGCACACCTAAATAGGGTGTTGATGTCATTAGACCACACCCCTTCTCATTACAGAGATGCATATCACTTAATATGCTTAATTGGTAGTAGGCTTTCCAGCCTATACAGCTTGGAGTAAGACAACATGCATAACGAGGATGATGTGGTCAAAATACTCCTTTGCCTAATAATTCTGCACTCCCTGTATATATATATATATATATATATATATATATATATATATATATATATATATATATATATATATATATATATATATATATATATATATACACTCTGGATGAGCTTAAGGCCGCTATCGAAGCATCCTGGGCCTTGTAGAAGAAAAATTTTATCATAGAAGAAGATTTATGTTTGAGTTCATTCAGAAGTCAACCTTTTTCAGCTGTTCAGACACAGCTTCTGCTGAAGCCCAGGGGGGGTAACGGTGGGACATCTAAAATGTGAGCTTTCCCGATAAAGGGTGTCGGATCATTTAAATTATATTAGCTACAGGGAAGGGACCATTTACATATTGTGTCTCTGCTTTTTACTCTGTGGAAAAATACTGGGGGGGTTGCTTAAACATTGGGGGTATAAGAGCTGACTCTTCTTTGTTCTAGTCAGTTCACACTTGTGGTCACCACGAGTATGGTTGCTTCAACTGTGGATTCATTTCTTGCAAGAAATTAAATCTTTAAAGACACAATTGGCTAAGGTTTGTCTCTTATTCAGAAATGCAATGGAGTTAACGTATTTTTGCCGCAACAATTCTGGTGTCAGGAAGTGAGGATTCCTTGGATGTGCCTTTTTGGACCCTGAGAGCGGACGGTGATTGATCATCCTGGACTTTAGAGTCACAGCCTTACCCCGACTGATTAAGGGAGAAGGGCCGGCTGCTCTAGGGGTTCTGGAGGGTCCGACGAACTGGAATAAGAGAAAATGAACCCGAGGTGGAACGGGACACTCTGGTAAGAGACAAATCCAAAATTTTGGGAATTTTAATGTCAATTTGGTTAAATTAAAATTTGGGAAACTAAGGGTTAAACCATAGGGGGAGTCTGGTTCTGTGGTCAACGCGATTAAGAAATTCTGGGAGAATTGAGATCATGGAACGTGATTAAGAAATTCTGGGAGAATTGAGATCATGGAATGTGATTAAGAAATTCTGGGAGGATTGAGATTGGCGAGAGTGATCAAGAAATTCTGTGAGAATTGAGATCGTGGAATGCGATCAAGATATTCTGGGAGAATTGAGATCACAGAGGGCGCTGGAAGCGTCCGCCCGTCTGTCCTGGGTGAAGGATCAGATCTGTACGGAGACGTCCGACAGATTAATAGCGTGCACGCAAAAGACCACAGAAAGACTGCCACTATGGAATATCCCAAAGAAGCTAGCAGAATATGATACACCGGTATTTTGTCAAATGAAAAAATTATATGGCCAAGATATAGAGAAATTTATTAAATTTCATGATTTCCAAAAGAAAAGAAAAGCTGTGAGTCAACAGGATGAGAGGGGTGAAATAATCTGTTGAGGAGAGGAGACAAATCTAAGGGCTTTTGTGGGGGATGTGTGTGAGAAATGCAAATGAAGATTGTTATAAGAAGCAGATAACAGGGAAAGGAAGATGTTGTCTGATCACACAGAAACTACAGCTGTTGGATAACAGTTTGTGATAACAAAATTAGAGCTAACAATTTGAGAGACATGATCAGTAACTTGATCAGGCCGGATAAAGTTTTTGAGACGAGAGAGCTGTAAGCAGCTCTGCTCTGAAGCCAGCAATTTAAAGAAATGAGTAGAACTTAATAAGAAAATGGGCAGCAATGTTTTAATAATGTTTAGAAAATTATACGGCAATTTAAGTGGCTACAAATTAATTGAAAACAAGAGAAATTCAAATTTCTAGATGTTAGTGCATAATGAATAATGAATAATCATGGGTTGTAAAATGGGTGGAATGCCATTAAACCCTGAAGGAAAGATCCCAGTAACTGTGGGAATCTGATAACATTAAACCCTGAAGGAAAGATCCCAGTAACTGTGGGAATCTGATAACATTAAACCCTGAAGGAAAGATCCCAGTAACTGTGGGAATCTGATGTGATTTTTGTTTTGAAAAAGCAGATGAAAGATACCATGAATTGCTGAATGACACAGAGTGTTTTAATTGTGGTCAGCAGGGCTGTGTCCACTCACCCATAAGGTGTCGAAGGTGTGACAAATGCGGCAACCACACTAAACCCAGTAAAAATAAATGAATACAGAGATGAGATTTAAACTCTGTCTAAGAAAATAATGAAATAACAATAGGGTTATAATAAATATGTTCTTGCTTTTCATCTATCTATCTGTCTGTCTAGCTATCTATCTATCTGTCTGACTGTCTATCTATCTGTCTGTCTGACTGTCTGTCTGTCTGTCTATCTGTCTGTCTAGCTATCTATCTGTCTGTCTAGCTATCTATCTATCTAGCTATCTATCTATCTATCTATCTATCTATCTATCTATCTATCTGTCTGTCTAGCTATCTATCTATCTATCTATCTATCTATCTATCTATCTATCTATCTATCTGTCTGTCTGTCTGTCTGTCTGTCTGTCTGTCTAGCTATCTATCTGTCTGTCTGTCTATATCTATATCTATCTGTCTGTCCATCTGTCTGTCTATCTATCTATCTATCTATATCTATCTATCTATCTATCTATCTATCTATCTATCTATCTATCTGTCTGTCTGTCTGTCTGTCTGTCTATCTGTCTATCTATCTATCTATCTATCTGTCTGTCTAGCTATCTATCTGTCTGTCTGTCTAGCTATCTATCTGTCTTTCTATCTATCTATCTGTCTATCTGTCTTTCTATCTATCTGTCTGTCTGTCTATCTATCTGTCTATCTATCTATCTGTCTGTCTGTCTATCTATCTATCTATCTATCTATCTATCTATCTATCTATCTATCTATCTATCTATCTATCTGTCTGTCTAGCTATCTGTCTGTCTATCTATCTGTCTGTCTATCTGTCTGTCTGTCTGTTTAATACTTTCAAATAAAGAAATCTCACTTCTGTCTTCTTAATTTATTTTGCGAGTGTGTATCTTTCATTCTTTATTTAAAAATAAATTTTTTTTCACATTAACTCATACCACCTTTAATATTATTTTCAAATATGCAGATCCAAGCTCTGAGGTCTAAGAAAGAATGTGAGATAGGCATTGCCGTCGCAAAGTCAACGGACAAAAAAGCTCTTAAATCCTGCATCATTCTGAGCTGAAAACACTCCAGACACATCATTGGCTGGTGAGGGAGGTGGGAAAAATGTATTAATATCTTTGGGAAATGCTTTGCAGCTGAAAAATAATCTGAACAGAGAAATATAGAAACATATAGTAAAAATGACTGTTCAGCCATTGTTAAATAATGATGTTAATAAAACACTGGGATGAGGTAACAATCCAATGCTATTTTCAAGTGTTGGTAACAGTGACCAGGGACATAGGATCGATTACCACACAGCACATGGTAGAATTCATGAGGAAAGTACGGAGAAACAGTCTCTCAAAGGTTAAAGTTATCTTTATATCTTTAATTACTTTAAATAGTTATATAACAGTTACATAACAATCATATTACTTTTATTTTTATGTTTTACATTAAAATTTCATGTGGACTTTGATGACTATGAAGTAGGGGAACGCAGAAAATGTTCGGACGAAAATGGAATGATCAGTTTGGGGCCGAAATAAAAAAAAAACAGCCGAAAATGTAAACCAGAAAATGAATGTCACCCGTGCGCGAGTGCTTAGGTTTCCCTCCCAGACCGCTCGAGCTGTTGTCACGCGTCTGCCTATCAAAGATTAAGCATGTCAGTATTTTAAAGTTTCAGATGAGGACACCAAAGTTGCAATGTGTAACATTTGTTCTGCAAGAGGGAGTGCGGAGCCAAAGAACTGTCTATTAAACTATTTTAATTGATGGAACATAAAACTTGAAGAATAACATTATTTGGTATTACTACTTTATAAAATATCTTAGGTTTTGTTATGTAACGGTTAATAAAAGTTTGATTCTATTGGTTTGTGATTTTTTAAATTTCAGATCCATTAAATTCAAGCAATTTATATATATAAATAGTATACATTTTTAAAAGAAGCCCATTTTGGCTCTGGTTTTCGGCCAAGTGCATCCTAAATTTTTGGTTTCGGTCCAGAATTTTCCTTTCGGTGCATCACTAGTATGAAGGAATGATACGTTTCCTGAATGTCAGGTGTAGGTGAATGCTTAACCGACTGCTTTGCAGTAAATTCCTCCAGTTGGAAGTTCTCTGTATGTCATTGTTGAGACTGAGGATTACCTATCTGTGTATTCACCTGACACAAGCCCTCCAGCCTGAATTTCCCCTGTTGCAAGCTCTGTCTGCCAGTCCTTCAAGAGGAATTCATACCTGAATACTCACCTGATTACAGCGAAGCCGCTCACCCGAGCACTCCCCTACATTGTACTCTGTGGGGCTCCGGTTGGTCCGCAGGACGGAACGACCCTGCCGAGAAGACTCACCATTTTAGATCCCCTTTCCCTTTTTTATATTCAATAAAATATTGCTACTTGAAGCCTTGTCTGTCGTCCTTGCCGGGGTCTCTGTCCGACTCCCCAAGGGTGGTACGGGTCTTGGGGGCGGGTGCAGCCGGATTGGCCACTTGTGTAGTTTCACTCTAGGTCCGTGTCTTTGTTTAATCTTGTGCAGTATCTTCATGCAGTATCCAGCCAGGTGTTTATGGTAGACCCAGCAGGACATGACGAAGAAGCAAAGCCCATGCATGCAGCCAGTAGATCTCAGCAACTCTTGTGCTTGATATCTACTGTAAAATGTGTTACAAATGAGGAAAAAGCTCCTAGTGTAAAGAGGCCCACAGGTTTTTGTGTGTTGTTTTCTTGTCATGTGGTGTTAAATGGTGAATAATATGCTGTGCCCTTGTCTGTTTATGGTCTCAGTAAAAACTATATGGAGGACACATTAAGCAGAGCTGTACAGAAAAAACATGAACTTATCTTGTGTTATGTAGATGGCAAAAGAAGTCGTTGGTGTTTTTCCAAGTATCCCTTGCCATTTGACAATCAACCCATCCCAGAAGCACATGACATATCTGCGACTGACAATGGCAGAGGAGCTTCTGAAAGCCTCAGCTCATTTATTTCTAAGACAAAAATGCCTGTCATTTAAACTATTATTGTCTAATTAGCTCGAAATAAAGGAAATCAATTGGATATTAGGAGTAAAGAGTTCTCAGTTTAGATTAAGTCACAGAAAATTAGAAAATATAATTAAAAAGATGCCCTAGAATGAGTTGAAACTATATTTTAAATTGTTTTCTGATATCTACATAGAGGCTTGAATAACACATGAATTATGGATGAAGACTACCCAAATCTGGCCCCTACGCTTCCTAGACATACAGGCAATAATACATGCATTCACCTTCACTATTTCTCTCAGAAACGATGATCGTGTTGTAAGTACTCTGTGTATCCTTAAATTATTTTTTCACAACACCGGCAAAGATCGTTTACACTCATCTTATTTCTTCTAACGTTACTTAATCCAGCGCGCGTGCAGACAGGGTTGCCAAGTTTTTTTGCAATGCCGCACAATTGCTACTATAGCCAATGGCGTTTGGTTGGCAAAATATGTTATTTTGGCAAGGTTGCCTGCTAAAATTCGCATTCCTGGGTCTATATATCACATAATTGGGGTCGCTTCAACCCGCAGACATGGAGAACAACCCGTAGGAAAAACACGGACTTGGCAACCCAGTGCAGTTGAGTTCTGTTCACATTTGACACCTAACGTTACGCGTCGCTCCGTTGCTCTGATTGGTTGTAGGTCTATCCAATTGAGGTCTTTCCTGGTTCCTTTCCCATAATCGCAGCCCAATGGAGCAGTATCAGACTCATATCTCACTAGGATTGAGTATGACCACATCAGGCTAATTTATGGTCAGACCAGAAGTGGAAACTAACTGCCCAGGCAAAACAAAACCATAAAGAGTGACACACTGCCACTTCAATAACACTGAATTATGGATGAAGACTACCCAAATCTGGCCCCTACGCTTCCTAGACATACAGGCAATAATTCAAGCACTCAAAATCAATACTCAATCCCATCCGCTTTTGGAGAAGTTGCGCCTCCCAGTAAAAAGGCTTTTGTAAGCCACTCGCCATTCTATTAAGGCCTGAGTTTCCTCAGCAGTCCCTTGAGTAAATATATTGCTTTTAATGTACTATAATACAGCTCTAAAAGAAGTTGGTATAAAAATTAAATAAAGACAAGCAAACAATTTGGTCAAGAATACAACGCTGAGCTCTAGTACAACATTTACATTGAATAATAAAAAAAAAAAAGGTTTTGAAACGTAACTTTGCCCTTTGGCAAAATGTTTAGTCTGGTAGAAATAGAAATTGTGTCATGTTTAGCCACTGCAGAGACATCAGAGGCAGCGGCACATTTCAGGAGGACTGAAGTAAGGCTGCTCTCGGCGAGATACATGAGCTCTGAGCACCCGGTGACCGGCCGGATCCAACATTTCAAATTAGAGCTAACTTTATAAATGGACTGTAGATTTGAGGTGTACAAAACTATATTTTCACCTCAAAAACTCTTTCAACTGCATTTCATGAAACAACAACAATAGTATTTCAAAAATTACATTTGTGGGTTTTCTCCTCTGCCATTACTGATCATCCGTTGGTCAGTGAGATGCATTCTGGGATACCGGTCTGTCTGAAGTTCACACAAGTCTCCTCTCGATGCATCCTCGATAAATGCTGTTTTACTAAACGAGGTTCAGGAGGAACATGTCAGATAATTGACACAGGTGGAGAGTACTCAGCTAATCAACAAAGAGGTATATATACAAGCCGTCTTACCTCCATTTTGTTGACAGTTTTTCCAGCATCCCTCCACCACCCCTTCTCCACATTTAGCTCTTTTTTTTCCTTTTTAAGTTCTAAACTCTTACATACGGGGGGTACTCTGGGTTCGGGCCATAGTCCGAGCTCGAAGCCCTCCCCCCCGGACAGCACGCCACATACGCAATTAAATTTACTCTATAAATTATATGTAAGTGTGAACTCGTGAAAAGTGGCGGATCAAGGACACATCCGGGGATCTGAACTGTACTTGGCTAGATGTGAACTTTGAACTGGAACAGTCCTTGGGCAACGACTCATGACATTTCACAAGTCCACGAGAACACGAGTACAGACGAGAACACATATTGAGAAACGGCCGCTGTCAAGCAGGTGGCGCTGATTACTGCTAGTAAATAGCTCAGCATGGAGTGATAGTACCAAACGGACTCTGTGCTTGCTTCACATTTGATGTGTGCGTATATTGTATGAGAAGTAAGTTGATCTTATGTACTTCAGCTTATGTTAACTGTTTGATGAACTGAATTTATGTTTGGTTGATAACCCTTGTTTAATGATACTTTACATTGAAGTAATGATTCATTTGTTCCTGTATTCACATTAAGTGTTTCTGTTACCTCTCAATACATTTATCGAGTTAATTAATTGTTTCTGTTATGTTGATTATTTTATTGTATGCTTTGTTTTAGACCACACACAAATGTATGGAAGCAGCAATGATTTTTTTTGGAGCAATGTGCTGAAATAAAGAGCAAAGAACTTAAGAAACATAATGCTTCTTCATGTCTCTAACTTATCCCTGTATATTCTGGCCTAGCGTGAGGTGTTTTGGGCCGATGCCAAACATATTGCCAACCCCTGCCATACACCGTATCCTCCGGAGGACGCAGCCTTTGGGATGAAATAAGACACAGCTAGTAAACCCAGTCACATGCTTCATTCCTGAGGGAATCAACCGGTTTGAGCTCCAACCAATGATAACAATCTCACGCTGCGGTTTAACGTCTAATGAAAATGTTTTTGCTGTTCTTGTTGTGTTTCCAGAGCTTTATCCAGCAGATTTCCTCAGCGTGCTGTGTTTGGAGTCAGTCTAGTGCAGTCCATCTCATCTAAATTTTGTCAATATGGTGGAATAAAACATCACCTATGGAACTTATATGACAATGCTATTTGAATTATAGAACATTTAACCAAATGTAATATTATGTGGCATTTTACATGGTTCTGAATTAGATTTTTTTAATTGAATATTGAACACTTGAAATTTACCACAATTTAAATGTTTTTACTGCAGAATTTTAAAGACATGTATTTTAAAACAGTGGATTTTTTTGTTCTGAATTTGTTCTGCCTGCAAATATACAGTTTTTATACAAAATATACAGAAGAAATTCAGAATATCACATTTAATATTGTATTATTATTATTATTATAAATGTCACTGTGGTGTGGCTGTTAAAAGGCTCACGACTGTAAAGTACATAAACAGTCCTTTAATTTAAAGGATCAAACTATGAGACACGTAAGAGGAAACTTGGAGAAAACTTGGATTAAACAGAACAATCCACAATACATTTTACCATTTTAAACAAAATCAACGCAAGACAAAGAACAGACTGAAACAGGGCATTTATACACATGGCAAACAGAACTAATGAGACCAACTACACACAACAGAGTCAAAACACAAACAGACTTAACATGTTATAATTAATGGATACTAAAATAATAATAATAACTATTAAAGCTGCAAGCAGCATTTAGCGGGGTTCAAGCATTTAAGGCCTTTAAGGACTTAAAGCCTAAAAGCATCAAAAGACACCAAGGTTCATTTAGAAAGCATTTAACCACTGACATAATAGATGAAAATGACCATTTACAGCCAATAAAGGATATTTAATATAGGATATGTATGGTTTTCAAAGCTTTTTGTCAGTTATAGTGCCACCTATGGTCTAATTTACCATGTACTAGCATAGTTTACCATGATTTACCATGTTCTAGTGTTATTTACCATGATTCACCATAGTTTACCTTGATTTACCATGATATTCCCTGTGTTAGTGATTTAACATACTTTACCGTGATTCGCCATATTTTACCATGAATTACCATAGCTTACATTGATTTAGCATGTCCTGGCATGATTTACTGTGATTTACCATGTTCCAGTTTGATTTACCATGATTCTAGCCTGATTTACCATAGTTTACTACGATTTACCATGTTTCCACATTCTAGTATGATTTATCATGATTTACCACATTGTAGTATGATTTACCATGATCCTAGCCTGATTTACCATAGTTTACCATGATTTACCATGATTTACCATGTTTCCACATTCTAATATGATTTACTATGATTTACCACATTGTAGGATGATTTACCATGATCCTGGCATGATTTACCATAGTTTACCATGATTTACCACGAGTTACCACATTCTAATATGATTTACCATGATTTACCACAAATTGCCACATTCTAATATGATTTACCATGATCCTAGCCTGATTTACCATAGTTTACCATGATTTACCATGTTTCCACATTCTAATATGATTTACCACATTGTAGTATGATTTACCATGATTTACCACATTGTGGTATGATTCACCATGATTATAGCATTATTTACCATAGTTCACCATGATTTACCACATTCTAATGTGATTTACCATGATTTACTACGAGTTGCCACATTCTAATATGATTTACCACATTGTAGTATGATTTACCATGATTTACCACATTGTGGTATGATTTACCATGATCCTAGCCTGATTTACAATAGTTTACCATGTTTTACCACATTCTAATGTGATTTACCATGATTTACCCCATTGAGGTTTGATTCACCATGATTCTAGCCTATACATTTAATTTTAACCTGTCGAAACACAATAAAGTATATTTCTGATCCTGCAGCCCCCTCTATAGGACAACATTAGCATTAGAACCAGCATAAGTCTATGGCATTGATAAACATTGACAAAATGGGATATGAAATGTTATTATAATGATTTTTACAATGCCTAGATATTAATTTTAAAGCAAAAACTATTGCCAAATGTAATGTCATGTGTCACCTGCTTATTTGAATAAAGTCTGAGCATTTCTTGAGTAGATATTGGCCACACACACACACACACACACATAGAGAGAGAGAGAGAGAAAGACAGACAGACTGATACACACACACAAACACACACACACACACACACACACACACACACACACACACACACACACACACACACACACACTTCTGTTTTACATGTAGATATTTTAAATAAATTATTAGTAACACAATGCTTACTCCTAGTCTTGTAGTAATTTTTACACATTAATCATACCATCATTGTTTGGCAGAATTGTCAATACCACTCTTTAAATAAAAATGAATTGATTGAATTTGTCAAAATGTGATTGTAAATGTTATAATAGTGGTTTTATAATGTCTAAATATGAATTATAGAGCAATATAATCAAGTAGTATGACAAAATGACATTTTAAAACCAGCAGGGGGCAGCAGAGAACCACTCAGTAGCTCATTCATTATTTTCAAACGTCTGTTTTCCATTTAATGGGCACATTTTCCCGGTGAATGCCTTCAAATGTGCTAACTCACATACACATTTTGTTGCAGATATAGATATTTGAATTTAATAAAGGGTATATAAAATATGTTTTCCCCTTTAAAACATATTTTCAGGTGTTATTTTGAATTGTAATGTAATATTGTGAAAAACACATCAAATGAACAAATTAATTGATAAACATTGTCAAAATGTGATTTGCAATGTTATTATAATGGTTTTATAAAGTTTATATATGCTTAATGAGTAGAATGAACCAATAAGTGGTCTTATGCTGCCCTCTGGTGGCTTTATGGCAATTTAATGTAATACACCAATATAAGCATTGTCACTTTTTAATTTTTATAGAGGCATCTATTGCCTGATCTCCATGAAATGTTGTATGCTTGTTTAGAGACATGTGTCACACGTACTTCCCTCTTTTGAGATTATCTAAACATTCAATGAGGAGTTAAAGGCTTTTTGGGGACATTTGGTCAAAATCACATATTGATATGACTATTATAGCCATACAATTGTAAAAGTTATTTTTTTCTATATAATTATTGACGTAGAGAGTCAGAATGAGCAGATCTAACAAATGATTTAAACATTATATTGCAACAGATGGAAAACACCATTTGCAGCTAATACAGGCAAATTTCCATAGGAAATGCATGGTTTTAAAGCTTTTTAACAGTTATAGCGCCACCTATAGTTTGATCTTCATAAAACTTTGCATGCTTCTTCAGCATGTTATGCCACATATACCCAACAATTTTCGTGAAGTTTTGAGTTTACCTTTAGGATTTATAGGCTTTTGAGTGCATTTTTCCACACCTCTTTTTTAAATGACTCTGTTATAGCCATCCAAATGCAAAAGTTCAACTTTTTTTGATAATTATTGATCTAAAGAGTCCATAGAATTGTCCTAGACTGGTTTGGTTCCGATCAGGCAAAAACCAGGGACTAGTTCGCAAAAGTAGCTTTTTAACATAATCGCAAATATTCAATGAACGATTTGATTGACAGCAATGGTTCTAGAGGCAAAGTTGTTCAGAATGAGGAGATCTATCATATGATATGCATATTTTGTGGATGTGTGCAACACCATATGATTACAGAGCCATAAAACTCGTTAGCGCCAACTAGTGGCCGATTTCTTTCAAAATTCTTACAGACCTCTAGGGCCATGAGTCGAGCATGCCCATCGAGTTTCGTTCCGATCGGCTTCCGTTAACCTTGTCTTATAGGTGCTCAAATTTAATTGGTTGATGGCGGCCATGTTTTTTGAGATACGCCAATGTCCTCATAGACATACATGGGGCCTTGGACCAAGACACTGCCTACCAATTTTCGAGTCAATCGGACTAACGGTCAGGTGGTCATAGTCTTTTTTATGTTTTTTTCACATTATAGCGCCACCTAGAGCTCAATCTTCGCGATTTTTTTTGCTGTGACCTCACATTGAGCCCATACACATGTGTATCAAGTTTGGTGACTATATCTCATTTAGGTTGTGAGTTATAGCCATTTTAGTAAAATTGGCTCCGCCTGACAAACATTTTTACGCCCTTTAACGACCTTGAATCGAAATTTCAACTTTTTTTCGATAATTATTGATATTTAGACTCCATAGAACATTTCTGCACTGGTTTGGTTCTGATCGGGCAAAAATCCAGGGACTAGTTTGCAAAAGTAGGTTTTCAACAAAATTCAAAATGGCGGAAAAATTTGCATACCGGAAATGAAATCGGAGATATACGTTTTGTTTGGCAAGGACTCAGCTTTCCAGTGATATAAGACACTTGAGTGTGGACCAAACGGTTTAGGAGTTATGAGCCATTGTGCGCTTTTGGTTGCTGTAGCGCCACCTATAGGCCAATTGGGGTCATAGCTTATCAGGTTCGTCCCAGGCTGAGGACTACCATCTGACAAAGTTTCAACGCTCCAGCCCTTACGGTTTGGGCTGCACGATGCGTTTTACCGGAGAATAATAATAATAATTAAAGCTGCAAGCAGCATTTAGCGGGGTTCAAGCATTTAAGGTTTTTAAGGACTTAAAGCCTAAAAGCATCAAAAGACACCAAGGTTAATTTAGAAAGCATTTAACCACTGACATAATAGATGAAAATGACCATTTACAGCCAATAAAGGCAATTTAATATAGGATATGAATGGTTTTCAAAGCTTTTTGTCAGTTATAGTGCCACCTATGGTCTAATTTATGTTTCTACATTCTAATATGATTTACTATGATTTACCACATTGTAGTATGATTTACCATGGTCCTGGCATGATTTACCATAGTTTACCATGATTTACCACGAGTTACCACATTCTAATATGATTTACCATGACTTACCACAAATTGCCACATTCTAATATGATTTACCATGATCCTAGCCTGATTTACCATAGTTTACCATGATTTACCATGTTTCCACATTCTAATATGATTTACCACATTGTAGTATGATTTACCATGATCGTAGCCTGATTTACCATAGTTTACCATGTTTTACCATGAGTTACCACATTCTAATATGATTTACCACATTGTGGTATGATTCACCATGATTATAGCATTATTTACCATAGTTCGCCATGATTTACCATGTTTCCATATTCTAATATGATTTTCCATGATTATAGCATTATTTACCATAGTTCACCATGATTTACCATGTTTCCAAATTCTAATATGATTTACCACATTGTAGTATGATTTACCATGATCCTAGCCTTATTTACCATAGTTTACCATGTTTTACCATGAGTTACCACATTCTAATATGATTTACCATGATTTACTACGAGTTGCCACATTCTAATATGATTTACCACATTGTAGTATGATTTACCATGATTTACCACATTGTGGTATGATTCAACATGATTATAGCATTATTTACCCTAGTTCACCATGATTTACCACATTCTAATGTGATTTACCATGATTTACCCCATTGAGGTTTGATTCACCATGATTCTAGCCTATATATTTAATTTTAACCTGTAGAAACACAAGAAAGTATATTTCTGATCCTGCAGCCCTCTATAGGACAACATTAGCATTTGAACCAGCACAAGTCTATGGCATTGATAAACATTGACAAAATGGGATATTAAATGTTATTATAATGATTTTTACAATGCCTAGATATTAAGTTTAAAGCAAAAAACCATTGCAAAATGTAATGTCATGTGTCACCTGCTTATTTGAATAAATTTCTTGAGTAGATATTGGCCACACACACACACACACAAATACAGAGAGAGAGAGAGAGAAAGACAGACAGACAGACAGACAGATACACACACACACACACACACACACACACACACACACACACACACACACACACACACACACACACACACACACACACGTTGTGTTTCCATGTTTTATGGGGACATTCCATAGGCGTAATGCATTTTATACTGTACAAACCGTATTTTCCATCCCCCTACACTGCCCCTGCCCCTAAACCTACCCATCACAGGAGACATGCTGCATTTTTACTTTTTCAAAAACATCACTTAGTGTGATTTATAAGATGTTTTCCTCATGGGGACCAAAAAAATGTCCCCACAAGGACAAAAATTTGGATATTGCCATCTTTGTGGGGACATTTTGTCCCCATACCGTAGGGATTACCAGTCCACACACACACACACACACACACACACACACACACACACACACACACACACACACACACACACACACACACACACACACACACACACACACACACTTCTGTTTTACATGTATATATTTTAAATAAATTATTAGTAACACAATGCTTACTCCTAGTCTTGTAGTAATTTTTACACATTAATCATACCATCATTGTTTGGCAGAATTGTCAATACCACTGTTTAAATAAAAATGAATTGATCGAATTTGTCAAAATGTGATTGTAAATGTTAAAATAGTGGTTTTATAATGTCTAAATATGAATTATAGAGCAATATAATCAAGTAGTATGACAAAATGAGATTTTAAAACCAGCAGGGGCAGCAGAGAACCACTCATTAGCTCATTTTCATTTTAAATGTCTGTTTTCCATTTAATAGGCACATTTTCCCGGTGAATGCTTTCAAACATGCTAACTCACATACACATTTTGTTGCAGATATAGATATTTGAATTTAATAAATGGTATAGCAAATGACTTATTCTATCTTTTCCTTTAAAACATATTTTCAGGTGTTATTTTGAATTGTAATGTAATATTGTGAAAAACACATCAAATGAACAAATTAATTGATAAACATTGTCAAAATGTGATTTGCAATGTTATTATAATGATTTTATAAAGTGTATATATGCTTAGTGAGCAGAATGAACCAATAAGTGGTCTTATGCTGCCCTCTGGTGGCTTTATGGCAATTTAATCTAATACACCAATATAAGCATTGTCACTTTTTTAACTTTTATAGAGACATCTATTGCCTGATCTCCATGAAATGTTGTATGCTTGTTTAGAGTCATGTGTCACACGTACTTCCCTCTTTTTGAGATTATCTAAACATTCAATGAGGAGTTAAAGGCTTTTTGGGGACATTTGGTCAAAATCACATATTGATATGACTATTATAGCCATCCAATTGCAAAAGTTATTTTTTCTATATAATTATTGACCTAGAGAGTCAGAATGAGCAGATCTAACAAATGATTTAAACATTATATTGCAACTGATGGAAAATACCATTTGCAGCTAATACAGGCAATTTTCCATAGGAAATGCATGGTTTTAAAGCTTTTAACAGTTATAGCGCCACCTATAGTTTGATCTTCATAAAACTTTGCATGCTTCTTCAGCATGTTATGCCACATACACCCAACAATTTTCGTGAAGTTTTGAGTTTCCCTTTAGGATTTATAGGCTTTTGAGTGCATTTTTCCACACCACTTTTTTAAATGACTCTGTTATAGCCATCCAAATGCAAAAGTTCAACTTTTTTTGATAATTATTGATCTAAAGAGTCCATAGAATTGTCCTAGACTGGTTTGGTTCCGATCGGGCAAAAAACCAGGGACTAGTTCGCAAAAGTAGCTTTTTAACATAATCGCGAATATTCAATGAACGATTTGATTGACAGCAATAGTTCTAGAGGCAAAGTTGTTCAGAATGAGGAGATCTATCATATGATATGCATATTCTGTGGATGTGTGCAACACCATGTGATTACAGAGCCATAAAACTCGTTAGCGCCAACTAGTGGCCGATTTCTTTCAAAATTCTTACAGACCTCTAGGGCCATGAGTCGAGCATGCCCATCGAGTTTCGTTTCGATCGGCTTCCGTTAACCTTGTCTTATAGGTGCTCAAATTTAATTGGTTGATGGCGGCCATGTTTTTTGAGATACGCCAATGTCCTCATAGACATACATGGGGCCTTGGACCAAGACACTGCATACCAATTTTCGAGTCAATCGGACTAACGGTCAGGTGGTCATAGTCTTTTTTATGTTTTTTTCACATTATAGCGCCACCTAGAGCTCAATCTTCGCGATTTTTTTACTGTGACCTCAAATTGAGCCCATATACATGTGTACCAAGTTTGGTGACTATATCTCATTTAGGTTGTGAGTTATAGCCATTTTAGTAAAATTGGCTCCGCTGACAAACATTTTTACGCCCTTAACGACCTTGAATCGAAATTTCAACTTTTTCGATAATTATTGATATTTAGACTCCATAGAACATTTCTGCACTGGTTTGGTTCTGATCGGGCAAAAATCCAGGGACTAGTTCGCAAAAGTAGGTTTTCAACAAAATTCAAAATGGCGGAAAAATTTGCATACCGGAAATGAAATCGGAGATATACGTTTTGTTTGGCAAGGACTCAGCTTTCCAGTGATATAAGACACTTGAGTGTGGACCAAACGGTTTAGGAGTTATGAGCCATTGTGCACTTTTGGTTGCTGTAGCGCCACCTATAGGCCAATTGGGGTCATAGCTTATCAGGTTCGTCCCAGGCTGAGGACTACCATCTGACAAAGTTTCAACGCTCCAGCCCTTACGGTTTGGGCGCGTTTTACCGAGAATAATAATAATAATAATAAATTAAAGCTGCAAGCAGCATTTAGCGGGGTTCAAGCATTTAAGGCCTTTAAGGACTTAAAGCATAAAAGCATCAAAAGACACCAAGGTTCATTTAGCAAGCATTTAACCACTGACGTAATAGATGAAAATGACCATTTACAGCCAATAAAGGATATTTAATATAGGATATGTGTGGTTTTCAAAGTTTTTTATCAGTTTTAGCGCCACCTATGGTCTAATTTACCATGTACTAGCATAGTTTACCATGATTTACCATGTTCTAGTGTGATTTACCATGATTCACCATAGTTTACCTTGATTTACCATGTTCTTGCCTGATTTACCATGATATTCCCCGTGTTAGTGATTACCATACTTTACCGTGATTCGCCATATTTTACCATGAATTGCCATAGCTTACATTGATTTAGCATGTCCTGGCATGATTTACTGTGATTTACCATGTTCCAGTTTGATTTACCATGATTCTAGCCTGATTTACCATAGTTTACTACGATTTACCATGATTTACCATGTTTCCACATTCTAATATGATTTACCACGATTTACTACATTGTAGTATGATTTACCATGATCCTAGCCTGATTTACCATAGTTTACCATGATTTACCATGTTTCCACATTCTAATATGATTTACTTTGATTTACCACATTGTAGTATGATTTACCATGATCCTGGCATGATTTACCATAGTTTACCATGATTTACCACGAGTTACCACATTCTAATATGATTTACCATGATTTACCACAAATTGCCACATTCTAATATGATTTACCATGATTTACCACGAGTTGCCACATTCTAATATGATTTACCATGATCCTAGCCTGATTTACCATAGTTTACCATGATTTACCATGTTTCCAAATTCTAATATGATTTACCACATTGTAGTATGATTTACCATGATTTACCACATTGTGGTATAATTCACCATGATTATATTATTATTTACCATAGTTCACCATGATTTACCACATTCTAATGTGATTTACCATGATTTACCCCATTGAGGTTTGATTCACCATGATTCTAGCCAATACATTTAATTTTAACCTGTGGAAACACAATAAAGTATATTTCTGATCCTGCAGCCCCCTCTATAGGACAACATTAGCATTAGAACCAGCACAAGTCTATGGCATTGATAAACATTGACAAAATGGGATATTAAATGTTATTATAATGATTTTTACAATGCCTAGATATGAATTTTAAAGCAAAAAACTATTGCCAAATGTAATGTCATGTGTCACCAGGTTATTTGAATAAATTTCTTGAGTAGATATTGGCCACACACACACACACACACACACACATACAGAGAGAGAGAGACAGAAAGACAGACAGACAGATACACACACACACACACACACACACACACACACACACACACACACACACACACACACTTCTGTTTATATGTAGATATTTTAAATAAATTATTAGTAACACAATGCTTACTCCTAGTCTTGTAGTAATTTTTACACATTAATCATACCATCATTGTTTGGCAGAATTGTCAATACCACTGTTTAAATAAAAATGAATTGATCGAATTTGTCAAAATGTGATTGTAAATGTTAAAATAGTGGTTTTATAATGTCTAAATATGAATTATAGAGCAATATAATCAAGTAGTATGACAAAATGACATTTTAAAACCAGCAGGGGCAGCAGAGAACCACTCATTAGCTCATTTTCATTTTAAATGTCTGTTTTCCATTTAATGGGCACATTTTCCCGGGTGAATGCTTTCAAACATGCCAACTCACATACACATTTTGTTGCAGATATAGATATTTGAATTTAATAAATGGTATAGCAAATGACTTATTCTATCTTTTCCCCTTTAAAACATATTTTCAGGTGTTATTTTGAATTGTAATGTAATATTGTGAAAAACACATCAAATTAACAAATTAATTGATAAACATTGTCAAAATGTGATTTGCAATGTTATTATAATGATTTTATAAAGTGTATATATGCTTAGTGAGCAGAATGAACCAATAAGTGGTCTTATGCTGCCCTCTGGTGGCTTTATGGCAATTTAATGTAATACACCAATATAAGCATTGTCACTTTTTTAACTTTTA
The DNA here is from genome assembly GCA_023029165.1 of Gobiocypris rarus. Lineage (NCBI taxonomy): Eukaryota > Metazoa > Chordata > Actinopteri > Cypriniformes > Gobionidae > Gobiocypris > Gobiocypris rarus. Next base: position 3,585,926 of record CM040910.1, on the reverse strand, counting down.
TAGAGGCATCTATTGCCTGATCTCCATGAAATGTTGTATGCTTGTTTAGAGTCATGTGTCACACGTACTTCCCTCTTTTTGAGATTATCTAAACATTCAATGAGGAGTTAAAGGCTTTTTGGGGACATTTGGTCAAAATCACATATTGATATGACTATTATAGCCATCCAATTGCAAAAGTTATTTTTCTATATAATTATTGACCTAGAGAGTCAGAATGAGCAGATCTAACAAATGATTTAAACATTATATTGCAACTGATGGAAAATACCATTTGCAGCTAATACAGGCAATTTTCCATAGGAAATGCATGGTTTTAAAGCTTTTTAACAGTTATAGCGCCACCTATAGTCCGATCTCCATAAAACTTTGCATGCTTCTTCAGCATGTTATGCCACATATACCCAACAATTTTCGTGAAGTTTTGAGTTTCCCTTTAGGATTTATAGGCTTTTGAGTGCATTTTTCCACTTCTCTTTTTTAAATTACCCTGTTATACCCATCCAAATGCAAAAGTTCAACTTTTTTTCAATAATTATTGATCTAGAGAGTCCAGAGAATTGTCCTAGACTGGTTTGGTTCGATCGGGCAAAAACCAGGGACTAGTTGCAAAAATAGGTTTTTAACATAATTGTAAATATTTAATGAACGATTTGATTGACAGCAATAGTTCTAGAGGCAAAGTTGTTCAGCATAAGGAGATCTATCAAATGATATGCATATTTTGTGGATGTGTGCAACACCATGTGATTACAGAGCCATAAAACTCGTTAGCGCCAACTAGTGGCCGATTTCGTTCAAAATTCTTACAGCCCTCTAGGGCCATGAGTCAAACATGCCCATCGAGTTTCGTTCGATCGGCCTCCGTTAACCTTGTCTTATAGGTGCTCAAACTTAATTGGTTAATGGCGGCCATGTTTTTGAGTACGCCAATGTCCTCATAGACTTACATGGGGCCTTGGACCAAGACACTGCACACCAATTTTCAAGTCAATCAGACTAACGGTCAGGTGGTCATAGCCTTTATTATGTTTTTGTAACATTATAGCGCCACCTAGAGCTCAATCTTCGCCTTTTTTTTTACTTTGACCTCAAATTGAGCCCATACACATGTGTACCAAGTTTGATGAATATATCTCATTTACTTTTTGAGTTATAGCCTTTTTAGTAAAATAGGCTCCGCCCTGAATGTCCATTTTGTCGCCCTTATCGACCATGAATCGAAATTTCTACTTTTTTTCAATGATTATTGATATTCAGTCTCCAGAGAATAGTTGTGCACTGGTTTGGTTCCGATCAGGCCAAAAACCAGGGACTAGTTCGCAAAAGTAGGTTTTCAACAAAATTCAAAATGGCGGAAAAATTTGCATACCGGAAATGAAATCGGAGATATACGTTTTGTTTGGCAAGGACTCAGCTTTCCAGTGATATAAGACACTTGAGTGTGGACCAAACGGTTTAGGAGTTATGAGCCATTTTGCGCTTTTGGTTGCTGTAGCGCCACCTATAGGCCAATTGGGCTCATAGCTTCTCAGGATCGTCCCAGGCTGAGGACTACCATTTGGCCTGGTTTGAAGTCTCTAGCCCTTACGGTTTGGGCTGCACGATGCGTTTTACCGGAGAATAATAATAATAATAAAAATCAGTACAATTACAATAGGGTTTCAGCACTTCGTGCTTGAACCCCTAATAATTAAAGCTGCAAGCAGCATTTAGCGGGGTTCGAGCTTTTAAGGCCTTTAAGCACACAAGCATAACAAGACAAGGTTCATTTAGCAAGCATTTAACCACTGACACAATAGATGGAAATGGCCATTTACAGCCAAACAGGCAATTAACTATAGGATATGTATGGTTTTCAAAGCTTTTTGTCAGTTACAGCGCCACCTATGGTCTAATTTACCATGTACTAGCATAGTTTACAATGATTTACCATGGTCTAGTGTGATTTACCATGATTCACCATAGTTTACCATGATTTACCATGTTCTAGTGTGATTTACCATGATTCACCATAGATTACCTTGATTTACCATGTTCTTGCCTGATTTACCATGATATTCCCTGTGTTAGTGATTTACCATACTTTACCGTGATTTGCCATATTTTACCATGAATTGTCATAGCTTACATTGATTTAGCATGTCCTAGAAAGATTTACTTTGATTTACCATGTTTCAGTTTGATTTACCATGATTCTATTCTGATTTACCATAGTTTACTATGATTTACCATGTTTCCACGTTCTAATATGATTGACCATGATTTACCCAATTGCAGTACGATTTACCACATTGTAGCCTGATTTACAATAGTTTACCATGATTTACCACATTGTAGTATGATTTGCAATGATAATAGCCTAATCTACCATAGTTTACTATGATTTACCATGTTTCCATATTCTAATATGATTTACCATGATTTACCACATTGTAGTATGATTTACCATGATCCTGGCATGATTTACCATAGTTTACCATGATTTACCATGAGTTACCACATTCTAATATGATTTACCATGATTTACCACGAGTTGCCACATTCTTATATGATTTACCATGACTTACCACATTGTGGTATGATTAACCATGATCCTAGCCTGATTTACCATAGTTCACCATGATTTACCACATTGAGATTTGATTTACCATGATTCTAGCCTCTACATTTAATTGTAACCTGTGGAAACACAAGAAAGTATATTTCTGATCCTGCAGCCCCCTCTATAGGACAACATTAGCATTACAGCCATCACAAGTATATGGCATTGATAAACATTGACAGAATGTGATATTAAATGTTATTATAATGATATTACAATTCCTAGATATGAATTTTAAAGCTAAAAACTATTGCCAAATGTAATGTCATGTGTCACGTGCTTATTTGAATAAAGTCTAGGCATTGTTTGAAATAGATATTGGCACACACACACACACACACACACACATACAGAAAAGAGAGAGAGAGAGAGAGAGAGAGAGAGAGGGAAAGACAGACAGACAGACAGACACACACACACACACACACACACACACAAACAGAGAGAGAGAGAGAGAGAGACAGAGACAGACAGACAGACACACACACACACACACACACACACACACACACACACTTCTGTTTTACATATAGATATTTTAAATAAATGAATAGAAACAAAATGCTTACTCCTAGTCTTGTAGTAATTTTTACACATTAATCATACCATCATTTTTTGGCAGAAATGTCAATACCACTGCTTAAATAAAAATTAATTGATCAAATTTGACAAAATGTGATTGTAAATGTTATAATAGTGGTTTTATAATATCTAAATATGAATTATAGAACATTATAAGTAGATAGTATGACAAAATGACTTTTTTATAACCAGCAGGGGGCAGCAGAGAATCACTCATTAGCTCATTTTCATTTTAAATGTCTGTTTTTCATTTAATGGGCACATTTTCCAAGTGAATGCCTTCAAACGTGCTAACTCACATACACATTTTGTTTCAGATATAGATATATGAATAAAATAATGGGTAACAAATGACTTATTCAAGTTTTCCCCTTTAAAACATATTTTCAGGTGTTATTTTAATTGTAATTTAATATTATTGTAAAAACATACATCAAATTAACAATTTAATTGATAAACATTGTCAAAATGTGATTTGCAAATGTTATTATAAGTGAGCAGAATGAACCAATAAGTGGTCTTATGCTGCCCTCTGGTGCCTTTATGGCAATTTAATTTAATACACCAATATAAGCATTGTCACTTTTTTTACTTTTATAGAGGCATCTATTGCCTGATCTCCATGGAATTTTGTATGCTTGTTTAAAGTCATATGTCACATGTACTTTCCTCTTTTTGAGATGATCTAAACATCCATTGAGGAGTTAAAGGCTTTTTGGGGACATTTGGTCAAAATCACATATTGATATGACTATTATAGCCATCCAATTGCAAAAGTTATTTTTTCTATATCATTATTGACCTAGAGAGTCAGAATGAGCAGATTTAACAAATTATTTAAACATTATATTGCAACAGATGAAAAATACCATTTGCAGCTAATACAGGCAATTTTCCATAGGAAATGCATGGTTTTAAAGGTTTTTAACAGTTATAGCGCCAGCTATAGTCTGATCTCCATAAAACTTTGCATGCTTCTTCAGCATGTTATGCCACATATACCCAACAATTTTCGTGAAGTTTTGAGTTTCCCTTTAGGATTTATAGGCTTTTGAGTGCATTTTTCCACACCTCTTTTTTAAATGACCCTGTTATAGCCATCCAAATTCAAAAATTCAACTTTTTTTCGATAATTATTGATCTAGAGAGTCCAGAGAATTGTCCTAGACTGGTTTGGTTCCGATCGGGCAAAAAACCAGGGACTAGTTCGCAAAAGTAGGTTTTTAACATAATTGCCAATATTTAATGAACGATTTGATTGACAGCAATAGTTCCAGAGGCAAAGTTGTTCAGTATGAGGAGATCTATCAAATGATATTCATATTTTGTGGATGTGTGCAACACCACGTGATTACAGAGCCATAAAACTCGTTAGCGCCAACTAGTGGCCGATTTCTTTCAAAATTCTTACAGACCTCTAGGGCCATGAGTCAAACATGCCCACGAGTTTCATTCGATCGGCCTCCATTAACCTTGTCTAATAAGTGCTCAAATTTAATTGGCTGTGGCGGCCATGTTTTTAAGATACGCCAATATCCTCATAGACATACATGGTACCTTGGACCAAGACACTGCATACCAATTTTCAAGTCAATCGGACTAGCGGTCGTGTGGTTATAGCCCTTTTGTGTTTTTCATGTTATAGCGCCACCAAGTGGTTAATCGTCGCGAATTTTTTATCCTGACCAAAAACTGAGCCCATACATATGTTTACCAAGTTTGGTGAAGATATCTCATTTCGTTTTTGAGTTATAGCCTTTTTAGTAAAATAGGCCCGCCTTAAACGTTCGTTTTACGCCCCTTAACAACCGTGAATCGAAATTTCAACATTTTTTCAATTATTATTGATAAATAGACTCCAGAGAACATTTTGGCACTGGTTTGGTTTTGATCGGGCAAAAAACCAGGGACTAGTTTGCAAAAGTAGGTTTTCAACAAAATTCAAAATGGCGGAAAAATTTTAATGACGGAAATAAAATCGGAGATATACATTTTGTTCGCCAAGTTCTCAGCTTTCCAATGATATAAGACACTTGAGTGTGGGCCAAACGGTTTAGGAGTTATGAGCCCTTTTGCGCAATTGATTGCTATAGCGCCACCTATAGGCCAATCTGGCTCATAATTTGATAACCTCTCCTCGATTTTTGTACTACCTATTGGCCAAGTTTCAAGTCTCTAGCCCTTACGGTTTGGTCTGCACGATCGTTTTTCGGCTGAATAATAATAATAATAATAATAATTAAAGCTGCAAGCAGCATTTAGCGGTTCAAGCATTTAAGGCCTTTAAGGACTTAAAGCCTAAAAGCATCAAAAGACACCAAGGTTCATTTAGAAAGCATTTAACCACTGACATAATAGATGAAAATGACCATTTACAGCCAATAAAGGCAATTTAATATAGGATATGTGTGGTTTTCAAAGCTTTTTGTCAGTTATAGCGCCACCTATGGTCTAATTTACCATGTACTAGCATAGTTTACCATGATTTACCATGTTCTAGTGTGATTTACCATGATTCACCATAGTTTACCTTGATTTACCATGATTCACCATAGTTTACCATGATTTACCATGTTCTAGTGTGATTTACCATGATTCACCATAGTTTACCTTGATTTACCATGTTCTTGCCTGATTTACCATGATATTCCCTGTGTTAGTGATTTAACATACTTTACCGTGATTCGCCATATTTTACCATGAATTACCATAGCTTACATTGATTTAGCATGTCCTGGCATGATTTACTGTGATTTACCATGTTCCAGTTTTATTTACCATGATTCTAGCCTGATTTACCATAGTTTACCATGATTTAACATGTTTCCACATTCTAATATGATTTACTATGATTTACCACATTGTAGGATGATTTACCATGATCCTGGCATGATTTACCATAGTTTACCATGATTTACCACGAGTTACCACATTCTAATATGATTTACCATGATTTACCACAAATTGCCACATTCTAATATGATTTACCATGATTTACCACAAATTGCCACATTCTAATATGATTTACCATGATCCTAGCCTGATTTACCATAGTTTACCATGATTTACCATGTTTCCACATTCCAATATGATTTACCACATTGTAGTATGATTCACCACATTGTGGTATGATTCACCATGATTATAGCATTATTTACCATAGTTCAGCATGATTTACCAAATTCTAATGTGATTTACCATGATTTACCCCATTGAGGTTTGATTCAACATGATTCTAGCCTATACATTTAATTTTAACCTGTGGAAACACAAGAAAGTATATTTCTGATCCTGCAGCCCCTCTATAGGACAACATTAGCATTAGAACCAGCACAAGTCTATGGCATTGATAAACATTGACAAAATGGGATATTAAATGTTATTATAATGATTTTTACAATGCCTAGATATTAATTTTAAAGCAAAAAACTATTGCCAAATGTAATGTCATGTGTCACCTGCTTATTTGAATAAAGTCTAAGCATTTCTTGAGGAGATATTGGCCACACACACACACACACACACACACACACACACACACACACACACACACAGAGAGAGAGAGAGAGAGAAGACAGACAGACTGATACACACACACACACACACACACACACACACACACACACACACACACACACACACACACACACACACACGCGCACACACACACACACACACACACACACTTCTGTTTTACATGTAGATATTTTAAATAAATTATTAGTAACACAATGCTTACTCCAAGAACCATTCATTAGCTCATTTTCATTGTAAACGTCTGTTTTCCATTTAATGGGCACATTTTCCCGGGTGAATGCCTTTAATTTAATTACTTATTCTATCTTTTCCCCTTTAAAACATATTTTCAGGTGTTATTTTGAATTGTAATGTAATATTGTGAAAAACACATCAAATGAACAAATTAATTGATAAACATTGTCAAAATGTGATTTGCAATGTTATTATAATGGTTTTATAAAGTTTATATATGCTTAGTGAGCAGAATGAACCAATAAGTGGTCTTATGCTGCCCTCTGGTGGCTTTATGGCAATTTAATGTAATACACCAATATAAGCATTGTCACTTTTTTAATTTTTAAAGAGGCATCTATTGCCTGATCTCCATGAAATGTTGTATGCTTGTTTAGAGTCATGTGTCACATGTACTTCCCTCTTTTTGAGATTATCTAAACATTCAATGAGGAGTTAAAGGCTTTTTGGGGACATTTGGTCAAAATCACATATTGATATGACTATTATAGCCATCCAATTGCAAAAGTTATTTTTTCTATATAAATATTGACGTAGAGAGTCAGAATGAGCAGATCTAACAAATTATTTAAACATTATATTGCAACAGATGGAAAATACCATTTGCAGCTAATACAGGCAATTTTCCATAGGAAATGCATAGTTTTAAAGCTTTTAACAGTTATAGCGCCACCTATAGTCCTGTCTCCATAAAACTTTGCATGCTTCTTCAGCATGTTATGCCACATATACCCAACAATTTTCGTGAAGTTTTGAGTTTCCCTTTAGGATTTATAGGCTTTTGAGTGCATTTTCCACACCTCTTTTTAAATGACCCTGTTATAGCCATCCAAATGCAAAAGTTCAACTTTTTTTCAATAATTATTGATCTAGAGAGTCCAGAGAATTGTTCTAGACTGGTTTGGTTCGATCGGGCAAAACCAGGGACTAGTTCGCAAAAGTAGGTTTTTAACATAATTGTAAATATTTAATGAACGATTTGATTGACAGCAATGGTTCTAGAAGCAAAGTTGTTCAACATAAGGAGATCTATCTTATGATATGCATATTTTGTGGATGTGTGCAACACCATGTGATTACAGAGCCATAAAACTCGTTAGCGCCAACTAAAGGCGATTTCTTTCAAAATTCTTACAGACCTCTAGGGCCATGAGTCGAACATGCCCATCGAGTTTCGTTCGATCGGCCTCCGTTAACCTTGTCTTATAGGTGCTCAAACTTAATTGGTTGATAGCGGCCACGTTTTTTGAGATACGCCAATGTCCTCATAGACTTACATGGTACCTTGGACCAAGACACTGCACACCAATTTTCAAGTCAATCAGACTAACGGTCAGGTGGTCATAGCCTTTATTATGTTTTGTAACATTATAGCGCCACCTAGAGCTCAATCTTCGCCTTTTTTTTACTTTGACCTCAAATTGAGCCCATACATATGTGTACCAAGTTTGATGAATATATCTCATTTACTTTTTGAGTTATAGCCTTTTAGTAAAATAGGCTCCGCCTGAATGTCCATTTTGTCGCCCTTATCGACCATGAATCGAAATTTCTACTTTTTTTCAATGATTATTGATATTCAGTCTCCAGAGAACAGTTGTGCACTGGTTTGGTTCCGATCAGGCCAAAACCAGGGACTAGTTCTCAAAAGTAGGTTTTCAACAAAATTCAAAATGGCGGAAAAATTTGCATACCGGAAATGAAATCGGAGATATACGTTTTGTTTGGCAATGACTCAGCTTTCCAGTGATATAAGACACTTGAGTGTGGACCAAACGGTTTAGGAGTTATGAGCTATTTTGCGCTTTTGGTTGCTGTAGCGCCACCTACAGGCCATTTGGGGTCATAGCTTCTCAGGGTCGTCCCAGGCTGAGGACTACCATCTGACAAAGTTTCAACGCTCCAGCCCTTACGGTTTGGGCTGCACGATGCGTTTTACCGGAGAATAATAATAATAATAAAAATCAGTACAATTACAATAGGGTTTCAGCACTTCGTGCTTGAACCCCTAATAAAAATCAGCACAAATACAATAGGTGTTCAGCACTTCGTGCTCGAACCCCTAATAATAAAAATCAGTACAAATACAATAGGGTTTCAGCACTTCGTGCTCGAACCCCTAAAAATCAGCACAAATACAATAGGTGTTCAGCACTTCGTGCTCGAACCCCTAACAAGCAGCATTTAGCGGGGTTCGAGCTTTTAAGGCCTTTAAGCACACAAGCATAACAAGACAAGGTTCATTTAGCAAGCATTTAACCACTGACACAATAGATGGAAATGGCCATTTACAGCCAAACAGGCAATTAACTATAGGATATGTATGGTTTTCAAAGCTTTTTGTCAGTTACAGCGCCACCTATGGTCTAATTTACCATGTACTAGCATAGTTTACAATGATTTACCATGGTCTAGTGTGATTTACCATGATTCACCATAGTTTACCATGATTTACCATGTTCTAGTGTGATTTACCATGATTCACCATAGATTACCTTGATTTACCATGTTCTTGCCTGATTTACCATGATATTCCCTGTGTTAGTGATTTACCATACTTTACCGTGATTTGCCATATTTTACCATGAATTGTCATAGCTTACATTGATTTAGCATGTCCTAGAAAGATTTACTTTGATTTACCATGTTTCAGTTTGATTTACCATGATTCTATTCTGATTTACCATAGTTTACTATGATTTACCATGTTTCCACGTTCTAATATGATTGACCATGATTTACCCAATTGCAGTACGATTTACCACATTGTAGCCTGATTTACAATAGTTTACCATGATTTACCACATTGTAGTATGATTTGCAATGATAATAGCCTAATCTACCATAGTTTACTATGATTTACCATGTTTCCATATTCTAATATGATTTACCATGATTTACCACATTGTAGTATGATTTACCATGATCCTGGCATGATTTACCATAGTTTACCATGATTTACCATGAGTTACCACATTCTAATATGATTTACCATGATTTACCACGAGTTGCCACATTCTTATATGATTTACCATGACTTACCACATTTGTGGTATGATTAACCATGATCCTAGCCTGATTTACCATAGTTCACCATGATTTACCACATTGAGATTTGATTTACCATGATTCTAGCCTCTACATTTAATTGTAACCTGTGGAAACACAAGAAAGTATATTTCTGATCCTGCAGCCCCTCTATAGGACAACATTAGCATTACAGCCATCACAAGTATATGGCATTGATAAACATTGACAGAATGTGATATTAAATGTTATTATAATGATATTACAATTCCTAGATATGAATTTTAAAGCTAAAAACTATTGCCAAATGTAATGTCATGTGTCACGTGCTTATTTGAATAAAGTCTAGGCATTGTTTGAAATAGATATTGGCCACACACACACACACACACACACATACAGAAAAAAGAGAGAGAGAGAGAGAGAGAGAGAGAGAGAGAGAGAGAGAGAGAGGGAAAGACAGACAGACAGACAGACACACACACACACACACACACACACACACACAAACAGAGAGAGAGAGAGAGAGAGAGACAGACAGACAGACAGACACACACACACACACACACACACACACACTTCTGTTTTACATATAGATATTTTAAATAAATGAATAGAAACAAAATGCTTACTCCTAGTCTTGTAGTAATTTTTACACATTAATCATACCATCATTTTTGGCAGAAATGTCAATACCACTGCTTAAATAAAAATTAATTGATCAAATTTGACAAAATGTGATTGTAAATGTTATAATAGTGGTTTTATAATATCTAAATATGAATTATAGAACATTATAAGTAGATAGTATGACAAAATGACTTTTTTATAACCAGCAGGGGCAGCAGAGAATCACTCATTAGCTCATTTTCATTTTAAATGTCTGTTTTTCATTTAATGGGCACATTTTCCAAGTGAATGCCTTCAAACGTGCTAACTCACATACACATTTTGTTTCAGATATAGATATATGAATAAAATAATGGGTAACAAATGACTTATTCAAGTTTTCCCCTTTAAAACATATTTTCAGGTGTTATTTTAATTGTAATTTAATATTATTGTAAAAACATACATCAAATTAACAATTTAATTGATAAACATTGTCAAAATGTGATTTGCAAATGTTATTATAAGTGAGCAGAATGAACCAATAAGTGGTCTTATGCTGCCCTCTGGTGCCTTTATGGCAATTTAATTTAATACACCAATATAAGCATTGTCACTTTTTTACTTTTATAGAGGCATCTATTGCCTGATCTCCATGGAATTTTGTATGCTTGTTTAAAGTCATATGTCACATGTACTTTCCTCTTTTTGAGATGATCTAAACATCCATTGAGGAGTTAAAGGCTTTTTGGGGACATTTGGTCAAAATCACATATTGATATGACTCTATTATAGCCATCCAATTGCAAAAGTTATTTTTCTATATCATTATTGACCTAGAGAGTCAGAATGAGCAGATTTAACAAATTATTTAAACATTATATTGCAACAGATGAAAAATACCATTTGCAGCTAATACAGGCAATTTTCCATAGGAAATGCATGGTTTTAAAGGTTTTTAACAGTTATAGCGCCAGCTATAGTCTGATCTCCATAAAACTTTGCATGCTTCTTCAGCATGTTATGCCACATATACCCAACAATTTTCGTGAAGTTTTGAGTTTCCCTTTAGGATTTATAGGCTTTTGAGTGCATTTTCCACACCTCTTTTTAAATGACCCTGTTATAGCCATCCAAATTCAAAAATTCAACTTTTTTCGATAATTATTGATCTAGAGAGTCAGAGAATTGTCCTAGACTGGTTTGGTTCGATCGGGCAAAAAACCAGGGACTAGTTCGCAAGTAGGTTTTTAACATAATTGCCAATATTTAATGAAGCGATTTGATTGACAGCAATAGTTCCAGAGGCAAAGTTGTTCAGTATGAGGAGATCTATCAAATGATATTCATATTTTGTGGATGTGTGCAACACCACGTGATTACAGAGCCATAAAACTCGTTAGCGCCAACTAGTGGCGATTTCTTTCAAAATTCTTACAGACCTCTAGGGCCATGAGTCAAACATGCCCACGAGTTTCATTCGATCGGCCTCCATTAACCTTGTCTAATAAGTGCTCAAATTTAATTGGCTGTGGCATGTTTTTAAGATACGCCAATATCCTCATAGACATACATGGTACCTTGGACCAAGACACTGCATACCAATTTTCAAGTCAATCGGACTAGCGGTCGTGTGGTTATAGCCCTTTTGTGTTTTTTCATGTTATAGCGCCACCAAGTGGTTAATCGTCGCGAATTTTTATCCTGACCAAAAACTGAGCCCATACATATGTTTACCAAGTTTGGTGAAGATATCTCATTTCGTTTTTGAGTTATAGCCTTTTTAGTAAAATAGGCCCGCCCTAAACGTTCGTTTTACGCCCCTTAACAACCGTGAATCGAAATTTCAACATTTTTTCAATTATTATTGATAAATAGACTCCAGAGAACATTTTGGCACTGGTTTGGTTTTGATCGGGCAAAAACCAGGGACTAGTTTGCAAAAGTAGGTTTTCAACAAAATTCAAAATGGCGGAAAAATTTTAATGACGGAAATAAAATCGGAGATATACATTTTGTTCGCCAAGTTCTCAGCTTTCCAATGATATAAGACACTTGAGTGTGGGCCAAACGGTTTAGGAGTTATGAGCCCTTTTGCGCAATTGATTGCTATAGCGCCACCTATAGGCCAATCTGGCTCATAATTTGATAACCTCTCCTCGATTTTTGTACTACCTATTGGCCAAGTTTCAAGTCTCTAGCCCTTACGGTTTGGTCTGCACGATGCGTTTTTCGGCTGAATAATAATAATAATTAAAGCTGCAAGCAGCATTTAGCGGGGTTCAAGCATTTAAGGCCTTTAAGGACTTAAAAGCCTAAAAGCATCAAAAGACACCAAGGTTCATTTAGAAAGCATTTAACCACTGACATAATAGATGAAAATGACCATTTACAGCCAATAAAGGCAATTTAATATAGGATATGTATGGTTTTCAAAGCTTTTTGTCAGTTATAGTGCCACCTATGGTCTAATTTACCATGTACTAGCATAGTTTACCATGATTTACCATGTTCTAGTGTGATTTACCATGATTCACCATAGTTTACCTTGATTTACCATGTTCTTGCCTGATTTACCATGATATTCCCTGTGTTAGTGATTTAACATACTTTACTGTGATTCGCCATATTTTGCCATGAATTACCATAGCTTACATTGATTTAGCATGTCCTGGCATGATTTACTGTGATTTACCATGTTCCAGTTTTATTTACCATGATCCTAGCCTGATTTACCACAGTTTACTACGATTTACCATGTTTCCACATTCTAATATGATTTATCACGATTTACCACATTGTAGTATGATTTACCATGATCCTAGCCTGATTTACCATAGTTTACCATGATTTACCATGATTTACCATGTTTCCACATTCTAATATGATTTACTATGATTTACCACATTGTAGGATGATTTACCATGATCCTGGCATGATTTACCATAGTTTACCATGATTTACCACGAGTTACCACATTCTAATATGATTTACCATGATTTACCACAAATTGCCACATTCTAATATGATTTACCATGATCCTAGCCTGATTTACCATAGTTTACCATGATTTACCATGTTTCCACATTCTAATATGATTTACCACATTGTAGTATGATTTACCATGATTTACCACATTGTGGTATGATTCACCATGATTATAGCATTATTTACCATAGTTCACCATGATTTACCACATTCTAATGTGATTTACCATGATTTACCCCATTGAGGTTTGATTCACCATGATTCTAGCCTATACATTTAATTTTAACCTGTGGAAACACAATAAAGTATATTTCTGATCCTGCAGCCCCCTCTATAGGACAACATTAGCATTAGAACCAGCATAAGTCTATGGCATTGATAAACATTGAAAAAATGGGATATTAAATGTTATTATAATGATTTTTACAATGCCTAGATATTAATTTTAAAGCAAAAAACTATTGCCAAATGTAATGTCATGTGTCACCTGCTTATTTGAATAAAGTTTGAGCATTTCTTGAGTAGATATTGGCCACACACACACACACACACACATACAGAGAGAGAGAGAGAGAGAAAGACAGACAGACTGATACACACACACAAACACACACACACTTCTGTTTTACATGTAGATATTTTAAATAAATTATTAGTAACACAATGCTTACTCCTAGTCTTGTAGTAATTTTTACACATTAATCATACCATCATTGTTTGGCAGAATTGTCAATACCACTGTTTAAATAAAAATGAATTGATTGAATTTGTCAAAATGTGATTGTAAATGTTATAATAGTGGTTTTATAATGTCTAAATATGAATTATAGAGCAATATAATCAAGTGGTATGACAAAATGACTTTTAAAACCAGCAGGTGGCAGCAGAGAACCACTCATTAGCTCATTTTCATTGTAAAACTGTTTTCCATTTAATGGGCACATTTTCCCGGGTGAATGCCTTTAATTTAATTACTTATTCTATCTTTTCCCCTTTAAAACATATTTTCAGGTGTTATTTTGAATTGTAATGTAATATTGTGAAAAACACATCAAATGAACAAATTAATTGATAAACATTGTCAAAATGTGATTTGCAATGTTATTATAATGATTTTATAAAGTTTATATATGCTTAGTGAGCAGAATGAACCAATAAGTGGTCTTATGCTGCCCTCTGGTGGCTTTATGGCAATTTAATGTAATACACCAATATAAGCATTGTCACTTTTTTAACTTTTAAAGAGGCATCTATTGCCTGATCTCCATGAAATGTTGTATGCTTGTTTAGAGTCATGTGTCACATGTACTTCCCTCTTTTGAGATTATCTAAACATTCAATGAGAGTTAAAGGCTTTTTGGGGACATTTGGTCAAAATCACATATTGATATGACTATTATAGCCATCCAATTGCAAAGTTATTTTTCTATATAATTATTGACCGTAGAGAGTCAGAATGAGCAGATCTAACAAATGATTTAAACATTATATTGCAACAGATGGAAAATACCATTTGCAGCTAATACAGGCAATTTTCCATAGGAAATGCATGGTTTTAAAGCTTTTAACAGTTATAGCGCCACCTATAGTCCGATCTCCATAAAACTTTGCATGCTTCTTCAGCATGTTATGCCACATATACCCAACAATTTTCGTGAAGTTTTGAGTTTCCTTTAGGATTTATAGGCTTTTGAGTGCATTTTCCACATCTCTTTTTAAATGACCCTGTTATAGCCATCCAAATGCAAAAGTTCAACTTTTTTCAATAATTATTGATCTAGAGAGTCCAGAGAATTGTTCTAGACTGGTTTGGTTCCGATCGGGCAAAAAACCAGGGACTAGTTCGCAAAAGTAGGTTTTTAACATAATTGTAAATATTTAATGAACGATTTGATTGACAGCAATGGTTCTAGAGGCAAAGTTGTTCAGCATAAGGAGATCTATCTTATGATATGCATATTTTGTGGATGTGTGCAATACCATGTGATTACAGAGCCATAAAACTCGTTAGCGCCAACTAGTGGCCGATTTCTTTCAAAATTCTTACAGACCTCTAGGGCCATGAGTCGAACATGCCCATCGAGTTTCGTTCCGATCGGCCTCCGTTAACCTTGTCTTATAGGTGCTCAAACTTAATTGGTTGATGGCGGCCATGTTTTTTGAGATACGCCAATGTCCTCATAGACATACATGGTACCTTGGACCAAGACACTGCATACCAATTTTCAAGTCAATCAGACTAACGGTCAGGTGGTCATAGCCTTTATTATGTTTTTTCACATTATAGCGCCACCTAGAGCTCAATCTTCGCGTTTTTTTTACTGTGACCTCAAATTGAGCCCATACACATGTGTACCAAGTTTGATGAATATATCTCATTTACTTTTTGAATTATAGCCTTTTTAGTAAAATTGGCTCCGCCCTGAACGTCCATTTTGTCGCCCTTATTGACCATGAATCGAAATTTCTACTTTTTTTCAATGATTATTGATATTCAGTCTCCAGAGAACATTTGTGCACTGGTTTGGTTCCGATCGGGCCAAAAACCAGGGACTAGTTTGCAAAAGTAGGTTTTCAACAAAATTCAAAATGGCGGAAAAATTTTAATGACGGAAATGAAATCGGAGATATACGTTTTGTTCGCCAAGGACTCAGCTTTCCAGTGATATAAGACACTTGAGTGTGGACCAAACGGTTTAGGAGTTATGAGCCATTTTGCGCTTTTGGTCGCTGTAGCGCCACCTATTGGCCAATCGGGCTCATATTTTGATAACCTCTCCTCGATTTTTGTACTACCTTGTGGCCAAGTTTCAAGTCTCTAGCTCTTACGGTTTGGGCTGCACGATGCGTTTTAGGGGAAAATAATAATAATAATAAAAATCAGCACAATTACAATAGGGTTTCAGCACTGCTTGAACCCCTAATAATAATAATAAAAATCAGCACAAATACAATAGGTGTTCAGCACTTCGTGCTCGAACCCCTAATAATAAAAATCAGTACAAATACAATAGGGTTTCAGCACTTCGTGCTCGAACCCCTAAAAATCAGCACAAAAACAATAGGTGTTCAGCACTTCGTGCTCGAACCCTAACAAGCAGCATTTAGCGGGTTCGAGCTTTTAAGGCCTTTAAGCACACAAGCATAACAAGACAAGGTTCATTTAGCAAGCATTTAACCACTGACACAATAGATGGAAATGGCCATTTACAGCCAAACAGGCAATTAACTATAGGATATGTATGGTTTTCAAAGCTTTTGTCAGTTACAGCGCCACCTATGGTCTAATTTACCATGTACTAGCATAGTTTACAATGATTTACCATGGTCTAGTGTGATTTACCATGATTCACCATAGTTTACCATGATTTACCATGTTCTAGTGTGATTTACCATGATTCACCATAGATTACCTTGATTTACCATGTTCTTGCCTGATTTACCATGATATTCCCTGTGTTAGTGATTTACCATACTTTACCGTGATTTGCCATATTTTACCATGAATTGTCATAGCTTACATTGATTTAGCATGTCCTAGAAAGATTTACTTTGATTTACCATGTTTCAGTTTGATTTACCATGATTCTATTCTGATTTACCATAGTTTACTATGATTTACCATGTTTCCACGTTCTAATATGATTGACCATGATTTACCCAATTGCAGTACGATTTACCACATTGTAGCCTGATTTACAATAGTTTACCATGATTTACCACATTGTAGTATGATTTGCAATGATAATAGCCTAATCTACCATAGTTTACTATGATTTACCATGTTTCCATATTCTAATATGATTTACCATGATTTACCACATTGTAGTATGATTTACCATGATCCTGGCATGATTTACCATAGTTTACCATGATTTACCATGAGTTACCACATTCTAATATGATTTACCATGATTTACCACGAGTTGCCACATTCTTATATGATTTACCATGACTTACCACATTGTGGTATGATTAACCATGATCCTAGCCTGATTTACCATAGTTCACCATGATTTACCACATTGAGATTTGATTTACCATGATTCTAGCCTCTACATTTAATTGTAACCTGTGGAAACACAAGAAAGTATATTTCTGATCCTGCAGCCCCTCTATAGGACAACATTAGCATTACAGCCATCACAAGTATATGGCATTGATAAACATTGACAGAATGTGATATTAAATGTTATTATAATGATATTACAATTCCTAGATATGAATTTTAAAGCTAAAAACTATTGCCAAATGTAATGTCATGTGTCACGTGCTTATTTGAATAAAGTCTAGGCATTGTTTGAAATAGATATTGGCCACACACACACACACACACACACACACACATACAGAAAAAGAGAGAGAGAGAGAGAGAGAGAGAGAGAGAGAGAGAGAGAGAGGGAGAGACAGACAGACAGACA
Organism: Gobiocypris rarus; assembly: GCA_023029165.1. Classification (NCBI taxonomy): domain Eukaryota; kingdom Metazoa; phylum Chordata; class Actinopteri; order Cypriniformes; family Gobionidae; genus Gobiocypris; species Gobiocypris rarus. Next base: position 3,567,923 of record CM040910.1, on the reverse strand, counting down.
GACACACACACACACACACACACACACACACACACAAACAGAGAGAGAGAGAGAGAGAGAGACAGAGACAGACAGACAGACACACACACACACACACACACACACACACACACTTCTGTTTTACATATAGATATTTTAAATAAATGAATAGAAACAAAATGCTTACTCCTAGTCTTGTAGTAATTTTTACACATTAATCATACCATCATTTTTTGGCAGAAATGTCAATACCACTGCTTAAATAAAAATTAATTGATCAAATTTGACAAAATGTGATTGTAAATGTTATAATAGTGGTTTTATAATATCTAAATATGAATTATAGAACATTATAAGTAGATAGTATGACAAAATGACTTTTTATAACCAGCAGGGGCAGCAGAGAATCACTCATTAGCTCATTTTCATTTTAAATGTCTGTTTTTCATTTAATGGGCACATTTTCCAAGTGAATGCCTTCAAACGTGCTAACTCACATACACATTTTGTTTCAGATATAGATATATGAATAAAATAATGGGTAACAAATGACTTATTCCAAGTTTTCCCTTTAAAACATATTTTCAGGTGTTATTTTAATTGTAATTTAATATTATTGTAAAACATACATCAAATTAACAATTTAATTGATAAACATTGTCAAAATGTGATTTGCAAATGTTATTATAAGTGAGCAGAATGAACCAATAAGTGGTCTTATGCTGCCCTCTGGTGCCTTTATGGCAATTTAATTTAATACACCAATATAAGCATTGTCACTTTTTTTACTTTTATAGAGGCATCTATTGCCTGATCTCCATGGAATTTTGTATGCTTGTTTAAAGTCATATGTCACATGTACTTTCCTCTTTCTGAGATGATCTAAACATCCATTGAGGAGTTAAAGGCTTTTGGGGACATTTGGTCAAAATCACATATTGATATGACTATTATAGCCATCCAATTGCAAAAGTTATTTTTTCTATATCATTATTGACCTAGAGAGTCAGAATGAGCAGATTTAACAAATTATTTAAACATTATATTGCAACAGATGAAAATACCATTTGCAGCTAATACAGGCAATTTTCCATAGGAAATGCATGGTTTTAAAGGTTTTTAACAGTTATAGCGCCAGCTATAGTCTGATCTCCATAAAACTTTGCATGCTTCTTCAGCATGTTATGCCACATATACCCAACAATTTTCGTGAAGTTTTGAGTTTCCCTTTAGGATTTATAGGCTTTGAGTGCATTTTTCCACACCTCTTTTTAAATGACCCTGTTATAGCCATCCAAATTCAAAATTCAACTTTTTCGATAATTATTGATCTAGAGAGTCCAGAGAATTGTCCTAGACTGGTTTGGTTCGATCGGGCAAAAACCAGGGACTAGTTCGCAAAAGTAGGTTTTTAACATAATTGCCAATATTTAATGAACGATTTGATTGACAGCAATAGTTCCAGAGGCAAAGTTGTTCAGTATGAGGAGATCTATCAAATGATATTCATATTTTGTGGATGTGTGCAACACCACGTGATTACAGAGCCATAAAACTCGTTAGCGCCAACTAGTGGCCGATTTCTTTCAAAATTCTTACAGACCTCTAGGCCATGAGTCAAACATGCCCAACGAGTTTCATTCCGATCGGCCTCCATTAACCTTGTCTAATAAGTGCTCAAATTTAATTGGCTGTGGCGGCCATGTTTTTAAGATACGCCAATATCCTCATAGACATACATGGTACCTTGGACCAAGACACTGCATACCAATTTTCAAGTCAATCGGACTAGCGGTCGTGGTGGTTATAGCCCTTTTTGTGTTTTTTCATGTTATAGCGCCACCAAGTGGTTAATCGTCGCGAATTTTTATCCTGACCAAAAACTGAGCCCATACATATGTTTACCAAGTTTGGTGAAGATATCTCATTTCGTTTTTGAGTTATAGCCTTTTTAGTAAAATAGGCCCCGCCCTAAACGTTCGTTTTTACGCCCCTTAACAACCGTGAATCGAAATTTCAACATTTTTTCAATTATTATTGATAAATAGACTCCAGAGAACATTTTGGCACTGGTTTGGTTTTGATCGGGCAAAAACCAGGGACTAGTTTGCAAAAGTAGGTTTTCAACAAAATTCAAAATGGCGGAAAAATTTTAATGACGGAAATAAAATCGGAGATATACATTTTGTTCGCCAAGTTCTCAGCTTTCCAATGATATAAGACACTTGAGTGTGGGCCAAACGGTTTAGGAGTTATGAGCCCTTTTGCGCAATTGATTGCTATAGCGCCACCTATAGGCCAATCTGGCTCATAATTTGATAACCTCTCTCGATTTTTGTACTACCTATTGGCCAAGTTTCAAGTCTCTAGCCCTTACGGTTTGGTCTGCACGATGCTTTTTCGGCTGAATAATAATAATAATAATAATAAAAATCAGCACAAATACAATAGGTGTTCAGCACTTGTGCTCGAACCCTAATTAAAGCTGCAAGCAGCATTTAGCGGGGTTCAAGCAATTGAGGCCTTTAAGCATTTAAGGACTTTAAACACTAAAATAATTAAAATTGAGAGTTCAGGTGAAAATAATCTGACAATATGTGATTTTAAATGTTATAATAGTCATTTTTAAATTTTTAGAACAAAATTTGTAATTTAACCAGCAGGTGGCATTAGAAGATAAGTGATTGGCTCACTTTCATTTGTAAATTGTCTGTATTTGATATCAAAGTATTTTTTCCATGTTAAGTCTATTAAAAGTGCTTACACACACACACACACACACACACACACACACATGTTGTGTTTCCATGTTTTATGGGGACATTCCATAGGCGTAATGCATTTTATACTGTACAAACCGTATTTTCTATCCCCCTACACTGCCCCTGCCCCTAAACCTACCCATCACAGGAGACATGCTGCATTTTTACTTTTTCAAAAAACATCACTTAGTGTGATTTATAAGATGCTTTCCTCATGGGGACCAAAAAATGTCCCCACAAGGACAAAAATTTGGATATTGCCATCTTTGTGGGGACATTTTGTCCCCATACCGTAGGGATTACCAGTCCACACACACACACACACACACACACACACACACACACACACACACACACACACACACACACACACACACACACACACACACACACAAAGATATTTAAAAGGAAGTTCTCTTTAAAACATGTTTAGGTATCATTGTTATTGAAATGTATCATAATTGCAAAAAAAATGTCAAATAAAACAAAGTGGTAAATCTTGACAAAAATGTGATTTGTAATGTTAGTATAATGGTTTAAAAGTTTAAATGTGATTCTATATGAAATAAAACCTTGAAAATAACAGTATGAATGTGCCAATTAGGTGCCATGTGGTGGTTTTATTTGGAAATTTCATTAAAACCTGCTACTGATTTCTTTGAAATTGAGCATGTTTGTTTAGAGTCATATGTCACATGTACTTACATTCTCTGAGAAGATCTGAAAATTCATTGAGTAGTTAAAGGCTTTCAGGGACACTTGGTCAAGGCCACGTATTGAAATTATAGCCATCCAAATGCAAAAGTATTTTCACATTTTTCATGTTTACACCTTTAAACATGCTTACACAAACACACATTTTGTTACAGATATAGATGTAGCCAGTTCAAAACATTTTTTTTTACAAAATGTGATTGTAAATGTATAATAATGATTTTATAATGTCTAAATATGAATTAAGGAACAACGTTAGAGAGTATTAGGACAAAAATGACTATTTTAACCAGCATATGGCAGCGTAGAACCACTCATTGGCTGACTTTAATTTTAAAAGTATGTGTTTGTATTAAGGCAAATCTTCCATATTAAGTCTTGTGTGTGATTACACATACACATTTTGTTGCAGATATAGATATCTGAAATAGAAGATGGACAACAAATGGCATAGTCCCTTTTAAAATACATTTTTCAGCTCTCATTTTAATGTAATACTATTGCAAGAACATACCTCAAGTGAATTGGTAAACTTTGACAAAATGTGATTTGTAATGATATTATAACAATATTTTAAAGTTTAAATAGGATTGAACAGTTAGCAGGATGAGCCAATGAGTGGTCTTCTGCTGCCCTATGGTGGCTTAATGGCAATTGTAGGGAATATGTAATATGTATTTAAACTTTTAAATGTGCTTATTTTGTTTATATATATATATATATATATATATATATATATATATATATATATATATATATATATATATATATATATATATATATATATATATATATATTTGAAATACATGATTTTGACTAAATGTGATTGTAATTTTTACACAAGTGATTTTATAATCTGAGATTAAAGTGAGTAGCATGACAAAATGACCAGCAGGTGGCACTAAAGAACCATGAATGTATAACCATGAAAGAATATGAATGAATTTGGTTTTTTCTTAATATCTCTGGAATGCAGCCATGGAAAATTCTGAAAGTCAGGTCATAGAGAGGGCTAAATGGCCCCTATAGAATGAGACTATCCCTGAGGTCCTGGGCCAAGGGAGACCGGAGTAATGCCCGTTTAAACATGTACCTTTTGGGGCTTATATCTCAAAAACGGCTTGAGTAAAACATTTGTAATTTAGCTCGATTGTAGGCTGGATTTGCCTTTAGAATGAGCTCTCACATGTCTTCAGACTCCTCCGTAGTCGGGAGTAATAGGCGGTATAAGCGGGGGGTCCCGCGAAATAGCGATCCGCGAGGGGGCGTCCTCGAGGCCCGCGATCGTTGTGTTCGGGCAAGGGCCCTGAGTGGTCTTACCCACCCGAGTTTGACAGCGCTGACACTTTCCGTTCCCGAGTTATGAGCGATTTTGTACCGGAGGTGTGACGTCATTGGCGGCCGCCATTTTAAAACTCTCCCGATGGTTTTTCCCCAAAATCTCGGCGAAAACTCAACGAAAACGCCTGAAATTCATACAATTGATAGAGTTCATCTAGATGATTCGAAAAATGCAAGTGCTCCCGAGATTGGTGGAGATTTTATTTTAACTTATAACTTTTGACTGGCTTCATTTTAAAATGAACCTATTGTATTTAAACAAATGCAAAAGTTCAACTTTTTTTTTGATAAATATTGATCTAGAGAGTCCAGAGAATTGTACTGCTTTGGTTTTGTTCAGATTGAGCGAAAAACCTAGGACTAGTTCGCAAAAATATGTTTTTAACATAATTGTGAATATTTAATGAACTATTTGATTGACAACAGTGGTTCTTGAGGCAAAGTTGTTCAGTATTAGGAGATCTATCAAATGATATCAATATTGTGTGCATATGTCAAACACCACATGATTACAGAGGTATAAAACTCGTTAGCGCCAACTAGTGGCCGAGTTCTTTGTAAATTCTTACAGACCTTTAGGTCCATGAGTCAAACATGCCTACCGAGTTTTGTTCCAATTGGCCTCCATTAACCTTGTCTTATTAGTGCTCAAAATTCATTAGCCAATGGCGGCCATGTTTTTTGAGATACACCAATGTCCTAATAGACTATCATGGCACTTGGGACCAAGACACTGTATACCAATTTTAAGGTCAATTGGACTAGCGGTCGGGTGGTTACAGCTCTTTTAACATTTATTCATGTTATAGCGCCACCAAGTGTTCAATAGTCATGTTTTTTTTTAAGTAACCAAAGAATGAACCTATACATATGTGTACCAAGTTTGGTGAAATTATGCCATTGTGTTCTTGAGTTATAGCTCTTTAGTAAAATAGGCTCCTCCCACAATGTACGTTTTGGCATCTCTTAGCAACAATAAATCGAAATTTCAGCTTTTTTTCGATATTTATTAATATTCAGATGCCAGAGAACATTTGTGCACTGGTTTGGTTCGATTGGGCCAAAAACCAGGGACTAGTTCGCAAAAGTAGTTTTTTGACAAAATTCAAAATGGCGGAAAATTTATCTAGACGGAAATAAAATCGGAGATATACGCTTTTGTTCGCCAAGGTCTTAGCTTTCCAATGATATAAGGCACTTGAGTGTGGACTAAACGGTTTAGGAGTTATGCACCATTTGCGCTTTTGATTGCTGTAGCGCCCCTATTGGCCAATCGGGTCATAATTTGATAAGCTCTCCTCGATTTTTGGGCTACCATGTGGCAAAGTGTCAAGTCTCTAGCATTTACGGTTTGGTCTGCACGATGCGTTTTTAGGGGAGAATAATAATAATAATAAAACCCTAACAATAACAATAGGGTTTCAGCATTTCATGCTTGAACCCTAATAATAATAAAAATCAGTACAATTACAATAGGGTTTCAGCACTTCGTGCTTGAACCCCTAATAATAATTAAATGTTATAATGGTGACTTTATAAAGTCAAAATATGAATTATAGAACAAAATGACTATTTTAACCAGCAGGTGACAGTAGAGGATAACTCATTGGCTGACTTTAATTCTAAAAGTATGTGTTTGTATTAAGACACATTTGCCATGTTAACGCTATATGTGATTACAAACATACACATTTGGTTGCAGATATAGATATCTGAAATAGATGGTGGACAACAGATGGCATAATCCAGGTTTTCCCTTTAAAACATATTTTTCAGCTCTCGTTGTAATGTAATACTATTCAACTTTATTTATATAGTGCTTTTAACAATGTAGATTGTTTCAAAGCAGCTTCACAGTGTTATTGCAAGAACATACCTCAAATGAAGTGGTAAACTTCTACAAAATGTGATATTTGTAATGATATAATTTTTAAAAAGTTTAATAGGATTGAACAATTAGTTAGCAAGATGAGCCAATGAGTGGTCTTCTGCTGCCCTCTGGTGGCTTTATGGCATTTTTAAAGGAATATGTAATACATATTTTCCATTTTAAATTGTAATGCTTACACACACATTTTGTTGCAGACATAGATAAATATTTTAAATACTTGATTTTGACTAAATGTGAATGTAAATGTTAAACAAGTAATTGTATAATCTGAGAGTGAGAAGCATGACAAAATGACCAGCAGGTGGCACCAGAGAACCATGAATGAAAGAATAAATGAATTTTTTTTTTTTTTTTTTTGCTTAATATCTCTGGAATGCAGCAATGGAAAATTCTGAAACTTGTGTAATAGAGAGTGCCCAATGTCCCCTATAGAATAAGACTATCGCTGGGATCCTGGCCGAAGGGAGACCGGAGTACTGCCCCGTTAAACATGTACCTTTTGGGATGTATATCTCAAAAACGGCTTGAGTAAAACATTTGAAATTTAGGTTTATTGTAGGACTGGATTTGCCCTTTAGAATGAGCTCTCACATGTCTTCAGACTCATCCGTAGTCGGGAGTAATAGGCGGTATAAGCGGGGGGTCCCGCGAAGTAGCGATCCGCGAGGGGGCGTCCTAGAGGCCCGCGATCGTTGTGGTCGGGCAAGGGTCCTGAGTGGTCTTACCCACCCGAGTTTGACAGCGCTGACACTTTCCGTTCCCGAGTTATGAGCAATTTTGTACCGGGGTGTGACGTCATTGGCGGCCGCCATTTTGAAACACTGCCGATGGTTTTCGCAAAAATCTCGAAAACTCAACAAAAACACCTGAAATTCATACATTTATAGAGTTCATCTAGATGATTCAAAAGTCAAGTGCTGCCGAGATTGGTGGAGATTGTCCTTTAACTTTTGACTATTTTGACTGGGTACAATTTAAAATGACCCTATTATATTCAAACAAATGCAAAAGTTTGATAATATTGACCTAAAGAGTCAGAATGAGCAGATCTAACAAATGATTTAAACATTATATGATAATAGATGGAAAAGACCATTTACAGTTCCAATACAGGCATTTCACCATAGGAAATGCATGGTTTTAAAGCTTTTAACAGTTATAGCGCCACCTATAGTCTGATCTCCATAAAACTTTGCCTACTTCTTCAACATGGTACGCCACATATACCCAACAATTTTCGTGAAGTTTTGAGTTTTCCTTAGGATTTATAGGCTTTTGAGTGTATTTCGCCACACCTGCTTTCTAAATGACTCTATTACATGGTATACATCCAAATGCAAAAGTTCAACTTTTTTTCAATGATTATTGATCTAGACAGTCCCAAGAATTGTTCTAAACTGGTTTGGTTCCGATCTGGCAAAACCAGGGACTAGTTCGCAAAAGTAGGTTTTTAACATAATCGCAAATATTTAATGAACAATTTGATTGACAGCAATAGTTCTAGAGGCAAAGTTGTTCAGTATGAGGAGACCTATCATATGATATGCATTTTCTGTGGATGTGTGCAACACCACGTGATTACAGAGCCATAAAACTCGTTAGCGCCAACCAGTGGCCGATTTCTTTCAAAATTCTTACAGACCTCTAGGCCATGAGTCGAACATACCCATTAAGTTTCATTCCGATCGGTTTCTGTTAACCTTGTCTTATAGGTGCTCAAATTCATTGGCTGATGGCGGCCATGTTTTTGAGATACACCGATGGCCTCATAGACATACATGGGGCCTTGGACTAAGACACTGCATACCAATTTTCAAGTCAATTGGACTAACGGTCAGGTGGTCATAGCCCTTTTATGTTTTTCACGTTATAGCGCCACCTAGTGCCCAATCGTCGCTATTATTTCATCGTGACCAAAGACTGAGCCCATACACATGTCTACCAAGTTTGGTGAAAATAACTTATTTCGTTTTTGAGTTATAGCCTTTTAAAATATTAGGCTCCACCCACATTGACATTTTGATGCCCCTTAGCAACCGTGAATCGAAATTTCAACTTTTTTTCGATAGTTTTTGATAATCAGTCTCCAGAGAACATTTGTGCACTGGTTTGGTTCCGATTGGACAAAAAACCAGGGACAAGTTCGCAAAAGTAGGTTTTCGACAAAATTCAAAATGGCGGGAAAATTTGCATACCGGAAATGAAATCGGAGATATACGTTTTGTTCGTCATGAGCTCAGCTTTCCAATGGTATAAGGCACTTGACCCTTAGGATTAAGGGTTTAGGAGTTATGAGCAGTTTTGCGCAATTGATCGCTATAGCGCCACCTATTGGCCAATATGGCTCATAATTTGATAACCTCTCCTCGATTTTTGTACTACCATCTGACAAAGTTTCAAATCTCCAGCATTTACGGTTTGGTCTGCACGATGCGTTTTACGGCAGAATAATAATAATAATAATTAAAGCTGCAAGCAGCATTTAGCGGGGTTCAAGCATTTAAGGCCTTTAAGGACTTAAAGCCTAAAAGCATCAAAAGACACCAAGGTTCATTTAGCAAGCATTTAACCACTGACATAATATAAATGAAAATGACCATTTACAGCCAATAAAGGCAATTTAATATAGGATATGTGTGTTTTTCAAAGCTTTTTGTCAGTTATAGTGCCACCTATGGTCTAATTTACCATATACTAGCATAGTTTACCATGATTTACCATGTTCTAGTGTGATTTACCATGATTCACCATAGTTTACCTTGATTTACCAAGTTCTTGCCTGATTTACCATGATATTCCCTGTGTTAGCAGGTGGCAGCAGAGAACCACTCATTAGCTCATTTTCATTGTAAACGTCTGTTTTCCATTTAATGGGCACATTTTCCCGGGCGAATGCCTTTAATTTAATAAAGGGTATAACAAATTACTTATTCTATGTTTTCCCCTTTAAAACATATTTTCAGGTGTTATCTTGAATTGTAATGTAATATTGTGAAAAACACATCAAATGAACAAATCAATTGATAAACATTGTCAAAATGTGATTTGCAATGTTATTATAATGATTTTATAAAGTTTCTATATGCTTAGTGAGCAGAATGAACCAATAAGTGGTCTTATGCTGCCCTCTGGTGGCTTTATGGCAATTTAATGTAATACACCAATATAAGCATTGTCACTTTTTTAACTTTTATAGAGGCATCTTTTGCCTGATCTCCATGAAATGTTGTATGCTTGTTTAGAGTCATGTGTCTTCCCTCTTTTTTGAGAAGATCTAAACATTCAATGAGGAGTTAAAGGCTTTTTGGGGACATTTGGTCAAAATCACATTGATATGACTCTATTATAGCCATCCAATTGCAAAAGTTATTTTTTCTATATAATTATTGACCTAGAGAGTCAGAATGAGCAGATCTAACAAATTATTTAAACATTATATTGCAACTGATGGAAAATACCATTTGCAGCTAATACAGGCAATTTTCCATAGGAAATGCATGGTTTTAAAGCTTTTTAACAGTTATAGCGCCACCTATAGTCCGATCTTCATAAAACTTTGCATGCTTCTTCAGCATGTTATGCCACATATACCCACCAATTTTATTGAAGTTTTGAGTTTCCCTTTAGGATTTATAGGCTTTTGAGTGCATTTTTCCATACCTCTTTTTTAAATGACCCTGTTATAGCCATCCAAATGCAAAAGTTCAACTTTTTTTCAATAATTATTGATCTAGAGAGTCCAGAGAATTGTCCTAGACTGGTTTGGTTCCGATCGGGCAAAAAACCAGGGACTAGTTCGCAAAAGTAGGTTTTTAACATAATTGTAAATATTTAATGAACGATTTGATTGACAGCAATGGTTCTAGAGGCAAAGTTGTTCAGCATGAGGAGATCTATCATATGATATGCACATTTTGTGGATGTGTGCAACACCATGTGATTACAGAGCCATAAAACTCGTTAGTGCCAACTAGTGGCCGATTTCTTTCAAAATTCTTACAGACCTCTAGGGCCATGAGTCGAACATGCCCATCGAGTTTCGTTCCGATCGGCCTCCGTTAACCTTGTCTTATAGGTGCTCAAACTTAATTGGTTGATGGCGGCCATGTTTTTTGAGATACGCCAATGTCCTCATAGACATACATGGGGCATTGGACCAAGACACTGCATACCAATTTTCAAGTCAATCAGACTAACGGTCAGGTGGTCATAACCTTTATTATGTTTTTTTCACATTATAGCGCCACCTAGAGCTCAATCTTCGCGTTTTTTTTACTGTGACCTCAAATTGAGCCCATACACATGTGTACCAAGTTTGATGAATATATCTCATTTACTTTTTGAATTATAGCCTTTTTAGTAAAATTGGCTCCGCCCTGAACGTCCATTTTGTCGCCCTTATCGACCATGAATCGAAATTTCTACTTTTTTTCAATGATTATTGATATTCAGTCTCCAGAGAACATTTGTGCACTGGTTTGGTTCCGATCGGGCCAAAAACCAGGGACTAGTTCGCAAAAGTAGGTTTTCAACAAAATTCAAAATGGCGGAAAAATTTTAATGACGGAAATAAAATCGGAGATATACGTTTTGTTCGCCAAGGACTCAGCTTTCCAGTGATATAAGACACTTGAGTGTGGACCAAACGGTTTAGGAGTTATGAGCCATTTTGCTCTTTGGTCGCTGTAGCGCCACCTATTGGCCAATCGGGCTCATATTTTGATAACCTCTCTCGATTTTTGTACTACCTTGTGGCCAAGTTTCAAGTCTCTAGCTCTACGGTTTGGGCTGCACGCGCTTTTAGGGAAAATAATAATAATTAAAGCTGCAAGCAGCATTTAGCGGGTTCAAGCATTTAAGGCCTTTAAGGACTTAAAGCATAAAAGCATCAAAAGACACCAAGGTTCATTTAGCAAGCATTTAACCACTGACGTAATAGATGAAAATGACCATTTACAGCCAATAAAGGATATTTAATATAGGATATGTGTGGTTTTCAAAGTTTTTTATCAGTTTTAGCGCCACCTATGGTCTAATTTACCATGTACTAGCATAGTTTACCATGATTTACCATGTTCTAGTGTGATTTACCATGATTCACCATAGTTTACCTTGATTTACCATGTTCTTGCCTGATTTACCATGATATTCCCGTGTTAGTGATTACCATACTTTACCGTGATTCGCCATATTTTACCATGAATTGCCATAGCTTACATTGATTTAGCATGTCCTGGCATGATTTACTGTGATTTACCATGTTCCAGTTTGATTTACCATGATTCTAGCCTGATTTACCATAGTTTACTACGATTTACCATGATTTACCATGTTTCCACATTCTAATATGATTTACCACGATTTACTACATTGTAGTATGATTTACCATGATCCTAGCCTGATTTACCATAGTTTACCATGATTTACCATGTTTCCACATTCTAATATGATTTACTTTGATTTACCACATTGTAGTATGATTTACCATGATCCTGGCATGATTTACCATAGTTTACCATGATTTACCACGAGTTACCACATTCTAATATGATTTACCATGATTTACCACAAATTGCCACATTCTAATATGATTTACCATGATTTACCACGAGTTGCCACATTCTAATATGATTTACCATGATCCTAGCCTGATTTACCATAGTTTACCATGATTTACCATGTTTCCAAATTCTAATATGATTTACCACATTGTAGTATGATTTACCATGATTTACCACATTGTAGTATGATTCACCATGATTATATTATTATTTACCATAGTTCACCATGATTTACCACATTCTAATGTGATTTACCATGATTTACCCCATTGAGGTTTGATTCACCATGATTCTAGCCAATACATTTAATTTTAACCTGTGGAAACACAAGAAAGTATATTTCTGATCCTGCAGCCCTCTATAGGACAACATTAGCATTAGAACCAGCACAAGTCTATGGCATTGATAAACATTGACAAAATGGGATATTAAATGTTATTATAATGATTTTTACAATGCCTAGATATGAATTTTAAAGCAAAAAACTATTGCCAAATGTAATGTCATGTGTCACCTGGTTATTTGAATAAATTTCTTGAGTAGATATTGGCCACACACACACACACACACACACACATACAGAGAGAGAGAGAGAGAAAGACAGACAGACACACACACACACACACACACACACACACACACACACACACACACACACACACACACACACACACACACACACACACACACACACACTTCTGTTTATATGTAGATATTTTAAATAAATTATTAGTAACACAATGCTTACTCCTAGTCTTGTAGTAATTTTTACACATTAATCATACCATCATTGTTTGGCAGAATTGTCAATACCACTGTTTAAATAAAAATGAATTGATCGAATTTGTCAAAATGTGATTGTAAATGTTAAAATAGTGGTTTTATAATGTCTAAATATGAATTATAGAGCAATATAATCAAGTAGTATGACAAAATGACATTTTAAAACCAGCAGGGGCAGCAGAGAACCACTCATTAGCTCATTTTCATTTTAAATGTCTGTTTTCCATTTAATGGGCACATTTTCCGGTGAATGCTTTCAAACATGCCAACTCACATACACATTTTGTTGCAGATATAGATATTTGAATTTAATAAATGGTATAGCAAATGACTTATTCTATCTTTTCCCTTTAAAACATATTTTCAGGTGTTATTTTGAATTGTAATGTAATATTGTGAAAAACACATCAAATTAACAAATTAATTGATAAACATTGTCAAAATGTGATTTGCAATGTTATTATAATGATTTTATAAAGTGTATATATGCTTAGTGAGCAGAATGAACCAATAAGTGGTCTTATGCTGCCCTCTGGTGGCTTTATGGCAATTTAATGTAATACACCAATATAAGCATTGTCACTTTTTAACTTTTATAGAGGCATCTATTGCCTGATCTCCATGAAATGTTGTATGCTTGTTTAGAGTCATGTGTCACACGTACTTTCCTCTTTTTGAGATTATCTAAACATTCAATGAGGAGTTAAAGGCTTTTTGGGGACATTTGGTCAAAATCACATATTGATATGACTATTATAGCCATCCAATTGCAAAAGTTATTTTTTCTATATAATTATTGACCTAGAGAGTCAGAATGAGCAGATCTAACAAATGATTTAAACATTATATTGCAACTGATGGAAAATACCATTTGCAGCTAATACAGGCAATTTTCCATAGGAAATGCATGGTTTTAAAGCTTTTTAACAGTTATAGCGCCACCTATAGTCCGATCTCCATAAAACTTTGCATGCTTCTTCAGCATGTTATGCCACATATACCCAACAATTTTCGTGAAGTTTTGAGTTTCCTTTAGGATTTATAGGCTTTTGAGTGCATTTTTCCACATCTTTTTTAAATTACCCTGTTATACCCATCCAAATGCAAAAGTTCAACTTTTTTTCAATAATTATTGATCTAGAGAGTCCAGAGAATTGTCCTAGACTGGTTTGGTTCCGATCGGGCAAAAAACCAGGGACTAGTTCGCAAAAAATAGGTTTTTAACATAATTGTAAATATTTAATGAACGATTTGATTGACAGCAATAGTTCTAGAGGCAAAGTTGTTCAGCATAAGGAGATCTATCAAATGATATGCATATTTTGTGGATGTGTGCAACACCATGTGATTACAGAGCCATAAAACTCGTTAGCGCCAACTAGTGGCCGATTTCGTTCAAAATTCTTACAGCCCCTCTAGGCCATGAGTCAAACATGCCCATCGAGTTTCGTTCCGATCGGCCTCCGTTAACCTTGTCTTATAGGTGCTCAAACTTAATTGGTTAATGGCGGCCATGTTTTTGAGATACGCCAATGTCCTCATAGACTTACATGGGGCCTTGACCAAGACACTGCACACCAATTTTCAAGTCAATCAGACTAACGGTCAGGTGGTCATAGCCTTTATTATGTTTTTGTAACATTATAGCGCCACCTAGAGCTCAATCTTCGCCTTTTTTTTACTTTGACCTCAAATTGAGCCCATACACATGTGTACCAAGTTTGATGAATATATCTCATTTACTTTTGAGTTATAGCCTTTTAGTAAAATAGGCTCCGCCTGAATGTCCATTTTGTCGCCCTTATCGACCATGAATCGAAATTTCTACTTTTTTTCAATGATTATTGATATTCAGTCTCCAGAGAATAGTTGTGCACTGGTTTGGTTCCGATCAGGCCAAAAACCAGGGACTAGTTCGCAAAAGTAGGTTTTCAACAAAATTCAAAATGGCGGAAAAATTTGCATACCGGAAATGAAATCGGAGATATACGTTTTGTTTGGCAAGGACTCAGCTTTCCAGTGATATAAGACACTTGAGTGTGGACCAAACGGTTTAGGAGTTATGAGCCATTTTGCGCTTTTGGTTGCTGTAGCGCCACCTATAGGCCAATTGGGCTCATAGCTTCTCAGGATCGTCCCAGGCTGAGGACTACCATTTGGCCTGGTTTGAAGTCTCTAGCCCTTACGGTTTGGGCTGCACGATGCGTTTACCGAGAATAATAATAATAAGCTGCAAGCAGCATTTAGCGGGGTTCAAGCATTTAAGGCCTTTAAGGACTTAAAGCCTAAAAGCATCAAAAGACACCAAGGTTCATTTAGAAAGCATTTAACCACTGACATAATAGATGAAAATGACCATTTACAGCCAATAAAGGCAATTTAATATAGGATATGTGTGGTTTTCTAAGTTTTTTATCAGTTTTAGCGCCACCTATGGTCTAATTTACCATGTACTAGCATAGTTTACCATGATTTACCATGTTCTAGTGTGATTTACCATGATTCACCATAGTTTACCTTGATTTACCATGTTCTTGCCTGATTTACCATGATATTCCCTGTGTTAGTGATTTACCATACTTTACCGTGATTCGCCATATTTTACCATGAATTGCCATAGCTTACATTGATTTAGCATGTCCTGGCATGATTTACTGTGATTTACCATGTTCCAGTTTGATTTACCATGATTCTAGCCTGATTTACCATAGTTTACTACGATTTACCATGTTTCCACATTCTAATATAATTTACCACGATTTACCACATTGTAGTATGATTTACCATGATCCTAGCCTGATTTACCATAGTTTACCATGATTTACCATGTTTCCATATTGTAATATGATTTACCATGATTTACCCCATTGAAGTATGATTTACCACATTGTAGCCTGATTTACTATAGATTTACCATGATTTACCACAAGTTACTACATTCTAATATGATTTACCATGATTTACCACATTGTAGTATGATTTACCATGATCCTAGCCTGATTTACCATAGTTTACCATGATTTACCACATTCTAATGTGATTTACCATGATTTACCACATTGAGGTTTGATTTACCATGATTCTAGCCTATACATTTAATTTTAACCTGTCAAACACAATAAAGTATATTTCTGATCCTGCAGCCCTCTATAGGACAACATTAGCATTAGAACCAGCACAAGTCTATGGCATTGATAAACATTGAAAAATAGGATATTAAATGTTATTATAATGATTTTTACAATGCCTAGATATTAATTTCAAAGCAAAAACTATTGCCAAATGTAATGTCATGTGTCACCTGCTTATTTGAATAAAGTCTGAGCATTTCTTGAGTAGATATTGGCCACACACACACACATACACACACAGAGAGAGAGAGAGAGAAAGACAGACAGACTGATGCACACACACACACACACACACACACACACACACACACACACACACACACACACACACACACACACACACACACACACACACACACTTCTGTTTTACATGTAGATATTTTAAATAAATTATTAGTAACACAATGCTTACTCCTAGTCTTGTAGTAATTTTTACACATTAATCATACCATCATTGTTTGGCAGAATTGTCAATACCACTGTTTAAATAAAATGAATTGATCGAATTTGTCAAAATGTGATTGTAAATGTTAAAATAGTGGTTTTATAATGTCTAAATATGAATTATAGAGCAATATAATCAAGTAGTATGACAAAATGACATTTTAAAACCAGCAGGTGGCAGCAGAGAACCACTCATTAGCTCATTTTCATTTTAAATGTCTGTTTTCCATTTAATGGGCACATTTTCCCGGTGAATGCCTTCAAACGTGCTAACTCACATACACATTTTGTTGCAGATATAGATATTTGAATTTAATAAATGGTATAGCAAATTACTTATTCTATCTTTTCCCCTTTAAAACATATTTTCAGGTGTTATTTTGAATTGTAATGTAATATTGTGAAAACACATCAAATGAACAAATTAATTGATAAACATTGTCAAAATGTGATTTGCAATGTTATTATAATGGTTTTATAAAGTTTATATATGCTTAGTGAGCAGAATGAACCAATAAGTGGTCTTATGCTGCCCTCTGGTGGCTTTATGGCAATTTAATGTAATACACCAATATAAGCATTATCACTTTTTTAACTTTTATAGAGGCATCTATTGCCTGATCTCCATGAAATGTTGTATGCTTGTTTAGAGTCATGTGTCACATGTACTTCCCTCTTTTTGAGATGATCTAAACATTCAATGAGGAGTTAAAGGCTTTTGGGGACATTTGGTCAAAATCACATATTGATATGACTATTATAGCCATCCAATTGCAAAAGTTATTTTTTCTATATAATTATTGACGTAGAGAGTCAGAATGAGCAGATCTAACAAATGATTTAAACATTATATTGCAACAGATGGAAAATACCATTTGCAGCTAATACAGGCAATTTTCCATAGGAAATGCATGGTTTTAAAGCTTTTTAACAGTTATAGCGCCACCTATAGTCCGATCTCCATAAAACTTTGCATGCTTCTTCAGCATGTTATGCCACATATACCCAACAATTTTCGTGAAGTTTTGAGTTTCCCTTTAGGATTTATAGGCTTTTGAGTGCATTTTTCCACACCTCTTTTTAAATGACCCTGTTATAGCCATCCAAATGCAAAAGTTCAACTTTTTTTCAATAATTATTGATCTAGAGAGTCCAGAGAATTGTCCTAGACTGGTTTGGTTCAGATCGGGCAAAACCAGGGACTAGTTCGCAAAAGTAGGTTTTTAACATAATTGTAAATATTTAATGAACTATTTGATTGACAGCAATGGTTCTAGAGGCAAAGTTGTTCAGCATAACGAGATCTATCTTATGATATGCATATTTTGTGGATGTGTGCAACACCATGTGATTACAGAGCCATAAAACTCGTTAGCGCCAACTAGTGGCGATTTCTTTCAAAATTCTTACAGACCTCTAGGGCCATGAGTCGAACATGCCCATCGAGTTTCGTTCGATCGGCCTCCGTTAACCTTGTCTTATAGGTGCTCAAACTTAATTGGTTGATAACGGCCACGTTTTTTGAGATACGCCAATGTCCTCATAGACTTACATGGTACCTTGGACCAAGACACTGCACACCAATTTTCAAGTCAATCAGACTAACGGTCAGGTGGTCATAGCCTTTATTATGTTTTGTAACATTATAGCGCCACCTAGAGCTCAATCTTCGCCTTTTTACTTTGACCTCAAATTGAGCCCATACATATTTGTACCAAGTTTGATGAATATATCTCATTTACTTTTTGAGTTATAGCCTTTTTAGTAAAATAGGCTCCGCCCTGAATGTCCATTTTGTCGCCCTTATCGACCATGAATCGAAATTTCTACTTTTTTTCAATGATTATTGATATTCAGTCTCCAGAGAACAGTTGTGCACTGGTTTGGTTCCGATCAGGCCAAAAACCAGGGACTAGTTCGCAAAAGTAGGTTTTCAACAAAATTCAAAATGGCGGAAAAATTTGCATACCGGAAATGAAATCGGAGATATACGTTTTGTTTGGCAAGGACTCAGCTTTCCAGTGATATAAGACACTTGAGTGTGGACAAAACGGTTTAGGAGTTATGAGCTATTTTGCGCTTTTGGTTGCTGTAGCGCCACCTATAGGCCATTTGGGGTCATAGCTTCTCAGGGTCGTCCCAGGCTGAGGACTACCATCTGACAAAGTTTCAACGCTCCAGCCCTTACGGTTTGGGCTGCACGATGCGTTTTACCGGAGAATAATAATAATAATAAAAATCAGTACAATTACAATAGGGTTTCAGCACTTCGTGCTTGAACCCCTAATAATAAAAATCAGTACAATTACAATAGGGTTTCAGCACTTCGTGCTTGAACCCCTAAAAATCAGCACAAAAACAATAGGTGTTCAGCACTTCGTGCTTGAACCCTAATTAAAGCTGCAGGCAGCATTTATCGGGGTTCAAGCATTTAAAGCATTTAAAGCCTTTAAGCATTTAAGGCCTGTTGAATTTAAGGCCTTTAAACAGTAAATAATTAAAATTGACAGTTTAGGTGAAATTAAGTGATGAACTGACAAAATGTGATTTTAAAATTTTATAATGGTGACTTCATAAAGTCAAAATATGAATTATAGGACAAAATGACTATTTTAAGCAGCAGGTTGCAGTTGAGGATAACTCATGGGCTGACTTTAATTTTAAAAGTATATGTTTGTATTAAGACACATTTTCCATGTTAACTCTTATATGTGATTATACACATATACACATTTGGTTGCAGATATAGATATCTGAAATAGGTGGTGTACAACAGATGGCATAGTCCAGGTTTTCCCCTTTAAAACGTATTTTTCAGAAATGAAGTGGTAAACTTAAGATGAGCCAATGAGTGGTCTTCTGCTGCCCTCTGGTTGCTTTATGAAAATTGTATGGTATATATAATACGCATTTTCCAGTTTAAATTTTAAACATGCTTATAAACATTTTGTTGCAGATATAGATAGATATTTGAAATACATGTTTTTGTCAAAATGTGATTGTAAATGTTAAACAAGTGACTTTATAATCTGAGATAAGGGTTAGTAGCATGACAAAATGTCCAGCAGGTGGCACCAGAGAACCATGAATGAAATAATAATTTTTTTTTTTTTGCTTAATATCTCTGGAATGCAGCAATGTAAAATTCTGAAACTCGGGTCAGAGAGAGTGCCCAATGGCCCCTGTAGAATGAGACTTTCCCTGGGGTCCTGGACCAAGGGGGACTGGAGTAATGCCCGGTTAAACATGTATCTTTTGGGGCTTATATCTCAAAAACGGCTAGAGCAAAACTTTCGAAAATCAGGTCGATTATAGGGCTGGATTTGCCCTTTAGAATGAGCTCTCACATGTCTTCAGACGCATCCGTAGTCGGGAGTAAGATAAGATATAGGCGGGGGGTTCCGCGAAATAGCGATCCGCGAGGGGGCGTCCTAGAGGTCCGCGATCGTTGTGTTCGGGCAAGGGCCCTGAGTTGTCTTACCCACCCGAGTTTGACAGCGCTGACACTTTCCGTTCCCGAGTTATGAGCGATTTTGTACCGGGGTGTGACGTCATTTGCGGCCGCCATTTTAAAAACGCGCCCGATGTTTTTCTCAAAAATCTCGCCGAAAACTCAACGAAAACGCCTGAAATTCATACCATTGATAGAGTTCATCTAGATGATTCGAAAAAGGCAAGTGCTGCCGAGATTGGTGGAGATTGTCCTTTAACTTTTGACTAGCTACAATTTAAAATTACCCTATCATATTCAAACAAATGCAAAAGTTTGATAATTATTGATCTAGAGAGTCAGAATGAGCAGATCTAACAAATTCTTTAAACATTATGTGATAATAGATGGAAAAGACAATTTAAAGCCAACACAGGCAATTTACCATAGGAAATGCATGGTTTTAAAGCTTTTTAACAGTTATAGCACCACCTATAGTTTGATCTCCATAAAACTTTGCATGCTTCTTCAGTATGTTATTTCACATATACCCAACAATTTTCGTGAAGTTTTGAGTTTTTCCTTAGGATTTAAAGGCTTTTGAGTGTATTTTGCCACACCCCTTTTCTAAATGACCCTGTTATAGCCGTCCAAATGCAAAAGTTCAACTTTTTTTCAATAATTATTGATCTAGGGAGTCCAATGAATTGTCCTAGACTGGTTTGGTTCCGATCAGGCAAAAACCCAGGGACTAGTTCGCAAAAGTAGGTTTTTCACATATTTGCAAATAATTAATAAACTATTTGATTGACAGCATTGATTCTTGAGGCAAAGTTATTCAGTATGAGGAGCTCTATCAAACGATATCAATATTGTGTGGATATGTCAAACACCACGTGATTACAGAGTCATAAAACTCATTAGCACAAACTAGTGGCCGATTTATTTGAAAATTCTTACAGACCTCTGGGTCCATGAGTCAAACATGCCCACCGAGTTCCGTTTCGATTGACTTCCGTTAACTTGTGTAATAGGTGCTCAAAATTCATTGGCCGATGGCGGCCATGTTTTTTGAGATATGCCGATGTTCTCAATAACTCTCATGGCACTTGGAACCTAGACACTGCATACCAATTTTCATGTCAATTGGACCAACAGTCAGGTGGTCATAGCCTTTTTCATGTTTTTTTCATGTTATAGCGCCACCAAGTGGTCAATCGTCGTATTTATTTTTTTTATTACAAAGACTGAGCCCATACACATGTGTTCCAAGTTTGGTGAAATTATCTTATTGCTTTCTTGAGTTATAATATTTTTAGTAAAATAGGCTCCGCCCTGAACCCCCATTTTGTTGCCCCAAAGCGACAATGAATCGAAATATCAAGATTTTTTGATAGATATAGACAATGAGACCATGGAGAACACTTTGGCACTGGTTTGGTTTCAATATGGCGAAAAACCTAGGACTAGTTTGCAAAAGTAGGTTTTTGACAAAATTCAAAATGGCGGAAAAATTTGCATACCGGAAATGAATTCGGAGATATACGTTATGTTCGTCATGAGCTCAGCTTTCCAATGATATAAGGCACTTGACCCTTATGATCAATGGTTTAGGAGTTATGAGCAGTTTTGCGCAATTGATCGTTATAGCGCCACCTATGGGCCAATCTGGCTCATAATTTGATAACCTCTCCTCGATTTTTGGACTACCTATTGGCCAAGTTTCAAGTCTCTAGCTCTTACAGTTTGGTCTGCACGACGCGTTTTACGGGAGAATAATAATAATAATAATAATAATAATAATAATAAAAATCCTTACAATTACAATAGGTGTTCAGCACTTCGTGCTTGAACCCTAATAATAAAAATCAGCACAAAAACAATAGGTGTTCAGCACTTCGTGCTTGAACCCCTAATTAAAGCTGCAAGCAGCATTTAGCGGGGTTCAAGCATTTAAGGCTTTTAAGGACTTAAAGCCTAAAAGCATCAAAAGACACCAAGGTTCATTTAGAAAGCATTTAACCACTGACATAATAGATGAAAATGACCATTTACAGCCAATAAAGGCAATTTAATATAGGATGTGTGTGGTTTTCAAAGCTTTTTGTCAGTTATAGTGCCACCTATGGTCTAATTTACCATGTACTAGCATAGTTTACCATGATTTACCATGTTCTAGTGTGATTTACCATGATTCACCATAGTTTACCTTGATTTACCATGTTCTTGCCTGATTTACCATGATATTCCCTGTGTTAGTGATTTAACATACTTTACTGTGATTCGCCATATTTTACCATGAATTACCATAGCTTACATTGATTTAGCATGTCCTGGCATGATTTACTGTGATTTACCATGTTCCAGTTTTATTTACCATGATTCTAGCCTGATTTACCATAGTTTACTACGATTTACCATGTTTCCACATTCTAATATGATTTACCACGATTTACCACATTGTAGTATGATTTACCATGATCCTAGCCTGATTTACCATAGTTTACCATGATTTACCATGTTTCCACATTCTAATATGATTTACTATGATTTACCACATTGTAGGATGATTTACCATGACCCTGGCATGATTTACCATAGTTTACCATGATTTACCACGAGTTACCACATTCTAATATGATTTACCATGATTTACCACGAGTTGCCACATTCTAATATGATTTACCATGATCCTAGCCTGATTTACCATAGTTTACCATGATTTACCATGTTTCCACATTCTAATATGATTTACCACATTGTAGTATGATTTACCATGATTTACCACATTGTAGTATGATTCACCATGATTATAGCATTATTTACCATAGTTCAGCATGATTTACCACATTCTAATGTGATTTACCATGATTTACCCCATTGAGGTTTGATTCACCATGATTCTAGCCTATACATTTAATTTTAACCTGTGGAAACACAATAAAGTATATTTCTGATCCTGCAGCCCCTCTATAGGACAACATTAGCATTAGAACCAGCATAAGTCTATGGCATTGATAAACATTGACAAAATGGGATATTAAATGTTATTATAATGATTTTTACAATGCCTAGATATTAATTTTAAAGCAAAAAACTATTGCCAAATGTAATGTCATGTGTCACCTGCTTATTTGAATAAAGTCTGAGCATTTCTTGAGTAGATATTGGCACACACACACACACACACACACACAAACACACACACACACACACACACACACACACACATACAGAGAGAGAGAGAAAGACAGACAGACTGATACACACACACAAACACACACACACACACACACACACACACACACACACACACACACACACACACACACACACACACACACTTCTGTTTTACATGTAGATATTTTAAATAAATTATTAGTAACACAATGCTTACTCCTGGTCTTGTAGTAATTTTTACACATTAATCATACCATCATTGTTTGGCAGAATTGTCAATACCACTGTTTAAATAAAAATGAATTGATTGAATTTGTCAAAATGTGATTGTAAATGTTATAATAGTGGTTTTATAATGTCTAAATATGAATTATAGAGCAATATAATCAAGTAGTATGACAAAATGACTTTTTAAAACCAGCAGGGGGCAGCAGAGAACCACTCATTAGCTCATTTTCATTGTAAACGTCTGTTTTCCATTTAATGGGCACATTTTCCCGGGTGAATGCCTTTAATTTAATTACTTATTCTATCTTTTCCCCTTTAAAACATATTTTCAGGTGTTATTTTGAATTGTAATGTAATATTGTGAAAAACACATCAAATGAACAAATTAATTGATAAACATTGTCAAAATGTGATTTGCAATGTTATTATAATGATTTTATAAAGTTTATATATGCTTAGTGAGCAGAATGAACCAATAAGTGGTCTTATGCTGCCCTCTGGTGGCTTTATGGCAATTTAATGTAATGCACCAATATAAGCATTGTCACTTTTTTTTAATTTTTATAGAGGCATCTATTGCCTGATCTCCATGAAATGTTGTATGCTTGTTTAGAGTCATGTGTCACATGTACTTCCCTCTTTTTGAGATTATCTAAACATTCATTGAGGAGTTAAAGGCTTTTTGGGGACATTTGGTCAAAATCACATATTGATATGACTATTATAGCCATCCAATTGTAAAAGTTATTTTTTTCTATATAATTATTGACGTAGAGAGTCAGAATGAGCAGATCTAACAAATGATTTAAACATTATATTGCAACAGATGGAAAACACCATTTGCAGCTAATACAGGCAATTTTCCATAGGAAATGCATGGTTTTAAAGCTTTTTAACAGTTATAGCGCCACCTATAGTTTGATCTTCATAAAACTTTGCATGCTTCTTCAGCATGTTATGCCACATATACCCAACAATTTTCGTGAAGTTTTGAGTTTCCCTTTAGGATTTATAGGCTTTTGAGTGCATTTTTCCACACCTCTTTTTTAAATGACTCTGTTATAGCCATCCAAATGCAAAAGTTCAACTTTTTTTGATAATTATTGATCTAAAGAGTCCATAGAATTGTCCTAGACTGGTTTGGTTCCAATCGGGCAAAAAAACAGGGACTAGTTCGCAAAAGTAGCTTTTTAACATAATTGCGAATATTTAATGAACGATTTGATTGACAGCAATGGTTCTAGAGGCAAAGTTGTTCAACATGAGGAGATCTATCTTATGATATGCATATTTTGTGGATGTGTGCAACACCATGTGATTACAGAGCCATAAAACTCGTTAGCGCCAACTAGTGGCCGATTTCTTTCAAAATTCTTACAGACCTCTAGGGCCATGAGTCGAGCATGCCCATCGAGTTTCGTTCCGATCGGCTTCCGTTAACCTTGTCTTATAGGTGCTCAAACTTAATTGGTTGATGGCGGCCATGTTTTTTGAGATACGCCAATGTCCTCATAGACATACATGGGGCCTTGGACCAAGACACTGCATACCAATTTTCGAGTCAATCGGACTAACGGTCAGGTGGTCATAGTCTTTTTTATGTTTTTTTCACATTATAGCGCCACCTAGAGCTCAATCTTCGCGATTTTTTCACTGTGACCTCAAATTGAGCCCATACACATGTGTACCAAGTTTGGTGACTATATCTCATTTACTTTTTGAGTTATAGCCATTTTAGTAAAATTGGCTCCGCCCTGACAAACATTTTTACGCCCTTAACGACCTTGAATCGAAATTTCAACTTTTTTTCAATAATTATTGATATTTAGACTCCATAGAACATTTCTGCACTGGTTTGGTTCTGATCGGGCAAAAATCCAGGGACTAGTTCGCAAAAGTAGGTTTTCAACAAAATTCAAAATGGCGGAAAAATTTGCATACCGGAAATGAAATCGGAGATATACGTTTTGTTTGGGAAGGACTCAGCTTTCCAGTGATATAAGACACTTGAGTGTGGACCAAACGGTTTAGGAGTTATGAGCCATTGTGCGCTTTTGGTTGCTGTAGCGCCACCTATAGGCCAATTGGGGTCATAGCTTATCAGGTTCGTCCCAGGCTGAGGACTACCATCTGACAAAGTTTCAACGCTCCAGCCCTTACGGTTTGGGCTGCACGATCGTTTACCGGAGAATAATAATAATAATAATAATAATTAAAGCTGCGAGCAGCATTTAGCGGGGTTCGAGTATTTAAGGCCTTTAAGAATGGTGTATTTCAAAAAACATGGCCACCATCAACCAGTGAAGTTTGTCCTATCGAACTTATTGGTTGATGGTGGCCATGTTTTTAAATACACCAATGTCCTCATAGATATAAATGGTAACTTGGGCCAAGACACTGCATACCAATTTTGAGTCAATTGGACTAACGATCAGGTGGCCATAGCCCTTTTAATTTTTTCATGTTATAGCGCCACCAAGTGGTCAATCGTCGCAATTTTTGTAGCGTGACCTAGGATTGAGCCCATACACATGTGTACAAGTTTGGTGAATATATCTCATTTCGTTCTTGAGTTATAACATTTTTGTAAAATTGGCTCCACCTAAATGTACATTTTCACGCTCCTTATCGTCCTTGAATCGAAATTTCTACTTTTTTTCAATAATCATTGATAGTCAGACTCCAGAGCACATTTCTTCACTGGATTGGTTCGATCGGGCAAAAACCTAGGACTAGTTTGCAAAAGTTGGTTTTGACAAAATTCAAAATGGCGGAAAAATTTGCATACCGGAAATGAAATCGGATATATACGTTTTGTTCGACATGGACTCACCTTTCCAGTGATATAAGACACTTGAGTCTGTGACAAATGGTTTGGGAGTTATGATCTATTATGCACTTTTGATCGCTGTAGCGCCACCTATTGGCCAATCGGGTTATATCTTCTCAGGTTCTCCCCAACTTGAGGGCTACCATCTGGCCAGGTTTGAAGTCTCTAGCCCTTACGGTTTGGTCTGCACGATCAGTTTTAGGGGAGAAGAAAAATAATAATAACCTTATCCAGCAGGTGGCAGCAGAGAACCACTCATTGGCTCACTTTCATTTAAAAACAGTCTGTTTTTTTCATTTAATGGGCACATTTTCCAAGTTAATGCCTTCAAAGGTGCCAACTCACATACACATTTGTTGCATATATAGATATTTGAAATAAATAATGGGTAACCAATTGTTTATTTTAGGTTTTCTCCTTTAAAACATCTTTTTCAGGTATTATTGTAACTATAATGCAATATTATTGCAAAAACATTAATTAAATTAACAAATGAAGTGTTAAACCTCAACAAAAGGTGATTTGTAATGTTATTTTAATGATTGTATACAGTTTTAATATGATTAAACTGCATTATTAAGGAGAATGAGCCAATGAGTGGTCTTCTGCTGCCCTCCGGTGGTTGTACTGGAATTGCAGGTGATGTGCAATGATAGGCAAACTGTCAGATTTCACCATTTTAGCTGTTGTAGACGCACCTTTTGCCCGATCTCAGTGGAATATTCCATGCTTGTTTAGAGTCATATCGACATGTGCTCACACACTTTTAAGAAGATCTGAGCATTACATGAGGAGTTATGGGTCTTTGGTGACACTTGGCCAAGGTCTCATTTTGAAATGACCCTTTTATAAGAACACAAAGTGCAAAGTTCAATTTTTTATTTAATTATCTATCAAGAGAGTCCAGAAAATTATACTGCATTTGTTTTATTCAGATTGATCAAAATCCTAGGACTAGTTTACAAAAGTAGATTTTTAACATAATTGTGAATATTTAATTAACAATTTGATTGACACCAGTGGTTCTTGAGGCAAAGTTGTTCAACATGAGGAGATCTATCCAGTGATATGAATATTGTGTGGATATGTGTAACACCACGTGATTACAGCCAATACAGGCCGTTTACCATAGGCAGTGCATGGTTTTAAAGCTTTTAACAGTTATAGCGCCACCTATGGTCCGATTTCCATTAAAGTGTGTATCCTTCTTTAGACTCACATGCTACACGTGCGCACCAATTTTTGTGAAGTTTTGAGTTTCCCTTTAGGATTTATAGGCTTGTGAGTGCATTTTGCCACACCTATTCTTTAAATGACCCTGTTATAGCCATCCAAATGCAAAAGTTCAACTTTTTTTCAATAATTATTGATCTAGAGAGTCCAGAGAATTGTCCTAGACTGGTTTGGTTCCGATCGGGTAAAAACCAGGGACTAGTTTGCAAAAGTAGGTTTTTAACATAATCACAAATATTTAATGAACGATTTGATTGACAGCAATAATTCTAGAGGCAAAGTTGTTCAACATGAGGAGATCTATCATATGATATGCATATTTTGTGGATGTGTGCAACACCATGTGATTACAGAGCCATAAAACTCGTTAGCGCCAACTAGTGGCCGATTTCTTTCAAAATTCTTACAGACCTCTAGGGCCATGAGTCGAACATGCTCATCGAGTTTCGTTCCGATCGGCCTCCGTTAACCTTGTCTTATAGGTGCTCAAATTTAATTGGTTGATGGCGGCCATGTTTTTTGAGATACGCCAATGTCCTCATAGACATACATGGGGCCTTGGACCAAGACACTGCATACCAATTTTTGAGTCAATCGGACTAACGATCAGGTGGTCATAGTCTTTTTTATGTTTTTTGCCCATTATAGCGCCACCTAGAGCTCAATCTTCGCGATTTTTTTATCGTGACCAAGGACTGAGCCCATACAAATGTGTACCAAGTTTGGTGAAGATATCTCATTTCCTTCTTGAGTTATAGCCTTTTTAGTAAAATAGGCTCCGCCTTGAACGTCCATTTTGGCGCCTTAGCAACCGTGAATCGCAATGTCTCCTTTTATCAATAATTATTGATATATAGACTACAGAGAACATTTCTGCACTGGTTTGGTTCCGATCGGTCAAAAAACCAGGGACTAGTTTGCAAAAGTAGGTTTTCAACATAATTCAAAATGGCGGAAAAATTTGCATACCGGAAATTAAATCGGAGATATACATTTTGTTCGTCATGGACTCAGCTTTCCAATGATATAAGACACTTGAGTCTGTGACAAACGATTTGGGAGTTATGAGCCATAACGCGCTTTTGGTTGCTGTAGCGCCACCTATTGGCCAATTGGGGTCATAGCTTCTCAGCTTCTCCCCAAATTGAGGACTACCATCTGGCCAGGTTTGAAGTCTCTAGCACTTACGGTTTGGTCTGCACGATGCGTTTTAGCGGAGAAGAAAAATAATAATAATAATAATAATAATAATAATAAAAATCCGTACAATTACAATAGGGTTTCAGCACTTCGTGCTCGAACCCCTAAAAATCAGTACAATTACAATAGGGTTTCAGCACTTCGTGCTTGAACCCCTAATTAAAGCTGCAAGCAGCATTTAGCGGGTTCAAGCATTTAAGGCCTTTAAGGACTTAAAGCATAAAAGCATCAAAAGACACCAAGGTTCATTTAAGCATTTAACCACTGACATAATAGATGAAAATGAACATTTACAGCCAATAAATGCAATTTAATATAGGATGTGTGTGGTTTTCAAAGCTTTTTGTCAGTTATAGCGCCACCTATGGTCTAATTTACCATGTACTAGCATAGTTTACCATGATTTACCATGTTCTAGTGTGATTTACCATGATTCACCATAGTTTACCTTGATTTACCATGTTCTTGCCTGATTTACCATGATATTCCCCTTGTTAGTGATTTAACATACTTTACCGTGATTCGCCATATTTTACCATGAATTGCCATAGCTTACATTGATTTAGCATGTCCTGGCATGATTTACTGTGATTTACCATGTTCCAGTTTGATTTACCATGATTCTAGCCTGATTTACCATAGTTTACTACGATTTACCATGTTTCCACATTCTAATATGATTTACCACGATTTACCACATTGTAGTATGATTTACCATGATCCTAGCCTGATTTACCATAGTTTACCATGATTTACCATGTTTCCATATTGTAATATGATTTACCATGATTTACCCCATTGTAGTATGATTTACCACATTGTAGCCTGATTTACTATAGATTTACCATGATTTACCACAAGTTACTACATTCTAATATGATTTACCATGATTTACCACATTGTAGTATGATTTACCATGATCCTAGCCTGATTTACCATAGTTTACCATGTTTTACCACATTCTAATGTGATTTACCATGATTTACCACATTGAGGTTTGATTTACCATGATTCTAGCCTATACATTTAATTTTAACCTGTCGAAACACAATAAAGTATATTTCTGATCCTGCAGCCCCCTCTATAGGACAACATTAGCATTAGAACCAGCATAAGTCTATGGCATTGATAAACATTGACAAAATAGGATATTAAATGTTATTATAATGATTTTTACAATGCCTAGATATTAATTTCAAAGCAAAAAACTATTGCCAAATGTAATGTCATTTGTCACCTGCTTATTTGAATAAAGTCTGAGCATTTCTTGAGTAGATATTACACACACACACACACACACACACACACACATACAGAGAGAGAGACAGAAAGACAGACAGACAGACAGATACACACACACACACACACACACACACACACACACACACACACACACACACACACACACACACACACACACACACACACACACACTTCTGTTTTACATGTAGATATTTTAAATAAATTATTAGTAACACAATGCTTACTCCTAGTCTTGTAGTAATTTTTACACATTAATCATACCATCATTGTTTGGCAGAATTGTCAATACCACTGTTTAAATAAAAATGAATTGATCGAATTTGTCAAAATGTGATTGTAAATGTTAAAATAGTGGTTTTATAATGTCTAAATATGAATTATAGAGCAATATAATCAAGTAGTATGACAAAATGACATTTTAAAACCAGCAGGGGGCAGCAGAGAACCACTCATTAGCTCATTTTCATTTTAAATGTCTGTTTTCCATTTAATGGGCACATTTTCCCGGGTGAATGCATTCAAACATGCTAACTCACATACACATTTTGTTGCAGATATAGATATTTGAATTTAATAAATGGTATAGCAAATGACTTATTCTATCTTTTCCCCTTTAAAACATATTTTCAGGTGTTATTTTGAATTGTAATGTAATATTGTGAAAAACACATCAAATGAACAAATTAATTGATTAACATTGTCAAAATGTGATTTGCAATGTTATTATAATGATTTTATAAAGTTTATATATGCTTAGTGAGCAGAATGAACCAATAAGTGGTCTTATGCTGCCCTCTGGTGGCTTTATGGCAATTTAATGTAACACACCAATATAAGCATTGTCACTTTTTTAACTTTTATAGAGGCATCTATTGCCTGATCTCCATGAAATGTTGTATGCTTGTTTAGAGTCATGTGTCACATGTACTTCCCTCTTTTGAGATGATCTAAACATTCATTGAGGAGTTAAAGGCTTTTTGGGGACATTTGGTCAAAATCACATATTGATATGACTATTATAGCCATACAATTGTAAAAGTTATTTTTTTCTATATAATTATTGACGTAGAGAGTCAGAATGAGCAGATCTAACAAATGATTTAAACATTATATTGCAACAGATGGAAAACACCATTTGCAGCTAATACAGGCAATTTTCCATAGGAAATGCATGGTTTTAAAGCTTTTAACAGTTATAGCGCCACCTATAGTTTGATCTTCATAAAACTGTGCATGCTTCTTCAGCATGTTATGCCACATATACCCAACAATTTTCGTGAAGTTTTGAGTTTACCTTTAGGATTTATAGGCTTTTGAGTGCATTTTTCCACACCTCTTTTTTAAATGACTCTGTTATAGCCATCCAAATGCAAAAGTTCAACTTTTTTTGATAATTATTGATCTAAAGAGTCCATAGAATTGTCCTAGACTGGTTTGGTTCCGATCGGGCAAAAAACCAGGGACTAGTTTGCAAAAGTAGCTTTTTAACATAATTGCGAATATTTAATGAACGATTTGATTGACAGCAATGGTTCTTGAGGCAAAGTTGTTCAGAATGAGGAGATCTATCATATGATATGCATAATTTGTGGATGTGTGCAACACCATGTGATTACAGAGCCATAAAACTCGTTAGCGCCAACTAGTGGCCGATTTCTTTCAAAATTCTTACAGACCTCTAGGGCCATGAGTTGAGCATGCCCATCGAGTTTCGTTCGATCGGCTTCCGTTAACCTTGTCTTATAGGTGCTCAAACTTAATTGGTTGATGGCGGCCATGTTTTTTAGATACGCCAATGTCCTCATAGACATACATGGGGCCTTGGACCAAGAAACTGCATACCAATTTTCGAGTCAATCGGACTAACGGTCAGGTGGTCATAGCCTTTATTATGTTTTTCACATTATAGCGCCACCTAGAGCTCAATCTTCGCGATTTTTTCACTGTGACCTCAAATTGAGCCCATACACATGTGTACCAAGTTTGGTGACTATATCTCATTTAGGTTGTGAGTTATAGCCATTTTAGTAAAATTGTCTCCGCTTCTGACAAACATTTTTACGCCCCTTAACGACCTTGAATCGAAATTTCAACTTTTTTTCGATAATTATTGATAATTAGACTCCATAGAACATTTCTGCACTGATTTGGTTCTGATCGGGCAAAAATCCAGGGACTAGTTCGCAAAAGTAGGTTTTCAACAAAATTCAAAATGGCGGAAAAATTTGCATACCGGAAATGAAATCGGAGATATACGTTTTGTTTGGCAAGGACTCAGCTTTCCAGTGATATAAGACACTTGAGTGTGGACCAAACGGTTTAGGAGTTATGAGCCATTGTGCGCTTTTGGTTGCTGTAGCGCCACCTATAGGCCAATTGGGGTCATAGCTTATCAGGTTCGTCCCAGGCTGAGGACTACCATCTGACAAAGTTTCAACGCTCCAGCCCTTACGGTTTGGGCTGCACGATGCGTTTTACCGGAGAATAATAATAATAATAATAATAATAATAATAATAATTAAAGCTGCAAGCAGCATTTAGCGGGGTTCAAGCATTTAAGGCCTTTAAGGACTTAAAGCATAAAAGCATCAAAAGACACCAAGGTTCATTTAGCAAGCATTTAACCACTGTCATAATAGCCAATAAAGGCAATTTAATATAGGATGTGTGTGGTTTTCAAAGCTTTTTGTCAGTTATAGTGCCACCTATGGTCTAATTTACCATGTACTAGCATAGTTTACCATGATTTACCATGTTCTAGTGTGATTTACCATGATTCACCATAGTTTACCTTGATTTACCATGTTCTTGCCTGATTTACCATGATATTCCCTGTGTTAGTGATTTAACATACTTTACTGTGATTCGCCATATTTTACCATGAATTGCCATAGCTTACATTGATTTAGCATGTCCTGGCATGATTAACTGTGATTTACCATGTTCCAGTTTGATTTACCATGATTCTAGCCTGATTTACCATAGTTTACTACGATTTACCATGTTTCCACATTCTAATATGATTTACCACAATTTACCACATTGTAGTATGATTTACCATGATCCTAGCCTGATTTACCATAGTTTACCATGATTTACCATGTTTCCATATTGTAATATGATTTACCATGATTTACCCCATTGAAGTATGATTTACCACATTGTAGCCTGATTTACTATAGATTTACCATGATTTACCACAAGTTACTACATTCTAATATGATTTACCATGATTTACCACATTGTAGTATGATTTACCATGATCCTAGCCTGATTTACCATAGTTTACCATGTTTTACCACATTCTAATGTGATTTACCATGATTTACCACATTGAGGTTTGATTTACCATGATTCTAGCCTATACATTTAATTTTAACCTGTCGAAACACAATAAAGTATATTTCTGATCCTGCAGCCCCCTCTATAGGACAACATTAGCATTAGAACCAGCACAAGTCTATGGCATTGATAAACATTGACAAAATAGGATATTAAATGTTATTATAATGATTTTTACAATGCCTAGATATTAATTTCAAAGCAAAAAACTATTGCCAAATGTAATGTCATTTGTCACCTGCTTATTTGAATAAAGTCTGAGCGAGTAGATATTGGCCACACACACACACACACACACACACACACACACACACACACACACACATACAGAGAGAGAGAGACAGAAAGACAGACAGACAGACAGATACACACACACACACACACACACACACACACACACACACTTCTGTTTTACATGTAGATATTTTAAATAAATTATTAGTAACACAATGCTTACTCCTAGTCTTGTAGTAATTTTTACACATTAATCATACCATCATTGTTTGGCAGAATTGTCAATACCACTGTTTAAATAAAAATGAATTGATTGAATTTGTCAAAATGTGATTGTAAATGTTAAAATAGTGGTTTTATAATGTCTAAATATGAATTATAGAGCAATATAATCAAGTAGTATGACAAAATGACATTTTAAAACCAGCAGGGGGCAGCAGAGAACCACTCATTAGCTCATTTTCATTTTAAATGTCTGTTTTCCATTTAATGGGCACATTTTCCCGGGTGAATGCATTCAAACATGCTAACTCACATACACATTTTGTTGCAGATATAGATATTTGAATTTAATAAATGGTATAGCAAATGACTTATTCTATCTTTTCCCCTTTAAAACATATTTTCAGGTGTTATTTTGAATTGTAATGTAATATTGTGAAAAACACATCAAATGAACAAATTAATTGATAAACATTGTCAAAATGTGATTTGCAATGTTATTATAATGATTTTATAAAGTTTATATATGCTTAATGAGCAGAATGAACCAATAAGTGGTCTTATGCTGCCCTCTGGTGGCTTTATGGCAATTTAATGTAATACACCAATATATGCATTGTCACTTTTTTAACTTTTAAAGAGGCATCTATTGCCTGATCTCCATGAAATGTTGTATGCTTGTTTAGAGTCATGTGTCACACGTACTTCCCTCTTTTTGAGATGATCTAAACATTCATTGAGGAGTTAAAGGCTTTTTGGGGACATTTGGTCAAAATCACATATTGATATGACTATTATAGCCATCCAATTGCAAAAGTTATTTTTTCTATATAATTATTGACGTAGAGAGTCAGAATGAGCAGATCTAACAAATGATTTAAACGTTATATTGGAACAGATGGAAAATACCATTTGCAGCTAATACAGGCAATTTTCCATAGGAGATGCATAGTTTTAAAGCTTTTTAACAGTTATAGCGCCACCTATAGTCCGATCTCCATAAAACTTTGCATGCTTCTTCAGCATGTTATGCCACATATACCCAACAATTTTCGTGAAGTTTTGAGTTTCCCTTTAGGATTTATAGGCTTTTGAGTGCATTTTCCACACCTCTTTTTAAATGACCCTGTTATAGCCATCCAAATGCAAAAGTTAAACTTTTTTCAATAATTATTGATCTAGAGAGTCCAGAGAATTGTTCTAGACTGGTTTGGTTCGATCGGGCAAAAACCAGGGACTAGTTTGCAAAAGTAGGTTTTAACATAATTGTAAATATTTAATGAACGATTTGATTGACAGCAATGGTTCTAGAGGCAAAGTTGTTCAGCATAAGGAGATCTATCTTATGATATGCATATTTTGTGGATGTGTGCAATACCATGTGATTACAGAGCCATAAAACTCGTTAGCGCCAACTAGTGGCCGATTTCTTTCAAAATTCTTACAGACCTCTAGGGCCATGAGTCGAACATGCCCATCGAGTTTCGTTCTGATCGGCCTCCGTTAACCTTGTCTTATAGGTGCTCAAACTTCATTGGTTGATGGCGGCCATGTTTTTTGAGATACGCCAATGTCCTCATAGACTTACATGGTACCTTGGACCAAGACACTGCATACCAATTTTCAAGTCAATCAGACTAACGGTCAGGTGGTCATAGCCTTTATTATGTTTTGTAACATTATAGCGCCACCTAGAGCTCAATCTTCGCTTTTTTTTTACTTTGACCTCAAATTGAGCCCATACATATGTGTACCAAGTTTGATGAATATATCTCATTTACTTTTTGAGTTATAGCCTTTTTAGTAAAATAGGCTCCGCCCTGAATGTCCATTTTGTCGCCCTTATCGACCATGAATCGAAATTTCTACTTTTTTTCAATGATTATTGATATTCAGTCTCCAGAGAACAGTTGTGCACTGGTTTGGTTCCGATCAGGCCAAAATCCAGGGACTAGTTCGCAAAAGTAGGTTTTCAACAAAATTCAAAATGGCGGAAAAATTTGCATACCGGAAATGAAATCGGAGATATACGTTTTGTTTGGCAAGGACTCAGCTTTCCAGTGATATAAGACACTTGAGTGTGGACCAAACGGTTTAGGAGTTATGAGCTATTTTGCGCTTTTGGTTGCTGTAGCGCCACCTATAGGCCATTTGGGGTCATAGCTTCTCAGGGTCGTCCCAGGCTGAGGACTACCATCTGACAAAGTTTCAACGCTCCAGCCCTTACGGTTTGGGCTGCACGATGCGTTTACGGAGAATAATAATAATAATAATAATAAGCTGCAAGCAGCATTTAGCGGGGTTCAAGCATTTAAGGCCTTTAAGGACTTAAAGCCTAAAAGCATCAAAAGACACCAAGGTTCATTTAGCAAGCATTTAACCACTGACATAATAGATGAAAATGACCATTTACAGCCAATAAAGGCAATTTAATATAGGCTATGTACGGTTTTCAAAGCTTTTTGTCAGTTATAGCGCCACCTATGGTCTAATTTACCATGTACTAGCATAGTTTACCATGATTTACCATGTTCTAGTGTGATTTACCATGATTCACCATAGTTTACCTTGATTTACCATGTTCTTGCCTGATTTACCATGATATTCCCTGTGTTAGTGATTTAACATACTTTACTGTGATTTGCCATATTTTACCATGAATTGTCATAGCTTACATTGATTTAGCATGTCCTGGCATGATTTACTGTGGTTTACCATGTTCCAGTTTGATTTACCATGATCCTAGCCTAATTTACCACAGTTTACTATGATTTACCATGTTTCCACATTCTAATATGATTTACCATGATTTACCACGAGTTACCACATTCTAATATGATTTACCATGATTTACCACATTGTAGTATGATTTACCATGATCCTAGTCTGATTTACAATAGTTTACCATGTTTTACCATGAGTTACCACATTGTAATATGATTTACCATGATTTACCACATTGTGGTGTGATTTACCATGATTCTAGCACCATTTACCATAGTTTACCATTATTTACCACATTGTAGTATTATTTACCATGATCCTAGTCTGATTTACAATAGTTTACCATGTTTTACCATGAGTTACCACATTGTAATATGATTTACCATGATTTACCACATTGTGGTGTGATTCACCATGATTATAGCATTATTTACCATAGTTCACCATGATTTACCACATTCTAATGTGATTTACCATGATTTACCCCATTGAGGTTTGATTCAGCATGATTCTAGCCTATACATTTAATTTTAACCTGTGGAAAAACAATAAAGTATATTTCTGATCCTGCAGCCCCTCTATAGGACAACATTAGCATTAGAACCAGCACAAGTCTATGGCATTGATAAACATTGACAAAATGGGATATTAAATGTTATTATAATGATTTTTACAATGCCTAGATATTAATTTTAAAGCAAAAAACTATTGCCAAATGTAATGTCATGTGTCACCTGCTTATTTGAATAAAGTCTGAGCATTTCTTGAGTAGATATTGGCCACACACACACACACACACACACACACATACAGAGAGAGAGAGAGAAAGACAGACAGACAGACAGACACACAGACAGACAGCACACACACACGCACACACACACACACACACACACTTCTGTTTTACATGTAGATATTTTAAATAAATTATTAGTAACACAATGCTTACTCCTAGTCTTGTAGTAATTTTTACACATTAATCA
Source organism: Gobiocypris rarus (assembly GCA_023029165.1). NCBI lineage: Eukaryota > Metazoa > Chordata > Actinopteri > Cypriniformes > Gobionidae > Gobiocypris > Gobiocypris rarus. Next base: position 3,530,448 of record CM040910.1, on the reverse strand, counting down.
TACCATCATTGTTTGGCAGAATTGTCAATACCACTGTTTAAATAAAAATGAATTGATTGAATTTGTCAAAATGTGATTGTAAATGTTATAATAGTGGTTTTATAATGTCTAAATATGAATTATAGAGCAATATAATCAAGTGGTATGACAAAATGACTTTTAAAACCAGCAGGTGGCAGCAGAGAACCACTCATTAGCTCATTTTCATTGTAAACGTCTGTTTTCCATTTAATGGGCACATTTTCCCGGGTGAATGCCTTTAATTTAATTACTTATTCTATCTTTTCCCCTTTAAAACATATTTTCAGGTGTTATTTTGAATTGTAATGTAATATTGTGAAAAACACATCAAATGAACAAATTAATTGATAAACATTGTCAAAATGTGATTTGCCATGTTATTATAATGATTTTATAAAGTTTATATATGCTTAGTGAGCAGAATGAACCAATAAGTGGTCTTATGCTGCCCTCTGGTGGCTTTATGGCAATTTAATGTAATACACCAATATAAGCATTGTCACTTTTTTAACTTTTAAAGAGGCATCTATTGCCTGATCTCCATGAAATGTTGTATGCTTGTTTAGAGTCATGTGTCACACGTACTTCCCTCTTTTTGAGATGATCTAAACATTCAATGAGGAGTTAAAGGCTTTTTGGGGACATTTGGTCAAAATCACATATTGATATGACTATTATAGCCATCCAATTGCAAAAGTTATTTTTTCTATATAATTATTGACGTAGAGAGTCAGAATGAGCAGATCTAACAAATGATTTAAACATTATATTGCAACAGATGGAAAATACCATTTGCAGCTAATACAGGCAATTTTCCATAGGAAATGCATAGTTTTAAAGCTTTTTAACAGTTATAGCGCCACCTATAGTCCGATCTCCATAAAACTTTGCATGCTTCTTCAGCATGTTATGCCACATATACCCAACAATTTTCGTGAAGTTTTGAGTTTCCCTTTATGATTTATAGGCTTTTGAGTGCATTTTTCCACACCTCTTTTTTAAATGACCCTGTTATAGCCATCCAAATGCAAAAGTTCAACTTTTTTTCAATAATTATTGATCTAGAGAGTCCAGAGAATTGTTCTAGACTGGTTTGGTTCCGATCGGGCAAAACCAGGGACTAGTTCGCAAAAGTAGGTTTTAACATAATTGTAAATATTTAATGAACGATTTGATTGACAGCAATGGTTCTAGAGGCAAAGTTGTTCAGCATAAGGAGATCTATCTTATGATATGCATATTTTGTGGATGTGTGCAATACCATGTGATTACAGAGCCATAAAACTCGTTAGCGCCAACTAGTGGCGATTTCTTTCAAAATTCTTACAGACCTCTAGGGCCATGAGTCGAACATGCCCATCGAGTTTCGTTCCGATCGGCCTCCGTTAACCTTGTCTTATAGGTGCTCAAACTTAATTGGTTGATGGCGGCCATGTTTTTGAGATACGCCAATGTCCTCATAGACATACATGGTACCTTGGACCAAGAGACTGCATACCAATTTTCAAGTCAATCAGACTAACGGTCAGGTGGTCATAGCCTTTATTATGTTTTTTTCACATTATAGCGCCACCTAGAGCTCAATCTTCGCGTTTTTTTTACTGTGACCTCAAATTGAGCCCATACACATGTGTACCAAGTTTGATGAATATATCTCATTTACTTTTTGAATTATAGCCTTTTTAGTAAAATTGGCTCCGCCCTGAACGTCCATTTTGTCGCCCTTATTGACCATGAATCGAAATTTCTACTTTTTTTCAATGATTATTGATATTCAGTCTCCAGAGAACATTTGTGCACTGGTTTGGTTCCGATCGGGCCAAAAACCAGGGACTAGTTTGCAAAAGTAGGTTTTCAACAAAATTCAAAATGGCGGAAAAATTTTAATGACGGAAATGAAATCGGAGATATACGTTTTGTTCGCCAAGGACTCAGCTTTCCAGTGATATAAGACACTTGAGTGTGGACCAAACGGTTTAGGAGTTATGAGCCATTTTGCGCTTTTGGTCGCTGTAGCGCCACCTATTGGCCAATCGGGCTCATATTTTGATAACCTCTCCTCGATTTTTGTACTACCTTGTGGCCAAGTTTCAAGTCTCTAGCTCTTACGGTTTGGGCTGCACGATGCGTTTTAGGGGAAAATAATAATAATAATAAAAATCAGCACAATTACAATAGGGTTTCAGCACTTCGTGCTTGAACCCCTAAAAATCAGTACAATTACAATAGGGTTTCAGCACTTCGTGCTTGAACCCCTAATAAAAATCAGTACAATTACAATAGGGTTTCAGCACTTCGTGCTTGAACCCCTAATAATAATAATAATAACAAGCAGCATTTAGCGGGGTTCGAGCTTTTAAGGCCTTTAAGCACACAAGCATAACAAGACAAGGTTCATTTAGCAAGCATTTAACCACTGACACAATAGATGGAAATGGCCATTTACAGCCAAACAGGCAATTAACTATAGGATATGTATGGTTTTCAAAGCTTTTTGTCAGTTACAGCGCCACCTATGGTCTAATTTACCATGTACTAGCATAGTTTACAATGATTTACCATGGTCTAGTGTGATTTACCATGATTCACCATAGTTTACCATGATTTACCATGTTCTAGTGTGATTTACCATGATTCACCATAGATTACCTTGATTTACCATGTTCTTGCCTGATTTACCATGATATTCCCTGTGTTAGTGATTTACCATACTTTACCGTGATTTGCCATATTTTACCATGAATTGTCATAGCTTACATTGATTTAGCATGTCCTAGAAAGATTTACTTTGATTTACCATGTTTCAGTTTGATTTACCATGATTCTATTCTGATTTACCATAGTTTACTATGATTTACCATGTTTCCACGTTCTAATATGATTGACCATGATTTACCCAATTGCAGTACGATTTACCACATTGTAGCCTGATTTACAATAGTTTACCATGATTTACCACATTGTAGTATGATTTGCAATGATAATAGCCTAATCTACCATAGTTTACTATGATTTACCATGTTTCCATATTCTAATATGATTTACCATGATTTACCACATTGTAGTATGATTTACCATGATCCTGGCATGATTTACCATAGTTTACCATGATTTACCATGAGTTACCACATTCTAATATGATTTACCATGATTTACCACGAGTTGCCACATTCTTATATGATTTACCATGACTTACCACATTGTGGTATGATTAACCATGATCCTAGCCTGATTTACCATAGTTTACCATGATTTACCATGTTTCCACATTCTAATATGATTTACCATGATTTACCACATTGTAGTATGATTTACCATGATCCTAGCCTCATTTACCATAGTTCACCATGATTTACCACATTGAGATTTGATTTACCATGATTCTAGCCTCTACATTTAATTGTAACCTGTGGAAACACAAGAAAGTATATTTCTGATCCTGCAGCCCCCTCTATAGGACAACATTAGCATTACAGCCATCACAAGTATATGGCATTGATAAACATTGACAGAATGTGATATTAAATGTTATTATAATGATATTACAATTCCTAGATATGAATTTTAAAGCTAAAAACTATTGCCAAATGTAATGTCATGTGTCACGTGCTTATTTGAATAAAGTCTAGGCATTGTTTGAAATAGATATTGGCCACACACACACACACACATACAGAGAGAGAGAGAGAGAGAGAGAGAGAGAGAGAGGGAAAGACAGACAGACAGACAGACACACACACACACACACACACACACAAACAGAGAGAGAGAGAGAGAGAGAGAGAGAGAGACAGAGACAGACAGACAGACACACACACACACACACACACACACACACACACACACACACACACACACACTTCTGTTTTACATATAGATATTTTAAATAAATGAATAGAAACAAAATGCTTACTCCTAGTCTTGTAGTAATTTTTACACATTAATCATACCATCATTTTTGGCAGAAATGTCAATACCACTGCTTAAATAAAAATTAATTGATCAAATTTGACAAAATGTGATTGTAAATGTTATAATAGTGGTTTTATAATATCTAAATATGAATTATAGAACATTATAAGTAGATAGAATGACAAAATTACTTTTTATAACCAGCAGGGGCAGCAGAGAATCACTCATTAGCTCATTTTCATTTTAAATGTCTGTTTTTCATTTAATGGGCACATTTTCCAAGTGAATGCCTTCAAACGTGCTAACTCACATACACATTTTGTTTCAGATATAGATATATGAATAAAATAATGGGTAACAAATGACTTATTCCAAGTTTTCCCCTTTAAAACATATTTTCAGGTGTTATTTTAATTGTAATGTAATATTATTGTAAAAACATACATCAAATTAACAATTTAATTGATAAACATTGTCAAAATGTGATTTGCAAATGTTATTAGAAGTGAGCAGAATGAACCAATAAGTGGTCTTATGCTGCCCTCTGGTGGCTTTATGGCAATTTAATTTAATACACCAATATAAGCATTGTCACTTTTTTACTTTTATAGAGGCATCTATTGCCTGATCTCCATGGAATTTTGTATGCTTGTTTAGAGTCATATGTCACATGTACTTTCCTCTTTTTGAGATGATCTAAACATCCATTGAGGAGTTAAAGGCTTTTTGGGGACATTTGGTCAAAATCACATATTGATATGACTCTATTATAGCCATCCAATTGCAAAAGTTATTTTTCTATATCATTATTGACCTAGAGAGTCAGAATGAGCAGATTTAACAAATTATTTAAACATTATATTGCAACAGATGAAAAATACCATTTGCAGCTAATACAGGCAATTTTCCATAGGAAATGCATGGTTTTAAAGGTTTTTAACAGTTATAGCGCCAGCTATAGTCTGATCTCCATAAAACTTTGCATGCTTCTTCAGCATGTTATGCCACATATACCCAACAATTTTCGTGAAGTTTTGAGTTTCCCTTTAGGATTTATAGGCTTTTGAGTGCATTTTTCCACACCTCTTTTAAATGACCCTGTTATAGCCATCCAAATTCAAAAATTCAACTTTTTCGATAATTATTGATCTAGAGAGTCCAGAGAATTGTCCTAGACTGGTTTGGTTCGATCGGGCAAAACCAGGGACTAGTTCATAAAAGTAGGTTTTTAACATAATTGCCAATATTTAATGAACGATTTGATTGACAGCAATAGTTCTAGAGGCAAAGTTGTTCAGTATGAGGAGATCTATCAAATGATATTCATATTTTGTGAATGTGTGCAACACCACGTGATTACAGAGCCATAAAACTCGTTAGCGCCAACTAGTGGCCGATTTCTTTCAAAATTCTTACAGACCTCTAGGGCCATGAGTCAAACATGCCCACCGAGTTTCATTCCGATCGGCCTCCATTAACCTTGTCTAATAAGTGCTCAAATTTAATTGGCTGTGGCGGCCATGTTTTTAAGATACGCCAATATCCTCATAGACATACATGGTACCTTGGACCAAGACACTGCATACCAATTTTCAAGTCAATCGGACTAGCGGTCGTGGTTATAGCCCTTTTGTGTTTTTTTCATGTTATAGCGCCACCAAGTGGTTAATCGTCGCGAATTTTTATCCTGACCAAAAACTGAGCCCATACATATGTTTACCAAGTTTGGTGAAGATATCTCATTTCGTTTTTGAGTTATAGCCTTTTTAGTAAAATAGGCCCGCCTAAACGTTCGTTTTTACGCCCCTTAACAACCGTGAATCGAAATTTCAACATTTTTTCAATTATTATTGATAATTAGACTCAGAGAACATTTTGGCACTGGTTTGGTTTTGATCGGGCAAAAAACCAGGGACTAGTTTGCAAAAGTAGGTTTTCAACAAAATTCAAAATGGCGGAAAAATTTTAATGACGGAAATAAAATCGGAGATATACATTTTGTTCGCCAAGTTCTCAGCTTTCCAATGATATAAGACACTTGAGTGTGGGCCAAACGGTTTAGGAGTTATGAGCCCTTTTGCGCAATTGATTGCTATAGCGCCACCTATAGGCCAATCTGGCTCATAATTTGATAACCTCTCCTCGATTTTTGTACTACCTATTGGCCAAGTTTCAAGTCTCTAGCCCTTACGGTTTGGTCTGCACGATGCGTTTTCGGCTGAATAATAATAATAATAATAATAATAAAAATCAGAACAAATACAATAGGGTTTCAGCACTTCGTGCTCGAACCCCTAATCAGTACAATTACAATAGGGTTTCAGCACTTCGTGCTTGAACCCCTAATAATGATTATCATCATTATTATGATATAAATGTATTATTAAGACTGTGATTTGCTCCTATCTCTGATTTCTACTATCATTGTACTTTCCCTTTATATAACTTTTTATTTTGCATTTCATGAACAAAAGAGCAAAAAAATAGACACACATTCTCTCACTTATCCATATGCGCATATACAGTACATCTACAAACACAGATACACAACTCACACATCAGAGATAATGAGACAGAACAATATTAGTGAGTATATTATATCAGCTTCAAGCTCATCATCTCTTACTCAACCATACCGGCTCTAACAGAAGCTCAGCTATAGTATTAATGTAATGAAGAGAGACTCTATAACATCTCAGTGTTTATGATTCATCATGAGCTCAAAGCATTATGGGTAGAATCTCTCTACAGTCTATTCTGATTCATCAACAAAGTTTCACTGTTGATCCGATAAAATAAAGCCCAAACCCAGGATAGAGTGTGTGAGTGAATGTGGTCTGGACTGTGTGGATGAGGCTCATTGTGTCAGAGACGCTGTAGAAGGACAGAGTTCCTGCACTGGGATCTACATACACTCCTATTCTACGACCGATGGGCTTTACAGGGAGTTTAGACTTTATGTTATTGTGTGTGAATGTGTATCTGGAGGGATAGCAGATCAAACTCAGGACTGATCATTACCTCCAAACCAAAACTCATTACCCGATCCCTTCCTGCTGATGCTCTTATATGACACTGATATACACACCTTTACCACTCCTCAATCTCCCAGTAACAGCGTCCACACACTCTCACTACACAACACCTGACGATACACATCAAATCTGTCCGGATGATCAGGATACGGCTGGGCTGTGCCAGTGTCAGTAATCTCTCTGTTGCTCTCAGACAGACGGAGCGTTTATTCACTGTGTTCATATCCAGAGTCAGCGGACGGAATCTGACGGAGATAAAACACATCAGAATCAGGAATTATGAATCTGTCTGATCTTTAAATGGAGCTGAACTCTTCATGTTCAATATATCAGCAGTGTCTCAGTACAGTTTACCAGGGATCCTGTGCAAATCATCATTCACATGATCAACTCTAAAACTCTTCTGTCATGTTTGCTTTCTCCTTCTCCAGGAAGAACATGAACACACAGAGTTTTTCTGCTTGTTTTCTCAGGGACTTACATTGTAGGAAGTCGTTCCTGGTCCTGGGAACAATGACTGTGAAACCAACAGACATGAAGAGTGTGATTATCATGTCAAGAGAAGATGATCCCTGCATCCGTTCCTAAGACATTTCTAATATGATCTTCTACTTGATATGAGATGATGGAGGATGATTTCTGAGAGCAGATGAATCTCCAGGACTTTACCTCCGTCAGAGATCTTCTTCAGCTCCTCTTTGAGGAAATCCTCCAGTTTGTCTCTCAGCTGACGGACAGATTCTCTCACGCCATCAAAAAGGAGAGAGAACTGACGGGATCGTCATTGACGTCTGTAGATTCAGGAGGAGCTGAGAGAGACTGGAAACTCTACAGAAAAAAAGAAATCAACACACTTCAGCCAATAACCTGCACTACTGTCAGATTTGAGCGGCTCTTGTTGATCTTTAGTGACTCTCCTCAATCCAGCACTTTCACAGCATCAGCTTCAGTCTTCTCATATCTTAGATCCAGAAGTTCTAGCGTTTCGATACTTGCACTATATGACAACTTTCAAATCAAACATCTGCCAGTAACATAAATGTGACAGATTGAGGTTCACATTAGCCGCGTTTCCACCGCAGGAACTTTCCCAAGGAAATAGGAACTTTGGGGTGGTACTCGTGTGTTTCGACCGCAGGAACCAGGGTCTAAATGAAGTTCCGGGTAAATATTTACCCTCAAAACGGCCCTGCTCGCGAGGTAGTACTTTTTCAAAGTTCAGGAACTTTCGGGGGTGGGACTTGGGCGCTGAACATCCTGATTGGTTGAGTTCACGCAGCATTTTATTTCAACCAACATTTTTAAAAGTATTGCTCTTTCTGTCCGGTGGCGCGCGTTCGTCTCGCCATCTCACAGTCAATGTCCATAATAGCTGATAATAACATACTTTGTCTTATTTAAATCTAGCTTTACACGCTTAAAGCAGAATACGCTTTAGTATCAGTGCTCTCTTTTCCGCCGTTTTGTTAACTAGACTACCTCTTTAGTAAACCAGTACATAACCAGCAAAAGCAGCGCTGTTTGAATCTCCTCCATACTTGTTATTGTTGCATAGTGTCCCGCAAAAAATATTACTGTCCGTCGGTGACTGGGAGGAGCAGTCGCGCGCAATCCTACATCACCGGACTAATTTGCCTAATCTTCACGGTACTTTAGACCGCGTTGGAAACGCAAACAGTCGCAGGTCTGGGGAAAAAAGTTCCTGTAAAAAGTTCCTGGTACAAATTATTCCGGGTAATTTCGGTGGAAACGGGGCTATTCATACTGGGAAACCAGAAGGTAAAATGTGAAGTTTTGAACTGTTAGTGGCGCTAGTGGAGTTTGGCAGCTAAATATATCTTCCAGAAGAAAGAGTTTTCTTAAGAGATTTCCAGAGCTGAACTGCATCTGTAAGTGCGTCTCTTTCAACAGAAGATGATCAGATGATGACTGATTATATAATAACCCAACACACAGATCAACGGCTCATTCTCTGTGAGTCTCTTGTTCTTCTAGATCTCTGTTACCTGCAGGAAATGGACGTGATCCTGTGTGTATGAAAGCTGCTCCAGCTCAGCGTCTCTCCTCCTCAGATCATTGATCTCCTGCTCCAGTCGCTCCAGTCGTCCTTCAGCTCGACTCACTGCAGTCTTTTCCTGATCTCTGATCCGCTGTGTGGCCTCAGAGCGGCTTCTCTCAATGGAGCGGATGAGCTCAGTGAAGATCCTCTCACTGTCCTCCACTGCTGTCTGTGCAGAGCGCTGTTAGGACACACATCACAATCACACAGTGGCTTCAGTGAGTCCTGACTGAGACTTCTCAAACTTCTCTTCTTCTCCAGACTCACCTTATGAGCCTCCACAGCCTCTCTCAGCTGCTGAAGATCTTTCTCTCTCTGCTGGATTCTCTGCTGAACGACTTCATGCCTCCTTCAGCCGCTTCTGCAGCACAACCAATGACAGAGACGCCACTTTATACTGCGCACACTAGAGCATCATGGGAGCTTTGGGGAAAGCTTTGGTCATGATTATTCATGAGATGACACAACACATTATAAGGTTGTTTATAAGGCATTATAAATGTATTATAATGCATTAAGAATAGCCATATTCTTAACACCACGGATGTGCTCCCGAGATAATTCACCGCAACACTAAAAAAACATAACAAATCCAACACATCTCAAAAGAAACATGCCGCTATGTCTATCAGAGAAAACTCACATTCAAAAAACAATATTTCACATACATAGGCCACTCAAAGGGGGAACAAATTGACCGTCACAAGCACTGGTCACAGGTGTATCTGACTGAATGCTAATTTGTGGGAAAAGGTACCAAGCTGCACTACCCAAGAACAACAGCAGAGGTCGTCATATTATACATTATAATAACCACAAATAGCTAAGTATTATAAAGTATTGTAACTATTGATATGATTATTTTTCTGATCTTTCACTGCTTAAAGTGACACAAAGTCTTATCTTAACATCTGTACGCTCAGCGGTGAAAGTCCTCTTCCAGCTGCTGTTGACTTCTGCTGGCGTCTGCAGTGTGAATGATGTTTCCTGATCATATGGTGCCAGTATAAATAGTGTCAGCATTATTTGATCAGTGTGTGATTTCATACCTGTTTCTCTGTCCTCTGTGCTGCGGCTGATACAGTGTCGTGGTTTTTATGTTCGTCCGTCATACACAGCACACATATAAACTTCTGGTCAGTGCGGCAGAAAACCTCAAGGAGTTTATCATGTGTTTGGCAGATCATCTCCTGCAGTCGTCCAGTGGCATCGGTCAGATTGTGTCTCTTTCCTTTAAACCAACTCTCATGTTGTTGAAGGTGATTCTGACAGTAAGAGTTCAGACACACCAGACAGGACTTGAGGCTTTGTGTTTTCTTCCAGTACAGACGTCACACTGCACATCTCCAGCTCCAGCGTAACAGTCAGCAGGAAGTTTAGTCTTCTTCAGTTTCTCCACCAGGTCAGCCATCATGGTGTTTTTAGCTAAAGCAGGTCTTGGACTGAAGGTCTGTCTGCACTGAGGGCAGCTGTAGACTCTCATCTGATCCTCCTGATCCCAGCAGCCTGTAATACAGCTCTTACAGTAACTGTGTCCACACGGGATGGTCACTGGATCCTTCAGGAGATCCAGACACACTGAACACATCAACTCATCCTCAGCAAATCTGGCTTCTGCCATTTTACTGCATGAACACAGAGACACAAACACACACCAGCTCGACTACACTTCAGTCGCTCTTTCCCTGAAGTCATGTGATTCCTGGTTCTGTGTTAGTGACGTGTGCAAAACCGGTTTATCAAGTCTATAAAGCGTCATAAAGCCTAATTCCTGAGTTAAAATTCTACAGTAGCAAATGCAAAAACCTTCCCTGTAAACCCCAGTGGTGGCAAGGCCAGGACCACTGACTTAAATTTAATATTATTTATTAATAATATTGGTAAGACTTACAATAAGGTTGTATCAGTTAACATTAGTTAATGCATTGGTTAACATGAACTAACCATGAACAACACCTCTGTTCAACATTAGTTAATCTTTGTTAATGTTAGTTACAGCTGTTCATGGTTTGTTCACAGTGCATTAACTAATGTTAACAAGATTTTAATAATGCATTAGTAAATGTTGAAATTAACATTAACAAAGATAAATAAATGCTTTATAAGTGCAGTTCATTATTAGTTCATGTTAACTAATGAAACCTTATTGTAAAGTGTTACCATAATATTTAATATACACTACCAGTCAAAGTTTGGACACACTTTCCCATTCTCTTTGATGGGAAAGTGTCTCCAAACCTTTGACTGGTAGTGTATTTTAATAACTTTTTCCATAAATATGAGTTGCATACTACCACCAACTCCACAGCAATGGTCTGGACAACATTCTTTGCCAGATACGGAATAGATTTCAAGACCACAAAAAATGTATGTTTCTCTCTATCCTCTCCTTTCCCGCATCCCGCCTTCTTCACGCAACACTATTCAATCTGTCCCGGCTAAAAACACAACTGACTGTAATGTATGCCATGACTGATTCTTAAGGCAAAGTCCCACAGATCTCCTTGATTTCCTACAGCAGAAAAATCTGTGTGAGAGCATGAGTCAACTGCACACATTGGCATGTTAATAATTCTGAATGGAGTATATCTCTGTATGCTGTAAGGTTAAGGCAGCGAGTGACATGGGAGGAGCGAGTGGAGACCAGTGTGTAACTGATAATGAACGTCAGCGAGGCACACCAGTCTCGAAGTCCTCTCATGAGGGAGCTCGGAGGCATAAAAGGATGTGCGATACCAGTGAAGGACGAGAGAGGACCAGGCCTGGATTTACGTTGAGTTTTGTTATGTGTGTGCGCAGGCTGTCGTCCGTGAGAGGCTTCCTGCGGTTTACTTTACTTTAGTTTTGTTTATTCTTTTATTATTAAAGTCGTTGAATCAGTGTTCCTGCAGGTTCCACCAAGTCAAATTTAAGACTTTTAAAGACCATTATAAATGAAATTTAAGACAATAAAAAAAAACGTACAAAGGAAATACAGAATCATACGATTACTAAAGAATATTCATTTATTTTGGTGGTAACATTTTGTGGTGGTCATTTCCAGAAATGTTTTTTCTTCCATAATTAGAATGCCACATTTACCATATCATTATGTTAGATGCACATTAGTCACACATGACAATATATCAAACAAAATGCATGACTATATTAGGTTGCTTTCTCTTTAAGACCTACAGTAATGCGCAGATCCAATACTGACACACGTCACAAACTGTTTTACACACAACATACCCGCCAATATGGGCTTAGGGATAATAATGTGTGTGTTTGATCGTTCAAGAGTAATGAGTCTATAGAAAGAACTACAACACCACGGAATAAACACACACACACACTAAAGCGCTGCCGGAGCACTTCAACGAGCATTAGAGGTAGCGTTACATGGACGTAGGAAAATTAAGACCTGTTTAAAATTATTTAAGACCTAGAACTCAATACTTCTGTGAATTTAAGACTTTTAAGGCCTAATATTTAGATTTTTAAATTTAAGACTTGTTTAGACTTTTTAAGACCCCTTGGGAACTCTGTTGAATGTTCGCGGTTCCCGCCTCCTTTCTTCCCACAATAACAAACTTCATTACAATATATATATATATATATATATATATATATATATATATATATATATATATATATATATATATATATACAGCATTGTTCAAAATAATAGCAGTACAATGTGACTAACCAGAATATTCAAGGTTTTTAGTATATTTTTATTGCTACGTGGCAAACAAGTTACCAGTAGGTTCAGTAGATTCTCAGAAAACAAATGAGACCCAGCATTCATGATATGCACGCTCTTAAGGCTGTGCAATTGGGGTATTAGTTGAAAGGGGTGTGTTCAAAAAATAGCAGTGTCTACCTTTGACTGTACAAACTCAAAACTATTTTGTACAAACATTTTTTCTTCTGGGATTTAGCAATCCTGTGAATCACTAAACTAATATTTATTTGTATGACCACAGTTTTTAAAACTGCTTGACATCTGTGTGGCATGGAGTCAACCAACTTGTGGCACCTCTCAGCTGTTATTCCACTCCATGATTCTTTAACAACATTCCACAATTCATTCACATTTCTTGGTTTTGCTTCAGAAACAGTATTTTTATATCACCCCACAAGTTCTCAATTGGATTAAGGTCTGAGATTGGGCTGGCCACTCCATAACATTAATTTTGTTGGTTTGGAACCAAGACTTTGCCCGTTTACTAGTGTGTTTTGGGTCATTGTCTTGTTGAAACAACCATTTCAAGGGCATGTCCTCTTCAGCATAGGGCAACATGACCTCTTCAAGTATTTTAACATATGCAAACTGATCCATGATCCCTGGTATGCGATAAATAGGCCCAACACCATAGTAGGAGAAACATGCCCATATCATGATGCTTGCACCTCCATGCTTCACTGTCTTCACTGTGTACTGTGGCTTGAATTCAGAGTTTGGGGTCGTCTCACAAACTGCCTGTGGCCCTTGGACCCAAAAAGAACAATTTTACTCTCATCAGTCCACAAAATGTTCCTCCATTTCTCTTTAGGCCAGTTGATGTGTTCTTTGGCAAATTGTAACCTCTTCTGCACATGCCTTTTTTTAACAGAGGGACTTTGCGGGGATTCTTGAAAATAGATTAGCTTCACACAGACGTCTTCTAACTGTCACAGTACTTACAGGTAACTCCAGACTGTCTTTGATCATCCTGGAGGTGATCATTGGCTGAGCCTTTGCCATTCTGGTTATTCTTCTATCCATTTTGATGGTTGTCTTCCGTTTTCTTCCACGTCTCTCTGGTTTTGCTCTCCATTTTAAGGCATTGGAGATCATTTTAGCTGAACAGCCTATCATTTTTGCACCTCTTTATAGGTTTTCCTCTCCAATCAACTTTTTAATCAAAGTACGCTGTTCTTCTGAACAATGTCTTGAACGACCCATTTTCCTCAGCTTTCAAATGCATGTTCAACAAGTGTTGGCTTCATCCTTAAATAGGGGCCACCTGATTCACACCTGTTTCTTCACAAAATTGATGACCTCAGTGATTGAATGCCACACTGCTATTTTTTTAACACACCTTTCAAATAATTCATATATATACACTCACCTAAAGGATTATTAGGAACACCTGTTCAATTTCTCATTAATGCAATTATCTAATCAACCAATCACATGGCAGTTGTGATGCATTTAGGGGTGTGGTCCTGGCCAAGACAATCTCCTGAACTCCAAACTGAATGTCAGAATGGGAAAGAAAGGGGATTTAAGCAATTTTGAGCGTGGCATGGTTGTTGGTGCCAGACGGGCCGGTCTGAGTATTTCACAATCTGCTCAGTTACTGGGATTTTCACACACAACCATTTCTAGGGTTTACAAAGAATGGTGTGAAAAGGGAAAAAGATCCAGTATGCGGCAGTCCTGTGGGCGAAAATGCCTTGTTGATGCTAGAGGTCAGAGGAGAATGAGCCGACTGATTCAAGCTGATAGAAGAGCAACTTTGACTGAAATAACCACTCGTTACAACCGAGGTATGCAGCAAAGCATTTGTGAAGCCACAACACGCACAACCTTGAGGTGGATGGGCTACAACAGCAGAAGACCCACCGGGTACCACTCATCTACACTACAAATAGGAAAAAGAGGCTACAATTTGCACAAGCTCACCAAAATTGTACAGTTGAAGACTGGAAAAATGTTGCCTGGTCTGATGAGTCTGGATTTCTGTTGAGACGTTCAGATGGTAGAGTCAGAATTTGGCGTAAACAGAATGAGAACATGGATCCATCATGCCTTGTTACCACTGTACCACTGTGCAGGCTGGTGGTGGTGGTGTAATGGTGTGGGGGATGTTTTCACTGTGCAGGCTGGTGGTGGTGGTGTAATGGTGTGGGGGATGTTTTCACTGTGCAGGCTGGTGGTGGTGGTAATGGTGTGGGGATGTTTTCACTGTGCAGGCTGGTGGTGGTGGTGTAATGGTGTGGGGATGTTTTCACTGTGCAGGCTGGTGGTGGTGGTGTAATGGTGTGGGGATGTTTTCACTGTGCAGGCTGGTGGTGGTGGTGTAATGGTGTGGGGGTGTTTTCACTGTGCAGGCTGGTGGTGGTGGTGTAATGGTGTGGGGGATGTTTTCACTGTGCAGGCTGGTGGTGGTGGTGTAATGGTGTGGGGATGTTTTCACTGTGCAGGCTGGTGGTGGTGGTAATGGTGTGGGGATGTTACCACTGTGCAGGCTGGTGGTGGTGGTGTAATGGTGTGGGGATGTTACCACTGTGCAGGCTGGTGGTGGTGGTGTAATGGTGTGGGGATGTTTTCACTGTGCAGGCTGGTGGTGGTGGTGTAATGGTGTGGGGATGTTTTCACTGTGCAGGCTGGTGGTGGTGGTGTAATGGTGTGGGGATGTTTTCACTGTGCAGGCTGGTGGTGGTGGTGTAATGGTGTGGGGATGTTTTCACTGTGCAGGCTGGTGGAGGTGGTGTAATGGTGTGGGGATGTTTTCACTGTGCAGGCTGGTGGTGGTGGTGTAATGGTGTGGGGATGTTTTCTTGGCACACTTTAGGCCCCTTAGTGCCAATTGGGCATGGTTTAAATGCCACGGCCTACCTGAGCATTGTTTCTGACCATGTCCATCCCTTTATGACCACCATGTTCCCATCCTCTGATGGCTACTTCCAGCAGGATAATGCACAATGTCACAAAGCTCCAATCATTTCAAATTGGTTTCTTGAACATGACAATGAGTTCACTGAACTAAAATGGCCCCCACAGTCACCAGATCTCAACCCAATAGATCATCTTTGGGATGTGGTGGAACAGGAGCCGTGCCCTGGATGTGTATCCCACAAATCTCCATCAACTGCAAGATGCTATCCTATCAATATGGGCCAACATTTCTAAAGAATGCTTTCAGCACCTGTTGAATCAATGCCACGTAGAATTAAGGCAGTTCGAAGGTGAAAGGGGTCAAACACAGTATTAGTGTGTGTTCCTAATAATCCTTTAGGGGAGTGTGTATGCAGGGCTTGACATTAAACCTGCGTGAAGTTGGCCCCACCCAACGCAAAAACTTCGGCAAAATAGTCTCGATCGTTTGTGCTCCGTTTGTGCCATAAAAATTTTCGTTTGTGCTGCTTTGGTTTTTAAGATATTAAAAAAATTATTTTTAGGTCATTCTGAGGTCACTCAGCCCCCACATTCTAAATTCACCTCAAATAGCCTCGTTTGTTTGTGCTTCGTTTGTGCTGGTTTGTGCTGATAAAAGTGTCGTTTGTGCTGCTTTCGTTTTTAAAATATTATACATTGAATTATAGCCGATGACGTCCACCAGCCCCGACCTGCTCCAAGGTCAACTTAAATAGTCTTAATCGTTTGTGCTTCGTTTGTGCTGGTTTGTGCCGGTAAAAGCTGCGTTTGTGATGCTTCCGTTTTTTAGATATTAAAATAATATTAAGGTAGTCATTTTGAGGTCACTCAGCCCCGACCTGCTCCAAGGTCAACTTAAATAGTCTCAATCGTTTGTGCCGTTTGTGCTGGTTTGTGCCGGTAAAAGCTGCGTTTGTGATGCTTCCGTTTTTAAAATATTATACATTGAATTATAGCCGATGACGCCACCAGCCCCGATCTGCTCCAAATTCACCCAAAATAGTCTCAATCATTTGTGCTTTGTTTGTGCTGGTAAAGGTTCGTTTTTGTGGCTTTTTAAAAAATATTAGACACAAAAATGTTGTCACCATAGGCGTAGATTACGGGGATGCGGGGACGCGTCCCCTCACTTTGCATTCGCAAACTGTGTTCAGTTTATGTTTTCACGAGGCAATGTGTATAAATCCAGATTTAAAATTAAAAATTCAAAGAGACGAGATCTATCTACATACGTGTGCCTTCGCGTTTCCATGGTAATCAGTCCCTCACGTGTCACGGCCGCGCCGCGCCATGCTCGCACCCGCTGTGATCATCATTTTCATAGAGGTCGCGATGAGTTCAAAACGGCAAAAAACGATTCACTCCTTTTTTACGAAAAAGTCAAGCACAGTAAGTTGGCATGTATCCGAATTGTGTTGCACAACGATTAATAACTGCCTTTTCTCTTGTTGTATAATTACGTTAGCAGGTTTTGCTGGAAATTGAAAATATTTGCTCTCCGCAAAAACGTGCACTTATTTTCAGTGTATTTTCTTTTGTAACGTCTTTTATTTTCAAATATATGTTATCAAAGCTCTTAAAATTAGAATATAGATGTGATTTTTAATGTTGAATTCAGGTTTTCGCGCATTAACAGCCACTAAATATTTGTCTGAATCAGGCAGCTTTGTGACATGTTTAACCCTACAATTTTTATTATATTATACAATTCATTAGCAATGCAGTATTCAATTGTATGCATTAACGTTCTAACATAGGTCTTAATTTATAGTTTTCTTTTATTGTTTAAAATGCAATTTTGAAAGTAATTTAACTTTCTTTCTGTGTTGTCAAGATTGAACAAGACACAGGCAGTTTAGGGTTATCAGGTCAGAAACAGGATGACACACAAACAAAAGAAACGTCACAGGGGAGAAGTGATAGAGTGGCTTTTAAAAAATGTTTTATATACATTGTACAATTTTTCTATACATCTATGCTTAATGTTCAACCAATATTTGTAGTACCATATAGACCAATCATAAAATTGTCATTAGGAAGATATAGGAAAGGTAATTTAGGATACAAATGATTGGCTATTGTCTAGCAGTGTACATCATTTCTTCTGTATGTCATAATTCCCTGTATGTACGTAGTTCAAACACTTCTTTATTGTCAATAGACAGAGCCAGAAGTTAATTCAAAGTTGAGAGAGGATGAGGCAGAAAGTTTTGAGGAGGCTTCAGAGGTGAGGAAAAACAAACGACTGGAATAAGATAATTAATGGAATAAGTTTAGTTTTTTCCATTAAACAATCATTATGTGTTTTATGTCTACACTGCCTTGCATAAGCAAAACAAAGTAACTACTCCGTGTGTGAAAAGTTATTACTAAAGTTATAACTAAAATCAAGTCTCTTAGGATTTGGCTTAGATTTGGGAACCAAAAAATGGGTCTTTTGTTGTTGTGTACCTTTTATTGTATGCATTTGCAAACTGAATGTAATGTACAAAATATTTTGCAACAATTATTTAAATATTTCTGCTACTAATCAGACTAATTTGTAATTTTTATAGACAGAACAGAGAGCATCAGACTTAGGGTTGACTGTTGTAGAAGGAGGCTTATTGCTTTAACATAAATAGCATATTAAGCCAATTAAGCAAAAGATATAACATTAAAAATAAAACCAGTCAATTAGACGAAAGTCAGAAAAAACTGATATCGCTTGACATTCTGTCCCCCTCACTTTTGAAATGATGGCTACGCCCCTGGATGTCACCAGCCCTCGATTAATGAGCATGAAGCGTTTTATTTTGGGTTTGTACTCAAATCTAAATCTCTTATCAAAATGTTGCCAGTAAAGAAGTATTAATAGAACAGCAACTCCGTATCAATGTTTTTGTAGTTTCTGTGGTGTTTTCTCATTTGTTCTCAATTCTCCTCACTATCATTTGTTCAATAAAGATTTATTTTTTTCATTCACTGGTCTCTCCTGATTTAACTTTGTATTTATTTGCAGTTTAATCTGCTGCACTTCACTCCCACCACTAGGTGCAAGTGACACACTAGGAGTGTTCTAGTTGAAATTAGCAGTTAGTAGAGGAAACATTGATGTAATATCAAACTACAAAAGTCGTTACTAAATCAAATTTGGCAAATGTAAGTACATACATTATATTTTCAAAACATTAGGCTGTAATGTTTCTGAAAGAAGTATCTTCTGCTCACCAAGGCTGTATTTATTAAATCAAACAATACAAGTAAAAAGTAAAAACAGTAACATTATTGATTATTACTCCAGTGTAAATCAGCTGTTCTCTATGTGAATTTATAGTAAAGTGTAATTTATTTCTGTGATCAAAGCTGAATTTATCATCATTACTCCAGTCTTCAGTGTCACATGATTCTAATGATTTGATGCTTAAGAAACATTACTTATTATCAATATCAATGTTGTGCTGCTTAGTATTTTATTTAATTTTTGGTGAAACCATGATACACAATCATTCAAAGGTTAGGTAAAGGACACAATAAATTAATCAAAAGAGACAGCAAAGACATTTAAATTGTTAAAAATATTTATATTTAACATAAATGCTGTTATTTTATCTTTGATTTATAGAAAGGTAAAAAGCAAATTGTATCACGGTTTTTACAAAAAAATTAAGAACTATTCTTAATAATCAAGCTTCAATAATAGTTTATCATAGTTGAGCACAAAACAGCATTTTACTATGATTTCTGAAGGACCACGTGATATTGAAGACTGCAATGATGCAGAAAATTGAGCGTTGACATCACAGAAATAATAATTATTAATTTAAAGTGTAATATTTCCCTAATACTTCCTTTGGTGAGCTTAAGAGACTTTCAAGGGTAACGTTACTGTATAATTTAGGTCTATACATAGCTACATGTGGCCTAAACAGATTGTGGTGCGTGCATTAATGACAATGTTAATTTTAAGGCTGTTATTCACGTAACACCATATACAGTAGCAAGTAAAAAACACTTACCTTGGAGTTTGTTTTATATTCCACACATCCTGTGATCCGCTTTGTCCGTTAATAGTTGAAAAATACACAGTAACAATTAAGTGAATGCTACTGTTTAATGTAATTTGGTTTGCCGTTTGAATCTAACCAGGCTAATTTACTTCTGTGTTGTTAAAAAAAGAAAGCCACAAAACGAACCTTTTACGGCACAAACGAAGCACAAACGATTGAGACTATTTTGGGTGAATTTGGAGCAGATCGGGGCTGGTGACGTCATCGGCTATAATTCAATGTATAATATTTTAAAAACGAAAGCAGCACAAGCGACACTTTTATCAGCACAAACCAGCACAAGCGAAGCACAAGCGATTGAGACTATTTTGCGAAGTTTTGCATTGGGTGGGGGCAGGCGTAGCCATCATTTCAAAAGTGAGGGGACAGAATGTCAAGCGATATCAGTTTTTCTGACTTTCGTCTAATTGACTGGTTTTATTTTTAATGTTATACCTTTTTGCTTAATTGGCTTAATATGCTATTTATGTTAAAGCAATAAGCCTCCTTCAACAACAGTCAACCCTAAGTCTGATGCTCTCTGTTCTGTCTATAAAATTACAAATTAGTCTGATTAGTAGCAGAAATATTTAAATAATTGTTGCAAAATATTTTGTACATTACATTCAGTTTGCAAATGCATACGATAAAAGGTACACAACAACAAAAGACCCATTTTTTGGTTCCCAAATCTAAGCCAAATCCTAAGAGACTTGATTTTAGTTATAACTTTAGTAATAACTTTTCACACATGAGTAGCTACTTTGTTTTGCTTATGCAAGGCAGTGTAGACATAAAACACACAATGATTGTTTAATGGAAAAAAACTAAACTTATTCCATTAATTATCTTATTCCAGTCGTTTGTTTTTCCTCACCTCTGAAGCCTCCTCAAAACTTTCTGCCTCATCCTCTCTCACCTTTGAATTAACTTCTGGCTCTGTCTATTGACAATAAAGAAGTGTTTGAACTACGTACATACAGGAATTATGACATACAGAAGAAATGATGTACACTGCTAGACAATAGCCAATCATTTGTATCCTAAATTATCTTTCCTATATTTTCCTAATGACAATTTTATGATTGGTCTATATGGTACTACAAATATTGGTTCAACATTAAGCATAGATGTATAGAAAAATTGTACAATGTATATAAAACATTTTTTAAAAGCCACTCTATCACTTCTCACCTGTGACGTTTCTTTTGTTTGTGTGTCATCCTGTTTCTGACCTGATAACCCTAAACTGCCTGTGTCTTGTTCAATCTTGACAACACAGAAAGAAAGTTAAATTACTTTCAAAATTGCATTTTAAACAATAAAAGAAAGAGAAACTATAAATTAAGACCTATGTTAGAACGTTAATGCATATAATTGAATACTGCATTGCTAATGAATTGTATAATATAATAAAAATTGTAGGGTTAAACATGTCACAAAGCTGCCTGATTCAGACAAATATTTAGTGGCTGTTAATGCGCGAAAACCTGAATTCAACATGAAAAATCACATCTATATTCTAATTTTAAGAGCTTTGATAACATATATTTGACAGGATACATGTTACTGTGCTTGACTTTTCGTAAAAAGGAGTGAATCGTTTTGAACTCATCGCGACCTCTATGAAATGATGATCACAGCGGGTGCGAGCATGGGCGTGCGGCCGTGACACGTGAGGACTGATTACCATGGAAGCGAAAGGCACGCGTATGTAGATAGATCTCGTCTCTTTGAATTTTTAATTTTAAATCTGGATTTATACACATTGCCTCGTGAAAACATCAACTGAACACAGTTTGCGAATGCAAAAGTGAGGCAATTTACATTTTATATAAAGTGGGGACACGTCCCCACGTCCCCAGCGTAATCTACGCCTATGGGTGGGGCCAACTTCACGCAGGTTGACATTAACACCTCCCACTAGCCACTTTGGCATGTTGAATATAATTTCAGCCTACAGACAAATTAAATGCCAAGACCGTCGTATAGAAATTACAATTCTTTATCGATTAGCTTGCAGTTAGTGAAGGCGGGAGAGCATAGGCGTAGATTACGCGGGGATGCGGGGCGTGTCCCCACTTTATATAAAATGTAAATTCGTCCCCTCACTTTTGCATTCGGCAAACTGTGTTCAGTTTATGTTTTCACGAGGCAATGTGTATAAATCCAGATTTAAAATTAAAAATTCAAAGAGCGAGATCTATCTACATACGTGTGCCTTTCGCGTTTCCATGGTAATCAGTCCCTCACGTGTCACGGCGCGCCGACGCCATGCTCGCACCCGCGCTGTGATCATCATTTTCATAGAGGTCGCGATGAGTTCAAAGCGGCAAAAACGATTCACTCCTTTTTACGAAAAAGTCAAGCACAGTAAGTTGGCATGTATCCGAATTGTGTTGTACAACGATGAATAACGGCCTTTTTCTCTTGTTGTATAATTACGTTAGCAGGTTTTGCTGGAAATTGAAAATATTTGCTCTCCGCACAAACGTGCACTTATTTTCAGTGTATTTTCAGATGTGATTTTCAATGTTGAATTCAGGTTTCGCGCATTAACAGCCACTAAATATTTGTCTGAATCAGGCAGCTTTGTGACATGTTTAACCCTACAATTTTTATTATATTATACAATTCATTAGCAATGCAGTATTCAATTGTATGCATTAACGTTCTAACATAGGTCTTAATTTATAGTTTTCTCTTTCTTTTATTGTTTAAAATGCAATTTTGAAAGTAATTTAACTTTCTTTCTGTGTTGTCAAGATTGAACAAGACACAGGCAGTTTAGGGTTATCAGGTCAGAAACAGGATGACACACAAACAAAAGAAACGTCACAGGTGAGAAGTGATAGAGTGGCTTTTAAAAATGTTTTATATACATTGTACAATTTTTCTATACATCTATGCTTAATGTTCAACCAATATTTGTAGTACCATATAGACCAATCATAAAATTTTCATTAGGAAAATATAGGAAAGATAATTTAGGATACAAATGATTGGCTATTGTCTAGCAGTGTACATCATTTCTTCTGTATGTCATAATTCCCTGTATGTATGTAGTTCAAACACTTCTTTATTGTCAATAGACAGAGCCAGAAGTTAATTCAAAGTTGAGAGAGGATGAGGCAGAAAGTTTTGAGGAGGCTTCAGAGGTGAGGAAAAACAAACGACTGGAATAAGATAATTAATGGAATAAGTTTAGTTTTTCCATTAAACAATCATTATGTGTTTTATGTCTACACTGCCTTGCATAAGCAAAACAAAGTAACTACTCCGTGTGTGAAAAGTTATTACTAAAGTTATAACTAAAATCAAGTCTCTTAGGATTTGGCTTAGATTTGGGAACCAAAAAATGGGTCTTTTGTTGTTGTGTACCTTTTATTGTATGCATTTGCAAACTGAATGGAATGTACAAAATATTTTGCAACAATGTATACATTTAAATATTTCTGCTACTAATCAGACTAATTTGTAATTTTTATAGACAGA
The DNA here is from genome assembly GCA_023029165.1 of Gobiocypris rarus. Taxonomy (NCBI): domain Eukaryota; kingdom Metazoa; phylum Chordata; class Actinopteri; order Cypriniformes; family Gobionidae; genus Gobiocypris; species Gobiocypris rarus. The sequence continues at coordinate 3,507,270 of CM040910.1, read as the reverse complement.
ACAGAGAGCATCAGACTTAGGTTGACTGTTGTTGAAGGAGGCTTATTGCTTTAACATAAATAGCATATTAAGCCAATTAAGCAAAAAGGTATAACATTAAAAATAAAACCAGTCAATTAGAAAAGTCACAAAAACTGATATCGCTTGACATTCTGTCCCCTCACTTTTGAAATGATGGCTACGCCCCTGCAGAGGTGGAATCGTGCTGAATGACACATAACAGAAGCGCTCTCTCTCTCTCTTAGTTCTCCTTGCGTCTGAATCACGAGTACACTGATGTCAAAATCTCCATCATGTGGAGTATCTCGCTTGAACACAGTCGGTTATGGCTTAAGTGAACATAAACAGCTGGGTAATAACTGGATATGTGGCAGAACATTACGTCCATGCATTCAGCAGCCCAATTAAACACCTGTCTTTCATTAATGTTAATCAAACTACAGATGTGAAATAAATCTACACATATTACATAAACCAACTGTAACTGAAAAAAAAATTGTTTTACATTTACTATTGTTTTGCGATTTGCTTCTTTGTTCTTTTATATAGCTTAACAAAAATAACTCATATTAAATTTCTCGTATTAGTCTATGCTCATCTTGTCCACCTGCACATCCCAGCTGATATACAATATATTCTTGATTTGGGTGGTTAATCATATACAATGTCCAAACAGCAAAATTGTGGCCAGTGAAAATGCAGAGTGGCTAGTAACTTTGGAAAACCACTAGCCAAAGCAGCTGTTGAGCAATATATGATATAGACACACACACACACACACACACAGACACACACACACACACACACACACACACAGACACACACACACACACACACACATTAAATACAGGCCACACACACACACACACACACACACACACACACACACACACACATTAAATACAGGCCACACACACACACACACACACACACACACACACACACACACACACACACACACACACACACACACACACACACACACACACACACACACACACACACACACACACACACAGACACACACACACACACACACACATATTTATATATGGGCATATAACTTAATCTTGAACCTGGTAAAACAATTATCTTTATTTAAAATATGTTTCAAGCCTTCAAAATATGATCTGGCTTACTTCTGTTATTATTATTATTATTATTTTTTTAACAGCCCTAAAAAAAAAAAAAAAAAAAAAAATAACCAGCCCCCACTGATTATCAGTCTATCTTTGTTTTATATTGTTGACATCATTGGACAGAACTTATATAAACATGTATCTCACGTCTTTTCTTGCATGTGTTTTTGTATGTATCCTAAATTTCTATGCGCTTTTATGATTTTAGTCGCTGGTCCGGGACTTTTATTTTGATGTGGTGTTGTGACGTCATACGGCCGCGCCGCGAGATGCGTCTATTGTGAATAAGCTGAAGAAAGGTTTGTGTTTTAAAGCATTTAAAGTTTTGATATATCCGTTCAGGCAATTTTATTAGTTTCACAAGTAGTGTATTGATAATTTACCATGCTTAATCAGTATAATGCTTTATACTAACGAGCGTCATTTCCGTGAGTAAAGCGCGTCGCACAACAGAAATGCTGCGTCTCTTTCCTGTGTAGTGAATCAGTTAAAACAGGAATTCAGTCTCTGGTTTGAGTAGTGATGGAGAAACTCCGAGTGAACTGAACCCAGTGCTGGTCAAAATGATTCAGTGTTTCTCTAAAGAAGAGTCTCATGATCCTGCAATACCAGAGGCTGCAGGTTCAGGACCGCATTTCTAGGACACTCGTTTTTAGTTTAAACAATTTATGTAAACACCCCTGTTGTGTACATGTAAAGAAAAGAGCTGTGGGCACAAGCTGGAAAGATAATCCTGAGACTGCAGCCTCTGATATTACACACTATTGTGACCTTCATCTGCTGGTCAAAACACAAACACACTCTTACAAACCAACTGACGTGTTTTCGTGAAAGTTTAATCTATTTTAGATAAACTTTGGCACTCTAGGGATGATTAATCAGAGCTGTATGAGTCTTGTGGAAGAACCCGGAGCTACTTCTCTCTGTTTATATCTAGACCCAACCAAAGTTTAAAATAGTCCTAATATAAACACTTATTATATGTGTGTTATTCAGGATGAGACAGAAACACGGTTTGGAAATGGATTCATGAGGACAGCAGCTTTAGTTATAAATCATATGAACTGTCAGTTTTGTATTCAATGTGTGTTTTTAAGTCCATTAACTCTCACTCCCTCACCTGTGACTGAACTAGACCCAGATTTACTCCTGTTTCTGCTCATTATTCTGATTAAATTGTCCAAACACACAGGAAATCTCCTGAGATCCCCGTGACACTGTTATAAAGATGGCGTTGATTAAACAGGAGAGTGAAGACATAAAGATTGAAGAAGTCTTCAGCTTGAAACATGAAGATAAAGAGCAACAAACAGGTTTGTTTCATTCTCTTCAGAATCTGGGCCCGGCTGCATGAAAGTTGTTTGACTTCAAGTTATTAGGGGAGAATCTTTAATAGCAAGGCTACAAAAATCTTAACCATCAAGTGTTCATACTAAGCATTTCGCAATCGTTTCTGGCTAAACACGGCAATGGAGAGGTACGAAATCGTTCATAATAAACAGAGCATAACGGATCACTGACATCTAAACAAGTTTAACGCTTACTAAACTATAGGACTGTACTTCATGATTTGATTTATGGAGATTGTGAGCGGCCGAGGGGTCAGAATCCAGGAGCACTAGCTCTATAAGCTGGATCACCAACAGCTGTGTCAGGTGTTTTTCAAGCTTTCTGATAGTGAGATTGTTAACACCGGTGGCCTGTTGCACAAAGCTGGTTTCAGTTGCTACACAGGTAAGTTCAAGATTAGTTTGAGCAAACTCTGGTTTTTCCGTGGATTGGTTTTTAGCTGTGTTAATCACCATGCTAACTTACACTACACGGCTAACCTGCTCTGGAGCCGGTTTTATTCTGGGTTAGAGATCACAAACCCAAACTGGACCAATCGGCTGCAAGTAAAGACATTAAAGCCACACCCCCTGTATCTCTCGTTCCAAATGTGCGGTTTATAGTGAAAAAAAAACAACGTTAGAGACACAATTGATCATCCTTTGGTGCTAATTATTTCATTATATTTATATTATTTGAATTATAATTATTTTTAATTAATATAATACTTATATAAATAATTGACAAGTAGCCAAATATTAATATAAATATAAAACATGCATTCGTGATTATTTTAAACGTGTATTCATTTGAGCTCTTTGTGAACCTATAATTATTAGGCATATTTCTTTGATTCACATCATGCACTGATATAGTCAGATATTCTTTCAGCTGCTTCTCAAACTGTCACTGCAGTGTTTATTTCTGCTTTGTAAACGCATTTAATTTCATGATAACGATCTCGCAATCTTCAGAAGAGAAGTGAATCGAACGGACACTGTGATTGGCTGTTCACACTCTCAGGTGCACGCGCTTCAGAGTTAATCACAAACTCTGGATTAAACCTGAGTTGACAGAGAAAGTTTATACCAAGCTTTGAGAAACCGTTGAACTTGATCTAAACCAGGTTGGATTGATCTGGATTTGTCAACTCTAAACCTACTCTGAAACTCAGAGTTTGTTCAGCTAGCTTCATGCAACAGGCCTCTGGGGTCCGTTCTTCATACCACACTTAAACGGATTGGATTAAAATATCTGGATTGAGTTATCTCAGATCAGTGTGCAATCCTGTGTTCTCTGAAGAGGGCAGACGCATCGATACTCCAAACCACGATCAGCAATGATCATTAATTATAACATCATATAATTAAAAAAGCCATCTGGCAAAACTTTCAGGACCTTTTTACACCCTCAAACGACCAAACCAACATATAAATTATAAAAACTTTTTTTTTTTTAAGCATGATTCCCTAAAATTTATATTCACGATGTTATAGTATTTGTACACCCTTTACATTTTTATTTCAACATTGTAATTAGCAATCCTTTTAATTTTTAATTCAATTCGAAGCAGATTTGTAACGTGACAGTATAAAAGTTTCTTAAGGGTCAAGTTATCTGCATCTCCTGCGCTGCATCAAGCCATCCCATAATATCCGTCATCACTCAAACTAATGCACAGCTCAGAGTAACTGTGTGTAAGACGCCAATACAATTATTAAGTAATTATTCCATGACAAATGAATCTCTCAATCAAGTGTCTGTGTCTATATTATACACAACATTATAATATTATTCTCAAACCAATTTTGATATTTTGTCAAGGATGAGCTTCGAAGAACCAAATGATCCAAGATCATGCCAAATCATCAACAATCAAATCCAGCGTTAGGCGTATGAAGAACGGACCCCTGTGCTGGAGGGGCTGTGGTATTTAAAATGCCTTCGCACTTTCCAAAATTCAGTTTTATTTTTTCCCAAATTCCGTTTTTTCCGTTTTAATTTTTGCAAATTCTGTTTTTTTTTGTGTTAATTTTTGGGAATTCAGTTTTTTTTTTTTTACCCTTTATACTGTTATTTTAGTCATAAAAAGAGTGTGCTTTTAATGTTAATATAATAGAACATAAAACCTAAAATAGGAATGACCTTTCATTTATTGAGGCAGGGCTCCAGACTAACATTTTTTATTGGAAGCACAGTGGCCCCCAACTGAACATTTTAGGGGCACAACCAGAAAATTTAAATCAACATGCTAATTTCCACTGTATTACTAATAAATATTAGGGCCGGGACTTTAACGCGTTAATTAAGATTAATTACGCAAAAAATAGATAGCAATTTTAACTTATTTTTGCACCGCGGAACGTTTTTTAATGAATGAGTTTCGACGGACCGATTATACTGGAACACCAACTAGCGTTCTTGACTTCTGAACACAACAAACCACAGTGAAGATGAACGGAGAAGCTGACGAGACTGCTTTGCTTGGCCCCGTGGATGGGGAATTTTGTTTTAAAAAACGAAAGGATGGAACGACGAGAGCATGGTTGTGTGGAAGCTATGCAACAAGGAATTTGCGTATCGAGCCTCAAATATCACCTCAACGCAAAACGCTGGACATAAATAAATAAACAAAATTTTGTTGATTAAGCTTATGTATTCAGTCATTATTCAATGGTATACTAAAAATCCATGTGAAAAAAAAATACTTCTCACTGTTCTCAGGTCAAATATTTATATGCAATTAAAATGCGATTAATTAATTACAAAGCCTCTAATTAATTAGATTTATTTTTTAATCGAGTCAAAACCTCGAGCCAATAGCGTTTCGAGTATGAGATGTGATGGAGCATGTGATTTGTTGACAATGAAGTTAGCGAAATGAACCAGTTGTTGAACGATACTGATAGCGAACAGGCAGAGCTTGGCTCGTGTAGTTTGCAGCAAAGAAAGAAATGTACACATTACCATTGTAATGAAAACAGTGTAATAACGCAGGCCGATGGTTAAATGATAACTGTAGAGTATAAGTGTTGAGCAGGTTTCTTCTTTGAAATAAAATGACTTCATTATGTTTGAGTCATGTACTTCTATAAAAAACGAAAAAAAAATTAACAGTATTGGTTAAATAGATCTCATGTGTCACGTCAGCAAATATAGCATTCTAGAGAGCATGTAATTGGAGTGATCTATTGAATGAACACATGTGCGACTGGATGTTAAATTTCAAAAATTTTGGTAGCAAAATGCAACCATTTGGTGGCAGTCTGGAGCCCTGTGAGGTAACAAACTTCACATTTACTCAGGACAAATACTGCATGATGCAACATGACAACAAAATATTAATGGTTATGAGCTTTAATCTGTCCAGTATAATAAATGTTATTAGTTTATAAAAGTTTAAATGAAAATGCTCCATTTGCTTTTTCTTTCAAGTAAAAAAAAAAGACCAAAATAAAAATGAATAAGAATACTTTCCATACAGTACTAGTAAGTAAAAAATGTAAAGCTGAAAATAGACCTTATTAAACATGAAAAATACCAAATTTCAGCATGAAATCATGTAGTGAAGTGTTGTGTGTATTTCACAAGCACCACATGACATCCAGCGCTGGGAAAACAATGAATAAAATACACTAAAACACAACACTGTCAGAAGTTTCTGCTCAAACTACAGGTATATCTTAACTTTAAGGTTACTTTTATATTGTAAACTACTTAGTTATATGCATGAGTGTTTGGGACAGAGGGGAACACGGTCGGGTTTACAGAAGATAATGCTGCCCATCATAAATCACAGCACGAGACAGACAGGGGTCGGAGGAGAACAGCGGGAAATCTGACAGAATGGACGATATTCGTCTGTATTTGCAATGCACAAGCCGCGGTTCAGCTGCGCGAGACAAACGCTGCCAGTGTTGTGAAAGCACAACGGGCGCGCGCGACTCTCTCCATACACAGCTTCAGCGCTGCCACACTCACTGCTTGCACGTTAGCGTCGGGTTTCTTAACTTTTTTCGCCGATGAAAGCAGAGCTGTGGAGATCCGCTTCGCCATGCTTTCATTGTTTGGAAGGAGGAGCTGGAATGACGGGAGGGGTTGTGTTCCCCTGGCCTGCATTTTTCCCAGACATACGTTCTTCTCCCACAAGAAACAGAATTTTATTCCACATAAATGTAAAATTCCTGGAAAATCTGCGTTAACACTAGATTCTGCGTTAATATGCCAGGAATATGCTAATTTTTTGAGATTTTGGGGTTTTCATGAGCTGTATGCCAAAATCATCAGTATTAAAACAATAAAAGACCTGAAATATTTCAGTTGGTGTGCAATGAATCTAAAATATATGAAAGTTTAATTTTTATCATTACATTATGGAAAATAATGAACTTTTATCACAATATGCTAATTTTTTGAGAAGGACCTGTATGTTGTTAAGACATCCCACTTACATCTCAGACATATTGCATGTCTACAGCCAGTTTTGTCCTTTACTACTGCTGAAAGTTTAATGTGCTGCTTTGTGTTTTCCAGCATTTAGTGCTGTGAAGCACATTTAAATCAGCTCTCAAAAATTACAATAACTCTTATTTTGGAATCTCTGCAATTGCTCCCGGTCAGGTACTGAGCCGGACCTGTAACTTGCATTCTTCTCAGAGAGGTCTCTTAGGACTCCCACTAGGTGATCTGAACCATGCCTGAGCACGTTTGACCCTCAAAGTCTGGTTCGGTTGACTAGTGTGAGTGCTCCGTACCGTGCCCGGGTGCGATTCGTTTAGCCGGCCCTTGCCCGCTTGGTAGAGGTGGGTCAGAGCGCGGTTTGGTTGGGCTCGGGCGTGGTACGCATGTAGTGTGATCGCGCTCATGCACGATACAAGGCAACCATGCCTAGTGTGAGTACACCCTTAGTGTTTCTTTAAGCATGGCATCACTGTATGGGTGACAGGGCTTTTTCTTTTTGTGCCCTAAAATTGTGAAATTCTCCTCCAGCTGACATTAGGGAAGCAAAATTCCATGGTATTTTTAAATCCTGTCTCCATTTATAAGCTGCGGGTTGTTTGTTGACCATCTGAGCATTTCCACCCATATTTCAACAATGGCCCAGGAAAATCAGACCCTTCCATCCGCAACATCTTACCCAAGCTCTTGTCATTTTAAGACTGGACTATTGCAACACTCTTCTGGACCTTCCAGCCAGTGCAACTGAACCTCTGCAGATGATCCAGAACATGGCAGCATGTCTGGTCTTCGATCAGCTGCCGATAACCCACATCACACTCCTCTTGATCTCACTCCACTGGCTCTGTTGCATCCAGAACCAAATTCAAGGTTTTGCTGATGACTTCCAGAACTGGCACCTCCTTAATTCAATTCACTCATGCAACTGTATGCTCCCTCATGGCAGCTAAGGTCACATAATCAGCGATGCTTTGTGGTTGGCAAAATGCTATCTCCACAAATGTCACCATCTCTGTTCCCCTCTGGTGGAATCACGTTTAGTTTTATAAAACCACACGTACACCACAACCTGCACAAAATTACCTTTATAAAACCCAGAGTACATGCATCTCTTCCCTGAGATATGGAGCTCACAACACTAAGTTTTACTATGCATAATGTTTGCATATAATTTTCATGCATGAAAAATTGTGTACACCCATTTTGTGTGCATGCAACGTTTATACATTGAGCCCCAGGTGTAAACTTGAATGTCTCCCTCATTTTTTTCTGATACAATCAACCATATTGCATCTTAAGGTCATGTGTAAACCGGGCTTTTGTTGGTTTTGATGTTTTGCTCTGTGCCATTAAACTAGGGTTAACTTGTATTTGTTGTTGTTTTGCTTTAGACCTGATGCAGCTGAAAGAGGAGCGTCAAGAACTGGACGAAGTGGAAGAGAAAAATCAATATGAGAGAGATCATGATTTCATAACTGGAGAATCTTTTAGTTGCTCAATGACAAAAAGGGTTTCTTCACACTGCCAACAATGTGGAAAAACGTTCTCACGAAAAACAAGCCTTAACGCCCACATGAGAGTTCACACAGGAGAGAAGCCGTTCACCTGCCCTCAGTGTGGGAACAGTTACTGCCATAAATCAAACCTTAAAATCCACATGAGAGTTCACACCGGAGAGAACCCATTCATCTGCCAACAGTGTGGAAAGAGTTTCAATCAGAAACGAAATCTTAAAGTTCACGTGAGAGTTCACACTGGAGAGAAGCCGTTCACCTGCCATCAGTGTGGAAAGAGTTTCACTCAAAAATCAGGCCTTAATGCCCACATGAGGGTTCACACGGGAGAGACCCCGTTCACCTGCAGTCTGTGTGGGAACAGTTACTGCCATAAATCGAGCCTTAATGCTCACATGAAAGTTCACAAATGGAGAGAAGCCTTTCACCTGCCAACAGTGTGGGAAGATTTTCAGTCAAAAATCCAACCTTAATATCCACATGAGAGATCACACTGGAGAAAACTCATTCACCTGCAGTCGATGTGGGAAGAGCCCGAACAGGAAACCTACAGATTCACACCGGAGAGAAGCCGTTCACCTGTGATCAGTGTGGAAGGAGTTTCAGATGGTAAGAAACTCCTTAAACATGAGGACTCGTGTCCTGTATGTGATCAGTGTGGAAGGAGTTTCAGATGGTAAGAAACTCCTTAAACATGAGGACTCGTGTCCTGTATGTGATCAGTGTGGAAGGAGCTTCACAGACAGCAAACGCCTGAAGAATCACATAATAACTCACCCGAAGAGAAGCCTCACATGTGCCTTCACTGTGGAGTGACTCGCATTAGCCAATCAAGGTTCACACTGGAGAGGAGCCGTTCACGTATCAGAGAAACTTCAAACATCTTTTGTAAGGAGATTCAGAAAAAAATAGCAAATCATCTGCACATTCACTCACTTAATTTTGTGTAGTGTTAGGAATAAATATTTTGCCATCACACTTGCAGATACACCTTAAAGGTAATGCAGATGTGAGTTGCTGTTTTTGTGTGGAAAGATTTCAATGGCTTGGCCACCAGCAAATCTTTGTGCAATATAGTGTCACAAGACCCTTCAGAAATCATTCTCAGATGAGGATTTAATGCTCAAGAAACATTTATGATTATTAATAATGATGAAAACAAAAATTCAAAAGAACAGCATTTATCTGAAATAGAAAGCTCTTGCAACTTTGTACTACCATTCAAAAGTTTTGGGTCGGCAATACATTTTTGTTGTTGGGGAAGAACTTAATAAATGTATTCAGCAAGGATGCATTACATTGATCAAGTGACAGTACAGACATGTTGCAAAATCTTTATATTTCAGATAAATAAAATTTAATTCAAGTTCCGTACATCAGAATCAAAATGTTAGATGAACTTCTGTCTTTCTGCGAAAAGCCACAATGTAAAAGAGAACTTATAAATAAATGGACTGAACGCACTGAATTGTTCCTCATTAGAGTGAGTGATCATGTTGGAGTAATGTGAGTTTGATTAAATGTCAATGGGTTAGTATTGTATGTTTGTTCTTGATGATCTCCTGAACCACCAGCAATGTGCAGCACCACCTGGATGATGATGCGACGGCAGAACGCCCACCACACACCAGCTGATTGGTGGAGAGGAGACAGAGTGATGAAGCCAATCAGAAGATGGGGATTATTAGGAGGCCATGATGGACAGAGGCAATGGGCAAATTTGGCTGGGATTTTTCAGGACCTCGGTTTAACGTCTCATCCGAAGGACGATGCTCTTTGACAGTGCAGTGTCCCCATCACTATACTGGGGTGTTAGGACCCACACAGACCACAGGGTGAGCGCCCCCTGCTGGCCTCACTAACACCTCTACCAGCAGACACCTGGTTTTCCCAGTTGGTCTCCCATCCAGGTACTCACCAGGCTCACCCGTGCTTCGCTTCAGTGGGAAACCAGGCTTGGGCTACAGGGTGAACTATTGTTTCTTCAAAGTGTGTGGATATTCTTCTCCAGCAGGAGCCCTTGAGGAAGAGACTATACAAGTAGATATTTCCACTGAACTTTTAAAAGAGAAGTTTTTATTTTTACATCAGCAGGACTTTTCCTCTGAAGAACATGGTAAGGGTCAGGCTATATCAATGGTTCAGCAGATTCTTACAGGTCAGACAGCACCAGTTCAAGAGTGCTACCAGAAAACTCAATTTTGTCAGCTATTTGCAATTTTAGTTTTAGTCTTAGTCCAGGGCTATTCACATCTTACCCTGGAGGGCCAATGCACTGCAGAGTTTACTAATCAAACTCACCTACCTGTCATTTTCTAATGAGTCTGAAGACATTAATTCGCATGTTCAGGTGTGTTTGATCAGGGCTGGAGCTAAAATCTGCAGTGCATTGGCCCCCCAGGGTAAGATGTGAATAGCCCAGTCTTAGTCCCTTCTTAAATATCCTTGCTAGTCAAGTTTTAGTCACAGAAAACAGGTGTGTTCACACTCGGCATGCTATGGTTAGTTTAAAACGATCCCCGGTCCGCTTGCTCTGCCATCCAAACCCTGGTGTGCACCAAACAAGCGGGCCGAGAGCCCTGAAAAGATGGGTCTCGGTCTGCTCTCAAACTAACTCTGGTGCGGCTCGAATGATATATGAACGCAACATGGACCAAAGACTTTCAAACAAGCCAAAAACAGGATGAGATGTCACAAGATGCAACGCTACGAGTCGCACGAAGTGAAAATGCGGAAAGAGCTGTGTATCTAAAACAAAACGAGCAGAGAGCAAACGAGGAGCAACGTGGAGGTAAAGTGCCTCATAAATATTTGGTCCGCTAAGCATATTTAGAAAATATGGCCGGCTCTGTAAATCTGGGGTCCCTGATCAGGATAATTTTGGGGCCCTGCCTTGCAGTGAATAATGGAGTATTGCCACCGCAAACCAGCAACTGTATACAATCTAACCCTTACACATTTCATCTGTACCTCTTTTAACATGATTGCCTACAATTATTTGACTGCTTATTACAGTACACTCACTGAAACAGTAAAAGTAAAGTTTTCTACATCTTTATTACAGTCTGAATACCTTGTACATTTTAAAACAGCACTGTTTTTGTCCACTAGGCGGCTTAACCTTTAGTATTAAAAAATCTTCAAAGTTATTGCATATTTATACTATATGTGTTGCTGGAGTCTCGATCTTTGAACTTCTTTTCCCTTTTCCACACTTTAAAAAGAGGGAGACGCAGAGATGGGACCAAGTCACACTTGTGCAAGTCTCAAGTCTGAATCTTCAAGTCTCAAGTAAGTCCCAAGTATTTTTTTTCTTGGGCAAGTCAAGTCACCTTATTATTGTAATTTTACCTGCAGAATCCACTAGATGGCTATAGTACTCAATGGCTGCATATAGGCTGAACTTTATGAACCACTGTATAACACGAATTTGACATCATACGTTTTTGACTATCACAAGTTAAAATTGTTATTTAAAAAAACATCTGTTAGGGGAGACTATACAAAGATGCCAAAATATGCTTAGATAAATGTTCATGCTATAAGGAAAATAAAAAGAAAGTAGTAGATAATTTATTGTTTGTTTCAAACAAACAAAACCCCCATCACATTTCAATAACTAATTGGTACCAAATGGGTAAGAATGTTGCATGCCTTGCAACGCGCTGTTCGTCTTTTGCCATCTTGTGGATAATTGTTGAATCTGAAAGCGATGACGCTCTGTACCCTCCGGCTGAGATGTTGATGTGATCTCTGATCTCAGTGGGAGTGGTGTTGTGTGTAAGGTAAGAGAGGGCGTGACTGATGATAGTGGCGTGATCCAGTCATGACAACGCTATTCTCAGCCTGCGCTCCAGCTGGGTCAACTTTATTTTTAAAAATAATTTTATATTCAAACTGAAAACATGATGTGATTAACACTCAAGTCATTCAAGTCATCGTGTCTCAAGTCAAGTCCCGAGTCTTTAACTTCCAAGTCAAGTCTCAAGTAATAAAAATAGCGACTCGAGTCCAAGTCACCAAGTCTCAAGTCCCCATGTCTGGGGAGAAGTTGGACCAGTAATTTCACTGCTTCCTTCTAAAGTGATTTAAACATATTCTTCCATTGATGTTTCAAAGAGATAACAAATTCTACACAAGATTTGAGTTTGAGGTGGTATTTATTTTTTATATATTCCAACAAAAACACTACATCAGCGAACAATCATTAGGCAAATGAGTACATAAAATGTTTAGTTATAAAATATGTACATAAATACAAACACTTTTTACATTTTACAGTGGCATTTACATGTAGTTACTATAGTAATAACAGTATATTATGCATAATTACATGTAAGTTAACTAACTCTAACTGTAGGCCTAGTTACTGAGTATTACCCGGTGTTTAAATGTATAATTGCACTGTTACACGGACACCTATAAATAAAGTGTAACCAAAATCTAATATTGAGTACACATTCAAACCCCAAAACAGTAAACAACAAAACAATTAACAGGGTTTAAAATGCAATGAATGATGCATAAATTAATCAAACAAATAAGCAAATAATATAAATGAGAAAAAAAGGAAGAAAATAAGTCAAGCTTTCACTTCACCCCATCTCCTTTTTATTCCCTGTTCCTTCTAATGACTTTTTCTCAGAATGTGTGTCTCCTTGCTTTTTGAGATGCAAAGTCCTCTATAATATCATCATCCTTCTTGTTTTTCTGCACCCGATGGATAGATTAGTTTAGGTCAAATTTAATCTAGTGGTGGCGGGGCTCTAAGCAGCCGCTTAGTTCGCTTATGGGAGAGCCGGCTCTGAGAAAATGCTGGAAAAAAACGCAGGGTATCCGTGGGATCTTAAAAAGTCTTAAATGTCTTTAAATTTCAAAATCAAAATTTAAGGCCTTAAAAAGTCTTAATTTCGCGGAAGTATTGAGTTCTAGGTCTTAAATAATTTTAAACAGGTCTTAATTTTCCTACATCCATGTAACGCTACCTGTGATGCTCGTTGAAGTGCTCCCGCAGCGCTTTAGTGTGTGTGTGTGTGTGTGTGTGTGTTTATTCCGTGGTGTTGTAGTTCTTTCTTTCGCTAGTCCAACTATAGTTCACTGTGTTACAACTACAAATGAAACCATCATGCATCTGATATTGCAGCCTATCAGCTTACGTGTTATTGGCTGGAGTCTCTTTCGGATTGCACCACAGACACATGAGTCAGATTTTCCTTATCAGCTAACAGTTCTTCAATCAATCAATCAACTTTATTTATATAGCGCTTTTACAATGACGATTGTTTCAAAGCAGCTTCACAGTGTTAAACAGGACAACATTGCAACAAAATTTGATTTGGCTAGTTTAATTTGGATAGTTTATAGAATTATATATGACCAAATTAATAAATTCTATTTGTATATTTAGTACTCAACTATATTTAGTTGAGTAACACTGAACTCAGTCGGGGTGCCAGTTCTCCTCTGGCCTATTATTAACAGTGTATAATTATTACTCTGGCAACCTTGCAGGTCATAAATCATATTAGATAGGAATATTCGAAATTTTGGGTATGGCCTTGAGGCGGGTTCATTTAGGATGGTGCGTCGATTACACAAGAATATGAATACTTGAAAGATCGGAGTTATTGCGCGGAGACGGGTTAATTGAGGATGACGTTCGGTGAGGCGAATTCAGAGGAGACACTAATGGACACGGTCTCAGCAGACACTCCAGGATGAGCTGGTCATGTCCAGATGCAGGTCCACCATCCGATCCGGACACGGCCTGGATCCGGCCGACTGCAGTAAACCTCGGGATAAACAGAGAGACTAACATTAGTGTGGATGCCACTTTTTATGATGTAACGAGTACATCAGGTGTTATGGGAAGTGTTCGGTTCCGGCTGACCTAGTTAATGCAGCCTAACAATCAGTGACAGAGTGTGTCTGCTTCCCGAACAATGCTAGGAAGACTGTTCCAGAGTTTAGGTGCTAAATAGGAAAAGGATCGACCGCCTGCAGTTGACTTAGATATTCTAGGTATTTTCAACTGGCCAGAGTTTAGAGACCGCAATAGACGTGATGGAGTATAATGCGTTAAGAGCTCGCTTAAGTACTGGGAGCTAATCCATTTATTGCTTTATAAGTAATAAGCAAGATTTTAAAATGTATGCGATGTTTAATAGGGAGCCAGTGCAGTGTTGACAGAACTGGACTAATATTATCGTACTTCCTGGTTCTAGTAAGAACTCGAGCTGCTGCGTTTTGGACCAGCTGGAGTTTATTTATTAGGCGAGCAGGGCAACCACCCAGTAGAGCATTACAATAATCTCCAGTTCTCCAGTTCTGCGACTCTTTCTCACCTGCCATCTCGCATAATGACCAACAAAAAGTATGATATGCCTGATTGCATTAAAAAGAGTTAATAAAAGCGATATAAATCCCAGATTCTGTGCACGTGTTTGCTGCCTGTCAGTGCTCGTGTGAGTTTATGAATGTGTATATTTCTAGGCTTGTTGCCCTTGAACGATCAAACACACACACATTATTATGCCTATGTCCACTTTGGTGGGTATGTCGTGTGTAAAAAGTTTGGGATCTGCACATTACTGTAACGCTCCTGTCCGAGTCTTTAATGTTCATCAAACAACAATAACAAACAGTAGCTACCTAAACTTGCATCTGTATATTAATGTTGTATTTATTTGTCTTATTGTCATTTGTTTTTTATGTTCTTTTATTACAGACCATTTGCTTAATTACTGAGAACCCTAAGCGATCATGTTATGAAAGCTAACCTTTTATTTTATTACCAAACAAGATTCATACGTTTTGCTTGTTTTATTGCCATGTGTGACTATTTTGCATCTAACATAACTAGTGTGTATAGTGAAATCCTATTGAGCTATGAGGAAGTGCAAGTTTACTTATACTTTGTTCAATTTGAATAAAGTCATTTGCTTTGTAAGTAATTTTGTGATTCTGCATTTCCTTTGTAAAAAAAAATTTATTGCGTGATATAGGTCTTCCATTTAATTCATAATGGTCTTAAAAAGGTCTTATATTTGACTTGGTGAAACCTGCAGATACCCAACCCCGATCTCACGGCAATTCGTACATATTTTACGAGGTGGCTAATTAAATGCATTTAATTTATGCGACCTCACTAGTACAAATTCATACGATTTTTACTAAATCGTACATATTTGACGAGTTGGCAAATTCGTATGAATTCGTACGAATGACCTACCTCAACCCCGCCCCTAACCCTACTGTAGCCAACACTTGAGGTAATAAATTTTATATTGATTCTACAACTGGACCAGTGTGATCAGAAGGCTAGGTTTGTCTGCTGAGAGAGAGATGGTGCAACAGGAGTGAACAAATTCAGCCGATCAAGAGTTTTGGTAAAAGCAAGATTTAACTGTATTGAAAAACAACAATTGGTTTCACTTAAATGCAATGACCTGAGTATTTACGCTACACTAAATGTGCACATTTCCCTTCTTTCCAGGAATGATGTGGATGTTTCACTCTATGGAAACCGAAATTAACCTTAGGTCAGAATTTAATTAGGTCAGTTGAATTTTGCATATGTAGTGAGACTAAATAAAACTTTGCCTCTTTCTTTTCTGAGTCTTATTCTTGAATTAAACCCTATTTAGTTTTCACTCTCTAAACAAACATCCAATCAGTTTAACATAAACAAATAAAATAAAACATGAAAACAATTAAGTTATTGACTGAATACCCAATAACCACAAGGTTCATTCACAATGAATTGAAAAAACTCGAAAATAATAAAAAAAAATGAAAATAAAATCAGTCCATGAATTCAGTTCAGCTTTTTAGAAGAATGGGAAAAAAATCCTTGAATGTGGTGTAATTCAGTCTGTGCAGCTGATCCAGGATTAGGACGAATGAAAAAGAAAGTTTGTTGTGCAATTCCTCTCCTACCATTCGATGACAGCACGTTCAAGTTCACAAGAAGTTCAAAGGATTCACTCTACAGGTGGCCCGCCAGTCCAACTCCACCAGGGTGCATAAAGTGCAGGAAGGAGTTGAGACGATTCATGAATCAGAAAGATTCACATTTGGATCAATCCACATCAGGCACAATTCAGCTGCTGGCTCCACGAACTCAAACATCACAGGAAGAAAAAAACCTGGCCTTGAACATACAAGGCCACAAGGAAAATTAATAACGGATGCTATAAAAGCACATATTACTCAGTTCGGACCCAATTCCTAATAAAACATTAAATAATATCCACTTGTATAGTGTTACAAAATTTTGCATAACTACTTATTTATGGAATTATTTCTCTTACCAATAAAAGCATTTTGTTTAACCCTTGTGCTAGTACCTTTCAGTTAACACAACAAACTGCACTTTAACACATAACATACAGTGTCTTTTCTGCTTCAGTTAACACATAAGGCTGTAAACACCATCAATATTACACCAGTAACAATCATTTCATGAAAAACTCAATGTGACTGCAATGTACATGAATTGAAAATAAAGAAAGGCCTAAACTCACCAAGGAACTCACTCATCACATGTAAATCGGCCAACGAGAATTTTCCAGAGCACACGCTGCTCCAAAATGTCACTCTTCACACAATCTGCTTCTCTCTGAATCCCTTTTTGTTAGAGATATAAATGTATACCACGTCAAATTAGATTAAACTAATGTTAAACACGTCACTAACATTCATTTAGAATGACACGGACCTTCACGTAAACATCCCACTTCTGCGTGTTTCACACTCATCTCTACATAATATACAAATAATTAAGAGACTTATAAAATCACCCTTACATTACTTTTCTCTGACTTCGAGGCACTGAAAAGCGTCCGTTTGCATCAGCGGTTATAGAGAAAAGAGAAAGATCTCGAACGTGCAGGATATAATAATCCCGCGACGGCAGAGCTTTAGTGACGTCACACGCGATCTCATTGGATACATATTATTGGAGAATTTTGAACCTTTCAATATTTTACATATACACAATTTTATGTAATTAGTCAAAATAATTACATCATTTATGGTTTCAGCCTCTGTATACTTAGTGTGTCTAACTCAATGATTTGTTTATTTCGTTAATTTTTTTCTCAGCCACTAACCACTAGTAACCTGGGTTACACTTCCTCACACTGAATTCAGGCACGTCCTCGGGCATGCTAGGGGTTGACTTGTCACCACTGAGGGAGAAACACCAGGCATGTTTACAGACTGATCACTGACAAACGGGGATTCTTCCAAGGTAGTTGTAAGTGCTGAACTCAACCCTTGCAGTAGTGACTGAATAACCAGTGTTAACGGATTTCCGAGTTTGTGATACCGAAATTTGTTAGGGGGTCCACACTGCCTTTTAGAGCGTCTAGGGCCAATGGCTCCTAGGTCATCATCCATGACTGGTTGGTCACCAAAACATCTGGGGCAGGTGGGCTTTGATCAATTGACTGCCCTTCTGTACTCACAAGGTCTGATAGGCTAGAACACTCCAACACTCTTCCATTCTCAGGCTCTGACATCTCTGGAGACTCAGTTTTTTTAGTGCATTCACTTCCGCAGTTCTCCACACAAATGATGTTGTCATTTCGGCCAGAGCCAACTCCATCAGTGTCAGCTTCAACAGAATCTATCACAGGTAAGTGACTTTCTTCTTCATTATCCATTTCATTATCTTCAGAGTCTGTTAGTCTGACATCATGTAACGTCTCTTTTTCAGGGTGTATGGTAGCTGGAGAGAATTTAGAGTTGTCAGGTAAGGTTTCGCTCACAGGTTCCACTGCAGCAGGAGGCGGCTCAATGGGCACCATTTCAGGTAGGGTCTCTACGTTCCTAGGATGGTCTGAAGAAGGTAAGATTATCCTTGTGCTGAATTCCAATTGGCGCCGAATTCCTTATAGGAACACGGTCATCCTCAGATTCTGATTGACTGCTAGTCTGATGTTCTAGGTCTTCCGCTCCATTTGCAGATTGAGATCTGGTTTTAGGTTTACGACGAATCTTTGGAGAACCCATTTCTTCACTTTCAACCACAGGCAGAAACCCACAAGGCAGCAGCAAATCACGGTGTAGGGTGCGAACCGGTCCATCTTTCCCTTCTGGGCAGACTGTATATACTGGCATGTCACCTGCTTTCCGGAGTACTACATAGATCTCAGATTCCCATTTGTCTGATATTTTGTGTTTCCCTCTTAATTTGACATTCCGCACAAGGACTCGATCACCTGACTCAAGTGCAGAAGCAATTACATTTCTGTCGAAACGCCTTTTGTTCTGTTCAGATACTTTTGATGCATTGTGAGTTGCAACTCTGTAGCTCTCCTCAAGTCGACTCCTTAGGGATTTCACATATTCTGAATGGGACTGGAATGGGCAGTTATTATTAAGTCCAAAAGCAAGGTCGACCGGTAGTCGAGGCTGCCTGCCGAACATAAGCTCATATGGTGCATACCCTGTTACATCACTTCTGGTGCAGTTATATGCATGCACCAGTGGCTTGACGTGATCTTTCCAATGAGCTTTATTCTTGTTCTCCAATGTGCCTAGCATCTGCAAAAGGGTCCGATTAAAACGCTCCACCGGGTTCCCTCTAGGATGGTAGGGGGTGGTTCTCACTTTGCGAATGCCAGCAATCCTACACAACTCTTGGACAGTACGAGATTCAAAATCTGGCCCCTGGTCACTGAGCAGCTTTTCTGGGAAGCCGTAATGGACAAAAAAATTATCCCAAAGGCATCTAGCAACTGTTTGCGCTTTCTGGTTACGGGTTGGTATCGCGACAGCATACTTAGTAAAATGGTCTGTGATGACCAAAATATCCTTGGTGTTACTACTGTCTGGTTCCAGGGTCAGAAAGTCCATACAAACCAATTCTAGTGGCCTATGGGTCTGAATATTCACCAAGGGAGCCGCTTTCTGTGGAGGAGTTTTCCTACGAATACAGCGCTCGCACGTTTTGATTTTTTTTTCCACATCTGCTGCCATCTTCGGCCAGTAAAATCTGGACCGGAGAATATCGAGTGTTCGCTCAAAACCAAGATGGCCCATGTCATCATGAAGACTGGTAAGTACAATTCCTCGAAGAGCTAGAGGTAAGGCCAGCTGGTTTAACACTTTTCCTCCCTCCATCCGCTTCCGATACAACAACACCCTATTCCTCAACTCGAGTTTGTTCCATTGTCTCATCCACAGGGTTAACGCAGGTAAGTAGAATTTCATGTTGGAAGGTTTGGTATTAGACTCCAAGTAATCTATCACCACTTTTATTTCAGGGTCCGCTCGTTGCTTCTTAGTCAGATCCTCTTCAGACAGGCATGGTATCTCTGGGAGACCATGAACACCCTCTCTCTGGATTCCTGGAGGTAAGGCCTTCACTTCCATGCTCAGAGACTCTACCAAAGTCATTGAGACACACCGAGAATCAAGAGATTGACTGACTCTATGTTTTTCACAGATGGCTTTCACCACTTCGGGTAAGATGGTCTTGGTGTTGCCCTCAAGATCTGCCAGGTGATGTAGAGTGAACTGTCTGATTCTCTCTTGCTCCTTTCTAGATTTCCAGTCTTCCGATGGTTCGCCATTGGGACGACGGGACAATCCATCCGCATCTTGATTTTGGGCTCCAGCTCTGTATTGTATTTTAAAGTTGTACGTTGAGAGACTGGATACCCATCTATAACTAGTGGCATCTAGTTTTGCAGAAGTAAGGACATAAGTGAGTGGATTGCTGTCCGTAACCACTGTGAAATCGGCTCCATACAGATAGTCATGGAACTTTGTGGTAACTGCCCACTTGAGAGCCAGAAATTCCAACTTATGAGCCGGATACTTGGTCTCACACTTTGTTAATCCACGGCTGGCAAAGCTATGACTCTCATGTGTCCTTGCTGTTCTTGATACAGAGCCGCTCCGAGACCTGTAGCACATGCATCTGTATGTAATAAGTAAGGCAGACTAGGATCTGCATACCCCAATACAGGAGCGGATGTTAACTTTTCCACAAGGCTGTCAAACGCCTGTTGACACTCAGTGGTCCATCTATCACCCAAGGAGTCTTTTGGATTTAAGTAAGTATGGTCTTTATCTTTCCTTTTTCCCTTCCGAACAGGAGGATAGCCAGCTGTGAGATGGTTTAGCGGCCTGGCAATCTTGGAGAAATCTTTTACAAATCTCCGGTAATATCCAGTAAATCCTAAGAAGGACTTTACTTCCCGGAGATTCTGGGGCCTTGGCCAGGTTTTAATGGCCTCAATTTTTGATGGGTCAGTTTCTACACCGTTCTGGGAGACAATGTGTCCCAAGTAGCGCACAGATTTTTGAAAGAATTTGCACTTCTCGGGTGAAAGCTTCAACCCATATTCTTTCAGGCGGTTCAGAACTTGTATCAGCCGACGCTCATGCTCTTCAAGGGTTTCAGAGAAGATGATAAGATCATCTATGAATACCAAGACTTCTCTTCTATTTAAGTCACCCATGCAGCGCTCCATAAGCCGCTGGAATGTGCTAGCGCATTGGTGATCCCTTACGGCATCTGATGGAACTCCCAAAAACCAAGTGGGCATACGAATGCCGTCTTCTGTCCGCTTCATCCATCTCTATCTGGTAATACCCAGACTTTAGATCAAGGACAGAGAACCACTTGGAACCAGTTAACACAGAGAACACTTCTTCTAGGTTTGGGAGTGCATATGTCTCGTATGGTCTGAGAGTTTAGCTTCCTAAAGTCAATGCACAGCCTCACAGAGTTGTCCTTCTTTTTAACGACTACAATGGGGGAAGCAAACGGGGATTCAGACTCTCGTATAATCCCAGCTGCTAACAACTCCTGTAGATGTCTCCTCACAGCATCTATATCTTGTGGGTGGATGGGACAGGCTCTATGCTTGAAAGGAGTCTCATCACTCAATTTAATTCGATGCTTCACCTTGTCGGTGTGCCCATAATCCATTGCATTCAGAGCAAAAACCTCAGGCATAGAGTTTAACAAGGCCGATACTCGTTCCCTCCACTCAAAAGGCAGTGGAGAGTCTCCAAAATCAAGGGTTATCTGAGAGTTTTTAGACTTTTCTGGTGTTTCAGAAGCATCACTTGCCAAGGGCTTGTCTATCACCTGGTGGACAGCATGCATTTCTGCAATTACAGTCTTGGGAGGGATGATTATATTAGACTGGGTTTCATTCTTGACTACTACAGGCAAGGAGAAAAAACGCTTCACAGGTAAGGCGTGCAGCCCACAAGCAACTAATAAACCCCCTGGCAGAGAAGACATTACAGGAGGACTTATAACAGTCAGCTTTTCAGCTGGAAGACAAGTTAGGCAGACAGACCCATCAAGAACAGTGGTGTGCCCTGCTGTACAGTTTCAGGGACTGTCCTTTTAATGTCACACATCCAAGGGTTTCAGCACATGATTGCCTATGTCTCACATCAAGTGTCTTCAGTACAGCTGCATACCCATGAGAAGCTGGATTGAGGCTGACCTCATCTCGTACATATCTGAAGTAAAGTGCATCCAATGTATTTGTTCCGACAAGCACTTGAGGCACATTTATAAGATCTGGGACCACCAGTGCTAGCGTGGTAATCTCTGCGTCTGTTCCTAGGAACTCTTTGGGAAACATCAAAGTTACCTCCACATACCCAAGGTAAGGCACAGATTGTCCATTAGCTCCCTCCACTTCCAGCAAAGACTCCAGCGGTTTCAAGGGGTAAAGAGACAAGTTTTTTCGTAAAAGACAAAGGGATTGTAGTCACCTGAGAACCAGTGTCTAAAAGGCAGTTCACTTTAATTGTGTCAACATAGATTTGAGCAGTACACTTCATTCCGATTAGTCCCTTTGGCAGTTTCGTCTGAGGGCCTTGATGTTTTGTTCCAGTCTCCATATGCCCTGCTACAGAGACTGTCTGGCGTTTAACTGAGAGGTCTCTGTTTGGTTCTTTAAATCCCACTGGACTTGTCTTTCCCTCAACTGGCGTTTCTTTTCATCTACTTTAGAAGGGTTAGGATCATTTTCACAATTGATGGCAAGGTGTCCGTCTTCCCCACATCTAAAACAGTATCCAGGGCGAGGGGCAGTGAAAGCCACAGAACCACTTAAGCTGATTGTTATCATTCTTGCCAGTTTGTCTATGCTGGAATGTTGGTGATGGGCCTTTGGAAATAGCCGGCTTCCCTGGACGATATTGGGATATCTTAGGGGCTGTTAACTGAGCTTTCAACTCCAACTTCCTTCTTTAGTCCAGCTATTTCCACAGCTGCTGGGGTTTCTTTGGACACTTTACCAGGAACAGATGTTTTCATTGCTTCGACTTGTGCTTGTAATTCGATTAGCTCTTTCTTTAACTGTGTTACATCAGCATTTTTGAATAATCAGGCTGGCACTTTTTACGTCGAGGCTTGCATAGCAGCAACCTGTGCATGAATTTCAGATATCTGAGCTCTCATGGTATTCACCTCTTCAGCCGTTCCACCAACTGCATCATGGGAGTATGCCGATGCTTGATGAGTAACAGTTCTCAATTTGGGGACATTGCTGTGTTTGTTCAACCCAAAATGATTTCTCATTCGATCTTCTTTCGAGGTTTGCCTGTCTTCCTCCGTGCGAATTGACACTACTAGCTCTGCAAAGGAAGGTGGGTTGGTCTTTTCTTCTCTAGCTGCAGGCTAACAATTAATCCATTGTCCCAACATCCACGGCAGAATTGCCTTAACAGGCAACGGCTTTGCTCACCCTCTGCAATGCCACCTCTCCTTACAGTTGTGCTCAACATAACATGCAACCGGTGCAGATAACTGGAAGGCTTCTCCCCTGGATTCTGTAGCGTCGCCATAAATTTTGCTAAAAGTTCATCACCATCCTCCACTGATCCGTAGACAGACTCTAACAATTCCAGGTACACTGAAGGTGAAGACTGGGGACTCACATGCTTAATGACATCAGGCGCGGGAGGAGCAGACTATCAAGAATTCTCCTTGTGCGGGACAGGTCAGAAATGGAGGGTCATCCAAAAGGAATTGAACACTCGTCCGCCAAGTGTCAAAATCTGGTTCGTTGACTGGTCTAGGAATTTTCCCAGAGAAGGACCTGAGGCGAAAAGAAGCAGGTTGTGATGCAGCAGTGTCATTTGTTCTGACAATGTGTTCCACTACCACTTTTTGCACACTGGGAGGATCAATCATGTCCATTGTGAGTGCTGAATGGGGTAATGCTGTGGCTATAGGACAGCTAGTTTTAATGCTTGGTCTTTCCTTGGGCAGGTTTTGTGATTTCTTTGATTCAATTCGCTTAACGGATACATTTTCTGATGAGGGTGGGGCAACTTGTTCAGTTGTATCTCTCTGTGATTTGGCTGGGGACCACTGTCCTTCCAGCGAGCTGGTGGTGCAACTGTCATGCATTTGAGAGTCTGCAGCATTTGGATATTCAACCCCTCCCCCCCCACCTGAAGAAATTTTGGGTTCAGCAAGGGAACTGCCAGCTTTTATTCTCTTTAACTCCTCCTGGAGCACTTCTTCAATTGACTTTCCATTAGCCCTAGCAATAACTTGGAGCTCTTCTAAATACCCCTTAGTGGCGCTGTCACTAGCTACATGAGGGTAGACACAGCTTAAAGCACGCACATTGAAAGTGGTCTCTGGGTTTGAAGTACTAACCATAGTTACTGGGAGTAGGGGCACTAATGTCTTCATAGCAGAGCTATAAGTAAACTCTATAATGGCTTGGCGGTGAAATTCAGAGTTGGGATCGTCAATGAGGAAGTTTCGATTAATACTACCATACCTTAACAGCCATGCTTCCAAGTCCTGGTCTGTTTGGTTAATGTTAAGCCGCTGACTATCACAGCATTTGCAACATTTACATTCTCTCTCTTTACAACGTCCATATTGTCAGTATTGTGTTTAATATATTTTTCAATTAAACTCAGCTCTCCTAACCAGTCACTATTGCTGCAGGCCAATCTCTCTCCTGGCTGGCAACTCGCCACTTTTGTAACCAACACTTGAGGTAATAAATTTTATATTGATTCTACAACTGGACCAGTGTGATCAGAAGGCTAGGTTTGTCTGCTGAGAGAGATGGTGCAACAGGAGTGAACAAATTCAGCGATCAAGAGTTTTGGTAAAAGCAAGATTTAACTGTATTGAAAAACAACAACAATTGGTTTCACTTAAATGCAATGACCTGAGTATTTACGCTACACTAAATGTGCACATTTCCCTTCTTTCCAGGAATGATGTGGATGTTTCACTCTATGGAAACCGAAATTAACCTTAGGTCAGAATTTAATTAGGTCAGTTGAATTTTGCATATGTAGTGAGACTAAATAAAACTTTGCCTCTTTCTTTTCTGAGTCTTATTCTTGAATTAAACCCTATTTAGTTTTCACTCTCTAAACAAACATCCAATCAGTTTAACATAAACAAATAAAATAAAACATGAAAACAATTAAGTTATTGACTGAATACCCAATAACCACAAGGTTCATTCACAATGAATTGAAAAAACTCGAAAACGAAATAATAAAAAAATGAAAATAAAATCAGTCCATGAATTCAGTTCAGCTTTTTAGAAGAATGGGAAAAAAAATCCTTGAATGTGGTGTAATTCAGTCTGTGCAGCTGATCCAGGATTAGGACGAATGAAAAAGAAAGTTTGTTGTGCAATTCCTCTCCTACCATTCGATGACAGCACGTTCAAGTTCACAAGAAGTTCAAAGGATTCACTCTACAGGTGGCCCGCCAGTCCAACTCCACCAGGGTGCATAAAGTGCAGGAAGGAGTTGAGACGATTCATGAATCAGAAAGATTCACATTTGGATCAATCCACATCAGGCACAATTCAGCTGCTGGCTCCACGAACTCAAACATCACAGGAAGAAAAAAAAACCTGGCCTTGAACATACAAGGCCACAAGGAAAATTAATAACGGATGCTATAAAAGCACATATTACTCAGTTCGGACCCAATTCCTAATAAAACATTAAATAATATCCACTTGTATAGTGTTACAAAATTTTGCATAACTACTTATTTATGGAATTATTTCTCTTACCAATAAAAGCATTTTGTTTAACCCTTGTGCTAGTACCTTTCAGTTAACACAACAAACTGCACTTTAACACATAACATACAGTGTCTTTTCTGCTTCAGTTAACACATAAGGCTGTAAACACCATCAATATTACACCAGTAACAATCATTTCATGAAAAACTCAATGTGACTGCAATGTACATGAATTGAAAATAAAGAAAGGCCTAAACTCACCAAGGAACTCACTCATCACATGTAAATCGGCCAACGAGAATTTTCCAGAGCACACGCGTTCCAAAATGTCACTCTTCACACAATCTGCTTCTCTCTGAATCCCTTTTTGTTAGAGATATAAATGTATACCACGTCAAATTAGATTAAACTAATGTTAAACACGTCACTAACATTCATTTAGAATGACACGGACCTTCACGTAAACATCCCACTTCTGCGTGTTTCACACTCATCTCTACATAATATACAAATAATTAAGAGACTTATAAAATCACCCTTACATTACTTTTCTCTGACTTGAGGCACTGAAAAGCGTCCGTTTGCATCAGCGGTTATAGAAAAGAGAAAGATCTCGAGCGTGCAGGATATAATAATCCCGCGACGGCAGAGCTTTAGTGACGTCTGCACGCGATCTCATTGGATACATATTATTGGAGAATTTTGAACCTTTCAATATTTTACATATACACAATTTTATGTAATTAGTCAAAATAATTACATCATTTATGGTTTCAGCCTCTGTATACTTAGTGTGTCTAACTCAATGATTTGTTTATTTCGTTTAATTTTTTCTCAGCCACTAACCACTAGTAACCTGGGATACACTACCCATCACTGGGGTTTAGGCAAAGCGTCACGAATTAAATGAGTGAGGTCGTACGAATTCGTACGAAATAGCCACCTCGTAAAATATGTACGAATTGGTCGTGAGATAGCGTTGAGATACCCTGGGGAGTGACGAACAGAGTATAAAGTGAAGACATTACATTAAAGTGTGTGATGTTTTGCATCGGAGTGGCAGCTGTGGTGAAGAACAGGACAATATGGATCAAATTCTTGGCACACGTCCGACTTCCAGCCCAGTAAATGTCATTGATCAGTGTTGTTCAGGTCAGTGCGTCTGCAGTTCTGCGTGGACTTCAAATGACTCAATCATCCACTGCTGACGGTGAAGAATCAGGTGAGCATTTGAAACCAGTTGCGGTTTGTTAGCATAACAAACAATAGTTTGAATAACTCAAAGTCTAATATTTTAAAGACAGAAGCAGCACAAATGAAACTTTAGGGACTATTTTGGGTGGCACACAAACCGCTAAGGTAAAATACTTTTTATTGAACAATAAAATTTTTTAAAAAGTCCATAATTTTTACAAAATAAATGTGCCAGCTGGGTTTCTAGTCACTGCAAACAACTTAACAGTTTTAAACTGCATTTTAGTACAAAACTGCATAAATACATCCCTTATCTGCTGAATTAAAATGAAAAACCCAATAAAACTTGCATTTAGAAGAATTTATTATTATTAAAGCAGCACAACATCCAAATTTGTATTATGTAGTGTACAGATTAATTATCTTATTGGAACTGATAGAGGAAAGATGGCGGGGAAGAGATGGAAGGAAACAGAGAGACAAATAAAGAGTAAAAAGAACTTACTTTTACAATTAAGGATTTTTTTATGGAAACACGCTTTAAGGATTACTGCATTTGCTGATTAGAATCAGAATAGAACAAATGTACAATTTACAAACAAGCTCTGACATACAGGAATGCATATCACACAATATAAGAGCAAAACAACTCACAGTTCCCCTGGAAATGATCCTGAAGGACTGAATATAGAAGCTGAAACAAAGCTTCCCGCTGGGAGTGAGGCATACATCATACATGACAGAAATCTCACTAACTTCAGTCCACATTCAGAGTTTCAGACATCACGCCACTCGTGATCTGGAAGTTCCTGAATCAAAGTAAGGACTCTTGGGTTCACATGAACTCCTAAAGTGTTTGTCTTCTCCACTTTAGTGCCCTTCTCTGGGTTGAACTGTATCAATTATAAAACAGCTTTATTAACAAAAACAATAATTTCACAATTTTTTTTTAAGCTATAAATAATATAAATACTCACCCTCATATCGTTTCAAACCCGTAAGACCTTTGTTTATCTTCAGAACACAAATCTGAGAGCTCTCTGACCCCTCCATAGACAGTATTCTCGTCGCTTCATAAAACTAAGGCTGAACCTCTGGAGACACATGGACTATTTTAACCATGTCTTTCCTTCCTCTCTGGACCTTGAAAGTGTTCATTACATCGCTGTCTATGGAGGGATCAGAGAGCTCTCGGATTACAACAGAAATATCTTCATTTGTGTTCTGACGGGTTTGTAACGACATGAGGGAGACGAATCAATGACAGAAATTTCACTTCTATCACAAAATACACAGTGGCGTCATTTTGAATTAAAATAATGAGAAGTTCACCAAACTCAATGGCCTCATCATTTTTTTGACACAAGGAAATTACCCTTTTTAAATGATGTACCTTTGTACACTGTCTGGGATACACTAGTGTTGATTTCTGGAAAGCTAAACTCTCTCACTGCATTGTTTGTGGTTAAAAGTGCAGTTGTCTTTGACTTGCAGAAGCTGACTGCATCCTGAAACAGATACGCCTGAAACATCTGATGTCTTTCAGATAAAGTTAGGCAGTTTTTGAAGTAGCTGTGTTTGCTTTCAAAACGCATCGTCCATAAATCTAAGCAAGGGGCCAAATTTAAAAATGAGTGCTGGATAGTGCCTTAAGTAATGATGTTTTGGTTTTAGTGGACTGTCAGGAAATAAAGACTTTCTTGATTCCAATTATTCTTGGAGTATAAAGTGAAGATAGACCACCTGTGCTGATGAAATCTTTTGCACACTAATCATATCAACTATATCTTAAAGATGGAGAGTTATCTGCCACACATCGTCCCCTGGATTTTGCACTTTGTCACCAGTTAATACAGGAAGTAATCTTAAGAAATGGCTTGTCCTGAAAGCCTGGGCACCTCAAGAGTTGACAGCACATGGCTTTGTGTGAGCATCAGTTCCTCTGTACTTCAGCTACTTCAGCTGCAGCTGAATATATAAGCCATTGCGTCTTCTTAGTAAAATACTTCAAGTACAATGCAACATCATAGGACAAGACACCCTTAAATATGTCATGGCCTAAACAAGGTGGGAGACCAGGCTGGCAAACAGGGAAGGATGTCAAAGTATTGAAAAGAGAGTTTAGCTTCATGCCTTTGTTGTCTTGCCTGTCTTCAGCTTGTAGATCACGAAACAACAGATTTATAACGTTCAGTGTTGCGCTGTGGACCACAAACATTTGGGTCATCATTTTGAAAGTCGCTGTAAGGGATTAATTTGGATCAAATAACTCAAAGGGGTATTAAATTACTGTGAAAAGAACTGCAATACATATTAAATGATTCAAAATTAATACTTAACACTTTATCAACTATTCATCCACCGATACGTTGAAATTAGAGTACTTTATCATGAATCGGGATATTACCCGTAACAACGGCAATAATATCAATTTTATGTTCACTGTTTGTGAGCTTAGGTAACAATCGATCAGTTTGAGGCAGTAACTTATAAACACAAAGCCTACGACACTTGTCCAGATGAAAAAGGTAAAAATTACTCCTTTGTATTCCTGAATAAGAGGCAAACCTTAGTCAGTTGTCTTTAAAAAAGATTTTTAATTTCTTGCAAGAAAGAATCCACGGTTGGAGCAATCATACTGTGGTTGCCTCAAATGTGAACTGAGGAGAGAATGAACCCACAAGCATTATAACAATGTTAGAGCAACTCTTTTCATTACATTTCCTACAGGGCAAAATTAACATACACACAGACCCTTCTCTCTTACAACTAATTTAAAACACAATGTTCCCCCCGACACCTTTGGTTCTCCAAGCTAGGTGTCCGCAACCTCCTGCTTAGAGGTGTTTCTGTATGGTAAAAACAGATGTTTTACTTCTGTGTGAACTCAAACATAAATAATTAAATTTTCCTCAACAATTCCCGTGACCTATTCGGTCTCATTTCCACTGCAACATTACTTCTAATTCGTGGCAGCCTTAACTATGATTGGTTCTGTTTAATAACTGGGGTGGGACATGCGATTTTATTGGGTCTCTGTTCGCCGCTTACTAATCTGAAATAATTAATAACCATCAGATTTTTTTAGGGAGGGGAGAAAGAGAGGAGATGTAGAAAACTTCTTTAACTAAATTGCATGTTTTTGTGGTTTTCATTGAACAATCAGGCATGCAAATGTAGGCTATATAGGCTACTATAAGGATTCATAAGCATTGGTGAAGCCAGAGGGGTGTCCATGCAGGGTGGCACTGTCTGTTCCGTCCATGGGTGAACAAAAACCCCCAAATTTACATCGCTACTTCCATTTCACCTCATATTGACTGAAGCATATTCATAGAATATCAACGTTAGTTGCCAAACAGACGATAAGGGGGTCGCGCACAAGCACAGAGCTGTTCGAAATCCTATCCCACCACTCACATCGTTTTTTAAATTACTCATAGCCTATTTAATCATATTCATGTTTCATATACCATCAATGTAATTTGCTTTAATTAATCTATACTGTGTATATATAGGCCTATATATTTAGATATTTATTTATTATTTTAATTTTTTGTTTTTGTGGAGATGCTTGCTGTAGAGAAATGACATTAACACTAACACTGTGTCAGATGTAGTGCTAGCATGCTGCGTTCTTCACAATTTCTGTTGCAACTTTGTACTACATACATGAGGGTGCGTAAATGACGACAGAATTTTCTGTTTTGGGTGAAATCCCATAAAACCATCAAACTTTTATAAGTAGGTCATCACCCTTTCATAAGGCTCCTCATCACTATAACTGTGTGGCACTGTGGATGATGCAGCATCTGAACTGATGATCTTCCAGACCTCCACTGGTGAGTAAAGGGCTGGCGAACAGTTGACTGGGCACCACCTGGAGGAAATATATTGCTTAGATGTTGCAAAACTGGCTAATAGCCTCCTGTGGCATTGACCGCATCTCCCTGGTCATTTCCAATACTGTTTCTCTTTGCTGGAGTTCTGCCTGCTTCTCCCACTCCCTCTGCATTTGCAGCAGTTGCTCCTCTCTGGTAAAGAACTTTTCCTCTGACTCGTTGAGGTGATTTAGGAATGCCTGAACTCATTGCCTGAACATGATCTTCCTTAGACATTTTTATTTTTTTTCGCAGGGCGATGGCTTGTCATTTCTGGTGTGCCTGCAGAAAATGAAGACAGTGGTTGTACTAAAGTTAGGTTTTGACTAAACCTCACATGCAATAAATGATCTTTAGGATTGAAACAAATTCAGGTAAAACTTTACAATAAGGGTGCAATAATATGTATTAATTCATGCTTAACTAATGCACAGATAATAATGAGTTAATGTGTTACTAATGGTTAACTAACCCATTTATTAATGATTACTGCATCAGCAACTAATGAAGATTCGACATGATTAATATATTAAGTAATCATTAAATTGTTATTAGTTAAATGTGTCATAATGTATTAATTCCTTAATAACATATTATATGAACTAATAATGTAAA
Organism: Gobiocypris rarus; assembly: GCA_023029165.1. NCBI lineage: Eukaryota > Metazoa > Chordata > Actinopteri > Cypriniformes > Gobionidae > Gobiocypris > Gobiocypris rarus. Next base: position 3,476,134 of record CM040910.1, on the reverse strand, counting down.
TTAACGTGTTAATTACCATAACGGGTCAAAGCCATGCATTTCAACTTCCAGTTGTTTGCTTTAATTAATCATTAGCTAATGATTTACAGATGTGTCATTATGTTATGACTTTACTTGTTGGGGCACATGACTATTAAATAATTAAAAATGAATTCAAAACTCATAACCACAATTACATATTACTTAATCAATGAGTTAATAGTCATGTGTCCCAACAAGTAAAGTCATAACATACAGTTGTAAATAAATACAAATCCATTCAAAAATGAATACAAATACAATAGGCTACAAGCAAGATTATTAACTCGGAGTGACAAAAAATATAATTTTAATCATTGTAAAACAAACATTGATATATTACCATTTAATCTAAACGTAACAGTAATAAGAGACTGAAATCAGAAAACGTACTCTTTGTTGACGTAATTTCTTCTTCATCATCTCCATCTTCAGTAGCGCTGTCAGTTGGAGATTGCTCTCTTTCTTCTGTCTGTGTTTCGCACATATCATTCCACTGGTATTGTTGTGATCTTTTATTTTTAAGTAAAAACCTTTCATACCTTTGAGCTTAGCCGTAACCCATTTTTTGTCTCTGTGCAAATCGCAAAGTCGAAGTCTCTCTGCAATTGTACAGTACACATTGCTGTCTCTTACAGTTCTGTCAATTTGCCGGTTAATCGCTTCTTCTGATCTGATTAAAAGAAGCTCTCTTACTTCTTTGTCGGACCAGTTGTTTCCTCTACTTGTAGACATGTTTTAATTAGCGTAAAACAAACCTAACTGGCGTTTGTGTTTTGGCGTGCTCTTGGTTGTCATGACAATCACGTAGTTTAAGGCGGCACAAGTTTGTGTTCATTTACACTGAATCAAAGCCGTTTCAGCGTCGCCTGGTGGGTCAGACCCAGAATATTTTAAGTCTGCTTTTATGCGGCATTGTGTCTTTACACAGAATTTAGAGCAGACACAGAGACGCTTTAGAGCCGCCTTAACACGGCTGTGTAAAGATGCCTTAAAGTGCATCAAAAGCCATAATGCCTTGCATTGATGTGAGCGTTGTTTGTCAGTGGGAACATTAGTTGAGGGAAGGGTTTTCCACTTAAAATGTCTTGTGAGAAACTCACTGATGAGATAATTCAGTCAGACGCAGTATCCAAACCATCAGAAGAAACTTACCTACACCTCTAGCCCAACTGGGAATGAAATGTGCCACACAGTTTCCTCTTGACCACATGCACCTCATTTTGAGTTGTGAAAAGATTACTCACCTTTTTGTTGTGAGGTCCAGTTATTATCAGGTTGCAAAAAGGACAGAGGGAAACAAATCAACAATACCTTAGTACAACTGAAAAAAAGGTGCTATGCCGGCAGAGTTTGCCAGCCAGCCAAGATCTCTGACCGAACTTGAGTGCTGGAAAGCAACTGAACTATGCTAATTTCTGCTGTATACAGGACCACTTGTGTTACAGGATGGTCTGTCTCCGGACCATTAGCATCACTTCCTGTCATTAACAATCAGAATGTCTATTCTCTTGGATGATTATGATGCCAGAAGAGGACACTGCCTGCAATATGCCCAAAACCTGCTGGAACACTTTGTGGATACCTGTTCTGAACTCTATGGGGAAACTTTCCCAACATACAACATCCATTCCATCAAACACATTGCTAGTGATGTTTTTAACTTCAAGAGCTGCTTGAATGAGTTGTCCTGCTTTCCATTTGAGAACCACCTGCAGTCCATAAAAAAAATTGGTTAGAAATAGCAAAAATCCAGTCGCCCAGGTCACAAAAAGATTGTCAGAAAAGGCAAACTCTCAGGAACACATGAAGCAATGGAGGCGCAAACCATACTCCATATCGGCCACAGCACCAAATCACAGCTTCCTGTTGGAGACAGGAAAAGTGGCAAGATGGACTGTTCATCATGGATGTTATTGACCCAAAGGTCACGAAGCAGCTGATCTACCTTGTGAGTCAAAGCTGATTGACATCGTATCATTGATGGACAGTTACCATAGTAGAGCGAAGAGGAAGCTTTTGGAGGCAAAGGATCTGCATAGGAAGGCTGTGTGTTCACCACATGCACAGGGATTTGCCATATTCCCTCTCCTCCATGTCTTTAACTGAAACTTGGTCCTGTCTTGTCAGTTAACCTTTCCGGGTGAGAATATTGCCGACGTCAATTAATATACCGACACGTATGCCCGATGAATAAAAAAAATCTTTGATTAAGTTTAGTAAAATATCTTTCAATTGATCAATCCACTGGCCATTATGTCTCAAGGACTGAGGCGTGCACCAAAAAAAAACTAATCCAAGACTACGTCCAAGATAAGGGCCATTTTCACCTTTCAGTTTCCACTACAACTCTTAATGCAGGTTAAAATGTCTGGATTGATTTGATAATACCATGCTAATATACATTAGATCACCGGAGTCCTTGCTGCCATCACCACCACCATGGAAGCGCAAGGGTAGTTGTGCGGTTTGTTTGTTTTTTAAACTGTGTAATATAACAAATTTGGATGCATTTAAATGTGTAACTGGGCAATTTTAATCACCCCATTTGTCATATTAAAGTTCATAGGATGTCATGGGAGCATATTTCAGGAGCAGTCACAGTCCAGGTTCTGTGCAGTCAGTCAGACTCCTGTGCCTCTTCCATTGAATGCTTTTGCATATGATATGATTTCTTTAAGAAATACTACATTTTGGATAAAAACATCAGTGTTTACATCACATTTACATTATTTTAATATATTTTTATAGTGTGTACTTTCCCTGTGCCACCCAACAAATATGGTACGGCCTCCAAAGCTGACACCGCCTCGGGTACACAACACAACATTACAGTATTATAATTATTTTGGCCATGTCCACATTAGTTATATTGGACCAACTTTATATTAGGTGGCCTTAACTACTATGTAGTAACATTTCAACTAATCATTTGATACAATGCTGTTTCATGCATACTGAGTCTTTTACACAGTTAAAGACGTGGCTTCCCATGCTAAACATGGACAAAGTCTCAAAACATAAATTGGACGTTTGATGGAGTATTTTTGTGTCAAAAATACTCCTTCCGGTTTCTCACAAGTTTCTCACAAGTTTTTTTAAACCCATTAACGTGCTCTGCTCGGCTTTAGGGAAGCCGGCTGCACTGCACAGGTCACAGGACTTCACCAAATCAACAATGTCACCACAGATGTGTGTTTTTGGTTGTCAGGGCAAGACAACCCTGTTCAGCTTCCCAAAGAACCCAGCATTAAGGGGACAGTGGATGAGGTTTGTTTTTCCAGAACAGCAACGGAGTTACACAATTGTTTTTGTTTGTTCCCTGCATTTCACCTCCTGATTTGTCTAATGCTGAAAGATGGAGCGGTCCCAGCGATTCATGGTCATGCGTTGGAAGCAGGCGATGAGTAAAACTGCTTCAAATGTCTGTGTTGTTGGCTATCGGTGCACAAGTAAACAACATGAACGTATAACTTAGTCCAGTGGTTCCCAACGTTTTTTCAGCTCGCGGCCCACATAAACAAACACCAGTGTTCGAACTATACCATGGCCTTTGGCGGAGCCCATTTTTATTGGGGGGAGTTGAATTGGGTCGGGTTAGTGTAAGGGGGCGTGCCATGCCCTTACATATTTGTTCCTTGCGCGTCAAAAGAGGACTTACAAAGATGGAACTGCTAAGTATATGCACTACTTGCTTTATGCAATCATTATTGGATAAATCACTATTTTCCCTATTATACTACTTTTTTACACAAATTGATAGGTCACTCAGCAAACAGTCACTCCCAAATAGTCTATAAACAAAAAGGCTATCTTTGAGTTCACATGAATAGCGATGAAGTTACTCGTCACGCAGACCTATAATAACAACACAGCCACAAAAACATAATTGGGAATAACGCCATACCTTCATACAAAATCGACCATAAAGGTCTGGAAACAGCTTCCTTGACTATTCGTCCAGAAATCCAAGAAGTGGATGGGCGATGACCTGCCTTAATCCAAGATGTGATGAAGGGCATTAGATCAAAACTCCTCAATGTGGTCCATTAATGTCCAGAAAAAGGAGCGATGAGAGGTTTTCTTCATGCAACCTATTGCGGGTCTCACTGTACAATTTTTTTCCAGATTTCTGCCTGATGCTCTGTCTTGTAATTTCCAGTTGCGAAACTCCTTGATCACCTCTCTGGCTGGTTCTCCAAGCATTTTTGAAAGTGGGCGAACTTCATTTTCTCCATACAGGATTAAAGCATTCCGATCCTGTGGCCAAAAGTGCTTGTCCAGGGGTTTTAGCATTTGAAGTAGATCTGATTCTGGCATTTGCCTTGTGAGATTGTCAATCACAGATTGATACAGCTGATTTCGATTAATATTGCCTGTGCCCTCAACTAGTTGAACGTCTTTAAACAGCCCCAGGGACACGCGCTGTTCAGCCTTCTGTGTGGATTTCCCTCCACTCGCTTTCATTGCTTTCAGTATATCAATAGACTGCAGAATGCGGCAACCCGCATCAACTAGAGTGATATCTGTTTGCTGAAATTTCAGTGACAGGCCCTGCAGCTCACGGAGTATGTCTTTCATGCAAGCCAAATCAGGTAAAAACCCTGAGTTTGTGAGATGTTTGTACAGCGCCAGGAAATTCTTTCTTTTTGTATCACAGCGAGATGCATCTTCACTTAAAATTTTGAAGTAGCGAGCTAAAGCAGGGTAGTTATTCCAGACCGCCTTTACAGTACTAAAACTACTCGCCACCCATCTAATGGTGAATATTTGTCTAATTCTCAAAATCTGCATATTAAGATCTGCAGCTGCTTCCTCAAGCAATCTCACATTCTTAGCAGACTGCTGGTACAGAGAATACAGGTGTTGGTGGTGATCCTCAGCTCTCCATCAAGGTAGCTGTTCTCAAATTAATCCACCTCTTCTTGAGATCGTATTTTTTTGTTTTGTAGGCTGTTTTATAAGTTGTAGGCTGTAGTAACTAACGGTACTGACAGTAACTCGCAATCTAGCGGGTGAACTGATGCGAAATTGCGACTGTGCTCTAGTTATGGGGGAGGGGCCATGTGCTCTAGTTATGGGGGAGGGGCCACATGTGCTCTAGTTATGGGGGAGGGGCCACATGTGCTCTAGTTATGGGGAGGGGCCACATGTGCTCTAGTTATGGGGAGGGCCACATGTGCTCTAGTTATGGGGAGGGCCACATGTGCTCTAGTTATGGGGAGGGGCCACATGTGCTCTAGTTATGGGGAGGGGCCACATGTGCTCTAGTTATGGGGAGGGGCCACATGTGCTCTAGTTATGGGGAGGGGCCACATGTGCTCTAGTTATGGGGAGGGGCCACATGTGCTCTAGTTATGGGGAGGGGCCACATGTGCTCTAGTTATGGGGAGGGGCCACATGTGCTCTAGTTATGGGGAGGGGCCACATGTGCTCTAGTTATGGGGAGGGGCCACATGTGCTCTAGTTATGGGGAGGGGCCACATGTGCTCTAGTTATGGGGGAGGGGCCACATGTGCTCTAGTTATGGGGAGGGGCCACATGCCAAGCGGCTCCAGTGCGTCATCGTGCCACCGTTTTAACCCCGCCCAGAAAATCCGGAAAAACTTCTTAACGGTCTAACTTCTGAATTCAGTACTACATAGTTCACAGTCTTTGTAATGAGTTTCAGCAATACATTTCTAACATTTCTAATGTGTTTAGAAACAAATCTCAGAATTGCCTTTACAGGGACTTTAAAGAATCATGGACAGCCAATTCAAGGCGATGGGCCAAGCAATGTATGGACTGGATGTTTGGAAAGTCATGCTTAAGCCTTGCAATGACCCCTGTCGTTTTGCCATTGAGAACTGCAGCCCTATCTGTGGCGATGCTGATGAGTTGTTTCCCCAAAAACTCATCATCTAATCCCACTTTATGAATACACTGTCTTTACTTGCTGTGAATGGACTCTGCATCTATGCCCTCTGTCAGCTTTACAATGTCTAAAAAAACATTTTTTATATCTCCTTTGCCACTCACATCACATCTCACGTATACGATGAGATAGGCACGACCATGTACTGTGCTTGCGTCAATGGTGATGCTAATTTTTGGAATTGAACTCGCGAATATCGGAAACAAACTTCTTCCGCATTTGCTGTGCAATATGACCTATAATTTCAGCGCAGGAGTGTTCTGATTTATGTGCACTTCCCACCTTTGCGCCATTAAGACATGGTTTAGACGCAAAATACAAAAACTCAACAAAAAAAAAGCTGAAGATGCCACATATCACCGGAAAGCTGAGAGTCTTGTGATTCAAACGATGTAAATTTTAAGATACAATCAACACAGCAGGTACAATCATTGGATGTGTCAGACCACCAAAAAGCAAAGATACTGAAGAAAAACTGAAGAAACTCACCTATAAGCCTCCTGCAAGCCCACTTATCCATAAGATTCCATTAAATATAACATAATTGGGGTCACTTCAACCCGCGGACATGAAAAAGCCCGCGGCAACAGTGTTAAAAGTAGCCCAATTCCGCAGAGAAACTGCGGACTTGGCAACACTGCTAAGCGGTGTCAACAGGCTTCAATAGGCGCCCCAAAATGTAGCATGGTACCACCCTCACTTTGATTGGCAGTAGTTTGATCCAATTACATCAGAATTTAAAAATGATGTTCTTGTCTGATAGCCAAAGAAATTCTGAAAAGATTTTCCAGGCCGATTCAACCTGTCAGCATATGGACACGTGTGCAAGCGTGACACCAATTAATCGCGCGGTCGCAAAACAGTGACGCGTTGGTCCAGGTGCAGAGAGACGCCGTGTGCAAAGTTTAGAGCTAGTTGTAGTTTGGAGAAAGTTTGGTAAGTCAACAATGGCGAAGAGAACAACGAAAACACACTTTTCACTTGATGAAGTAGTGGAACAATGCACTCGGCATGACAGTGATGAGTCTAATGATGACATTAGTGAAGATTTCTTTCGTTGACTCGATGGCGGAGGAGATGTTTTTGGATGGCGGAGATGTCATTCTCGACAAGTAAGTGTTTTATCATATTTTATAACATGTATGTGGTATACACCAGGGGTTTTCAAATTGGGTGAATGTGAGCCTCCCCTTAGAGTAGGTAAGGACAGCCGAGCCCCCTTCCCAAAATCCTGTCCCCTGCTCTAACCAACACACGCCTCGGCAGTAACTGCCATCTTCTATGTGTTCCTGGCAAAGAGTTTCAATAACAACTAATAAAATGTAAATATTTTTTCATATTGTATTTTATTTCCTTTTTTTTAAGAGGTGCATTCATAAATCTTTGCAACAGCAAATAACTTCCAACTTTATGCAGGCCTATTTGAGGCTACTTTTAAAAATCACAGAACATCAGTAAACCTAACCATAAGTCAACAAAACATGCTTAACATGTCAATGTTACAAGTGTGAAACTTGTGTCTGGGTCTTAAAGGGATAGTTCACTTTAAAATGAAAATTCTGTCATCATATTCTCACCCTCAATTTGTTTCAAGCCTGTATGAATTTATTCTGCTGCACACAAAGCAAGATATTTTGAAGAATGTCAGTAACCAAACAGTTAACTGGTCCCATTGACTTCCATAGTAAGAAAAAATATATATACTGTGGAGGTGAGTATATGATGACAGAATTTTCATTTTAAAGTGAACTATCTCTTTAAGCGCACATTTTAATGCACATCGTCTCGAACAAAATCAGCACAATGGAGAGCTCTCTGATCAATGAACACAACGCTTTTTGTTCACGTAGCGCATAACACATAACAGTCAACTGCATTGAAGGCATGTTATCAGATCAAAAAGATTTGCATTATAATTTTTTTTTCAGCCACATACAAGATTTGAATGTGGCTAAAATTATTTAAAATCATACATTCAGATTTAAACAATAAACAAAATGCACCATTCACGTCATTTGCACGTGTCATTCACGTCATTTGCACGTGTCATTCACGTCATTTGAATTTTAATTTTGAACTTTGAATAACCGGGAATCAGTGGGAACAATGAGGACGCGCTTTAGACGCGCAGAGGTGTTCGATGCAGGGCTGCACTGCAGAGAGAGATAACGCATAAGTCGTCCTCCACCTGCAGCCTTGATGGTGTTCACTTCTCATAATCAATGATGGAAAAAAATAACATATAATATTTTAACATATGAAACTAAATGTGCTTATTTAATGGCTACAACACATAGGCTATTAGGCACATTCAAGTTAATTCTCAATTAATTTTAAAATGATTGAAAAAATAAACATAGCCTACCCCTAGGGTTGGGCGATGTCCCCTAAATTGGCAGTTGACGGTGTTTACAGTAAAACATTGCGATGCGATGATACTGTCGGTTTTTTTTTTTTTAAAAATATATAATTTACCATATCTGTATTTTACTATCTCTTTACATGAATACTATTTTCTATTTCGTTATTAAGCTAACCCAAATAAGGACTCACCCGCTAGGTTGCACGTGAGAAACAAAGTAAAGAGTTGTGCACTTTTTATTTTAATATACCTCCTTACATAAATACTATTTTCTATTTTAAACTATAATTTCGTTGTAATCCCCGTGTTTTGTATGTGAATGCTGTTTTACGTGAATATATTACCACAGGAATGAAGCACAAAGAATTGTTTTCAAAGGAAATAAATTCGCAGTTATACATCGCAGCCATGAAAACATATGGATTCATGCCGAATGAGAGGAAAACATATGGATTCATGCCGAATGAGAGAGGGAGGCTGAGCCCAATTAAAGATTTGCCAGCTTTTCAAATATGTTTGTACCCGATTTTCCGATTTCCGTGAACTTTAACAATAGGCATAACCAAAAGCCTAACAGTTAGTCCATTTTATCCCACTGGACATCACGTTTCTTTTCATAAATCTTCACTCGTTTGCTTATAATTAAGTCTATTATAGCCTACCCATTCACATGCTTTACTGTGGTGAAGTAGAAAAAAAAACAATGTAGGACGAATACCTTTTACTTCCAATTTTATTTAACACAGTTTGTTCTTATTAGACTTGGCGTCAAGTTTATTTGAATAGCGCAATTCACGCGGACACACACACACACACCGGCGATTTTAATTTCGTTTTCTCTGGCAGTGCATAATCAAACAGCCTAAATGTCTTGACCCTGTGGAAGATAAAATTCGCTCTTCAGACGTTTTACAACACGTGTTGCTTTACAACATCAGGAGAAAACATGAAGACAAAGATATTCGAGAAGGAGTCTCCAGCTCGTGTCCCACATTCATCTCAAAGCGCAGAGCGGCGTATGATGCATCTTTGCTGGGAAATAAAACTAATCTTTTTTTAAACTAATATTTAATTGTCTTAATCTTAATGTTACCATTATTAACTGATAATCGTTTAAATGTTTTACAGGCTGTAGTGTGTTGTTTCACTGACGGAAGTGCTAAAATAAACACGCATGCTTATGAAATGGATTATTTAAAAATGTAGGCTATATATCTGGCATAGACTACAGTATTTAAAATAGCATATATGCTTTAGTTATACTCTCAATTTAATTTACAGAGCAATCCCTGCAAAGTTTTTATTTTAGCCTAACTATAGAAGAGGATAGTGTCTCGCACTCGCAACGGGGCGGCATCACGCGGTCAGCCATCACTCGTCCATCGGCACAACACCTTAAAAAATAATTGTATTGTAGTTTTGGTAACACTTTACAATAAGGTTGTATTAGTTAATGCATTAGTTAACATGAACTAATGATGAACTGCACTTATAAAGCATTTATTTATCTTTGTTAATGTTAATTTCAACATTTACTAATGCATTAATAAAATCTTGTTAACATTAGTTAATGCACTGTGAACTAACATGAACAGCTGTATTTATATTAACTAACGTTAACAAAGATTAACTAATGCTGAATAGAGGTGTTGTTCATGGTTAGTTCATGTTAACTAATGCATTAACTAATGTTAACTAATACAACCTTATTGTAAAGTGTTACCGCAGTTTTTCTATACAAGAAACACTCTTTCTGCGTAGAGTGTTTGTGTTGAAAACAGGTGCCATTCATAAAATTCATTTTACCCAGTATACCGCGACGCGAGTATCCCGCGTAGCTTTACCCAGTATACGCGACGTGAGTATATGGTTTATTTTTATTTTTCTTCACGTCGCGCCTCCTGTGGCTCTTTGGCGCCCCCAGGAGGCGCGCCTCACCTATTGAAAACCGCTGGTATACACTGTATGTAACGATATCGAGGTATGCGTTTTGAGGTGTCCTGCGTATTTAGTGTACATGGAGTGTATGTGTTTGTATGTGCGCGCCTGCAAAGGTGTTTGAAGACTGGGAGCCAGTCAGCAAAAAACTCCAAACTGAGGGACATGACAGCACATCAGAAGAGGAAGCACACACCTCAACTTCTCAGAGAGGTTCTGCCAGCAGAAGACCAAGAGGCAGAGGACGGGGAAGAGGGAGAACTGGCAGCATCAGTCCAGCTGAGACGTCAACCAGCACTGGAATGATGTTGACGTTCCAGACGTGACCCCACCACAGCCCACCTTCAGACCCACCAATCCCCCAGGACCTCAGCTTATACGTACAGCCACATATACAGTTTTACAGCTCTTCCAACTTTTTTTTACAAACTTTGCTACAGACAATTATTAAAAACACAAATGACTATGGCTCCATTCACCATACAAAGCCCTCCAACCCATGGATTGACATGACATTACCGGACTTACTTGCATTTATGGCCATAGGGATTTACATGGGTGTAGTAAAACTCCCTGCACAGACCGATTACTGGCGAAGGGGTGACCTTTACAGCTTGCCGTTCCCTAAAAAGCTGATCACTTGGAAGAAGATGAAGAATAAGCCTGTTCGCTGAGGTTAAAAATTTTTTGTAGACTCCAGCAATGGGTACACGTGGGACTTTTTTGTATATGAAGGGAAGATGCAGGGAAATACTGGCAAGGGGCTTAGTTATGAGTCGGTAATGGAACTTATTGACTCACAGTTGCTTGGCACAGGCTACAAGCTGTTTGTAGATAACTTCTACACAAGTCCCTCCCTTTTCTGCGACCTCCTTCAGAAGAGGATCTGGGCATGTGGAACGATTCAGACTAACAGAATTGGATTTCCAAAAACAACAATAAATAGTCTGGACTCCAAATCTCCCCGGGGCAGCATACGATGTCTGAGAAAGGACTCCCTCCTCTTTGTTCAGTGGCGAGACACAAGAGATGTGTTCATGTGTTCGACACTCCACACAGCCCATGGAGGGGATACTGTTTCGAGGAGAGTCCGAGATGGAGATGGGTGCTGGGTGTTGAAGGACATCTCTGTTCCACCAGCAGTGAAAGAGTACAACCGGTATGTTTTATATAATCAACAATATTTTATGCTATTTGAAATGAAATAAAGTATGTTGCTCAATGTTTTTTTGTTTTTTTTTCTGTCCGTACAGGTGCATGGGTGGAGTGGACCACTCCGATGCCCTGATCAGCTATTACAAAGTAATCCACAAGACCCGGAAGTGGTACAAGACATTTTTTTTATCACTTCCTGGACATTGCCTTCGTGAATGCCTTCCTGCTGTATAAGGACATCACAAAAGGTAAAGGAGAGGTACCCATGCACCAGAAAGCGTTCACGGAGACACTTATTTTGGAGCTTGGAGCGGCAGCAGCAGCGAGAGGCGCTCCATCGCCCACTCCACACAGAGCAGATCACAAGCCTGTTCACATTAGTGGAGACAGCACCGCAGGTCGTCTGAGGTGCAGACACTGCCATGCCAAAACATCAGTGAAGTGCTCTTCCTGTGATGTGCCTTTGTGCTTTTTGCCAAGTCGGGACTGTTACAATGAGTGGCATGTTGGCAATAATATGTAAAAAAACATATTTGGAAAATTTGTAAATAGTTATACTGTGAGATATATATATATATAGATGTGAGAGATATATATAGTGTTTTAAAATAAAAAACGTAACCGCTTCAACCACCGATAGAATGTTAATGGGCTCCTGAAGCTTAATTAAAGGGGTGAGCTTTCTCACCCTGGGCCCGCTGGAGTTGTGCTAACAGGGCTTGCACCAGCTGAATGGGTCGTGCTATTTATGTCATCTTCACTACACAATTTCTTCGTCAAAACCAAAATTAATTAAACTGTTTTCTTTTTGCCATGGCTATGATGCTATATGAATTTCCGAATGGATTTCAAGGACGCTTGCAGATCAATGCAGATCGTTATATCTTTTTCTACGAATATTTGAGTTAAATATGCACTAATTATGAGTGGAATTTGCACCGCAGCGTCCCCACACCTTGAGGCTCATGACAAGAATAGCATGTATAGTTATTTTTATTGAAGGGAATTAGGATTAAATCACCGTCATGCATGAATGAATTGCAGTGTTGGGCAGTAGCGTCGCTACAAGTAGTGACGTTACTAGCTTAACTACTTTTTTTAGTAGCGTGGTGGTAGCGTCGCTGTTTTCTGAATGAAATAGCTTTCGTGTAGTGAAGCTCTTTTGATGATCAAGTAGTGCGGTAGCGTCCACACAAGCTACATATTCCTAAGTATTTCTCAAGAAGATCAAGCTCAAATTGGAAATACAACAGCTAAAATAGACTGTAGCTATACTTCACTTTCTACATTCCACTCTGTCTTTGAGCCTTTGAAAATCTCTCAACTGTATTATCTGAAAGTGAAATCAGATTTAACTGCTAGCGAGCCTTTTCTCCACACATTATGCCAACCATTTCTTTCGAGGCAGATAAAATACATTTTTCACCAATTGTGTGAGGTTTTCCAGCCTTTGCGATGAGCTTTGCTACATGATAAGATGCCTTCACTGCTTTGCTGTTGTCATTGCCAGAGAATGCAGTTTCAAGAGTTTGTTTCCTGCTTTGGTACTCTTTAAGTTTGTTCTCAAAAAAAAGCAATAGGCTTGGACACATATTCACTGTGTTTTGTCTCCAAGTGCCGTCGTAGTTTGCACGTTTTTAAAGCTTAATTTGATAAGACTTCTGAGCATACAACACAGAACAGTAGCTCGTTCTCTAATCCCATAGATGTGAAGCCTAGAGCTAAGTAGTCACTACTGTATTTTCTTTTAGATTTATTTTTAGTCTTTTCAGTGTCAGGCTTACTTGTAGATTTTTTGCAGCGATCCTGTTGACAGCCATTTATCCATGTTTGTTCTGTAACATTCCCATCAAAATATGTTAAATTGGCGGTTATTCTTAATCGAATCAGCAAGCTCAAACAGTGAAAGCATAGTAACAGTTTAAGGCGGTCTGAGTATTTTACAATCTGCTCAGTTACTGGGATTTTCACACACAACCATTTCTAGGGTTTACAAAGAATGGTGTGAAAAGGGAAAAACATCCAGTATCACGGCAGCCCTGTGGCGAAAATGCCTTGTTGATGCTAGAGGTCAGAGGAGAATGGGCCGACTGATTCAAGCTGATAGAAGAGCAACTTTGACTGAAATAACCACTCGTTACAACCGAGGTATGCAGCAAAGCATTTGTGAAGCCACAACACGCACAACCTTGAGGCGGATGGGCTACAACAGCAGAAGACCCACCAGGAACCACTCATCTCCACTACAAATAGGAAAAAGAGGCTACAATTTGCACGAGCTCACCAAAATTTGACAGTTGAAGACTGGAAAAATGTTGCCTGGTCTGATGAGTCTCGATTTCTGTTGAGACATTCAGATGGTAGAGTCAGAATTTGGCGTAAACAGAATGAGAACATGGATCCATCATGCCTTGTTACCACTGTGCAGGCTGGTGGCGGTGGTGTAATGGTGTGGGGGATGTTTTCACTGTGCAGGCTGGTGGCGGTGGTGTAATGGTGTGGGGGATGTTTTCACTGTGCAGGCTGGTGGTGGTGGTGTAATGGTGTGGGGATGTTTTCTTGGCACACTAGGCTCCTTAGTGCCAATTGGGCATCGTTTAAATGCCACGGCCTACATGAGCATTGTTTCTGACCATGTCCATCCCTTTATGACCACCATGTACCCATCCTCTGATGGCTACTTCCAGCAGGATAATACACCATGTCACAAAGCTCCAATCATTTCAAATTGGTTTCTTGAACATGACAATGATTTCACTGTACTAAAATGCCCCCCACAGTCACCAGATCTCAACCCAATAGAGCATTTACATTTATGCATTTAGCAGACACTTATCCAAAGGTACCTACAACTGAGGAGTACAGGAAGCGATCGGTCATGAATAGGCAAAGAAACGCAAAAAAGTGCCGTAAATACCAAGTTTTGGACATTACATAGAGTAACCTTAAGCTAGAATAGGGAGGGAATAAAAGAGAAATAGAGGAAGAGAAGAGGGTTTTTTTTTATGATAACATTAAGTGCTCACGGAAGAGATGAGTTTTTAGCAGTCTTTTGAATGATGACAGTGATTCTGCCATCCGGATGGAGGTAGGAAGATCGTTCCACCAGCCAGGAACGGTGAATGAAAAAGTTCTGCAGAGGGATTTCATGCCTCTCTGTGATGGTACCATAAGCCTACGCTCCTTACCTGAGCGAAGGCTTCTGGTGGGGGTGTAGACTCGTAGGAGCGAGTCGAAGTATGCTGGTGCCGAGCTTGTGCTGGATCCATAAGCGAGCGCCAAAGCCTTGAACTTGATGCGGGCAGCGAGTGTTAGCCAGTGCAGAGAGATGAAGAGAGGTGAGACATGGGCCCTTTTGGGCTCATTGAAGACAAGACGTGCCGTTCTGAATCATTTGAAGAGTTTTGATTGCATACGATGGAAGACCAGCCAGAAGCGCATTGCAGTAGTCAAGCCTAGAAATGACCAGGTCCTGGACAAGAAGTTGTGTTGCGTGCTCTGTAAGGAATGGTCTGATCTTCCTGATGTCGAGCTGTCTTTGAAATGTGGTCTTTGAAGGACAGCTGGTCGTCAAAGATTACTGCAAGATTTCTGACCGACCCTGAAGGGGTAATCAGAGATTAACCTTGCTGGATGGTGAAGTTGTGTTGTAGAGTTGGATTGGCAGGGAAGACGAGAAGCTCAGTCTTTGCCAGGTTGAGCTGTAGGTGGTTTTCTTCCATCCATACCGAGATGTCTGCCAGACAGCTTGAGATTCGTTCATCTACTGTGGGATCATTTGGTTTAAATGAAAGATAGAGTTGAGTGTTATCAGCATAGCAATGGTATTATAGCATCTTTGGGATGTGGTGGAACGGGAGCTTCGTGCCCTGGATGTGAATCCCACAAATCTCCATCAACTGCAAGATGCTATCCTATCAATATGGGCCAACATTTCTAAAGAATGCTTTCAGCACCTTGTTGAATCAATGCCACGTAGAATTAAGGCAGTTCTGAAGGCGAAAGGGGGTCAAACACAGTATTAGTATGGTGTTCCTAATAATCCTTTAGGTGAATGTATATAAGGACTGGTCGTAAAGGACCGGGCAATTACCCACGGCAATTATTACTTTTTCCTCCATTTTTGTTCGTTCTTTACTCTTTTTTCACCAGCGTTTTAAATGAACGCAATTGGCTAGCGTATGCATAGGGTGATCTGATTGGATGACACCTGTGTTGGCGCTTGAAAAGTTGAGAAATCTTCAACTTCTGCCGCTTGCAACGCGAGTGAAGCGACGCAACAGAACCCACAATTCAGTTCGGCAAGGCATGATATCTCCCATTCAAAGTAAATGAGAAGCGTTAAAGCCGGCGCCCCGTATAAATGCGGCGTAAGTGAGCCAAAACGCTATTTGTTGTTAGAATTTCGTATTAAAACTTAAAAAAATGTAAAAGCTTAGACTTGGTTTTTTTTTCATATCAAAAGCAGGTTTGCTAATTTGTCGTGAGATTTACTTGGGCAGAGTGAGAGCGTGAGACAGCCTGAAAGCGTGAGAGTTGGCAACCCTGGTTCCCTTTAGAGGGAACTCCCACTGCGTCGTAAGAATGACACTTATGGGGAATGCCCCCAGCATTACGCATCTGAAGCATGAATGAAACTAAGACCAATCTTGATTGGTGCTACGTATGTGACGGCACCAATATCAGGAGGCCCTGTTGTCGACAGGTATCAGGAGGCGAAGAGGCAATCTGCGGTGTTCCAGCAGTTTATCCCTCGCCGCTCCAAGTCTAAAGGGGCTGGTCGGTTTTCATCGAGCTCCTTGTACCGGCAGGTACAAAAGGAGAGCGTCGCCTCTAGAGCCCCTCCCAGGAGCTTGGCCACAGAGGTGTAGTTCTCGCCCAAAGCCGGCTCAGCAGAAGGGCGTCCTGAGGGCCGTCATTCAGGCTAAGAAGGCTTTGGGAAAGAAGTCTAGCCGTGGTAGGACCTCTGAGGGCTGTCCCCTCCGGGGAGAAGCGGCTGAGGCCGTTTTCTCCGCGGAGCCCTCTGGAAATCGATGTGGTAATCCCGCCGTCAATGACGCTTCAGGCCACATCGATTTCCAGCGCACGCTACCTCGTCCGCCCCGAGGGGTTTCGGGCAGGCAGCGATGGCGTTCGCACACCGAAAATCGTCCACGACCTCTCCCTGCCGGGCAGCCGCTTCAGGGGGTCGAGAACGGTATTCAAGGAACACCCGAGGTCAGCCTCGAGAGGCTGATTCCCTTGGTAGATTTTTTCCAGGCGTGGCTACGCCTGTCGAATGTGTCGCCATGGGTCCTGCGCACTGTAGAAAGGGGGTACAGACTGCAGTTCGGCCACAGCCCACCAAGATTCAGTGGGGTGGTCTGGACGGCAGTGGTCCCAGAGCGGGCTCGGGTTATGGAACAGGAAGTACACTCCTGCTGGTAAAGGAGGCCATAGAGCGTGTTCCTCCACCAGAAAGGGAGTCAGGGTTCTACAGCTGGTACTTTATAGTTACCAAAAGGACGGAGGTCTGCGTCTGATTTTAGATCTGAGGTATTTGAACCAGTCTCTGAGGAGGTTCAGGTTCAAGATGCTAACAATACCTATTATCGTGAATCAAATTCGGTCCGAGGACTGGTTTGTCACGATAGATCTAAAAACGCTTACTTCCACATTTCCATCAGTCCTTCTCACAGGAAGTTCCTGAGGTTCGCTTTCGGGGGCGAAGCGTTCCAATATCGAGTTCTTCCATTCGGCCTAGCTCTCAACCCTCGCACGTTCACCAAGTGCATGGATGCAGTTCTGGCTCCACTGAGACTCCAGGGCATCCGTGTACTGAACTATATCGACGACTGGCTCATTTTGGCCCAGTCTCGAGAGATGGCAGTTCGGCATCGAGATGTCGTCCTTGGCCACATTCAGAGCTTAGGTTGAGACTCAACACGAAGAAGAGCGTGTTGACGCCCTCCCAGAGGACCACGTTCCTGGGAGTGGTATGGGACTCGATGACGATGCGGGCACATATGTCTCCCGCGCGCATCGAGTCCATACGGGCGATGGTCTCCAGCATAAAGCTAGGCCGCAACATCACTGTAAAGCAGTTTCAAAGACTGCTGGGGCTCATGGCAGCTGCGTCCAACGTAATACTTTTTGGCCTGCTGTACATGAGACCCCTGCAGTGGTGGCTGAAAGCCAAGGGGTTTTCTCCGAAGGGGAATCCATTCCATTTGATCAGGGTTACGCGAAGATGCCTTCGTTCCCTATCAATATGGAAGAAACCTTGGTTTCTGTCCCAAGGGCCAGTGTTGGGAGCGTCATGTCGCCGGAAATCCGTTTCGACAGACGCCTCCCTCACTGGTTGGGGCGCGGTCATGGACGGCCGCTTTGCCCAGGGTCTATGGCAGGACCATCATCTTTCATGGCATATAAATTGCCTGGAGATGTTGGCTGTGTTCAGGGCTCTGAGGAGCTTCCTGACAGATCTCAGGGGTTATCATGTTCTGGTGCGCTCCGACAATATGTCAGTGGTCGCGTACTTGAACCATCAGGGGGGTCTGAGGTCTCGCCCTCTGTGCAGATTGGCGCATCAGATCCTCCTATGGTCCCAGGGGAAACTATCGTCTATCAGAGCGATGTAAATTCCCGGGGACCAGAATCAGGGAGCGGACATCCTGTCGAGGCAGGGGCTGAGCTCTGCTCCCGGGAGTTCTGGAGAGGGTCCGGCAGGATGGGATCAGTCTACTCCTAGTAGCCCCGTACTGGCCGGCCCGAGTATGATTCTCATCATAGCACTGCTGGCAGGTCCTCCATGGCAGATCCCTTTGAGGAGGGACCTGCTGTCTCAGGCAGGGGGCACAATATTGCACCCCCAGCCAGAGCTGTGGAAGCTTTGGGTCTGGCCCTGAGGGGCTCAGTACTTAGAGGCTGGCCTGTCGGCAGGTGTAGTGGAGACCATACTCAGTTCCAGGGCTCCTTCCACGAGAAGGTTGTACGGCTTAAAGTGGAATGTATTTTCCACTCGGTGCAGGGAGCGTGAGGTGGACCCAGTTAACTGCCCAGTGGCTTCAGTGCTGGAGTTCCTCAAAGATCGCTTCACTGCGGGGCTTACCCCGTCCACACTTAAGGTGTACATGGCTGCCATTACGGCTTTCCACGCTCCTGTAAGTGATGGGCCTCTGGGGAGGCACCCTTTGGTCGTACGTTTCCTCCGTGGTACCTGGAGGATGAGGCCTGCGACTCGCCCCAGAGTTCCAACTTGGGATCTGGCGTGGTGCTTGAAGGGCTGGCTGAGGCCCCCTTTGAACCACTCGAGTCGGCGACAGATCGAGTTCTGTCGTTCAAGGTGGCGCTGCTTCTGGCGATCACCTCGCTTAAGAGGGTGGGGGACCTCCAGGCCTTGGCTATAACGCCGACTTGCCTGGAGTTTGCCACCGGCGGGGTTAGGGCCATCTTGCATCCTAGGCCGGGCTATGTGCCTAAGGTGCCATCTAGTGTGGCACGGCCTACGGTCCTGCAGGCATTTCATCCTCCACCTCATGTGTCGGGTGAAGAGGGGAGACTTAATCTGCTCTGCCCGGTCAGAGCACTGCAAATTTATCTGCGGAAGTCTTCGCATTTGAGAAGGTCGGACCAACTGTTAGTGTGTTTCGGGTCTCCTAAGAGGGGTCTGCCCGCGACCAAGCAGACGGTCAGTAATTGGATCGTCCAGGCTATTGCCTTGGCCTATCAGGTGCGCGGCTTGCCTTCACCTTTGGCCTTGAGGGCGCATTCCACGAGGGGCATGGCCTCTTCTTGGGCCCTTCAAATGGGGCTCCCGCTTCAGGAGATCTGTGAGGCAGCCGGCTGGGCTACCCCACACACTTTCATTAGGTTTTATAGTCTGCATCTCCCTGCGACGCCAGGCGCTAGGGTGCTCGCCCCTAAGTGTGCCTGGCTTCCAGCTTCACACTAGGGCAGACATGGTTCGTGGTGGCATAGTGGGTACTCGTTCCCCATAAGTGTCGTTCTTACGACGCAGTGGGAGTTCCTCGAAGGGAACGCCTCGGTTATGACTATAACCCTTGTTCCTGAGAAGGAACGAGACACCGCGCCGCCTTGCCACGCCTCTCCATGCCTGGGAGCAACTTGCTTCATCGAAAAAAGGTAGCGCGGTTGTGAAACGCCGTCCCTTTATACTTCCGCGTATGCCGTCACATACTACGTCATGACGTAGCACCAATCAAGATTGGTCTTAGTTTCATTCATGCTTCAGACGCGTAACGCTGGGGGCGTTCCCCATAAGTGTCATTCTTACGACGCAGTGTCTCGTTCCCTTCTCAGGGAACAAGGGTTATAGTCATAACCTGAGACGATTTCCTTTGGTGGTGAAATAGACCACTAGTAATATTTTCTAATGTCGTTACAGCTTCCAGGACTCCGCGCCAATCCGGCAGGAATCCCAGGACTTCTCAAGGCAGAAATCCCAAAGGTTTTACATGGACATGTATTGCCAGTGTTGTCTGATGCTGATGTGAATATTCCAAATAGTAATGTATCCATATAGCTACCAGGACTAGGTGCCAAACAAAACACAACAAGGTAACTTTGAAGACGGCAAAGGCCTACCAGAGATTTCCTTTGGTGGTGAAATAGTCCACTAGTAATATTTTGTAATGTCATTACAGCTTCCAGGACTCCGTACCAATCCGCCTGGACTCCTCAAGGCAGAAATCCCCAAGGTTAGTATGGACATGTGTTGCTCTTTAAGCTCAGCCAAGGAGCATCACTCAAACTAACAATTTTTTTTAATTGCATATGTATTTTGTGTTTGCTTTATTTATTTTTTTACAGAAAAACAAGTTCCCAATGTCAGACAAAAAAAAATATACGGTCATACCCCAGTATTGTGATGCTATCTTGTATGGTATTTGAAAGTAACACCATGCCTTTGTTGCATTTAGGATTCTAAAGAAACGTGCTGATGCAGCTTATAGAAATAAAAGAAGAACTGAGAAGAATTGGTCAAAATGTGGAACCAGACCCTGTGTTCCAGCTGTCTACCTTGGCCACTGAGGAGGAGCTCTGATACCTGGAAAAGCAGTTGGAAAGTCAGTATACCCGGGCAGCAATGGTATAAAAACACTCCAAAGCAACATTTTCTCACTAAAGCTCTCATCTTTGACAAAGTCTATCATTTATTTGAGCTATAATATTGAATTTATGACTGAACAATGGCTGGTTGCATACTGAGAGTATGAGCCAAGGGGCAGGCCTTCAATCTGCTGTAATAGATAGTTTTATAGGGTTGGTGATGGAAAACATGCAGGTCAATGGGCATCAACATTTAAGGTACACTGAAGCATATGCTGTAATACTGCCTGCCAAGTACTGACATTAACAGTGTTGTTCAGGTGTCAAGGGTGTGCCGAATCAGAGGAAGAAACCTCAAAGACAGTGCCAGAAGGATGCTAAAGGTAAAGCCTACAAAATGTGTAACATTAATCAAACATCATGGTGTCAATACTCAATAAGTCTTTCATGTGGTCACAACGCAAAGCAGAAATTAAACAAATATTTTCTTTAAGTTAACCGCAATTGTTAACCACCTTAATTTGTATCATATTTTAGTGTTTTCAAAAATTCACTGATGTCGAAGTTCAATACGAAGGGGTGTGGTCCACTGCAAAAGGAGGCTTTTCAAAACACTAGATTGTGTGTGTGTGTGTGTGTGTGTAAACATTGACCAGAGAGCTAATCTGTTTTAAGCCTGAATAATGGTGATGCACAACATACATTTAAAAATAAATAAAGAACTGGTTGAACAATTTATTTGAATGTGAATCAGGCTATATTGAAATAAATGATATAGTCTCAATCTATATTGATTTGGAAAATATATACATATCTTAAAAACTCTATATTGCACAGCTCTAGCGTGCATCCAAGCTAAAGAGAATGAATTTCATGACGTCAACAATGCTTTTCTTGTTTGGCAGATGCAGTCATGACCAATTTCCCAGCGGCAACAGAATTTGATATAAGAAATGCAATCATTTATGAGAACCTGTTACATTTAAGTCAAAAGAGTCCTTTAACTATCATTTGTATATTAGCATTCATTAGCTGTCTATTCTTGGGCTGTGGTTAGACGTCTATTATACTTTCACTGACAGCCCAAATCTAGCCCTGTTTTAGCCAAGACGTCTGGGCTGTGTTTCGAGGACTTTTAGACGCAAACTTGCTTGCTGGGCATCATCCGTTAATATAGGTATATCCCGTTACCCATACTTCATTATTTAATGGAGGAGATAAATGATTTAAAGTCCGTGGATAAATGTTACTTCATATGTATTCGCTTGCCACATACCAAATTATTTCCAATTTCTGAAAACATTGTTTGTCCCGTTGCGTTTGGCTCTCTATGGACTTCCCCCTCGACTTTATCGGATGCCTCCACGTCCCCCCGATTGCCTCATAGACAGTAAAAGATTGCATGCGAGCGTCTCCTCCTGTCGATACGGTAATTCCTTTACTATGCGACAGAGTCGTTAGCAATCGTTAGCCTATTTTTACAAAAATGGCTTCTACGGGGCGATAGTGTAAGATACAAGGTAATGGAGGCTTTTATACATTGTCGTGTTTCTTTAGAAATAAACAATGGACAAATGGAGTCTTTAAACACCTCAGATGTAAAGTTATTCGCTGTCAAAGTGAGGCCAAAATGAATGGGAGTCAATGGGACGCTAACAGCAGGAGATGGCTTGGTTAGCAATGGAAGCGACGCTTTCCGGGGGCTTGATCTCTCACTTGTGAAGTTTGTCAAAATGGCGGACCCCGTGATAATCTGAAATCTACTGCTCATTTTACATTGACAAAATATAAATATTACTAAATGACATTATACAATAACTCTTCATCTGTTCTTTCATTTATTTACAGAATAATATCCCTTAACTGTCCATTAGGAAGACAGATACAATATGCAATTCCTACCAGCTATAGTTCATATTAACAAAATTTAGCTGTAGACTACTTGAACATGTTTTTATCTGTAAAATATAACATGAATTTATAAACTATAGGCTGTTTTCCTTCTTTAGGCTAAATAGGTTATTGAAAATCTGCATGTCTGAAAAAGATGCTGTAATTGTAACAGCATTTTATTCCTTTCTGTATACGGTTTTGTTTCTGTTTAAATTGTATTAATCTGTAAATTTTACTCATAAATATGATTACTTTAACACATTCTTACCGTATAATCAACAGTTTTGTTTGGTTCAGTATTTTACAACAGAATTTTCAAAATATTACTGTACAATTAACAACATTTAATTGTTTTTCTCTTTACAAAATGTTGATGTCATGACTTCATTTTAATAAATTTTATAGTGTAATATTTAATGTACAAAAATAGGCATTATACAAGTAAAAAACATTTGTAATTGGAAATAAACAATCAAAAAAATACAGTCAAAGGTAGACTATAAAGGCAGTGCAACAAGTTAAAAAATATATAAAATTATAAAACTTTACCCTCATTTAAAACGATTAGCTTAGGAACAAATAACAGATTCATGAGACCAAAGAATGTCCATGTCCAAACATATCCACTTACACACTGGCACTGTGTGCCAGTGTGTAAGTGCACCCAAAACAAATCATATCTCAAGTTTATCACCAGACAGCAAACGTCTGAAGGACTACTGCTGTTCTCGCTGTGATCGGCCGGACCTCACAACTCTGAAAACTTCATGTTTTATCTTTATAAATAAAGCACAGATTTGATATTAAACACTACATATTCATTGACACAACAACAGTAGTATTTTTAAAACTCTAGTGGGTCAATCAGTCCTATTTGAGAACCAGAACTATACAAATATACTACATCCCTTCGAAAAAGTGAAATCATAAGCTCTTCTATTTCTTGCTCATCGACTTCCAATTATCATTGCGTCTTCATTTAATTCTGATATTCTCGTCTTTACCGTGTTATATAGTCTGTGTCACAATCCGACTCCTCTGACAAGGATCTATTGTGTTCATACATGTTTCCTGTATGGGTCACCATATATCCTGATGTTGTGTCCTCTTCCTCATCAGATTTCATTTCTGTCTGTATGTCCATCTCTTTCTCTTCCTGGAGGATCTCCTCTTCTGTCTGTTCCTCAGGTGCAGAGATGTCCGATGTAGATAACTCTAGGATAAATTTAGCTAGCAGAGGTTTACACACCTCTTCCTCTTCCTCATCCTCCTGTGGTCCCAGAGCCCTCAACGTGACTGAAAACAGGTTGATGTTCCCAGAACCATCTTCTTTCCCCTTTGATTCTGAAAGAGGAAGAGGTCTGGTTCTATCTTCAAACACTCCTGGTATGAATTCATTTTTACAATCAAGTTCATCATGATGGATTTCTTCTACGGCTGCTTCCTTTGCATGGTCGATCCCAGAACTGTCATGGAGAGGCAAAGTTGGAACTACAGCCTTCTCTTTGCTTTTATTAGTTTCCGGACCACTGTTATCAATTACACAACCCATGTAGTTGCCTTTATCTTCTTCATCAGAGTCTTCCTCGTCCTCTGTGTCTGCCTGTGAGAACAACAGTAAAGGAGCTTTTGATAAGGCAGTGTAAAAGTTTATAAAAAGGAGTTTAAAAAGAAAGAAGAAGCCTAGGCCTAAGAAGCCTTTATCCAAATACTCATGCAAAATTTAACATTGAACATAAAGTAATTAAGTTCACAGTTGTTACGTTTGTTCTTTATTAACTGGAATTGTTTAAAGAAGCGGGCATCAAACAGACCTTGTTGACGTAGTTTTCCTCATGTTGCCTGTTGTCTGAATCGTCCACATTCAGTGTTTTGTTGTTTTTGGTGGGATCATTTTCAGATGCACTAGTTAACTGACCCTCAGTTGATGACAATTTGTCATATAATGTCTGTTCAGGAGTCAGATAGTGGGCTTGAACGATGCTAATCTAAATGAGAAAAACAGAGTTGAACAATCATTATATGTGGCAGGAGGAGACAAGATAATCAAACTCATGGCTGTTGCTCCAACTCAACTACTCTAAAGATTAGAAACTGACGTATGATTCTCATTATGTACATACACATTTGATCACATTATTATATAGTGCCCCGTTCCTCAGGAATAAGGTCCTTCCATAGGGGAATCCGTCAAGGATGGGCTGTCATGAGGAGCACCGGGTCTGGGTGGGCCAGTAAGGCACAACCATCAAGACCTACTCCTCGTCCTCCCTGACTTTGCAGTGTCTTTGCAAGCAGGCTCACTGGGGGAAGCTCATACTTGCTTAGGCCCCGGGGAAAACTGTGTGCCAGTGTGTAAGTGCAGAGGGTCCCCTTGGTCAGGGAATAAAACAACTGGCAGTGGGATGAGTCCGGAGAGTCTCCGAAGTGTCTCCAGATCAGCTGCACCACCTTGGGATGGAGTCTCCACTCTGCCGGGAGTGTGCGATGTCGTGAGAGAGCATTAGCTGCATGATTGCGCTCGTTTAGTTTGCGCTGCATGTTTAGTCACTTCTGACTCCAGAGGAGATGGCGAGTGAGATCCGACATACGATGGGAGCTTAGACCACCCTGATGGTTAATGTATTGTCCGTCCGGACCAGCATGTGCTTGTCCTGCAGCAATGGTCGAAACCGATGCAGGGCAAGCAGTACTGCTTGCAACATGAGGCAATTGATATGCCACTGCAGTCGAGGTCCTGTCTATTGCATACAGCAACCCAGCCAGTGTTGGAGGCATCTGTTGAGAAAACAACATGCCCGGACACTTGTTCTAGGAGAACTCCAGCCTGAAAGTTTTGTAGACAGGTCGGTTTGATTGCCACCTGGTGTGTGCCATGCCCATCTCAGGGACCTGGCCTAGCAAGCGGTCTCATATGGAGCAATCCGAGCAGCGTGACCGCAGGTACTGATGCCATATGCCCCGCTGCTCTGCTCCTGAACAACTGACTGGACATGCTCGCTAGTGAGATGGGCCATCATGTTGACTAAGTCCAACTACATACCGAAAAAAGAGACTCTGCACGGGGGAGAGTTTAGTCTTTTCCCAGTTAAACACAGCCCCAGGTGGCTAAGGTACCTAAGCACAAGGTCCCTGTGTTCGCAAAACTGAAGTTGCGATTGGGCCAAGATGTCAAGAAGACAATTATCAAAATAATTGAGAATGCGAATGCCAACTTCCCTCCGGGCAGCCTCTGCAACTTATGTAAAGACGCTGGGCGACAGGGACAGCCTGAAGGGGAGGACCTTGTACTGATACGCCCGCCTCTTAAACACAAAGCGTAGAAACGGTCTGTGTTGAGGTAGGATTGAGTATGTGTCCCTCAGGTCAATCGCTTGGGGGTGAACGCACTTGAAGATGCACTTCTGTGTAGGCATTTTGAACGAAAGCTTGTGAAGGACCTGATTCAAGACAAGCAGATCCAAGACCAGTTGTAACCCACAGTCTTATTTGTGAACAATGAAGCACTCGATATCACAGCTGAGCTGGGCGTGCCGGAGTGCTTCATCTTTGGCCGCAGGGGGACAGATGCCTTTGGCGACGAGTAGATTGAGTGGCAGCTCACGATGGCGCCGTAGCAGAGATTACGTTAGGCCAGGCTCTTGATTGTCTCAGCTTCTGGACTGCCAAGAACTTCTTGGCACAGTCCTCAACAGCATCACCAAAGAGGCCACCTTGCGAGATGGCAGCATCAAGAAAGCACACTCTGTCGACATCTCGCAGCTCAGCAAGGTTTAGACAGAAATGGTGACTCTGGCATCGTCTGGTGTAACATTCATCGCCCAGTGGGCAAGGTCAGTCGCAGTGTGCAGTTCCTGCATCAACCCCGGCTCAGTGGACTTGCAGGGTGGCCATTGTCCAGTGTCACTGGAAGCCTCAGCTGAAACAGTTGCTGTCGTCTCACAGGGTTTGGACGGAAGTTGTGGATGCCCCATCCAGGTGGCAGCACTTTTTGGGGATAAATGCACTGCAATTGCACATTCCACCAAGGGAATGCCCACAAACCCCCTGACTGCCTCACCATCGAGGGTAGTGAGAGAGGAAAACCCTTTGAAGCAAATTTTGGCACTAATTTGCTTTCATACTGTCAAAGTTCTTCATGAACCTCCAGAAAGAAAGACACGGGATCCATGAAAGCCTTTATGAGTAATTTTTGACCAGTGCACTGACGATGAGAACATGAACCACCCATGAACGAGTCTCAGCAAGCTTATGCCCAAACCGGAGTCAGCGACCGTGGCCATCAGATGAGGACAGGAAACGACCGCATCCAGAAATGTAGGGATGGAGAGGCACCTTTAAAAAGATTCTCGCCGTCCACCTACTCTTTTAGGGAAATGCTCTTTCAGTGCTGAAGCACACAAGGGAAAGGTTGTGCATTTGCTCTCTTAGAAGACGACCACCACTGAATGCCTCGTCACACCAACACTTTCCAGAACTTGTTCCCTCTCGTACCAACAGGAACGATGACTGCAGAGCGAGTACTCAGATGAACTGCTCAGCTTTGAAGCGAAAGCTTAATTAGTGAGTGCTGCACACTAACTTATATACAGGGAGTTTGCAATGCAAATCTTGTTTGTTACCACTCAAAAGTGACTGGGCTCTAAGATGAGATCCCAATTCGTCAGTCATTACAAATATAGTTTGAACTGAACTGAGCTGGACAATGACATCACTGTTTTCTGCAGAGCTGCTTTATAGATGTAATTAACTAATTTCAAACATCACCATTTCTAAAAACAAAACTTCTACAAGATAAACTAATGAGGTAATGTATATAAAAAGTCCTGATGAAGAACAGCAAATTCTTGAATGCAGACAGGGTCTTACCAGTGATTTAGGTAGAGGGTTCTTCAGCTTACACAGAGACCCAGTGTAAACCAGACTCAACGCTAGCACCATCACACCTAAACCTGACACTGCTGCTCCCAGTGACCAACTCATTAAATACAGCGCTGCAGAGAGACAAACATAAACAACAAACACTTACACCTTACATTTAGCAGATGCTTGTAATGCAATGTGATTTACAAAACCATATGCATACTGTAGCTCTACTGCATTCTTCTGGACAAGAGTCCACGGCAGCCCATAAGCCATATGGTAAAAAGTTGTGAAATTTGGCACACTAATTGGGGTGAGTCTCAACAGACCTCTGAACAACTTTGGTCTTTTTCAATTAAACGATTGCGCCACATGCAGCTCATACTTTGAGCCAATTCTGTCTAAAAACATTGTTTTTCCTCTGAAGTCTTGCCTCCTTCAGAGTTTAAGGCTTGCCTTATCACTGTTCAGGGCTCGACAATAAGGAGTGCCGATGGCCCGGGGTCAGCGTGAAAGACACTCGGGCCAGATGACGAAACTGTCACTTGCCCGCTCGGGCCAGTGCTGCAACTTCACTGAAACGCGCGTTCTGCTGGGGTTTTCCTCAGGACAGCGGGTTAGTGTTAGTGTGTGATCGGTATGAATTTCACACGGGATTGCACGTAAATCTACGAATCCCAGCAGATTTTGTGCTCATATCTGATGTGCGCACACACACATACCGTAATAAAGCCGCCTCTGAAATACAAATGCAAACATTTGCTTCTTTTTCCAGCTTATTATTGGTCAAGTACACTAAAAAAATTATCTTGAAGAGTTTTAACATAAACAGTTCAGGAAGAATGAGTAACACAGGAACAGTGTTTAGGATCCATCCGTGCGTTAGGTCATTTTTATACAGTCTATGGTTAGATCTTAAAGGGACAGCAGTTATTTGTGGGACATGCTCATGCTGCCTGACTTTGACCTGAAGCGCGCGCACAGCACACGCCTTTCACTGAGACAGCATGCGATCGCGATTCAGTTCACGCATTATTGGGTTTGAATGATCAAATAAATGCAAGACGAGTCCTGATGAGTATTCAGGTAAACAAAGTCGGGTATGTCTTTACGGATGAATGTATACAGAGTTGAGCAGGAAATCGGAGGTGTGCCAATTAATTTGGTCCGTGCAGGGCCGGACCTCATATTCTTTGTGATTAATGTTTATCAAACAACAAAATACAAATAGAAAAATCACCACATGATTGACTGAATAACTCTAATATATGTATTAGGAATCGGTGTACATTTGTAGAGTTAAGTCTAAGCTGTTTTTTGTTTTGTTTTGATTATTTAATTTCTATCTTGATTGCTACTGTTAAATAGACTGTAGCTGAAAAATAAAGCACTGTTTGTCTTATTGTTTGTAATTTGCATTTTGGCTTATTTAAAAAAAAAAGAAAATTAAAATTAAATAGCTATATGGTAATTATACAATTACATTACAAAAATATTAAATTACTTATATTATGAAATAAGATTTTGGTCATGCCAACCTGTTGAGAATAGTGAAAGGTTAGTGAATGTCAAAATGACTGATAATGTGATGTTTGATTATTATTGCAATAAGACGAGGGAATGGTCAAAGAGCAGGGAAGGAACATGCTGGCCAAGTGAGGTTTTTTTTGTTACATATATAAAACAATGAATAGTAAGTTCTGGCATTGTATTCAGTTACTGTTACTGTTTGTTTGCCGTGGTATCGATTCAGTATCGGTATCGAGGTATTTTAGTCTGGTATCGTATCGAAGTCATAATTTAGGTATCGTGACAACACTAGTTTAGACCTACATGAAAAACAGAAAAAAAAAAAAAAAAAAATCACTGGCCCGGCAAATCAAAAAAAATCCTTGTTGAGCCCTGCTGTTAGTCTTGTTAAAAACTTTTGACTACACTTGAATTACAGTACAAACGTTATGACTCATTGTTTCTAAAAACGGTCATAATTTCCATTATAGAGCTTAGCAATTTTCAGCAGAACTGATTATATACTTCTCTTCTCAAATCATACATGGTACTTTCTAATACATCAGAAAAGTTTCTCTTCTACTGTAATCCATCAAACTCATCAAATATTCTGGGAGCAATAACAAACTGTGAAAAAGGCCAAAAATCCTGGCACTGGCTGACAATTTTATTCAAAAACACTGGAGGGGAAGGAGATGCAAGGTATTCTCTTACCTCCTCTTGGCTCCTCAAATTGACAAGTCAGAAGGCCTATAGTTGGCCTTAGTTTTAGAACACTCACACAGTACTGTGTTGCAAAATGTTGCTTTTGTATGATACTTACCCACATTCAAGTGTTGATTCAGGACATGATGTGTACTCGATATAGAGATATGTTCAGCCTAGGTTTAACAAGACAACAGTAAGAGACTTGAGAAATTCAGCTGATGTGACTAAACACAACCAACAAGCGTGTGAGCATCAACAGTGATTCAATTATTAAAAATCTAGATTTTAAGATATTACTAAATAATTTACCAATTTAATAATTCAACAGTTTAAAGTAAGAGTAATCTTTACAAATTGGTCTCAGAGAGCCTAGAGCGACTCATAATTGGTCATAATAAGCTCCTTCAATACTATCAGCAGATATTGGTTCTCTCCGGAGCTCTTTTACCCTCCTCCATCCCCAGCTCCTCCTGTCGTCCAGTCAGGAATTGTTACTCTAATTCCCCTTGAATCAGACTAAATTCCCCAACTATTTTGTTCATTTAATATCAACATTAATGATATCTGCAATACTTTATGTTGGTTCTTTTCTGTTTATCCTAAGGGGGGTTATTGCTGCTCTCCCTACTCTTATCCATGCTAGGCTGTGTGGATGCATTATAGTCAATAATACTAGCATAATACTAGCATATTAGCATAATACTACATGCTAATAGTCAATCAATCATCTTTGACAATAGTGGTCCTGATAGAACAGTAAATTAATGATTAAATAAATAAATGCTGGATCAAATGCAGTGATTAGGATGTGACCGATGCGGACCATACAACCCTAACTTTCCCTGGAACACACCGTAGATAAAAGAGCTGTAAAGTAGAAGTTTGAGTGAGATCCTGAATCAGTTGTAGAGCTACTTTCTATATTATCAACACAAGAATAACACTATAAAGTGAAATTGTATTAACAAAAAGATAAATTGGATAGCATGAATGGATAAATAAATAAAGTGCATGAGTTGGACAAGTGCAAGCGAGTGAGTGAGCGTCTGAGCGGATGGAAATAAACACTTACCTCACTCTTTTCAGCTTTCTTCCAACTTATATTGAAGGACAGAGAATTGAAAAACTGACGCAGTTGATCTGTTCTTGTTGTTTCAAAGGGTAGAGAGATGGATATATTCAGACAGTCTCCACAGCCAGACAGAACTACAATGGGTGGACCTATGATTGCTAAACAAAAGCAAAATCAAAGCCGTTTTAAAGGCGAATAACTCTAGCTCTCGACAGACATGCAAACTGAAATATGCCTCACGTCACTGGCAGATGTTAAAGTACTTACTCTGTTCATACGGTGTTATATTTTTTTCAACTTTCGCAGATTTTTTTCTATCAAGCGATGCCCAAACAGTGAAAGTGCAGGAATCATAGATGTCCACTGTTTCAGAGACATCCACTGTTGTATTTCTGATGTTCAGCCGCACCGTCGACTTTCTGTCATCGCAGCTATGAAAATAATACAAAATTTAAGAAATTATGAGTTTGCTTTGGATTTATGTGATACTGACAAAAGTTAAAAAGGACAGGTACATTTGACAGTGGGTTCAGGAAAGAAAGTGTCTTTAGAAATGCCTGTGAAGCTTTGCACATCCCGACACTAGATCTTATATGCCTTAATTGCAGCATTTGTGATTTGATCGCTGCAGTAAGTTAAATAAATAAATACATGTGCTGTGTGTTTCAGAGTGAAGCGCCACACTGTGTTCATTTACAGGCGTGCAACTCATGATACTTCTCAGAGCAACTCCTTTACCGTGATTTGACTGATGGGGTGACGTCTAATGTTCTAATGTGTGAGCGTTCACAATGCAGGGAAGTCATGATTATGTGAAACGAAGGTTATCTGAAACAAACCATTTGAAGGAGACGTGCAAATGAACACAGTTCTGACACCTGCATAAAACCTTGCTGGGTTAACATTTGAAAAATAAAGAATAAATACTACAATTAATGCAGCATCTGCTTTTTCCTGGCATCTCTCGTTACATTATATGAGGATGCTGTCATTCATTCAAGTGCATAGGGCTGTCACGTTTCCTTGATTAAATTTGAGTACTCTATAAAAATAAAACAATCCTAAATTGCAGTTTACCCATTCCGAGTAACCGGCAAAACACCGGAAGTGGTGCATAAATGAGAATCCATGAACCGCATTATTAGACCCGTTTTCTCAAACTCTGCAAGGCATTTGTTATAATACATAACTGCACATAAGATAGTTAATAATATATACTATGATATTACTGTATTGTTCTATAAAACCATAATATTACTTGCTTTTAATACTTTATTTTAACCAAATATTATTGCCTCATTGTTATTATAATATATTTTTAAGTCATTTTAATGGCTATTGTTTGCTTAGGTCTATTGTTATTACCACAAAAATCTGATAACTCGATTAATCGTCAGAATAATCGATCAATAACTCAATTACCAAAATAATCACAAGTGGCAGACCTACAAGTACTATTAAAACATTTAAGGGCAATAAGATGCAAAAAGCGTAAAACTGTACTGTATCTGTGCAGAAAGCCGCTTCAGTAACTTCTTTTCACGCTTCAACAGACAAAAACACACAAAATGGTGTTAAAAACGCCCGTTATTGGCGAGTATTGTCATAAGCACAGTATTGTAAAGAGAATGTGCATCAGGTCTTACTGTGCATTCACACCAGACACGACTTACACGGATAAATCGCGCTATTCACACGTGACATTCACTTCACAACAGACGGAATTTGCATCATGGGAGAGGCTTCTGCCAGGCAGCCTCGTCCTCGTAAATGGCTGACATGGATTGTTTTAAAACACACAAATAAGCTCAATTTGCCAGCTTTTGCTAGCTTGTAGGCTCAATATGCATATCTCAAATTGAGTTAGAGCGCTTTCACTTAGGGCTGGGCGATATATCGAATATTAGCGATACTATCGCAATAATTTTGACGGTGTAAAATTAGAAAATATCGTGAATATCGAATATTTCAAATTCAACATGCAAACTTTCCCAAATAACATTACCAGATAACAGAGGTCTGCTTCCACCATTCACTAAACATCGGAAGCAGAAGAGTTAAATATATACGCACAGCGTATGAAAAAGAAAGCAACAGAAACATGCGCGCATGAGAGAAATAACAGCGCGGCGCTGGACGTGCTCGCGCTGCCGGACTCTGACCTGAAGCGCACACGCCTTTCAGACAACATACGATCGGGATTCAGTTCCTTCATGGATTATTGGGTTTCAGTGGTCAAACAGATGTAAAAATGCACGTGCTGGCAAGTATTCAGGTAAACACAGTAATGTATGTCTTTAGTGAAGCGTGCCACTGATCTATATAATTTAAATAGATCAGTGGAGCGTACAGAGAGTTGAGTGAGAAATCGTGTGTTACAATGAATTTGGTCCGTGCAGCTCTTAAAGGGCCGGACCTCATATTCTGTGTGATTTAATGTTCATCAAACAACAACGAAAATTAGAAAACCACCCCATGCTTGGCTAAACAACTTTAACATATTTATTAAGAATCAGTGTAGCCTATGGTTAATTTATATAATTAAGACTGAGCTGTTATATATTTATATATATATATATATAAAAACATAAACTGCTCAGTCTTAATTATATAAATTAACCATAGGCTACACTGATTCTACACTGAGATTATATATATATATATATATATATATATATATATATATATATATATATATATATATATATATATATATATATATATATATATATATATATATATTTGATTTTGATTTATTTCTTGACTTGCAGCTGATAAATAGACCCACTGTAGCTGAAAATAAAGTACTGTTTTACTTATGTTTTTTTTTTTTTAAAGATCAAATTAAAAATCTATATTGTAATTATAAAAGTACATTTAAAAAATATTAAATTACTCGTATCATGATTTAAGATTTTGGTCATCCCAACCGTTACCAGTAAACGTAAACATTTTGTATTTAATTTGGTTCTATCTAAATAGTTTTTGTTTTTAATAGGGGCAAAAGAAAATATTTTTTAAATTTAAAAGCAATTGCAAACATATCGAGATATATATTGAATATCGTCAAAATTTTGAAAATATCAAGATTTTTTTTGGGGGGATATCGCCCAGCCCTACTTTCACTGTCCTCCTCACTCAATTTCTTCCAATCATTTTTATTCCTGTTCCTGTTCAATTTCTGTATATTTACTAGGGATGGGCATTAGAGCAGACTCTACACATGACATGTGGTGTAACAATCAAGTAAAACAGATATTTTCCTTTATTGAATCCATGAGGCAGTGTTGAAAAATGTACTTAAGTAAAGTAACAAAGTATTTCGTTAGTATACATTCCACCACTGGTTAGTTGATCTATACTGCGCAATGCGGCGCCTCAGAGAATCGGATCTCGGATTTACATCACATAAGTTTATCTTCATCTCAAGAAATACATGAAAGTGAGTGACCGCTGCTGAACTGGGAGAAGAATAGTAAACTATATAATGTATCTGATGTGAATAAAACACGTAGTCAAGTTATCTTAACTGTCTGAAAGGATTGTTTTTGCCGCTTCCATAGACATCAGCGTGTATCTTTTGCTAGTATTTACATGTCTGAAACCCTAAAATAAACATGATGTGGTTGAAAACCACCAAAATGAGGAATCGAAATCTGTGCTCTGATCCGGTCCGGTACATACCGGTTATAAAAGTACTCGGTTTCTGTACCCAACCCTAATAATCACACAACCTATTCAATAACCTATAATTAAATCAAGTAAATGAATATTAGATTGTGACTCAGTGCTTTAAGATTTCTAGGTAAATATAAGCGATGTTTACAAGGTTACAGGGTCAAAAACAATTACTTTTTGAGTGCATTATAGCAGAAATGTGTCTGTTTTATTCTGGGTATGCGGCTAACAGCTTGATGCATTAATAATGCACTGTACGGCTGCACGAATAACTGGAATACTCATATATTCACTGAACACCATCAGAGGCATTGCAATGCATGCATGAAAACAAACAATTTCAGGTTTATCAAGGAATCTGCAAGCATTATAATGCAGTTTAGCATTGGTTTCAATGTATTATTGAAAATACATAACGCATCCTAATGTACATTATGAATACCTTTATAATGCACTACACATGAAGGCTTTGAATGCTTGTTGTCTGAATTGCTTGGCTCGTGTGCTCTTTGAGGAGACTCACCGTTGTTTAACGTTGAAGACCGTCCCTGGAGGAGAGTCTATCCCAGGATTCCACTGCAAGATGTGCCGGAAGTTGTGAGACACTATCGTGAGGTTGGCAGGAGCAGGGATCGTGTGGAGCACTAGGAGGAGAAAACATGACACACACCACAAATAATCAAATAATCGCTAAATGATGAACTCGTATAATTCAATAAACATGACAGGTTAAAGAAATGAGCAGTCATAATTTCTCATTTTCATCATGTTTTCCTCGTTTTGAAGACATTTGCAGTGTTTGTGTTTCAGTCACAGTATTAGCTCGTTATATAACAACTAGTCTTAAAAGTTAGAAACCATAGAGGTGCGTGGTTCATCAGACGGTACCTGTGATGCAGAGAGACACGAGGAGAAGCTGGCCCACGTATGCTGTCGTCATGGTGACTGTCAATCATAATTCCCCAACAGCAGCGGCCTCAAGGTGTGTCCCTAAATCTGAGGTAAAAAACACACTTCAGCTGTACCAAACAATGATAAACACATGTGTGAAGGTAGAAATATACTCTTTGCAATGATGTGATACGGTTTAGGAAAACTTTTAAACCATTTACAGTACATGAGCAGACTATAAACATGCCATGTGGTGTATATTGAATCCGTGAGGCAGTGTTTCTCAATATCTCTATTATCTGACACACGTAGTTCAGTTCATGGAGATGTGTACATGTGAACAGGGCCGTACCCAACCCCCCCGAGGTGTATAATAAAGGTTGAAATAACTGCCTTATTTTTAACACTACTTTAGAGCTGCACGGATATTGCACAACGCCAAGATAACCGGCCTTCTCACCTGAGCTGTCATTGGTCTGTCACGGCTCGTCAATGTCAGAATGTTTGCGATGGCCAATCAAATCAAAGTAGGCGGGCTTTATGTTGTTCACAGCTGCTGGACCCCGGCGTGACGCTTCAGTAAACAGCCATAAAGTGCAAGATAGGATGCAAGTACTGATCTGAGCGCATGATCTGAGAGCATGGGACTCTAAGGGCCTGTCCTAATCCACTTTAGCTAGTTTAACGACGGGGAAAACAGTCAGTGCATGGTCCAAAAGGGTCATCTCTTGTCTCTTATTGAGTCATGGGTGTGTTTTGGGCGCAATAAACACTAAATCACAAAGGGCCCTATCTTGCACCCAGCGCAATTGACTTTGTACACCGACGCATGTGTCATTCCTATTGTGCACCCGTGCAAAGCGCGCTTCTCCCTCCACAGAAGCACGTCGCTAAACTAGTGAATGAACTTGCGCTCCTGGGCGGTTCAGCGCAAAAAGGAGGCATGCAAACAATCCCTGCTGCTATTTTGCTGTTCCATTAAACAATTGCGCCACTGACCAGAACAAACCTAGTCTAAAGTCAGTGGCGTTGTTCATTTTAAAGGCGCATGCTTGACCATAATGTATAGCGTGCTGTGCATACACTTTGCTCATGTAATCTACACAGATGCAACAGTTATTTCACCACTTAACCCAAATGCCCCAGCAGCAGCACGGGATTTGACAGAAGAACTGCTGCATCGTCTATAGTGAGGGAAGCAAATTTATCTCGGTGTAATGTTATACTACATTGCAAAAATATAACCATACTCATGATTCAGAGAGAACGAGTCCAAAACATTCAAAAGTATTTATTTGTGAAATTTCTTTGTATTTTGTCAAAAAGAAAAATCAATAGCAAACAATAATTGATTAAAAAAAAATAATACAAATGGAAAATGAGGTTAAAAATATTTAAACAGAAAAAGTTTATTTATTTTTCCCTCCTCTGGTAGTTTTGCGACGCGCGCCACAGCGGGATTGGACACCTGAGGGTCCGGGAAAGGCATTGCGCGATGTGCGCCTGGTAAATACGCCATAATAATAGCAATCCGTAATGGAAGTTGCGCACCTGCTTTTAAAGGGAATGTTGGATGACGCTCTGATTGGTTTATTCACGTTACGCCCAAACCACACCTATGAATAATGAAGCTACTTCAGACCAACCCATTTTAGATTTGGGCGGGCGCAGAGCCATTTATCCCGCCGGAAAATAGCAACAGCGCCGAGACCCGCCCACAAAGTTACTTGCGCTTCGCGCTTTGACACTTGCGTTTCAGATCGTTAAAATAGGGCCCAAAGTGTATTTTTTTTCATTCCACCCCACAAGTTTCTAAATGCGCTCCAACATTTTTCAATTTAGGAGAATGTGCTCCCTGGGAAAAAAGTGTGCATCGAGCCCTGCCGAGGACTGAACTGAGCTCCTGTACAAGCGCTTGAGTGGTCACAATCACACACAATGATGTATTCAAGTAACAGTCGTTATGTAATGCTCAATTAATTAACTAAACTCATTAGATTTAGTCGGCTAACACAATTCAGGCGATTAAAATATGGCTAAAACTAAATGGCATTTTTGTCAAAAGACTATGACTGCATCATAATTTGCTGTCTAAATGAAGACGCGCTGAATGAAAGTGCACACCCACTCTCTGACAGTAGATGGCGCTCATGGAACTGCAGAAATGTAAACAAAGCTGCGCTACTTTCTGTTTCTGTGCAGTATTTATGCATTTCTAACAGCCATCCCAACACCACATAATATATAGACATAACTTGTTATATCAGGCTGTGCTTGATTAATAATGTATATTGACATGGTTTTTAAGCTATTGTTTGAACTCTTGAACCCCCTAGCAAACTCTATTTCATGACCGCTGTTATTATGAGACCATGAGTGTGAATAAAAGCCTAAATGCGATATGTTCATCATATAAAGCGGTCGAATCTCTTCAGAAGAGTCGGGTTAAACCGCCCATTACACTGAAAAAATTAATCATGGGTCCATCTATTGTACATCATGACTCAAACTAAACAGCTCATTCAGGCTAATCCACACCCTTACTTACACAACCTAGTAATGATGTAGATCATGTGAAATCTGAGTTAAGGGGTTAGTTCACCCAAAAAAATGATCATTAGCCCATGATTTGCCCTCCCTCAAGTCTAGGTGTGTATGACTTTCCTCTCTCAGACCAACACAATCTAAGATATAATAAAGCATATCCTGGCTCTTCCAAGCTTTATAATGGCACCTTAGTCTCCGGGTTTAATAGAGGCCTTCTGAAGAGGAGAAAAAGTTATAAATATGGGTATTTATAAACATAAACATAATTCTAGTGAGTAAATTATGGGATTATTTTGGGGTGAACTAACCCTTTCACCCACAGACCAGTTCTGATTCTCTTGTTATGTCTCCCAGAATGCCTGATAAACATGATTTATGTCCCGGTGTCTCTACATGGGTGAAATCTATGGCGTGTTTCATAACAGAAAGTCATATTTTGGACAGTAAACCTCATAATATTTTAAAGAGCAAGGAGTTGTTGTTGTCCTGGTGAAACTTTAAAACAAATGGCATCTCTGAATGTGCTCCTAACAGGTCAGGACATGTATAGAGTCTTGAAATTCACTACAACACTGTATGTCCTCGTACAGGGATATATAAATACCTTTATGAGTGCGTCAAAGTGGTCTGGATACATCCGGTCACCTCTTGGGTCACTTCTGACTGACCTGACCTGTCCAGGAAAGATGAAAACAATACACACTTATATCATTCATGTCTACACATGGCGTTTTGAATATGTAGCATGATGGTACTCTTTAACGTACATTGGTGTATCATGTCAAATATATAATACAAAGCACGTAAACACTACTTTATAAAAGCTAAACGAGTCAAACACACAACGCGACCAGTTAACACGGAATAACTGTAGGAGACGGGTGTAAGTGTGTAAAACACTCGTTTAAAGTCCTGCACAGTACCTGTGAACCCATGCCGTGCTGTCCTATGGCTTTATCATGCGAGAGGACGTTTTCAAGTTTAATAGCGCATATATTTATATCTGAGCAGGCGCTGAAGGGGTTCCTGATTCTGTTTCACACGTCACCGACGGCCACGCGCTTCTCTGACAGGCAGCGGCGGATCACGTGATTTACACCGAAACACAAACAGCTTCACCAGAAAGGGTTATTTTTGGCCTGACGGCTCTTAAGTGTCTTGTTTGCTGCTGTTTTAATATTAAGTTTCCTAAAATCACGTCAGCACAAACAATGCCCGGTGGTATATCATAGTCTTGGCTGGTTTGAAGAAAGGAAGAGTGAGTGAAATACGAGTCGCACTTCTCGTAGACACGATATCAAAGGCAAATATCGCGAGATTTGCGCTCGTTTGCTTTGTTGCAGGGCACACCGGCAAAACAACAAATAAATAAATAAATCCACAAAATTCTACATACATAAATATATCAATAATTAAATGTGTGTGGAGTTAGATAAATCATTATTTACGTGTTTAATTATATGTTTATTTATGCAGGAATATGTGGATTTATGTTTATTTATTTATTTATTGTTTTTGCAGATTTAATCCTCCATACCCTGTCAAATATATAAACATAAATAAAGACAGCTATTTAACTTTTTCCCCTGTTTTTAAACATGTCAATCATCCCATATCCCATACAGATCACATTGTGTGTGTTTGGGAATATTCACAGTGTGTTTTTTTTTTTGTGCAAACTTTGGTCTTTGTCTTTCTGCACACATTTTCTTTTTTATTCTACATCTTTAAAATGATGAATAAATGATGCATTGTGTTTTGCTTTTTATGTTTTCATTTTATTTATCAAAGGTGCTGTAGGCTAAATTTTATATGTATTCTGTTGTAATTGAACAATGCTATGGTATTTTGTACATGCAACAGGTTTATTGTAAATACTTCATACACTTTAATACATTAAACATTGATACAGATGGTGATATCAGTATCGGGTACTCTTCTCTGACTACATTTAGATTACTTTTATGACATAACTAGATTACTTTATTGCATTGATTTGAATGGGATTGTTGTGTACGATATTGACTGGACAAAAAATAATAGACATTTTGTGTTATCAACATCATGAAATGTATTAAAGGTGCAGTGTGTAGTATTTATGAGGATATATTGACAGAAATGCAATATAATATACATAACTATGATTTCAGTGGAGTATAAAGACCTTACATAATGAGCTGTTATGTTTTTGTTACCATAGAATGAGAAAAACAGATATGAGTTGTGATGCAAATGTGCTGTTAAATTATTAAAACAGTAACTTCATCTTTGAAATATCTTTGAACTGTAACTGTGAACCCAAGAGCAGAAGTTTATTAACAATTAAACTCATACCTCGGGTCTGTAGTGACCTGGGACGTCATTCAATACCCTCCTCCTCCTCAATCATTATTTAAAGTTAGACATCAACCTTCTTAGTATTCCTCTGTAAAAGCTGTATAGGGTCTCTAACGACCCGAGGTGTGTAAGAGTGTAAGTTTATTTTTTCTGCAGAACAATAATTGAATCTTTAATGATGAAATAAGTGCAGTTCAGCTTTATCCCACAAGGTGGCGATGTCTGACACACACTGATGAAGAGCGTTTCATTCACAGTCACGCAGGCAGAAAACAAAAGAGCAGGAAGACTCATCAGCCGAGCGTGAAATGGCTCAGATTCACTGCAGAGCAAGAACTTAAAGGACAACTCCGGTGAAAAATGAACCTAGGGGTAATTAACACATGGTTACCGAGCAGATCGTTCTCTGGGAAAGCGTTTTCAGGAAAATCTAATGTAAAGAGTTTTATCTCTTAAAACAGATTAGCTTACAACGCTAGTTTATGGGGCACAGAATACGTACAATTAAATCACTAGTTATTACCACTAACAAGGCTCAAAATAGCCTCACACTACCACGGTAGCATAATAAGGGTCCTTACATGCAAACCAAAGCATTGAGAACCTTTTGAGTGTACAAACAGTTTAATAAGAAGATACTTTATAAAAACAGTACATTACGTGTATACAGACAGAAGCTATCTTGCAAAACAGTCTCAAAGTGAGCCACGAGCTGGTCGATAGGAATTAAGTTTATAATTTTTTATATTTTTAAGTTTATATTATTTTTATTTATTTATTTTCTCTGTTGCGTTCAGTGTTTTCTTCTGGAAACAACGGACCATATGAGATTCCAAGTCACAGTTCATCACTTAGCACAGCGTTCGTGGCTCGACTCGTCAAGATTTTTTAAAAGGATGTCGTTGTGGACTTTAAGTAGCGCAGACTAGGTGCTATGTCGTGTCCTAAAACCAGACTGAAATTTTTCTATAATATAATAATTTTCTAAAAAGGAGGAGGATCAGTGTAGGTGTAAAAGGTATTGTTCATTTTCTGCCTAAAGGAGGACTCTTTCTCAACAAAATATTTCAAAACGTTTTCACAGGTGGCTTCTGACACTTTTTTCAGGACATTGCAAGGTGGTTTTATTACAGACTATAGTGTGTTAAATAATGTCCTAGGGCGATTGCAGTTGGTGGAAATAATGTTTGACAGATATTGATGTTTGGCTTCTTTAACAGCCTTTTAGTAGTTAGCCAAACTGTCCTTTAGTAAAGGTGCGGGTGGTGTTGTTTTGCCAGGGTTCCAGTGAAATGCTAGTGTATTTACGCCTAAATTTACGACAGGCAGGAGGAACAGACCAGTTTGTGAGAGGTTGCAAAATCAAATATAATAAGGAGGTGGTCGAGAAAACCCTCAGAAATCCAGTGTGAACAAAACAAGATTTCACAATGAATGATAGACATGACCAGGATTATATAGTGTGAGCTAACAAGGTAATGGGGTGCAGGTGGATGTAATCAATGAGTGCTGATGAGTCCGGGATTATGGGATATGTAGTCTTTGGATTATGATGTAGGATGTATGGGAGATGTAGCCCTTGATGGAGTGACAGTCCGGGGGTGGAGTGCCCTCTGGTGGTAGTCAGGGGCACTCTCACTGGTGAATCATAACAGACAGCATACATGAATATTAAAGTCACCACAAATCAGTAGGTTCTCATAATTCGGTATGAGCTCATCATAAACTCCGAAAATATGAATAAAAGTCTCAATCAGAAATAGTTGCAATTCAAAACTGCTCACATTATTTGGTGCAATTATATGAGACAGGTGTATGAGTGCTTTAATACAGAAGCCAGACCACCACAGCGGCCAGATACTCGCGGAGTGCTGAGGAAAGAATAGTAGGGAGGGAGGAGCTCAGTGAAAGCGCCGGTGTCACCTGGTTTCAGCCAGGTCTCAGTCAGCCGAAGAAAATCCAGATAGTTTGTGGAGATGAAGTCATTCAGAATAAATGTCTTATTTGTGAGCGATCGTGTGTTTAGGAGACCCATACATACTGCTGTGTAGCTCTCAGACTGCAGAACAGCGCTGAAGCGAGCAACCGGCTTAAGCCACCGATGGGAGTATTCAGAGAGTGGCAGTAACGAAACATGCCGTAATTCGATGGTAATCTGTTCCATGAAGAGCGAGGATCATGTTTACTGAAGGAAGCCAGCTAATCTTTGAAGTTAATGAGGACTCCTCCTCTCTTTCCTCGCCTCTTGTGGCGTTTGTTGCGTGGCACTGGAAAGATAGGCCACCATAGATAGGTCAGGATAGAT
The DNA here is from genome assembly GCA_023029165.1 of Gobiocypris rarus. Classification (NCBI taxonomy): domain Eukaryota; kingdom Metazoa; phylum Chordata; class Actinopteri; order Cypriniformes; family Gobionidae; genus Gobiocypris; species Gobiocypris rarus. Next base: position 3,433,890 of record CM040910.1, on the reverse strand, counting down.
GCTAGGAGGGGTGGCATGAACGGGCAAGTTGTTCACGGAGTCCCGGATTTTTAACAGTGTCAGGCAATCATAAACCAGCAGCGACAACACATTTTGAATTACAAATAATATAGACAAAATAAACAACGAAAAACTCAGCAGAGATGGACGGCAAACTATAAACATCGGCGCCATCTTCCCAATTTTCCATCATGTTCCAACATTTCCTTGCGACGGGCCTGCAAAAGAGGATGCCGTTTTGTTTGTGCTTTGCTTATTTTAAAATAAAATGAAAATGCTGACAGTGTGGTTGATTTTTTAGTGTGACGCGCTGCGCTGACTGGCCGGTATTTTAACGCCACACTTTTCCTCAGAAGAGAAGAGTTTCTGCATCAACATGTCATGCTTTTACCAGCCTCTTCCATTGTATTCAAATTATACTGAGAGAACAACAAAGTAAAGAAGTTTTCAGACAAGAACTGAGAAGTAATTTTCTTATGCAAGGGTCCACAACTCATGTCAGCTATAATAGTTATACTATTATAGTATAGTATATAACATTTAATAGTTGTACATACATGAACTCTACTCTGTACAAACTTGACCGGCTCCATCATTGTGAATCAGTTTGAGTTATATAAACTTTAAAATAAAAGATCTTGTCCCAGTTGTTTAGGTTGGTTCGCCACCCAAGCAGTATCACATCATTGTCCCTGTTCTCTCTGTGTTTGTGTGGTTGTGTTGAGGCGTGGTCACTGATTACTGGGATCGGATCACCATCACCTGCTGCACTCATTATCCACTGCATTTATACATGTCTCTCACATACTCTTGTTGTCAGTTGTTGCAGTTGTCCTGTGGGTTCCTGTTGCTTCCCTGCGCTGCTCTGCCTGCCTTCATTCTCCTGGACATCTCTGCCCTGTTCGGACTGGACCTGTTCCCCTGCGCTGCTGAACCTTTTCTTGTCCTTAGCCGCTGTGATTTTGAGAGTAATAAATTACTGTTCTAACTGGCTATTGGCTCTTCCTGTTTTCTGTCAGAAAACGTGGACTGACCAGTCATGGATCCAGCGAGTGGCGAACTTCAGGAATGCCTCACCACGAGTAATCAACGGATGGATCGCCAGGATGAACAGGTATCCGCCACGACCCAGGTGGTGCAGGCATTAGTAGCGCAGGTGTCCGAGCTCTTGACACAGATACAACAGTTGAGTTCACCCGCTGCACCCACCCGCCATCCGTTCCCACAGCCCCATCGACATCACCACCAACCAGCAAAAGCCCCAGATGCCAATGCCTGAGCGACACGGGTGAGCCTGATCTATGCGGACCATTCTTGACTAGATGCTCTCTGTTCTTTCTCTACAACTCGTCACCTTTGCAACCGAGAGATCCAGAGTGGCGTTGGTGTTAAATTTGTTCGGGGCGTGCGGCTCTTTGGGGAATAGCAATCTGGGAAAATAACCATCCTTGTTGCTCCTCGTTCCAGGCACTCTCGGGAAGAGATGAGACGAGTGTTCGACGCGGTTGCAGGTCGCGGCGACTTCGCAGACTAAGCGGTTACATCAAGGAAAGAACACCATCTCAGACTATATGTTCAGGACTTTGGCACGCAGAGTGCAAATGAAGCGAGAAGGCACAGTGGGATCGATTCCTGCATGGGCTGGCTGATCGTGTCCAACTAGAGATATATGCGTTAGAGCTGCCTACCAGTTTTAATGACTTGATGGATCTAGCTCTGTAATTGGACTCGAGACTAGAACAACGTGATCAACACTCCCGCTCCAGAGGACCTCCTCGACAGAGACACGGTCAGCCCAGCCAACGATCCCAAGCCCATGCAGCTGGGCAGAGCTCGACTTTCCCTGGAGAGCTGGGGGACTGTGTCTCTATAGTGGCGCAGCGGGGCATTTCCTCAACCGCTGTCTGGCAAAAGATCAAGCCCGACAGTAGAGCGGAGGCTACTGTCGGGTGGAGCGTTGTTGGGGAAATCCTCGTCCGTGACTCTCCTTCGGGAAGACTGCAATGGGCACAAGGTTCATACAACTGCCAGGCCCTTGTGGATTCGGAGCGGAGGGTAAATTTATGGACAATTCCTGGCCATTCACCTCCACATTTCCATCACTCCCTTCATAACTCGATTGCTGTCCACACTCTCAATGGACAGACACTTCCCACCATCACACACACTACTGACCCCATCACCTTTTATTTTTATTTTTTTTTAAGTTTATTTACATAGCACATTTCATACACAATGGCAATTCAAAGTGCTTTAAATAAGAAATAAGAATACGATGTGTAAGAATTAAACATGAAAACAAGGATAATTAAAACAGTTGTAAAGAGAATTTAAAAAATTTAAATAAAATGGTGATAAATAGATCCCTATCTGCCTGATTCCCTAAATTCGGTCACCCCTATCTGAGATGGAAGAGATGTCTCCTGGACCTTACAAGTCGGTCCAGGACGGTCTCCAGTAGGGGACACTACCTATGCCCCGCAGGGCCTCCCCTTTCTTGAGTCCACCTTGACTGTATCCGGCAGCCACACAGACTATTGAATTTCTCATCACTGACACTCCCTTGGTTCATATCGTCCTTGGTCATCCCTGGTTGATCAAGCACAACCTCAGGGATGACTGGGAACACAATTCTTTCTCTGCCTGGAGTAATCAGTGTTATGTCTCTTGTCTTGTGTCTGCCCGTTCATCTGTGACTAGTTCTGTGTTGCAGGAGAAGACGGAATTTGTCTATGGAGTCTTAGGAGGAGTACCTGAGGAGTACCTTGACCTGAAGGAAGTGTTCAGTAAGTCACAGGCTGCTTCTCTTACTCCGCATCATCCCTATGACTGTGCTATAGATCTTATGCCAGGTTTGTCTCCGCCTAAGGGCAAGTAATACTTTCTAATCCAGAAAGGGAGGCCATGGAGAAATATATTTCCATCATGACAACTGGGATTATGGGAGTTCTCATAATTTGCGTCGTGCTGATAGCGGCTAGGATACCGTATAAATAAAGCCACGTAAATGAGGAAGTTCATCTGGTTGGTTGGTGTTGTAGAACTGAAAGAACCAATCAGCGATTAATAGTTTCATGACTGAACTTTTTATTTCTTATATTTCTTATATTATAACTCTCGGAGAAGCATTTTGTTAGCATAGAGCATGGAATGCAGATAGGCTTGATTTTGGCGTTTTTCCGGGATTGCAGATAGCATGACAAAACACAGAATTAATTATGGATAATAAAATATGCGACCCTTTGTTGAATTAGTCGGTTTTTGAGTGCTTTAAGAGTAAAGAGAAATGTTTTTTGAAAAAGGTGATGTCGGCCATAGTAAGATCTATATCAGGATTAAATGATAAAGATTTGCATGTGAATTCCCCCGCACCTTAAAAAACTGCCTTTCTGAGACGGTGAAGCATTTTAAGCAAAAAAGTTAGAGTAATAGGTGACCGTTTGTCTTTGGCTGCTGGAGAAGTCTTACGATACCGTTCGATAGCAGACGAATAGCGAGATGTTTGAAGAGGCTTGGTGCATTGGGGTCCATGCAATGAAGATGGAACGGAATCACTGCCAGTGTAGCTTTGATGGAAGGGTGTTGTAATTTGCGGGAATTAACACAGTAGACCATGAAGGCGGCTAGCACCTTAAAATTTATTGGAAAAGGTGAGAATGCGAAAGTGGCACAAAACAGAGAAAGATTCGACAGAGTCGTAAGATTTCAGGGTGGATTTAGCCATTCCCTTTCGCTCTTTTTTTTAATATATATTTTTTTTGATTCAAACAGCATTTTATTAGTATAGAGCAAGGAATGTACATAGGCTTGATTTTGGACTAGGATATGTGTAGTATGGCCGTTTTGGCCGGATAGTATGACACTGGCCATTTCTGGCCAGATGGTAGGGTGTAGTATGTGATTTTTCAATGCCATAAAACCCACAGAGTTGTTTCATAAGAGCCGACTCAAAATTCCCGGCCCTGGTCAGAATGGATACGACCTGGGACCCCAAACCTGAAAAATAATTTTGTGACCAAAGCTTGTACTACTGTCTCATCCCTAGGGTTGGGTACCGAAAGGCACCGGTACCTTTATAATTGGTATGTACCGGACCGAATCAGAAGGCAGATTTCGGTGCTGCTCTAGCCTGGCATGGCCATACTCAATTCTAGTCAGAATATGAGTCTGGTACTGCTCCATTGAGCTTTGATTATGGAGCGTGTTTCAACCGAGCCAGGAAAGACCTCAATTGGATAGACCCACAACCAATCAGAGCAACGGAGCGACGCGTAACTTTAGTTGTCAAATGTTAACAGAACTCAACTGCACTGTTGTCAAGTCTGTGTTTTTCTCCATGTCCGCGGGTTGAAGCGACCCCAATTATGTGATTATATAAACCCAGGAATGCGAATTTTAGCAGGCAACCTTGCCAAAAGAACATATTTTTCCAACCAAACGCCATTTTCTTCCGGAGAACCCCCCGGAAAGTTGTTTTGGGCTATGGTTTTGAGTAGCAATTGCGCGACATTGCAAAAAAACGTGGCAACCCTGTCTGCGGCGCTGGATTAAAGTAACGTTACAAGAAAAAGATGAGTGTAAACGATCTTTGCCAGTATTGTAATAAAAGAATTTAAGGATACACAGAGTACTTACCAACACGATCATCGTTTCTGAGAGAAATAGTGAAGGTGAATGCATATACGAACAAGTTCTCCGTTTAGGATAAGAGCAAATTCAACCCAAAGCGCCTTTGATGACATGGATGATTACGTTACTGTTGATCATCTGTCCATCATCGTCTAAAGCCCGCCCTGACAATTTCATTGGTCCGAACAGTTTCTGTACGGATAATAACTCCTCTATGGAGCGATTCCGAATTTTGTGGGCGGGGCAAAAGTCGACTGGCATCCAGGCTAGTGCCGCTCACTTAAGTTCAAACGCTGCTGTGTCTTTGCTGGCGCCGAGCCAGAAACAGTCGCTCAGCACTCGTCACATTGACTCCCATATCACAACTATTCAGTGTTTTCAACCACATCGTGTTTATTTGAGGTTTCAGACACTAGCAAAGTACTAGCAAAAAACACACACTGATGTCTATGGAAGCGGCAATAACAGTCCTTTCATACAGTTACTATTTGAATATGTGTTTTATTCATATCAGATACACATTATATAAGTTACTATATAGTTTACTCTATTCTTCTCCTAGTTCAGCGGTCACTTTCTTTCATGTATTTTGTGAGACGACGATGACTTTACGTGATGTAAATGTGCTACTTTGCTATTACGTGCGCTATTTTGGTTGCTGTGTGTCATGTGAGAAGCACGACGCGTCGCCATGGAAATGATTAGGCGATGCGTTCTAAAATATTTAGCTAGAGAATATAGTCATATTTCTGCAAAATAATGCTGTACCTTGTTGGTCTGTATGATACTAAGAATAGACTACTGCTGTTATTAGTACTGTAACTGTTATTTAGTGTTAAATCAAGCTTATTGTAGTTGTGTTAGATGGCAGGTTTAACTGTGAATTTGTTAAGTAAATTGTGTTTTGTATATATTTATATATTTGAGCATACTTTAAACTTTTAATAAGTTGTTCACATTTTTTTTTTAAATCAATAAAAATACATTCTTTAACGTCATCCACCGTTGTTTTGCGGCTCTTTTTTCCTTAAAATACTGGTTAAGGCACCGCTTAGGCACGGTATCGTTTAAAAATACTGGTTTGGCACCGGTATTGTAAAAACCCAAAGCGATACCCAACCCTACTCAGCACGCTGATCTCTAGTCGGACAGCCAGTGTATACTTACTGAACACATCTGTCAACACTAAAACAGTCTCATGTCCAGAACAAGAAGGTTCAAGCATCGTAAAGTCAATAGCCAAGTTCTCATTTGGCTTAGAAGCTAAGACGTGACCCATAAAGCCCGGGCAAGTGGTTGGTTGTCTTTAGCAAGCTGGCAACGTTCACATTCCCAACACCATTGCGCCACTTCTGCCGACATCCCTGGACAATAACACAGCTGACGTACTAGTTCTGTAGTGTGTTCAACACTCTTGTGTCCATATTATTGATGCAACTGAGTCAATATGTCACGTTATAAAGCCATTGGCAAAATCAACTGTAATGCCTCCTCACCTCCATCTGGGCGTGACACACGGCGATAAGAACCCCATCCTTTTTCCAAGAAACGGTCCCACTGACGGAGCAAAGTCAAAACAGACTTGGAAAGCCCTTTGTGCTCCTCAAAACTGGGATAAGACGCCTGTACCCAAAATACCAAAAGCCTCTGAATATCAGGATCTGCCCCTGCAGTAGACTTTAGTCCTCAACTGAGACACTGGGCAAATGCTATAACCACTGCTTGACTAACATGCAATTCCGGTTCTGCCTAACTCATCACTACTGGAACACAGGTCCCAGACAAGAAACTCTCCTGTGTCTCCTGGCAAAACTGGTGCTGTCTAGACAGAGCATCCGCATTCGGTTGCTCCTTCCAGAGTGATACCAGACCTCAAAATTGAAGGAGGCCAACTGAGCAGCCCAATGTTGTTCGGTGGCTCCCAGTTTAGCAGATGTCAGGTGGCTAAGGGATTGTTGTCTGTATAGACAATGCACTTCTGACCCAGCAAGTACTCCCAAAACTTCTCGTCATGGCCCACTTGAGCGCTACAAACTCCAATTTCATTGAACTGTAGTTGGTCATGTTGCGCTCAGTGGGCTTTAGACCACTGCTGGCATACGCAATAGGGCGCACCTTGCCTCCTTGATCCTGCGAGAGGACTGCACCAAGCCCGCTATGGCTAGCATCCACCTCGAGGATAAAGGGCCGGGAGAAGTCTGCATAAGCCAAAACTGTGGCGGTTGAAAGCCTATTCTTCAATCCTCAAAGCTCACCTGACACTGCTCTGTCCAATCCGCTGTGAACCCTAGAGAGGTTCACTTTCTGGGTCCCAAACCAGCACACGCCGCAACCAGCTTATGCTAGGAACCAGCCAATTTGGCAAACCCTCCACAAAGCGGCAATAATAGCTGGTGAAACCAAGAAATGAATACAGCTCTGCCACATTGGATGGATGTCGCCAATCAGCCACGACCTCAATCTTTGCGAGATCCGTGGATACCCCCTCAGCTGATATAACAAGACCCAGATACTTCTCTTCTCTTTGGAAAAACGCACACTTGCTTGACTTAACCTTGAGTCCCTCACGTTCTAACCGACTCAGGACTACCTCTAGGCGCTTCAGATGTTGAGCTACTGAGGCAGAAAATACTACCACTTAATCCAGGTATAAAAGTAAGGATTGACACTCTTGGTCCCTGAATAGCCACTCCATTAACCTCTGAAAGGTGCCTGGGGCATTGCACAGGCCAAAGGGCATACGGTTCTATTCAGAAAGGCTTACAAAAAGCGGTCTTAAAAAGATATTTCTCTGTGACTGGAACTTGATTATACCCACTGGCCAAATCAAGCATCGAAAACCAACAAGCACCAGTCAGGGACTCATCAATTCGAGGCAAGGGAAACGCATTATCTAGTTTTGGCATTAAGTTGACAGTAGTCAACGCACATACGTAGACTACCGTCTTTCTTTTTAACCAGCACGATGATGGACTACAGCTTTCGCGAATGATCTCAGTTTCAAGTAACTGGTTTATATGGGCCTTCACTACCTCATACTCTGATGGAGGTATCCGACGGAAATGCTGCCAAATGGGAGTCTCATCTACCAAGGGAATATCATGGGAAATTAAATTTGTACAACCTATATCTCTCTCCTGGGTAGAAAACACTGATTGAAACTTATAAAGTAAGGCCCATAACTGACTCTGCTCCACCTCTGATAAACCTGACAGGTCCACTGTTTCAACCTGCTCCTGTACGGTAGATCCCACTACTGCATTCTGAGTGCCCCGAACATCCAGAACTGGCAAACTCACCACGTAAACACTACTCAATGTGCCAATCATGGAACGAGGATAAAGCATAACATCAGTCACACCAACATTCACCACAGGTATATAGACAGTCCCTTGACTAACCTGAACTACCGTTGGGGAGGCCAGCAACCCTGCAGGCAAACCTGACTCAGGAGGCTCAAAAAGGACAGCTCGCCATGAATAGAGTATTCATTGGAACAAGTTGCCGGAACAAACTTAAATATGCCCCCTGGAATGCGATAAGGCCTACGGCCCTGAACCTGAACCTTACCAATACAATTTACACTTGCTACAGTGTTAACATCACAACAATATATGTGTGCCTGAGATATAAAACGTGGAGCTGTTTACACGTCTGGCAAATCAAAGAGGGCAGGGCCATACTGACCAAAAATCTCCTGGTAACATCGTTTCAGAACATTCATTCTGAGAACCTCCGGGAATCTGAGCACACAAGCCACCAGGAAGGTCTTTGACAACAAGGACCCCACAATTTGGAACAATTTGGCCAGTGCTCAATATCCTGTTCCATATAACCAAGGTAAGGAATGGACAAACTATTGGCAGCACGAAGCTGTAGCCATTGACATAACCATAACCTAGCTCAAAATGCTGTCGAAAACAGCTCTCCGTAATGGTAGAGACCATTGAGCCTGTATCAACCAAACAGGGCACCAGCCCTTCACCTATAGACACAACAAGATTAGGACAGGAGGACATTAAACGAGACGCAGGGACAGAACCTTTTTACAAAACAGAGCCGATAGAATCCCCAACCGAGCTGTGGCTCTGCAGCCCGGTGGGAACTAGCTTTCCTATTGTGTGGAAGTGGACGACTGCTTACCCACAGTGAATATTGCACTAGGATTTGGAGTGGGCTGAGGAACCCGCTCCCCATCGCACTCTCATGCAAAATGACCTGGCCTTTGGCACCTTCTGCAAATTATGACCCGTTATTTAGTGACTCGATTACTCACTTCTGGCCCTTGCAATCGTGCGAAGCTTTGTGTAAGCTGATTTAATTGCTCCTTCTGTACTTTCAGCATTTCTTGCAACTCACCCAATTCACCCAATTCAAACACCGTACTGAATTCCATGCGCCATCGGGACAGAGACAATTCTGGCTCTTACACCCCCTGGCATCCCTTCATGGTCCCAACGAAGGGCTTCGCTCCGCATGTCTAATAAATTGGAATTGGGCTGTCGGCGCACCAGCTCTTTAAGTTCTCGTCTCAAAGAACCATCATTCATGAGTTCGACAAATTGGTCACGCAATACCGTTTCAAAGTTTATCATGGCATTTGGTGACTGTTGCTTAACCTTCTCTAGGAGGCTCATCAAGGCGAGAGAAAACTGTCATTGTTTCCCCCTCTTACTGCTTCCTGGAAAAGAAAGATTCCTGCAAGGCTATATATACAATGAGTATCCGTACAACTCGCGCAGTGCTTTAATAATTTTCTCAGGATCACCACGCTCCTCGTCCGAACGATATCGTATCTCTTCTCACGCCTCCCCCTCTAAATGGTCAAAAAGAAAGAAGGGCTGATCCACGGGGGATAAATAACGGGCTCTCATACACACCTCAGCTTCCTCAACCCATTCATTAATACTTACCCCAGACCTCCCACTAAATTTTGGGCACCTCCTATCTCTAGGCACAAATACAAACCTATCAATTACTGGAGTATTAGTACCAGTCAGTGGTGGAAGAATGGAGGGATTGACTGTTGCAGGTCCAGTGACACTAGCCCCCTGCAACTCAGACACCCCTTCATGTCGCAATTTCTCATTGTCCGCTCTAAGTTGAGCAACAAGCTCTCTAAATTACTGTAATTCTCCCTCCATTATCAAAGATACCCCTTCTTTTATACTCCACTCCAAAGAGTATCACCAATGGGAGTCAAACCAGAAACGGCAGTCTCCGGAGCAAACGTTGCTGCTTTGTTCCTTAGGGGCAAGAGAGAGAAAAAAAACAAAAAACAACACCACATCACAAAATCACATACATCAACAACAACCTTCTAGGAACCTCCAACAAGAGCAGTGGCGCCTCCAGCTAAACCTCTTAGGCCGAGCCAATGCCAGCCGACTTTAAAGGGGTCACGGAGCAGGACATTTGAACTCAGAATACACGTGCGAGAAATAAGACCAAGCAAGTATTCTTATTTCTACAATCCTAGCTTCTTGCTATTGAAAATGCAGTGCTACCTCCGTTTTTAGGAATAAAGATTCCTTCCGTTGCAGCTCTGTGAGCAGGCAAGTGAACGCTGTTATCCTCTCTCTTTCTCTCTCTCTCTTTCTCTCTCTCTCTCTCTCTCTCTCTCCTCTCATCATATCTACAAAAAGAACACTGCAAATAATGCCCAGAAATAGTGACACATCAATAAATGGCAACCCGTATTGAAGTGAAGCCTGTGCAACCCAGCACCAGCCCACTCCCAAGGAACACCCAGCTCCTGCAAAACACACAAAAAAAGGAATCACATTAGAAGACAAAACAAAACTATCAAAATCAAGATAATGAGCAGATATACGCAAAACCAAGGAAACCTACAATACTCACATAAACAGAACATATTTACAAAACAGAAATACCAATTAAGGAAAACAAAAAAATGTATACTCTCACAACAGCAAGGATCACAAACTCAGCACTGACCACGGCTCAAGATTGCAATATAACCAAGCTCACTGATACCGCATAGCGGTAAGCACTCCAATAGTGACTGTTAACAAAACAGTCAAAAATCACAAAGGAACTGAGAGTTGGTGACAGTAATACAAAAAAATTAAATGTATAAAATGAAGAAACAAATTAACCCAAACAAAATAAAGACCACATAAAAAAATATATATATCTGGCCCACTTAGCCACTGGACCAGGAGTGTCGATGACCCAAAGCAGCAGTGCGGCCCAGAGCGCGGATTGGACAGAGAAAAAAGGCGCAATGCAATGCCTCAACGAGGACCCTAAACATTTATTACACTTTCAACTTAAAGCATACACGATTTACAAGGGAGAAACAAGCTACTCACCTTATAATTACAGGACGTGACACTCAACCACACACACACCCACAACAAAGTCATATTGTAGCTCTTTTAGTTTAGTCTTTTAGCTCTTTTAACCTGTCTGCTGTGCTGCCCTGATGCACAGGTGGGCACCCTGTAAACACACCACGCTAAAACGCATAACTATAGGCAGCTCAAACCAAACTTCCCACAACACCGAATGTACCACATTAAAACTTACCTGAGGGTAAGCAGTACACCACGCACAAACACAAAGCCCTGGCGGACCAACGTCACACTAAAGTAGAGATCGCATGATATCAGTGCACGGCATTCAAATCCAACAACAAAGCTACATTGCTACCAACTCTGCAATCCACAACAGTGAAAGTAAAAGGAGCGGGCTTTCAACCAAGACGCACCACAGGGGGCATGAACAACAAACTTATATACGAAAGCAGAGCGGTACCTAATTGGCCACGCATTAATGATGGTGACGTTTCAAACACGTCACAAACATCACTTCATTTGGTGTAAATAATGCCATGTAAATGAGGACGTACCTCTGGTTGGTTGGTGTCATAAAACTGAAAGAACCAATCAGCGATTAATAGTTTCATGACTGAACTTTATATTTCTGATTCTCTAGCTTTATATATTATATTTCTTTCTCTTCTCCAGCGGGCGGATTCTTTTGTGGGTAAGAAGGACGGTTCTCATACCATGTATTGATTATCGAGGTCTGAACAACATCATGATAAAGAATATGTATCCTTTGCCATTGATGTCTTCAGCCTTCGAGAGGTTGCAGGAGCGTCAATATTCACAAAAGTGGATTTACTGGAATGCTTATCATTTGGTGCGCATTAGGGAGGGGATAAGTGGAAGACTGCGTTTAACACCCCAGGGGCGTTTTGAATATATGGTCATGCCGTTCTGGCTGTCTAACTCCCCTGCTGTCTTCCCATCATTAGTTAATGACGTGCTGGGAGATATGGTAGATCAGTTCATTTATGTCTACCTGGATGACATATTGATTTTTTCTTCCTCTCTCCAGGAGATGTTCAGCATGTCAGACGAGTGCTCCAGAGGTTGCTAGAGAATGGGCTTTTTTGTCAAGGCGGAGAAATGCCCTTTTCATGCACAGTCTGTTCCGTTCTAGGTTAGATCATCTCATCCGAGGAATGCACATGGATCCCGGGACAAGGTAAAGGCTGTGGTGGATTGGCCAAATCCAGATTCCCGTAAGGCCCTACAGATGTTAAATTTGTTAAATAATTGGTTATTTGGCAAACAAAAGAATAAACAACAGTTTTTAAAAATTATTTTCCTTGAAACTAACTAGTAATGTATCTGCCATTGCATTTATCGGCTCAGACTACAGATTACGGTGGGCTATTTGAAGAAGCAATACCGAGATCAATCACTATGATGTGGTGCAGACGCATGGAACATTTAAGCCCTATTCTGACGCTGATTGTTTCTCACGTGGACGTCCGTAAAAATAAATGTGCAGCCACCTCAGTGATAAACTCGTATGCGTTCGGATGGGGATTTATTCCCGGCGGAGGAGTGAGTTCTGTGATCCTGGGAACCTGCTCACGTGCTCAATAACATGATCCTGCTGTAAATAATATATCATATGATTGGTATAATAAGAATAAATGCATATTCAATGTAATAATAGAAAATAATATCCCACTTATTTAAATCTGTTTAAAAATAGGAAGATATATAGGTGCACATTATTGTTAAAATGGTTTTCTGTCTTGTGTTTTATCTCAGATTAAAGGATGTGATTTTATTCCACATGGAAATGAGCAGAAATAAGTGAATTCAGCCTCTGATTGACATGAGGTGAACATAATACCAAACGGGTCACAGGGAAACGGGTAGACGAGATATAACAACGATCCGACAAGGACTGACAAACACAAGGAGTATATAAAGGGAGAAATCAAGCTGGGAATGAGAGAACACAGGTGGGGCAAATTAAACCAATAACGAGATAATAAGGGGGTGGGATCTAACAATGAGAGAGCACATGGCCTAACATGACAAAACACCACATGTGCAACACGAGACAGGACAGGCATGTGACATTACCCACTCCCTACGGAGTGGCTACCAGACGCTCCATCAGCCAAAGGCGGGACGGGAGGGACAGACCAGGGCGGGACGGGAGGGACAGACCAGGGCGGACGGGAGGACAGACCAGGGCGGGACGGGCGGGCGGGGCGGGGCGGGGGGGCGGGAGGGACAGACCAGGGCAGGGCGGGATGGGGGAAACAGACAATGAAGGGGAAAACAAGGGAGGGAAGGGGAAAACAAGGGAGGGACGGGAAAACAAAAAGTTCAGGAGGCCGAGGCCTCCCGCAGAGTTCAGGCGGCCGGGCGGCCAGCAGAGATCAGGCGGCGGCCAGCAGAGATCAGGCGTCGGGTCGGCCAGCAGAGATCAGGCGCCGGGTCGGCCAGCAGAGTTTAGGCGGCCGTGTCGGCCAGCAGAGATCAGGCGTCGGGTCGGCCAGCAGAGATCAGGCGCCCGGGGCGCCCGGGCCAGCAGAGTTCAGCCGGCGGGTCGGCCGGCAGAGATCAGCGTCGGGTTAATGCCAGCAGATCAGGCGTCCGGTTGGCCAGCAGAACTGATCAGGCGTCAGCGCCAGCAGAGACGCCGGCTGATCCAGCTTTATATATTATAGCTTTCCGGCCGGCCAGCAGAGATCAGCGTCGGCCGGCCAGCAGAGATCAGGCGGCCGGGTCGGCCAGCAGAGTTTAGGCGGCCGTGTCGCCAGCAGAGATCAGGCGTCGGGTCGGCCAGCAGAGATCAGGCGCATTAGGGAGGGCGGCCAGCAGAGATCAGCGGCGTTTTGAATATATGGCCAGCAGAGATCAGGCGTCCGGTCGGCCAGCAGAGATCAGGCGTCGTGCTGGCCAGCAGAGATCAGTTCATTTATGTCTACCGGCCAGCAGAGATCAGGCGTTCCCGGGCGCCCAGGAGATGCCAGCAGAGATCAGGCGAGTGCCGAGGTTGCCAGCAGAATGGGCTTTTTGTCAAGCGGCCGTGAAATCGGCCAGCAGAGATCAGGTTCGTCCAGGTTCATCTCAGCAGAGATCAGGCGATCCCGGGCAAGGCCAGCTGTGGTGGATTGGCCAAATCCAGATTACTGTAAGGCCAGCAGAGATCAGGCGGCAAACAAAGAATAAACAACAGTTTTTAAAAATTATTTTCCTTGAAACAGCAGAGATCTGCCATTGCCCGGCCAGCAGAGACGGTGGGCTAGCAGCAATCAGATCAATCACTATGATGTGGTGGCCAGCAGAGATTTAAGCCCGTCGGCCAGCAGAGATCAGGCGTCCGGTCGGCCAGCAGAATAAATGTGCAGCCACCCAGTGATAAACTCGGCCGTGGGGGCCAGCAGAGTGAGTTCTGTGATCCTGAGAACCTCGCCAGCAGAGCTTAGGCGCCGTGTCGGTATAATAAGAATAAATGCATATTCAATGTCGGCCCAGCTTATTTAAGATCTGTTTAAAAATAGGAAGATATATAGAGCACATTATAGTTAAGCAGAGCAGAGTCCAGCAGAGTTTAGGCGGCCGTGTCGGCCAGCAGAGATCAGGCGGCCGTGTCGGCCAGCAGAGTTTAGGCGGCCGGGTCGGCCAGCAGAGATCAGGCGCCGGGTTGGCCAGCAGAGATCAGGCGCCGGGTTGGCCAGCAGAGTTTAGGCGGCCGTGTCGCCAGCAGAGATCAGGCGGCCGGGCGGCCAGCAGAGATTTAGGCGGCCGGGTCGGCCAGCAGAGATCAGGCGGCCGGGCGGCCAGCAGAGATCAGGCGGCCGGGTCGGCCAGCAGAGATCAGGCGGCCGGGCAGCCAGCAGAGTTTAGGCGGCCGTGTCGCAGCAGAGATCAGGCGCCAGCAGAGTTCAGACGCCACGGGCAGAGCAGGGCGCCGGGCGCGCGGAAGAGCAGGACGCCGGGCGGCACATCCGCACAGAGTCTGCCGGCACTGAGACCACCGGTACACAATCCACCGGCACTGGGACCACCGGCACTGGGACCACCGTCGCAGAGACCACCGGCACAGAGACTACTGGAATACGATCCACCGGCACAGGGACCACCGGAACTGGGATCTGCGAAACAAGCTCCTCCTCGAAACAGTAAGCTCCTCCTCTGCTTACGGAACCACGGGACAGGATCCACCGGAACAGGATCCACTGGAATGGGGATCATCGGAATACGATCCACCGGAACTGGGACCACGGAACACGGACCCACGGAGCTCTCGAATCTGGGGTCCTAGGAGGAAGGAGTCCAGCCGGTCCACAAACTCCCAAAAGTCCGGGTCCCCATCCTGTCGATCTCTGTGGGACTGAGAGGCATGTCCAGGCAGAGGTTGAAGACCTCTCTGCCTCATTTAGTTACAGGTGATTCCTCTGAGGAATTGGCAGGCAAACTCTCTTACACCCGCCCCTGTTGACGGATGTACCTCAAGTTTACCTGCCGCATCACCTGTACCTGTCTGTTCAGCTCCATATCCGGGCATAAGGTGGTCGGATCGTTCTGTCACTTTAACACAAAAGCCAAACGGGTGCGAGGACTCAAGTGCAAGAAAAGGATTTAATTATAAAATAACACATAAACACAAACCAAAATCCCACAATGGGGCAAAACACATAACCAAAAGAACTGAAGACATACCAAACGGGTCACAGGGAAACGGGAGACATGTAGACATAACAACGATCCGACAAGGACTGACAAACACAAGGAAGTATATAAAGGGAGAAATCAAGCTGGGAATGAGGGAACACAGGTGGGGCAAATTAAACCAATAACGAGATAACAAGGGGTGGGATCAACAATGACAGAGCACATGGCCTAACATGACAAAACACCACATGTGCAACACGAGACAGGACAGGCATGTGACAATATTATGATAAACTAAATTAGTGCATAATTCAGCAGCAAAAGTTACTCTAGAAAAATTATGAGTGCACAATAATTGTATAAAATCTAAACATTTAGTGTGGAACAAATAAAAGTGAATAAGTGTAGCAATAAATCTGGTATTATGTGATTTCTACTGTCATTGTACTTTCCTCCTGAAGTGAAATTGACTTTTTATTTTGCATTTCATGAACAAAAGAGCAAAGAAATAGACACACATTCTCTCATAAACATCTACATACACACGAACAGAAGGCACACATCAGAGATAATGAGACCGAACAATATTAGTGAGTATATTATATCAGCTTCAAGCTCATCTCTTACTCAACCATACTGGCTCTAACAGAAGCTCAGCTATAGTATTAATGTAATAATGAAGAGAAACAGTCTTTAACATCTCAGTGTTTATGATTCATCATGAGCTCAAAGCATTATGGGTAGAATCTCTCTACAGTCTAATTCTGATTCATCAACACAGTTTCACTGATGATCCAGGATAATAAAGCCTAAACCCAGGATAGAGTGTGTGAGTGAATGTGGTCTGGACTGTGTGGATGAGGCTCATTGTGTCAGAGACGCTGTAGAAGGACAGAGTTCCTGCACTGGGATCCACATACACTCCTATTCTACGACCGATGGGCTTTACAGGGATTTCAGTCTTTATGTTATTGTGTCTGAATGTGTATCTGGAGGGATAGCAGATCAAACTCCAGGACTGATCATTACCTCCAAACAAACATTCATTACACGATCCCTTCCTGCTGATGCTCTTATATGACACTGATATAAACACACCTTTACCACTCCACTCAACCTCCCAGTAACAGCGTCCACACACACTCTCACACAACACCTGAGGATTATATCCATCAAATCTGTCTGGATGATCAGGATACGACTGAGGCTTTGGGAAAGTGCCAGTAATCTCTCTGTTGCTCTCAGACAGACGGAGGCGTTCATTCATTGTGTTCGGATCCAGAGTCAGCGGACGGGAATCTGACGGAGATAAAACACATCAGAATCAGGAATTATGAATCTGTCTGATCTTTAAATGGAGCTGAACTCTTCATGTTCAATATATCAGCAGTGTCTCAGTACAGTTTACCAGAGATCCTGTGCAAATCATCATTCACAAGATCAACTCTAAAACTCTTCTGTCATGTTTGCTTTCTCCTTCTCCAGGAAGAACATGAACACACTCAGTGAGTTTTTCTGCTTGTTTTCTCAGGGACTTACATTGTAGGAAGTCGTTCCTGGTCCTGGGAACAATGACTGTGAAATCAACAGACATGAAGAGTGTGATTATCATGTCAAGAGAAGATGATCCCTGCATCCGTTCCTAAGACATTTCTAATATGATCTTCTACATGATATGAGAGATGATGAGGATGATTTCTGAGAGCAGATGAATCTCCAGGACTTTACCTCTGTCAGAGATCTTCTTCAGCTCCTCTTTGCAGAAATCCTCCAGTTTGTCTCTCAGCTGAAGGACAGATCCTCTCACGTCATTAAAAGAGGAGAGAGAACTGAAGGGATCGTCATTGACGTCTGTAGATTCAGGAGGAGCTGAGAGAGACTGGAAACTCTACAGTAAACAGAAATCAAAGCTCATCACCTCCACACTTCAGCCAATAACCTGCACTACTGTCAGATCTGAGCGGCTCTTGATGATCTTTAGTGACTCTCCTATTTGCTCAAATTGCAAAATAAAAACTCCACAATAGTGATTTCATAACTTTAAGAAAGAGGGAAAAAATAGAGTGAGATTTATAACAGCCTTCAAGATAAACAAGAAATATGTTAATTATCACCATCACTCCCATAGACGCTGTATTAGAGACTGTGGCGGAGGGGGCGTGGCCCCGCGGAGTCTGCAGCGGGAGAGAGAGAACCGAGCCGAGCAGGGAGTAAGTAGGTCAAGTGCAGACGAGAAACACCTGTGTCTGATTGCAGTAATTGGCGTGGAGAGACTGCATTTAAGCAGCAGCAGACTGGGGAGAGGGAGCGAGAGACCTGGACTGGGACTGCACACCACTGCCTGCTGTCTGAGAGAGGAGCTGAATCCGAGTGCAACTTTGATAGTGTTTTGAGTATTTGTGTGATGAACACCCTCGAGCGTACTTTATGTTTGAACGAGTTCTGAGTAATAAAGATTGCAGTCCCAGCCACGCCGACCCCGTCTTCTTCCTTCCACACCCACACAACAAAGTAGAACCGAACCACAGAGACACCCTCACAGCAGCGGTAACTTGTTTTTTTGTAACTTGATGCAAAAGTAATAATATACAAAGTATTAGTGTTATATTTGTACATACGTTTAAAAAAAATGAAAATACAAAAAAGTTAGCCAAAAATCCATCCAGTGATAAGTTTTCCCCTGTCTCAAATCGAGCCATCTGGCGTGTGATGTCACACACGACCCTCCCACGATTGTTGATTGACAGCAGCGTTTCAGCGCAGACCCGCCCTGAGCAAGCTGTCATCAGTCCACCAGTGTTCATCCGCTGGAGCAGAACGCCGTTTCAGCGATTGTGCTGTTCTGTTCTTGGGTGTAATAACGAACACAGCCGTCATTCTGATGTTGAACTATTTCAGAGGCTCCTGGGGCATATGGCATCGGCAGCCGCGGTAACGCCGCTTGGATTGCTTCATATGAGACCGCTTCAGCACTGGCTTCGCGATCGAGTCCCAAAATGGGCATGGCAGACAGGCACGCTCCGGGTCCAAGTGACACAAGCCTGCCTTCAAACCTTCACCCCGTGGTCGAACCTCAGTTTTCTATGGGCCGGAGTGCCCTTAGAACGAGTTTCCAGACATGTGGTTGTGTCAACAGATGCATCCGCCACGGGCTGGGGGGCCATGTGCAATGGACATGTGGCGCGGGCTCCTGGACAGGACCCCAGTGCCTCCTGCATGTCAATTCCCTCGAGTTGCTGGCAGTACGGTTCGCCCTGCACCGCTTCCGAGCGCTGCTCAAGGGTCAACATGTGCTAGTCAGGACAGACAACACGGCCACAGTAACGTACATCAACCACCAGGGGGGTCTACGCTCCCGCCGGATGTCTCAACTTGCCCGCCATCATGTTCTATGGAGTCAGAAGCATCTGAGGTCCCTTCATGCTGTCCATATCCCGGGAGATCTGAACCGTGCAGCCGAGGCTCTCACGGTGTCAGCCACTCCTGGGGAATGGCGACTCCATCCCCAGATGGTCCAGCTGATTTGGGAACAGTTCGGCGACGCGCAGGTAGATCTGTTTGCCTCCCACAAATCTTCCCACTGCCGCCTGTTCTATTCCCTGACCGAGGGCACGCTCGGCACGGATGCTCTGGCGCACAGCTGGCCGCGGAGCCTACGCAAATATGCGTTTCCCCCAGTGAGCCTTCTCGCACAGCTACTGTGCAAGATCAGGGAGGACAAGGAGCAGGTCCTTCTGGTCGCCCCGTATTGGCAGGGCCGGACCTGGTTCCCGGAACTCTAACTCCTTGCGAAGGCTGAAGGCTGTCTCCTTCCACCCTTAAAGTATACGTGGTCGCTATATCTGCCCACCACGAAAAAAAGGTAAAAAGGTAGGTCAGCACGACCTGATCCTCAGGTTCCTGAGGGGAGCAAGGAGACTAAATCCTCCTCGTGCTCCTCTTGTGCCCTCTTGGGACCTCTCAGTTGTTTTAGATGCTCTGCAGAGGCCTCCCTTCAAGCCATTGCAGTCAGTGGAGCTTAAGTTCCTGTCTATGAAGATGGCACTCCTGATCGCTTTGGCCTCAATCAAGAGGGTAGGGAACCTGCAGGCATTTTCGGTTGACGAAGCATGCCTGGAATTCGGGCCGGCTTACTCTCACGTGATCCTGAGACCCGGCCTGGATATGTGCCCAAGGTTCCCACCACTCCGTTCAGAGACCAGGTGGTGAACCTGCAGGCGCTGCCCGTGGAGGAGGCAGACCCAGCCTTGGCACTGCTCTGTCCAGTACGAGCCCTCCGTGCTTACGTAGACAGAACGCAGTGTTTCAGGACCTCAGACCAGCTCTTTGTCTGTTATGGTGGGAAGCTGAAGGGAAAGGCTCTCTCAAAACAAAGGCTGTCTCACTGGATAGTGGACACCGTTTTGGCGTACCAGCAGCAGGGGCGCCCATGCCCCCTTGGGGTCAGGGCACACTCCACCCGGAGTGTGGCCTCCTCTTGGGCTCTAGCGCATGGCGCTCCGCTAACAGACATCTGCAGAGCTGCAGGCTGGGCGAGACCGAACACATTCGCCAGATTCTACAATCTCCGAGTGGAGCCGGTTTCCGACTATGTACTCGCCTCTACAAGTGGCCGGTAATAGACTAGGCTCAGGTGTCTTCGCTTGCTCGCCATTCCAGTCTGCCCTTAAGCCCAGACCTCGTGTCAGGCCAGGTGCCTCCATGTGCATGGTTCCCCTTCTAGGCGACCCCCACATGTGTATTTCCACCGTAAGCCTCCCTGAGCGGGTGTCTTTCCCTTGGCAGGCTTGGCAAGCCTTGCCCCACCTGGAGTTAAAGTCCACCTTTGGCTGGTACCCCAGAGTTCTTCCATATGCAGCCCCTTTCGGTCATATGTGTATTCTTAAGTCCTCCCTACGGGTAGGCAGCTTGGGCATACTTCCACCTGGAATATGCTTCCCAGTGTACCTTGGTATTCCTGTGTTAAATGGGAGTCCTTCGTCCGTACTAGTCTTACGACAGGGAACTCGCACTTACGCAGGGCACTGGAAGACAACCGATTGGCGTGATTATATTGGGAGCCCCATTCGTCAGTCACTGACGTTACTCGGAGTGACTGAACGAAAAGGAACATCTCGATTACGTATGTAACCCTCGTTCCCTGAGGAGGGAATGGAGACGTAACGTCCCTCTGCCACATCCGCTGTACTGCTGAAACGGCCTGGAGTTCAGTCTTGGCTCCTCAGCAGGTAACATAATGCGATCATGCCAGCGTTCTTCCTGATATACTCACGCAGTGCGGCGGAGTCCGCTATGCAAAATCCGCATGCCAATGACATTGGCACTGCCATTGGGCGTTTTCTAAGATCTCAAAGATGATTGGCTTCGAAACCCCATTCGTCAGTCACTGGCGCTTTACGTCTCTGTTCCCTCCTCAGGAACAGGGATAGTAAAGTGTCCATCGGATGCACACTTCAGAATCTCGCTGGAAGTAGTAGGTAATCTGGGTATTTTTCGCATACTGTTTTTCGAATACTATGAATTCGGACATACTACTCTGTTGGCGTGCTGTTTTTTGCATACTATATAGTAGAGAAGTATTCGATTTCGGACGCAGCTTTAGTGTTCGTATCTCACTACGCTACCTTGCCAGCACATACAAAGATAGATCAAAGTGACATTACGAGCCATTCAGAAACGTCCTGTTCCAGCCTTAATTGTCAAAATTAGTTGTTTACTATAAATAGCTGGTTGCGCTAGTGAAGTTTGGCAGCTAAATATATCTTCCAGAAGAAAGAGTTTTCTTAAGAGATTTCCAGAGCTGAACTGCATCTGTAAGAGCGTCTCTTTCAACAGAAGATGATCAGATGATGCTGATTATATAATATCTCAACACACAGATCAACGGCTCATTCTGCTCTAATGAAATGTTTCTCTGTGAGTCTCTGTTACCTGAAGGAAATGGATGTGATCCTGTGTGTGTGAAAGCTGCTCCAGCTCAGCGTCTCTCCTCCTCAGATCATTGATCTCCTGCTCCAGTCGCTCCAGTCGTCCTTCAGCTCGACTCACTGCAGTCTTTTCCTGATCTCTGATCCGCTGTGTGGCCTCAGAGCGGCTTCTCTCAATGGAGAGGATAAGCTCAGTGAAGATCCTCTCACTGTCCTCCACTGCTGTCTGTGCAGGCGCTGTTAGGACACACATCACAATCACACAGTGGCTTCAGTGAGTCCTGACTGAGACTTCTCAAACTTCTCTTCTTCTCCAGACTCACCTTATGAGCCCCACAGCCTCTCTCAGCTGCTGAAGATCTTTCTCTCTCTGCTGGATTCTCTGCTGGAACGAGCTCTGCTTCAGCCACTTCTGCAGCACAAACCAATGACAGAGACGCCACTTTATACTGCGCACACTAGAGCATCATGGGAGCTTTGGGGAAAGCTTTGCTAACACTTTCTATGAAGCCTGTATTTATAATCCATTATAAGAATATTCTGAGTGCATTATAATACATGCATAATGCCTTATAAACAACCAGGGTGGGAAATTAGCAGCCGCCACCAGCCAATGGCGGGGATTTTTCAAGTGGCGGGTGACTTTGGCTTGTATTCCAGCCACAGTGGTGGGTGGGTTGAAAAACATATTTTTATTGGTTACTACTCATAACATTCCTTGTAACGGATTAGACAGCTTTTGTCAAAGAATGCTGTTGCTAGTAACAATAATGCACTTTTTTCGAGTAACTCATTTCATTGGTTTTCAGCGCTGAGCTGAGGTACAGACGGGAAAAAAAGTTAAATAAAAGTCCCTACTTTATTAAGACAGATAAAAACCTATTTAAATTACATTAATCCTATTTAAACATACAGAAATCTCAAAAATTTACACAAAGACAAATGATAAAATACATCCCAATGAAGTCTGTTAGCATTTTACTCTTGCTGCTCACTTTTTTTTAATCAACATATGAAATTAAAACAATAATAATATAGGCTAATGTTGGGCAATAGCAAGATTCAAGTTGCGACACTACTATAGCTTAACTACAGGTTTCAGTAGCTCCAGGGTAGGCTCACCGGTAAAACCACATCCGCTCAAATCCCGCTCAGACATGAAATGTATCTGTTCTGTACTGTAGCCTACTATACCTGTTGTAGCCATTAAACAAAGTATTTTGTTTCATATTTATGTTTAGATATCATAATGCTATTTTTTAAATCAAGACCGTATTGATTATTAAAAGTGCAAAGCGCAAAATGTCAAAGACAGAGTGAGTCAGAAATTATTTGACCATTTAATTAAGCTTTTTTTGTAGAATTTTTTTCAAAGTGAATTTCGTTTTGTACAAATTGTGTCTTAATTTTAATCGATGTTTCATCAACCAATTGCCTGGTTTTAATAAATAAAAAACAAATAAACTTTAGCAGAAAATAATCGATGACATGAGGGCACGGGAGCGAGCCTTGTGTTGCACATGAACGAACTGGAGCGTATAGGCTACTTCTGCACAGACATGAGAGATATGTTTGCAGAAAGCTTGAAAAGTCCTCTTTAGGAAACGATTCGAAACAGAAAGAAAGCAAAGCGCACTTCACGTGAGCAGCTCATGCAGTGACGGCACTGCACCGGGGCTAAGGGTGGCTATAGCCCCGTCAGAATTTTGAATAGCCCCGGTTTAGCCCCTCCACATTTCTTGAATACATGTCTTAATTACAGTAGGCCTATAGATAGTTATTATATTTGTGGCTTTAAAGCAAGGCTGTGCTATATTGTATAAAGTGGTTTAAATCGCAGGTGGTGCAAACATATCCACATTAATATGATCCGATCAGACGCTTTCTCTTTGAAATGTCATATTTGTTGTGTGTGTTTTTTTTTTATAAGTGCGCTATTCATCTAAACGGCATTGCACTGCAAAACTGCTCTTCTATTTAGTATTTTTGTCTTGTTTCTAGTCTAAATATCTAAAAAAATTTAAATAAAGATGCAAAATTAAGTGAGTTTATGCTTAAAACAAGCAAAATGATCTGACAATGGGGTGAGAAAACTAATCTTGTTTCTGATCGAAAGCTTGTTTTTTTCTGTGGCAACTTATGCCATTAATCGATGTATGTTCTATAACATGGAAAACGGGCACATGAACGTAATATTCTAAAAGCAACTCATGTAAACACCTTAATCAGAATATTGTCCTATTCAGAATAAGGTTAATAATGAGATTACTGCTGTCCATGTCAACAAAGTCAGTGATGAGTGCTGTATTTTATTAAAAGTTGAACATTCTTCATCTCTCGGTGACCGGTAAAAACGTCAAACGCTGAGCGTGAAATAGAGCTCTAAAAATGTGGTGCTCCCATTGAAAAATAATTGGATATGTGAGCCAAATATGGAAGGAAAAACCCTGCTTAAATCCATTAAAAGGCTACATTTAATCCGTTACATAATCATGAGATTGTGATGTGCTGTTCATTTAATGTTTCAGTTTTGTATTGTTGTTCAATTGTTGAATATGCCTATTCTTTGGCCAAATATAATTTTAAAGTACACTGATGCATGTGGTGTGTACCATAGCTGCTTTTATTAAAAAAAAACAATTTCTTTAATGAACTCTGACGTCATGAATATTGATTATTTTCTCAGCACCCCCACATATTGGTCAAGCCCCCTTAGCACCGGTAGAGATGCATGAGCTCATGACTGGCGGTTCTGTTCGAATGCTGCGCTCCTGCATTAAACTAATCCTGACTGACTCCTGAGTATTGCATACATTTTGTTCTTGCACTGATGTTAAATTTGTAACCATTTTGCACTTTCGCAGCTTTGAGATATAGGCGATATTTGAGTATTGTGTATTTTAGATAGTTTACCAAATCAAATGATTCTGACAGTTTTGCCATGACTGGGAAAAAGTATCCCAATCAACCTGAATTCACCCCATACTATGGTAGTGCACTTTCTTTTATCATAACAACAGTAATAATACTTGCCTATTAGTGGTTATAACTTCAGTCCCACCAGAAGAACAGATTATGCGATCGCTTGATTTAATGCATAATCAGCCGCAGTTCGCATATTTTTGCGGGGGCCGCATTTTTTCAAATACGCAGCACTTTCGCCGCATAAATTGCAGATTTTCGCAGGCAAAATATGCAGCCTTGCATGATTTCATAATCCCCGCATTTTCATTGCAAAAAGGTCACATACATCTTAGCAGAAAGTTGAAAAATGTTGCGTTTACTTCACACAAGAGCAGCCATTTCTGCCTATTGTCATGGGAACGCTATGAATAATCGTAATGATGCGACGTAACATCAAGCTGCAAACCCCGCCAGTGAGCTACGCAGTTATAGGCTGAATCCAAAATCACCACCAATACCCTCAAATAGGGCATTATTGCCATTTCTAGTGGTGTCCGAAAGCATAGTGGACGTTATTGAGTGTACTCATTCAATCCCACAATGCACCGCAATAACGAGTGTACAACCCTCAAATACCCTCAATAACAGGTGCACAACCGACGTACACACAACGGCTGTCTGACTTCACACATTCGTTTCATTCACGGCTTTAATGAACTGTATTAGTGGATTAGGAATTAATAAGACATGACTCTTTACATTAAGGGAGTAGTCTAGTGAGGACAGGGTTTTGGGGAAACACTTCTTTTTCTCTTTTTCATAAAAACACAGTTTTCGCAAGTTCCCACAATTTCATCGCATAAAATTGCATAAATATGCCACATAACCCATCGCATTTTTTTAAGGAAACGTGCCGCATAATCAAGGATTTTTGCAACAATCACAAAAAGCCGCATTTTTCTGGAGGGACTGTGACTATTAAGATTATGATGATTTATAACACACAATGAAGATAATTGTATCCACTTAAGTTATAATAGATGATATATCCCATAGTTTCATATCTTTAACTTTCTCAAGTCTCATATCTTGACATTGTTTCCTTCAGATCTGCACAGTCTCAAACTACATCTTATGAGTCTTTCACTGCTTAAAGTGACACAAAGTCTTATCTTAACATCTGTAAGCTCAGCGGTGAAAGTCCTCTTCCAGCTGCTGTTGACTTCTGCTGGCGTCTGCAGTGTGAATGATGTTTCCTGATCATATGGTGCCAGTATAAATAGTGTCAGCATTATTTGATCAGTGTGTGATTTCATACCTGTTTCTCTGTCCTCTGTGCTGCGGCTGATACAGTGTCGTGGTTTTATGTTCGTCCATCGTACACAGCACACATATAAACTTCTGGTCAGTGCAGAAAACCTCAAGGAGTTTATCATGTGTTTGGCAGATCATCTCCTGCAGTCGTCCAGTGGCATCGGTCAGATTGTGTCTCTTTCCTTTAAACCAACTCTCATGTTGTTGAAGGTGATTCTGACAGTAAGAGTTCAGACACACCAGACAGGACTTGACGGCTTTGTGTTTTCTTCCAGTACAGACGTCACACTGCACATCTCCAGCTCCAGCATAACAGTCAATAGGAAGCTTAGTCTTCTCCAGTTTCTCCACCAGTTCAGAGATCAAGGTGTTTTTAGCTAAAGCAGGTCTTGGACTGAAGGTCTGTCTGCACTGAGGGCAGCTGTAGACTCTCATCTGATCCTCCTGATCCCAGCAGCCTGTAATACAGATCCTACAGTAACTGTGTCCACACGGGATGGTCACTGGATCCTTCAGGAGATCCAGACACACTGAACACATCAACTCATCCTCAGCAAATCTGGCTTCTGCCATTTTACTGCATGAACACAGAGACACAAACACACACCAGCTCGACTACACTTCAGTTTCTCTTTCCCTGAAGTCCTGTGATTCCTGCTTCCTGGTTCTGTGTTTGAGTGAGTGTTTACACGCTTTAACCAGCAGATGTCCTCAGCATCTGTGTTTGGACTGAATCTAGCTAGAGATCTAACAGTGAATTGAGCTGACAGAGTCAATATAGTGGAATAAAAACCCCTTCCCTCAGTTTCACAGACGAGGCTTAGGTCTAGTCTCAGACTAAAGTGCATGTTTGAGCTGTTTTAACTGAAAGCATAAATCTAAAAATATGTCAGTGTCATTGTTTTGTCTCAAGATGCACATCAGTAATGTTTTTTCTGAGCTCAATTAGTACATATCAGTAGCTTTTATAAATGTTCCTAAGGCCTAATCCTGGCTTAATCTAAGCCCTGTCTGTGAAACCAGTCGTTTTCACTGCAGCTTCAAATGAAGAAAGACGATGTTGTGGAAACGAGCGCGAATCCCTGAGGTCATTTTATGCTACACTGTTTGCTAGCCTGGCATAGGATCTCATCTCCATTAATACTTCTCATCATTTATTCACCGTTTTTTTTCCATATATCCACTTCCTTTAAAGTATCCTTGAAAAGAGGGTTTGGTTTATCAAACAGTGGTGGATTTTTCTGGACCTCAGCGATTCATTTCTCCTTAATGTCGAGTGTCATTTTAAATGTGTGAGCCCTTAAATTTGAATGGATTCTGATTGGCTGACAGTATTTTATTTTACTGTGCTGGAGTAAAGTTCACCAGATGATCAGTGTTTCCCACTGGATTTGATGAAACTACGTATGTTCGGTGGAGCTCTGTCCCTCTGGGGGGTCAGAGGTCATGCTCCACTACAAGAACATTTTGTACATTTTAAGGTTAAATGCATCAATCTGGTGCACTTTGAGAGCTCAAAATTAAGAGTTTCAACCCATGTACAGTGTGCAAACTGAACTAAGAAAAGCATTGACTCTTACCTGGACATTAAAGAGGGCTCAAGCATATTTTAGTTGTGATTGGAGTCTCAGTCTATATTACATTATCACTGGTGTTTTATAATTTAGTAATTATATACATATTCCTATGACATTAATATCCATGTAGCCTATTATAAAACAAATGTACTGCATAAATGAAAACGAATATTTAAGTATAGTTTACTTTACATTACAGTATAGGGACATTACAATACTTTTATCCTAATTTCTTCACCTGCAATAGATAAACCCTTGAGCTTTTATTTTGGAGAAAACTAACACCAGATCACCAGCTGATCGCAGAGGAAAGTGCACACTTCTCTTTAAAACACACAGCACAAACAGACGACCTGTGCTTAATTAAATCACTGCTGTTTTATAAAGGCACAAAAGTCATATCACATTTCGATTTTAGTTAGTTGGCAAATATAATGTTAGAGACCTTTATGTTGTGGTGGCTATACGTTTTCCATCCCATGTTTGATGGGAAAAATGGAGAAAAGCGAGTTCAGCAAAGGTGGATTCGGGTCGAACACATCAAAAGCTGCTTTCAGGCACCACACTCCCTACGACCTACGCCACTGGAGCGTTAAGAGACAAGCGTATTTTTGCCAACAAGACAGGCATTTAGTGCAAATATTCATGTAAAAGAAGAAAAAAAGTAGGAAAGTGCCCATTGGATTATAATGCCATTGTATCTGATGCTACTTTTTTCTTTTAAGACTGAACATTGGTCTGGGGAGTCTGCTCTGTATTTTCTACTGCACAAGAGGCGTGTTTAATGGTGTGTCGTCCTCTATTTTCCCCTTAAAGC
This sequence comes from Gobiocypris rarus, assembly GCA_023029165.1. NCBI lineage: Eukaryota > Metazoa > Chordata > Actinopteri > Cypriniformes > Gobionidae > Gobiocypris > Gobiocypris rarus. The sequence goes on along the minus strand of CM040910.1, from coordinate 3,405,761 downwards.
GTGGCACTAGACAGGGCTGCCCACTTTCACCTTTGCTTTTTGCGTTGGTAATTTTCGTTGGGGTATAAATGTTCACATTGTCAGGAGCGCCAAGGCGGTCCACATTGTTCAGGAGGCAAGGCGGCCCACATTGTTCAGGAGGCAAGGCGACCCACCCCATTGAGGAAGCGGAGTCCTCTCTGGACCCGAAACCAGGCGGAATCTTCTCTGGACTTGAAACAGGAAGCGGAGCCCTCTCTGGACTCTATGCACGGAAAGGAGCCCTCTCTGGACTCTCTGAAACTGGTACCACCGGTTTCAGGACCACCGGAACTGTCACAGAGGAGACTTTATTCTCCTCCTTCGTTTCAAGACCACCAGACTGGGACCACTGAAACTGGGGCCAACCTGACAGACTTGGATGATATCTGGACTCTCTTATTCTTGCGGTGGTGCAGGTAGTTAGAGAAATTCAAAGTTCAAGGTCTTTACCAAATTCATCTCCCACTGCGGAAGAGGGTCATCCAAGCACTGATTAAAAATGTCCTTGAGGCCCACATCAAGGCAATTAAGCCTTTCTGCCTTAACCAGAACTTCAGGGTCAGTGTCCGCACATCCATTCTTCTTTGGCGAGTGTAGTCAGACTTGGGCCAGACTTTCCGGGAATCAGCCGGTGGTAGAATCCTCTTGCTCATTCTGCTGAGTCCTGTTTTGGCTGGTCCGTTATGTTACGTTCAGGTATAAATGAGAAAGAGTGAGGACTCAATTTGCAGAATAAAGGGACAGTTATTACACTGCATAGACAACGTTACGCATCACTGACAAACCGACATTAACAGAAAAAAAGTTTTTATTGGCATTAGCTGTAACATCAATCTGTCAATGAACTAACGTATACATCAGTAAACACAGCCGCTAACGTTACCCTGCCTGTACAAACAAGGATCAAAGTGACTGTCACGGTAAATGAATTCACTGGTTCATTCTGTCTGTGTGTGAGTGTGTGTGGAGTGTGAGTGGGAGGCGTGGTTTCTGATTACTAATCATCAGATCATCACCTGCACCTGATTACTCTGTCTACTTCATGGCTTGCTAACCAACCTGTGTTTGTCAGATCGTTTGGTGTGTTCCGTGGTCCTGTCCTGTTTCTCCCACCGTTTCTCCGGTGTTTGCTGTTCGTGTGGATTCTGTTCGTGTGTGTCTGTGGATGTTCTCCCGTGGTGGATCAGCTCCGGATCTGGTTGTCCATTGAGGCAAGGCAAGGCAAGTTTATTTATATAGCACATTTCATACACAATGGCAATTCAAAGTGCTTTACATAGAAAATGAAATTAAAATAGTGATAAGAATTAAGAATACCATGTGTAAGACTTAAAAATAAAAACAGGATAATTAAAACAGTTGTAAAGAGAATTTTTAAAATAAGAAGACAATAGAAATATATAGTTGTAAAGATATTTAAAAAGGATAAAATTATTACAGTATATATAGATAAAAATAAAATTAAAATAAAAATGGACAGATGTGTTTTGCAATCAGTGGATGTACAGTGGCACAGTGCTCATTCAGTAAAGGCACAGCTGGACAGATGTGTTTTGAGTCTGGACGTACAGTGCACAGTGCTCATTCAGTAAATGCACAGCTGGACAGATGTGTTTTGAGTCTGGACGTACAGTGGCACAGTGCTCATTCAGTAAATGCACAGCTGGACAGATGTGTTTTGAGTCTGGACGTACAGTGGCACAGTGCTCATTCAGTAAAGGCACAGCTGGACAGATGTGTTTTGAGTCTGGACGTACAGTGGCACAGTGCTCATTCAGTAAAGGCACAGCTGGACAGATGTGTTTTGAGTCTGGATGTACAGTGGCACAGAGCTCATTCAGTAAAGGCACAGCTGGACAGATGTGTTTTGAGTCTGGACGTACAGTGGCACAGTGCTCATTCAGTAAATGCACAGCTGGACAGATGTGTTTTGAGTCTGGACGTACAGTGGCACAGTGCTCATTCAGTAAATGCACAGCTGGACAGATGTGTTTTGAGTCTGGACGTACAGTGGCACAGAGCTCATTCAGTAAAGGCACAGCTGGACAGATGTGTTTAAGTCTGGACGTACAGTGGCACAGTGCTCATTCAGTAAATGCACAGCTGGACAGATGTGTTTTGAGTCTGGACGTACAGTGGCACAGTGCTCATTCAGTAAATGCACAGCTGGACAGATGTGTTTTGAGTCTGGATGTACAGTGGCACAGAGCTCATTCAGTAAAGGCACAGCTGGACAGATGTGTTTTGAGTCTGGATGTACAGTGGCACAGTGCTCATTCAGTAAATGCACAGCTGGACAGATGTGTTTTGAGTCTGGACGTACAGTGGCACAGAGCTCATTCAGTAAATGCACAGCTGGACAGATGTGTTTTGAGTCTGGACGTACAGTGGCACAGTGCTCATTCAGTAAATGCACAGCTGGACAGATGTGTTTTGAGTCTGGACGTACAGTGGCACAGAGCTCATTCAGTAAATGCACAGCTGGACAGATGTGTTTTGAGTCTGGATGTACAGTGGCACAGAGCTCATTCAGTAAATGCACAGCTGGACAGATGTGTTTTGAGTCTGGACGTACAGTGGCACAGTGCTCATTCAGTAAATGCACAGCTGGACAGATGTGTTTTGAGTCTGGACGTACAGTGGCACAGAGCTCATTCAGTAAAGGCACAGCTGAACAGATGTGTTTTGAGTCTGGATTTGAATGTGGCTACTGTCGGAGCACATCTGATCTCTTCTGGAAGCTGGTTCCAGCTGCGGCTGGCACAATAGCTGAACGCAGACTCTCCTTGCTTTGAGTGAACTCTTGGTATTTCTAGCTGACTTGATCCTGATGATCTGAGTGATCTGTTGGGTTTGTATTTAATCAGCATATCTGCAATGTATTGAGGTCCTAGGTCATTGAGTGATTTATAAACAAGTAATAATACTTTAAAATTGATCCTAAATGTAACTGGAAGCCAGTGTAAAGACCTGAGGACTGGCGTGATATGGTCATATTTTCTTGTTCTGCTCAGAATCCTGGCCGCAGCGTTCTGTATGAGCTGCAGCTGTCTAATGGTCTTTTTGGGAAGGCCGGTTAGAAGTCCATTATAATAGTCCACCCTGCTGGTGATGAAAGCGTGAACGAGTTTCTCTAAGTCTTGCCTGGAAACAAAGCATCTAATTCTTGCAATATTTTTCAGATGATAGTAAGCTGATTTAGTTATTGCTTTGACATGACTATTGAAACTCAGGTCTGACTCCAAAATCACACCAAGATTCCTGACTTTTTTTTTTGTTATTAGACCTTTTGTCTCAAGATATGCTCACCTTGAGAATTTCATCTTTGTTTCCAAATGTAATGATTTCAGTTTTGTCTTTGTTTAACTGAAGATAGTTTTGGCTCATCCAACTGTTAACTTCATCAATGCATTTGCACAGGAGTCAATGGGGCTATAGTCATTAGGTGATAGTGCTAAGTAGATCTGGGTGTCATCAGCATAGCTGTGGTAAGCCATTTGGTTCTCTCTCATTATTTGGCTCAGTGGGAGCATGTACAGGTTGAATAGGAGTGGTGCTAGAATTGACCCTTGTGGGACTCCGCAAGTCATGGATGTCCAGTCAGACTTATGGTCACCTATACTCACATAATAACCTCTTCCTTCTAAGTACGACCTGAACCATTTAAGGACCATCCCAAAAGTCCGACCCAGTTTTCCAGCCTGTCAAGAAGTATGTTATGGTCAACAGTGTCGAATGCGTCACTGAGGTCGAGTAGCACCAGAATTGATGTTTTGCCTGTATCTGTATTGAGGCGAATATCATTTATTATCTTTATAAGTGCTTTTTCTGTGCTGTGATGTGGTCAGAAACCAGATTGAAAATTGTCAAAGTATCCGTTTGAGCTTAAGAATTTGTTCAGCTGACTGAAGACAACTTTTTCAATGATCTTGCCTATGAAGGGGAGATTTGAGATTGGTCGGTAGTTGTTCAATATGGAGTTATCCAGATTTCTCTTTTCAGAAGAGGCTTAACTACTGCGGTTTTAAGGAGTTTGGAAAATTCCCATTGAGAAGTGATGAGTTTACCACTTCTAGCAGATCTGCTTCTAAACAGTTAAACACACTTTTGAAAAAAGAAGTGGGGAGTGTGTCAAGGAGGCAGGTTGATGTTTTAAGGTGCTGTACCGTTTCTTCTAAAATTTTCAAAATCAGACATAGTAACTTTCCGAGGTTGTGGTCTGATCTGACTGACCCCAAAGCAACTCACGGATGTGCTGATCGCCTTCCTGATATTATTTATTTTCTCTGAGAAGAAGGAAGCAAACTCACTGCATTTGCTGTCAGAGAGCATTTCACTGGGAATGTGACTGGGGGTTTGTCAGTCTCTCTACAGTAGCAAAAGAGTGCGCGTGTTGTTTATGTTTCTGTTTATAATATTTGAGAAGAAGGTCTGTCTAGCTTTGCCTAGCTCCACATTGAAATCATGAAGGCTGTCTTTATAGATGTTATAATGGATTATAAGTTTTGTCTTCCATACATGCGTTCAGATTTCCTGCATTGTCTTTTCATTATTTACACTGCCGTTGAGTTTCTCCAAGGTGCTTTTGTCTTCCACTCTTTTCTTGACTTTCTCAGGAGCAATATCATCAATTACACTCTTAACTTTTGAGTTAAAGGAGTCAAGAGAGAATCAACAGAGTCTGCAGATATGCTTGGTGTTAGAGATAAAGCCTTCATAAATAGCTCACTAGTGTTCTCATTTAAGCTTCTCTTTTTGACAGAGACAGATCTAGCTTCAATGGCAGGAGAGATTGAAATATCAAAGAAAATACAGAAATGATCAGACAATGCTACATCTTTAACAACAATTGATGAAATGTTTAGACCCTTGCTGATAAGTAAGTCTAGAGTGTGTCCACGATTGTGTGTGTGTGTGTACATGCTGTGTCAAATCAAAAGTGTTAAGAACAGTCATGAGCTCTTTTGTTGTACTGGATTCAGCATTGTCTATGTGAATGTTAAAATCCCCAGCAATGGCAAAACAATCAAACTCTGAGGAGATTATTGATAACAGCTCTGTCCTCAGTAAAGTCCTCAGTAAAGGATGGGGAGTATTTTGGAGGCCTGTAAACAATGATAAGCAGGATGCGTGGAGCACCTTTTAACACAATACCCAGATATTCAAAAGACAGATAGTCACCAAATGACACTTGCTTACATTGATAGACATCTTTAAAAAGAGCAGCAATACCCCACCTCTTCTAAACGCTCTGGACAAACTCATAAAAGTAAAGTTAGGAGGGCTGTTTCATTGAGGACTGTTGCACTGCAGTTTTCTTCAAGCCAAGTTTCATTTAGAAGCAAAAAATCTAGGTTGTTTGTGGTTATTATGTCATTGACTAGAAATGATTTGTTCTTAAGTGAACGGATATTTAAAAGTGCTAACTTAACAGTATTATTTTTTCCCCCACAGTAATCTTAGTTTGACATGTAATAGGCAGCAGATTAGATGGGTTTGCTATACGGTCTGAGAAGGTCTTACACTTTCTATCACGTAACAGAACAGAAATAGAGAGAGAGACAGGCACACTGGGTTCCCGCTCGTTCTGTAAACATTTGATAAAGTTACTGTTATCATGGCGGGGACCCAACACACATCACTGAGAGCTGGTATCAGTTGTTTTTGGTTCACCTACAACAGATGGAGGAGGGTGTTGGCCCTGGCGTTGTGACCGAAGAAATCTCACAGGAGGAGGCGGAGAGCGAGCTGGGCCCACAGGCTTTGATGGTTGTGGGGCTCGGCGCTCTTTGGTTGATATCTGGGGCTCGCGAAATCGAGTGTGATAGTCTCGTTCCAGCATAGACCATTTGCTCCATTCTCTCTGAGAAGCTCAGAAGCGGGGATGCTGGAGAGAGGAATAACATGTCTGGTGAGGGTGGCTGTTGTTCTGGTGTTATCGGAGGCTGAATTATGTTATCATCCATTTCATGGAGTGACTTAGACATTTCATGCAATTTCATGTTCAGACTAGTCATAAAGCATAACAGTTCACTAGTCTGACCCCCTTAGAGCCCACCCTTTCGTGCACCTCCACAGTATGGGCAGAGATGTTACTGTTCAGTCCCTCAATCTGTGTTAGTTCTAATACGTCACAGTCTGTCTGTGGTGAGCTCTGTGGGCGGGACTCAGCTGGGAGTGTGTCCGTGAGCAGTGGCTGTTGTGGCTGCGTGGTGTTATCAGTGTCCTTGTGGAGTGTGTCAGCTGCATGTCCATTTAGATGGTGAAATGAAGTCCTGTATTCGTCCATAGTCTGTTCAGGTGTGTGTGTGTGCCATTCAGGTCGAGTGGGTTAGCACACACAGCTGAGGGATGGTGTAGGGAAAAGTGAATATTGTCCTTTAACACTCTTGCACCAAGTTTGTTTGGGTGAAGGCCATTTGATGTAAACAATTGTCTCTGACTCCAGAATAGATTAAAGTTGTCGATGAAGTTCACTCCTTCATGTTGCAGGTTTTTGCAGCCATGTATTAAGCCCAAGTAACCATGAGAAACTATTTGTTCCTCTTGCTGGAAGTGGTCCACTGATGAACGGTTGAACTTTTAGTTTTCTAAGTGTTTCAAAAGTACATTGAAATCCCTCTTAATGAGTTCTGACTGCTCACTCTGAATATCGTTTTCCCCATGAATGACAAGTCGATTTGCAGTCTTATGTTTCATCAGAATGTTCTGAATTTCCCTGTTTACGTCAGAAACTGTAGCTTGTGGAAGGCAGCATGTAGTTGTATCCCTGCTGCTAATGTTTCTGACTGTGGAGTCCCCCACTATCAGAGTCCTGGGCTCGGCTGCGCTCTGAGCTGAGTGCCGCTGTCTGCTCGACCTTGAGCGCCTGTTGGTATCAGTGTTAGCTGCGGGCTGATACGATCTGTGTTCGATTAGATTCATCACATTTGGGGATTCATCATCCACATTCTTTAATACTTCAAATCTGTTTTCAAGTTGTATAGTTGGTGGTAGGAAATCAGCGTTTGCAATCCTTGTGTCTGGGGTAGAACATGCTACTGTGGCAATATGTGGCCTCGTGACAATCTGATGTCTCTGGTCCCTTTGGGTCTTGCTCCCTGTTTGTGCCATCGATTAGTGTGTTGATCAGTTATTTGTTTCCCCTGTTGAGTAGCACTATATTTATGGGACTCACCGGCAGTGTGCTGAGGGCGTTCATTTTGAAGCTCTGTGTGACTCGTCTGGTTCGGTGGTTCCGCAAATAACTTTGTTTCAAGAACTGCAATCCTCTGTAAAAGTCTGTGGCAGTTTGTGCAGCAAGTAGATTCTAGAGGAGGCATTTTCTTATCCTTTTGAATGTAGGCGGCTGTGTTTTCCCTTCTCCGGAATGTAAGCTGATGGCAGTGGGAGGCTGGTTGGATGAAATATTCCGCTTTTTTGTAGTAATCCAGTCACCAGAGTTTCAAATTTTATCATTGAAGTCAAGCTTTGTTGTTTGAGCACTGTGCTGATTTACAGAAGTTGAAATTACGAAGTTACGAGATAAAATATAGAAGCGATAGAGCAAAGCGGAGCAGTAAGCAAGAGCGTCGAACAGTAGCAAAGCAGGAAGCAAGAGCCCCTCGTCACCCGGATCAAGCCTGCCTACACCATCTGACCCATCTGACATTAACTACAGCGATCGGAGAAGGAGCCTGCCTATTATTCTGACCTTCATTATATCTACCTATTGTGTTCTGAGTAATAAAGATCTTTGTACTCACTCGCGCTTGAATCCGCTTCTGTATCATGACAGAACGATCTGACCAACACATGGATTCAGCGAGTGCGACTAACCTCCAGGTCTTTCTATCTAACAGCAATGATCGACTCGCCCATCAAGAGGAACAAATGGCGGTCACGGGTCGCGTGGTACAGGCTTTGGTAGCGCAGGTGTCCGAGCTCACCCAAAGGATTCAACAACTTCCTGTTCCCACTGCGCCAACCCCACCGACCGTTCCCCCCACCATCAGCCACCCTAGTCCGGGTCAGGAGCGCGGTTACCTCCACCGGGCGTTACGCCGGGTGAGCCCAACCTTTGTCGAGCGTTCTTAACGAAATGTTCCGTGTTCTTTTCTCTCCAGCCTCAGACATTCGCTTCAGAACAGTCTAAGGTAGCGCTGGTGATCACGCTGCTCTCCGGACGGGCGGCTCAATGGGGAACGGCGGTGTGGGAGAACCAACACCAATGCTGCTCCTCGTTCCAGGCCCTGACTAAAGAGAGGAAGCGGGTGTTCGATCGATCGGCCGCGGGGCGTGAGGCGGCACGGCAGTTGTCGGATCTTCTTCAGGGAGACAGGTCTGTTTCCGACTACTCTATTGAATTCCGCACCCTGGCGGCCGAGTCTAAATGGAACGAGGACGCGCAGTGGGACAGGTTCCTGCATGGGTTGGCTGACCGCATCCAACAGGAAATCTACGGTCTGGACCTGCTCACGAGCTTTGACGGACTAGTCGAACTGGCGTTAAGGGTTGATGCTCGACTGGAACGTATGAAGCAACGAGGTCCAGGGAATCCTGGATGGTCTACGGCCAGAGTTATGGATGCGGTCAGTCCGTCACTCGATCAAGAACCCATGCAGGTCGGTAGAGCTCGGCTTTCCGGGAGGAGAGAGATCGGGCGGGCTAGTGGCTTATGCCTATAATGCGGTGGTAGTGGACACTTCTTGGACCGTTGTCAGTAAAGCCGCGCCCGTCAGTAGAAAGGAGGTTACTGGCGGGCGGTCATTCTCGAGGAAATCCTTCATCAGCCACTCTCCTCCCGGTAAGACTTCAATGGGCAACCTCCACTCATCAGTGTCAAGCGTTAGTGGATTCGGGGGCTGAAGGTAACTTTTTGGACAGTACTCGTTAGTCACCTTCAGATTCCTCTCACCCTGTTTAACACTGTGAAGCTGCTTTGAAACAATCGTCATTGTAAAAGCGCTATATAAATAAAGTTGATTGATTGATTGATTGATTGACCCCCCTCATCCACAAGATTTCAGTCACGGCACTTGATGGACAGAACCTCCCGGACATATCATTTAAGACCCACACTGTCACACTCATCACTGCAGGAACCACGGAGGAGATAGACTTTTTTATCACCGACTCTCCGTTGGTTCCCATCGTCCTCGGTCACCCCTGGTTGGTTAAGCATAACCCCAGGGTTGACTGGGGACACAATTCCGTTTCAGGTTGGAGTAATCAGTGCTACGCCTCTTGTCTTGTGTCTGCCTGTACGTCTGTGTCTAGTTCTGTGTTGCAGGATGCTGGGTCACAGGATGAGCCGGTGAATTTGTCAAACGTGCCCCAGGAGTATCTCGACCTGAAGGAAGTGTTCAGTAAGTCCCGAGCTGCTTCTCTACCTCCACACCGTCCCTACGACTGTGCCATAGAGTTAGTGTCAGGTATGTCTCTGCCTAAAGGCAAGTTATACTCACTTTCTGCTCCTGAGAGGGAGACCATAGAGAAATATATTTCTGATTCTCTGGCAACCGGGCTCATCCGCCCCTCTTCTTCTCCGGCGGGGGCGGGGTTCTTTTTTGTGGGTAAAAAGGATGGATCTCTGTGACCTTGTATTGACTACCGAGGTTGAATAACATCAAGGTAAAGAATACTTATCCTTTGCCGCTGATGTCTTCAGCCTTCGAGAGGTTGCAGGAGCATCAGTCTTCACAAAATTGGACTTGCGTAACTCTTATCATTTTGTCCGCATAAGAGAGGGGGATGAGTGGAAGACCGCGTTTAATACCCCTAGGGGGCACTTTGAATACTTGGTCATGCCCTTCGGGCTGTCCAACTCCCCGGCGGTCTTCCAAGCACTCGTTAATGACGTACTGAGAGACATGGTAGATCAGTTCATTTATGTCTACCTGGATGACATACTGATATTTTCTTCATCTCTCCAGGAACATGTTCAGCATGTCAGACGAGTGCTCCAGAGGTTGTTACAGAATGGGCTTTTTGTCAAGGCGGAGAAATGCGTATTTCATGCACAGTCTGTTCCTTTTTTAGGTTACATCTCGTCTGAGGGAATGCACATGGACCCCGACAAGGTTAAGGCTGTGGTGGATTGGCCAAGCCCAGATTTTCGTAAGGCCCTACAGCGGTTTCTGGGATTCGCCAATTTTTACCGACGTTTTATTCGTAACTTCAGCCAACTAGCCGCTCCTCTGACAGCCTTGACCTCCCCCGGAACTACGTTCAGGTGGTCTGGTGTAGCCGAAGCTACATTTTCCAAAATCAAGAGCCGCTTTGTTTCTGCTCCCATTCTCATCGCCCCTGATCCATCACGGCAGTTCGTGGTGGAGGTCGATGCGTCAGAGGTGGGGTTAGGAGCGGTTCTATCCCAGCGCTCTTTCTCAGACGATAAGATGCATCCTTGCGTGTTTTTTTCTCATCGATTATAACCAGCCGAGCGTAACATATTGGTAACAGGAGTTGTTGGCAGTCAAGTTAGCCTTGGAAGAATGGCGTCATTGGTTGGAAGGGTCAGGGGTACCTTTTATAGTCTGGACCGATCATAAGAATTTGGAATATATCAGATCCGCCAAAAGACTTAACTCCAGGCAGGCTCCGGTGGGCACTTTTTTTCGGACGTTTTGACTTTTCTCTCTCGTATCGACCGGGTTCCAAGAACATCAAACCCGATGCTTTATCTCACGTTTTTGACCGCTCCGAACGCCCGTCTACTCCCGAGTGCATTTTACCCGAGAGACTCATTGTCTCCACACTCGTATGGGAGATCGAATCGAAGGTCAAGTCGGCCTTAGAAGGGGAAACGCCTCCGCCCGGTGGCCCACCGAGTCGGTTATTCGTGCCGGAGGAATTACGGTCCGACGTTATTCAGTGGGGGCATTCTTCCAATGTAGCATGTCATCCAGGTGTTAATCGTACCAGTTTTTTGGTCAAGCAACGGTTTTGGTGGCCAGGGATGGCTCGTAATATTCGAGATTTTGTTTTGGCTTGTTCGGTATGTGCCTGTGGCAAGACTTCTAATCGTCCTCCAGATGGGTTACTCCAACCGCTGTCTGTCCCTTCGAGACCCTGGTCCCACATCGCTCTAGATTTCGTCACCGCCCTCCCACCCTCTCAGGGTAAGACGGTCGTTTTGACTGTAGTGGACCGGTTCTCGAAGGTGGCTCATTTTATTCCCTTACCCAAATTACCCTCTGCTAAGGAGACAGCGGTAGCTGTCATTGAACACGTCTTTCGCATACATGGCCTCCCAGATTGACGTGGTCTCTGAGACAGGGGGCCCCAATTTATTTCCAAATTTTGGAAGGAGTTTTGTAGATTGCTGGGGGCGACCGTAAGTCTGTCTTCGGGTTTCCATCCCCAGAGCAATGGTCAGACC